>JAUPMV010000016.1:0-705000 GCA_030848855.1 Branchinecta sandiegonensis
ACTATAGTGGAAAGACTAAAGTGGAAAGATCAAAGTGGACAGACTATAGTGGAAAGACTATAGTGGAAAGACTGTAGTGGACAGAATAACGTGGAGACTATGGTGGAAAGGCTAAAGTGGACAGAGAATAGTGGAAAGACTAAAGTGGACAGACTATAGTGGAAAGACTGTAGTGGACAGAAGAAAGTGGAGACTATAGTGGAAAGACTAAAGTGGAAAGACTAAAGTGGACAGAGTATAGTGGAAAGACTGAAGTGGACAGACTAAAGTGGAAAAACTATTGTGGAAAGACTAAAGTGGACAGAGAATAGTGGAAAGACTAAAGTGGAAAGACTGTAGTGGACAGAATAAAGTTGAGACTGTAGTGGAAAGACTAAAGTGGAAAGATCAAAGTGGACAGACTATAGTGGAAAGACTATAGTGGAAAGACTGTAGTGGACAGAATAACGTGGAGACTATAGTGGAAAGGCTAAAGTGGACAGAGAATAGTGGAAAGACTAAAGTGGACAGACTATAGTGGAAAGACTATAGTGGAAAGACTGTAGTGGACAGAATAAAGTGGAGACTATAGTGGAAAGACTAAAGTGGACAGAGAATAGTGGAAAGTCTAAAGTAAAAAAGACTAAAGTGGATAGACTATAGTGGAAAGACTAAAGTGGACAGACTAAAGTGGACAGAAAATAGTGGAAAGACTAAATTGGAAAGACTGTAGTGGACAGAAGAAAGTTGAGACTATAGTGGAAAGACTAAAGTGGAAAGACTAAAGTGGACAGACTATAGTGGAAAGACTGAAGTGGAAAGACTCAGTGGAAAGACTAAAGTGTACACACTGAAATGGACAGAATAAAGTGGAAAGACTAAAGTGGAAAGACTAAAGTGGATAGACCATAGTGGAAAGACTAAAGTGGACAGACTAAAGTGGAAAAAACTAAAGTGGAAAGACTAAAGTGGACAGACTATATTGGAAAGACTGTAGTGGACAGAATAAAGTGAAGACTATAGTGGAAAGACTAAAGTGGACAGAGAATAGTGGAAAGGCTAAAGTGGACAGAATAAAGTGGAGACTATAGTGGAAAGACTAAAGTGGAAAGAATAAAGCGGACAGACTATAGTGGAAAGACTATAGTGGAAAGACTATAGTGGAAAGACTATAGTGGAAAGACTGTAGTGGACAGAATAAAGTGGAGACTATAGTGGAAAGACTAAAGTGGAAAGACTAAAGTGGACAGACTATAGTGGAAAGACTATAGTCGAAAGACTGTAGTGGACAGAATATAGTGGAGAGTATAGTGGAAAGACTAAAGTGGACAGAGAATAGTGGAAAGACTAAAGTGGACAGACTATAGTGGAAAGACTATGGTGGAAAGACTGTAGTGGACAGAATAAAGTGGAGACTATAGTGGAAAGACTAAAGTGGAAAGACTAAAGAGGACAGAGAATAGTGGAAAGACTAAAGTGGAGAGACTGTAGTGGACAGAATAAAGTTGAGACTATCGTGGAAAGACTAAAGTGGAAAGACTAAAGTGGACAGACTATAGTGGAAAGACTATAGTGGAAAGACTGTAGTGGACAGAATAAAGTGGAGACTATAGTGGAAAGACTAAAGTGGACAGAGAATAGTGGAAAGACTAAAGTGGAAAGACTAAAGTGGATAGACTATAGTGGAAAGACTAAAGTGGACAGACTAAAGTGGACAGAAAATAGTGGAAAGACTAAATTGGAAAGACTGTAGTGGACAGAATAAAGTTGAGACTATAGTGGAAAGACTAAAGTGGAAAGACTAAAGTGGACAGACTATAGTGGAAAGACTGAAGTGGAAAGACTCAGTGGAAAGACTAAAGTGTACACACTGAAATGGACAGAATAAAGTGGAAAGACTAAAGTGGAAAGACTAAAGTGGATAGACCATAGTGGAAAGACTAAAGTGGACAGACTAAAGTGGAAGAAACTAAAGTGGAAAGACTAAAGTGGACAGACTATATTGGAAAGACTGTAGTGGACAGAATAAAGTGAAGACTATAGTGGACAGAGAATAGTGGAAAGGCTAAAGTGGACAGAATAAAGTGGAGACTATAGTGGAAAGACTAAAGTGGAAAGAATAAAGCGGACAGACTATAGTTGAAAGACTATAGTGGAAAGACTATAGTGGAAAGACTGTAGTGGACAGAATAAAGTGGAGACTATAGTGGAAAGACTAAAGTGGAAAGACTAATGTGGACAGACTATAGTGGAAAGACTATAGTCGAAAGACTGTAGTGGACAGAATATAGTGGAGAGTATAGTGGAAAGACTAAAGTGGACAGAGAATAGTGGAAAGACTAAAGTGGACAGACTATAGTGGAAAGACTATAGTGGAAAGACTGTAGTGGACAGAATAAAGTGGAGACTATAGTGGAAAGACTAAAGTGGAAAGACTAAAGAGGACAGAGAATAGTGGAAAGACTAAAGTGGAGAGACTGTAGTGGACAGAATAAAGTTGAGACTATAGTGGAAAGACTAAAGTGGAAAGACTAAAGTGGACAGACTATAGTGGAAAAACTGAAGTGGACAGACTAAGTGGACAGACTAAAGTGTACACACTGAAATGGACAGAATAAAGTGGAAAGACTAAAGTGGAAAGACTAAAGTGGATAGACTATAGTTTAAAGACTAAAGTGGACAGACTAAAGTGGAAAAACTAAAGTGGAAAGACTAAAGTGGACAGACTATAGTGGAAAGACTATAGTGGAAAGACTGTAGTGGACAGAATAAAGTGGAGACTATAGTGGAAAGACTAAAGTGGACAGAGAATAGTGGAAAGACTAAAGTGGACAGACTTTAGTGGAAGGACTATAGTGGAAAGACTGAAGTGGACAGAATAAAGTAGAGACTATAGTGGAAAGACTAAAGTGGACAGAGAATAGTGGAAAGACTAAAGTGGAAAGACTGTAGTGGACAGAATAAAGTTGAGACTATAGTGGAAAGACTAAAGTGGAAAGATCAAAGTGGACAGACAATAGTGGAAAGACTATAGTGGAAAGACTGTAGTGGACAGAATAACGTGGAGACTATAGTGGAAAGGCTAAAGTGGACAGAGAATAGTGGAAAGACTAAAGTGGACAGACTATAGTGGAAAGACTATAGTGGAAAGACTGTAGTGGACAGAATAAAGTGGAGACTATAGTGGAAAGACTAAAGTGGACAGAGAATAGTGGAAAGACTAAAGTGGAAAGACTAAAGTGGATAGACTATAGTGGAAAGACTAAAGTGGACAGACTAAAGTGGACAGAAAATAGTGGAAAGACTAAGTTGGAAAGACTCTAGTGGACACAATAAAGTGGAGACTATAGTGGAAAGACTAAAGTGGAAAGACTAAAGTGGACAGACTATAGTGGAAAGACTGAAGTGGAAATACTCAGTGGACAGACTAAAGTGTACACACTGAAATGGACAGAATAAAGTGGAAAGACTAAAGTGGAAAGACTAAAGTGGATAGACTATTGTGGAAAGACTAAAGTGGACAGACTAAAGTGGAAAAACTAAAGTGGACAGACTATAGTGGAGAGACTATAATGGAAAGACTGTAGTGGACAGAATAAAGTGGAGACTATAGTGGAAAGACTAAAGTGGACAGAGAGTATTGGAAAGACTAAAGTGGAAAGACTGCAGTGGAAAGAATAAAGTGGAGACTATAGTGGAAAGACTAAAGTGGAAAGAATAAAGCGGACAGACTACAGTGGAAAGACTATAGTGGAAAGACTGTAGCGGACAGAATAAAGTGGAGACTATAGTGGAAAGACTAAAGTGGAAAGACTAAAGTGGATAGAGAATAGTGGAAAGACTAAAGTGGAAAGACTGTAGTGGACAGAATAAAGTGGAGACTATAGTGGAAAGACTAAAGTGGAAAGACTAAAGTGGACAGACTATAGTGGAAAGACTATAGTCGAAAGACTGTAGTGGACAGAATATAGTGGAGAGTATAGTGGAAAGACTAAAGTGGACAGAGAATAGTGGAAAGAATAAAGTGGACACACGATAGTGGAAAGACTATAGTGGAAAGACTGTAATGGACAGAATAAAGTGGAGACTACAGTGGAAAGACTAAAGTGTAAAGACTGAAGTGGACAGAGAATAGTGGAAAGACTAAAGTGGAAAGATTGTAGTGGAAAGAATAAAGTTGAGACTATAGTGGAAAGACTAAAGTGGAAAGACTAAAGTGAACAGACTATAGTGGAAAGACTGAAGTGGACAGACTAAAGTGGAAAAACTATTGTGGAAAGACAAAAGTGGGCAGACTATAGTGGAAAGACTATAGTGGAAAGACTGTAGTGGACAGAATAAACTGGAGACTATAGTGGAAAGACTAAAGTGGACAGAGAATAGTGGAAAGACTAAAGTGGACAGACTATAGTGGAAAGACTGTAGTGGACAGAATAAAGTGGAGACTATAGTGGAAAGACTAAAGTGGACAGAAAATAGTGGAAAGACTAAATTGGAAAGACTGTAGTGGACAGAATAAAGTTGATACTATAGTGGAAAGACTAAAGTGGAAAGACTAAAGTGGACAGACTATAGTGGAAAGACTGAAGTGGAAAGACTCAGTGGACAGACTAATGTGTACACACTGAAATGGACAGAATAAAGTGGAAAGACTAAAGTGGATAGACTAAAGTGGATAGACTATAGTGGAAAGACTAAAGTGGACAGACTAAAGTGGAAAGACTAAAGTGGACAGACTATAGTGGAAAGACTATAGTGGAAACACTGTAGTGGACAGAATAAAGTGGAGACTATAGTGGAAAGACTAAAGTGGACAGATAATAGTGGAAAGACTAAAGTGGACAGACTATAGTGGAAAGACTATAGTGGAAAGACTGTAGTGGACAGAAGAAAATGGAGACTATAGTGGAAAGACGAAAGTGGACAGAGAATAGTGGAAAGACTAAAGTTGACAGACTTTAGTGGAAAGACTATAGTGGACAGAAAATAGTGGAAAGACTATAGTGGAAAGACTGTAGTGGACAGAATAAAGTTGAGACTATAGTGGAAAGACTAAAGTGGAAAGATCAAAGTGGACAGACTATAGTGGAAAGACTATAGTTGAAAGACTGTAGTGGACAGAATAACGTGGAGACTATAGTGGAAAGGCTAAAGTGGACAGAGAATAGTGGAAAGACTAAAGTGGACAGACTATAGTGGAAAGACTATAGTGGAAAGACTGTAGTGGACAGAATAAAGTGGAGACTATAGTGGAAAGACTAAAGTGGACAGAGAATAGTGGAAAGACTAAAGTGGAAAGACTAAAGTGGATAGACTATAGTGGAAAGACTAAACTGGACAGACTAAAGATGACAGAAAATAGTGGAAAGACTAAATTGGAAAGACTGTAGTGGACAGAATAAAGTGGAGACTATAGTGGAAAGACTAAAGTGGAAAGACTAAAGTGGAAAGACTAAAGTGGACAGACTATAGTGGAAAGACTGAAGTGGAAAGACTCAGTGGACAGACTAAAGTGTACACACTGAAATGGACAGATTAAAGTGGAAAGACTAAAGTGGAAAGACTAAAGTGGATAGACTATAGTGGAAAGACGAAAGTGGACAGACTAAAGTGGAAAAACTAAAGTGGAAAGACTAAAGTGGACAGACTATAGTGGAAAGACTATAGTGGAAAGACTGTAGTGGACAGAATAAAGTGGAGACTATAGTGGAAAGACGAAAGTGGACAGAGAATAGTGGAAAGACTAAAGTGGACAGACTATAGTGAAAAGACTGAAGTGGAAAAACTAAAGTGGAAAGAAAGTGGACAGAATAAAGTTGAGACTATAGTGGAAAGACTAAAGTGGAAAGATCAAAGTGGACAGACTATAGTGGAAAGACTATAGTGGAAAGACTGTAGTGGACAGAAGAACGTGGAGACTATATTGGAAAGGCTAAAGTGGACAGAGAATAGTGGAAAGACTAAAGTGGACACACTATAGTGGAAAGACTATAGTGGAAAGACTGTAGTGGACAGAATAAAGTGGAGACTATAGTGGAAAGACTAAAGTGGACAGAGAATAGTGGAAAGACTAAATTGGAAAGACTGTAGTGGACAGAATAAAGTGGAGACTATAGTGGAAAGACTAAAGTGGAAAGACTAAAGTGGACAGACTATAGTGGAAAGACTGAAGTGGAAAGACTCAGTGGACAGACTAAAGTGTACACACTGAAATGGACAGAATAAAGTGGAAAGACTAAAGTGGAAAGACTAAAGTGGATAGACTATAGTGGAAAGACTAAAGTGGACAGACTAAAGTGGAAAAACTAAAGTGGAAAGACTAAAGTGGACAGACTATAGTAGAAAGACTGTAGTGGACAGAATAAAGTGGAGACTATAGTGGAAAGACTAAAATGGACAGAGAATAGTGGAAAGACTAAAGTGGACAGACTATAGTGGAAAGACTATAGTGGAAAGACTGTAGTGGACAGAATAAAATGGAGACTATGGTGGAAAGACTAAAGTGGACAGAGAATAGTGGAAAGACTAAAGTTGACAGACTTTAGTGGAAAGACTATAGTGGAAAGACTGAATGGACAGAATAAAGTGGAGACTATAGTGGAAAGACTAAAGTGGACAGAGAATAGTGGAAAGACTAAAGTGGAAAGACTGTAGTGGACAGAATAAAGTGGAGACTATAGTGGAAAAACTAAAGTGGAAAGATTAAAGTGGACAGACTATAGTGGAGAGACTATAATGGAAAGACTGTAGTGGACAGAATAAAGTGGAGACTATAGTGGAAAGACTAAAGTGGACAGAGAGTATTGGAAAGACTAAAGTGGAAAGACTGTAGTGGACAGAATAAAGTGGAGACTATAGTGGAAAGACTAAAGTGGACAGAAAATAGTGGAAAGACTATATTGGAAAGTCTATAGTGGAAAGACTGTAGTGGACAGAATAAAGTGGAGACTATAGTGGAAAGACTAAAGTGGACAGAGAATAGTGGAAAGACTAAAGTGGAAAGACAGTAGTGGACAGAATAAAGTTGAGACTATAGTGGAAAGACTAAAGTGGAAAGATCAAAGTGGACAGACTATAGTGGAAAGACTATAGTGGAAAGGCTGTAGTGGACAGAATAACGTGGAGACTATAGTGGAAAGGCTAAAGTGGACAGAGAATAGTGGAAAGACTAAAGTGGACAGACTATAGTGGAAAGACTGTAGTCGACAGAATAAAGTGGAGACTATAGTGGAAAGACTAAAGTGGACAGAGAATAGTGGAAAGACTGAAGTGGACAGACTAAAGTGGAAAAACTATTTTGGAAAGACTAAAGTGGACAGACTATAGTGGAAAGACTATAGTGGAAAGACTTTAGTGGACAGAATATACTGGAGACTATAGTGGAAAGACTAAAGTGGACAGAGAATAGTGGAAAGACTAAAGTGGACAGACTATAGTGGAAAGACTGTAGTGGACAGAATAAAGTGGAGACTATAGTGGAAAGACTAAAGTGGACAGAAAATAGTGGAAAGACTAAATTGGAAAGACTGTAGTGGACAGAATAAAGTGGAGACTATAGTGGAAAGACTAAAGTGGAAAGACTAAAGTGGACAGACTATAGTGGAAAGACTGAAGTGGAAAGACTCAGTGGACAGACTAAAGTTTACACACTGAAATGGACAGAATAAAGTGGAAAGACTAAAGTGGAAAGACTAAAGTGGATAGACTATAGTGGAAAAACTAAAGTGGAAAGACTAAAGTGGACAGACTATAGTGGAAAGACTATAGTGGAAAGACTGTAGTGGACAGAATAAAGTGGAGACTATAGTGGAAAGACTAAAGTGGACAGAGAATAGTGGGAAGACTAAAGTGGACAGACTATAGTGGAAAGACTATGGTGGAAAGACTGTAGTGGACAGAATAAAATGGAGACTATAGTGGAAAGACTAAAGTGGACAGAGAATAGTGGAAAGACTAAAGTTGACAGACTTTAGTGGAAAGACTATAGTGGAAAGACTGAAGTGGACAGAATAAAGTGGAGACTATAGTGGAAAGACTAAAGTGGACAGAGAATAGTGGAAAGACTAAAGTGGAAAGACTGTAGTGGACAGAATAAAGTTGAGACTATAGTGGAAAGACTAAAGTGGAAAGATCAAAGTGGACAGACTATAGTGGAAAGACCCTAGTGGAAAGACTGTAGTGGACAGAAGAACGTGGAGACTATATTGGAAAGGCTAAAGTGGACAGAGAATAGTGGAAAGACTAAAGTGGACAGACTATAGTGGAAAGACTATAGTGGAAAGACTATAGTGGACAGAATAAAGTGGAGACTATAGTGGAAAGACTAAAGTGGACAGAGAATAGTGGAAAGACTAAAGTGGAAAGACTAAAGTGGATAGACTATAGTGGAAAGACTAAAGTGGACAGACTAAAGTGGACAGAAAAGAGTGGAAAGACTAAATTGGAAAGACTGTAGTGGACAGAATAAAGTGGAGACTATAGTGGAAAGACTAAAGTGGAGAGACTAAAGTGGACAGACTATAGTGGAAAGACTGAAGTGGAAAGACTCAGTGGACAGACTAAAGTGTACACACTGAAATGGACAGAATAAAGTGGAAAGACTAAAGTGGAAAGACTAAAGTGGATAGACTATAGTGGAAAGACTAAAGTGGACAGACTAAAGTGGAAAAACTAAAGTGGAAAGACTAAAGTGGACAGACTATAGTGGAAAGACTACAGTGGAAAGACTGTAGTGGACAGAATAAAATGGAGACTATAGTGGAAAGACTAAATTGGACAGAGAATAGTGGAAAGACTAAAGTTGACAGACTTTAGTGGAAAGACTATAGTGGAAAGACTAAAATGGACAGAGAATAGTGGAAAGACTAAAGTGGACAGACTATAGTGGAAAGACTATAGTGGGAAGACTGTAGTGGACAGAATAAAGTTGAGACTATAGAGGAAAGACTAAAGTGGAAAGATCAAAGTGGACAGACTATAGTGGAAAGACTATAGTGGAAAGGCTGTAGTGGACAGAATAACGTGGAGACTATAGTGGAAAGGCTAAAGTGGACAGAGAATAGTGGAAAGACTAAAGTGGACAGACTATAGTGGAAAGACTATAGTGGAAAGACTGTAGTCGACAGAATAAAGTGGAGACTATAGTTGAAAGACTAAAGTGGACAAAGAATAGTGGAAAGACTGAAGTGGACAGACTAAAGTGGAAAAACTATTGTGGAAAGACTAAAGTGGACAGACTATAGTGGAAAGACTATAGTGGAAAGACTTTAGTGGACAGAATATACTGGAGACTATAGTGGAAAGACTAAAGTGGACAGAGAATAGTGGAAAGACTAAAGTGGACAGACTATAGTGGAAAGACTGTAGTGGACAGAATAAAGTGGAGACTATAGTGGAAAGACTAAAGTGGACAGAAAATAGTGGAAAGACTAAATTGGAAAGACTGTAGTGGACAGAATAAAGTGGAGACTATAGTGGAAAGACTAAAGTGGAAAGACTAAAGTGGACAGACTATAGTGGAAAGACTGAAGTGGAAAGACTCAGTGGACAGACTAAAGTTTACACACTGAAATGGACAGAATAAAGTGGAAAGACTAAAGTGGAAAGACTAAAGTGGATAGACTATAGTGGAAAAACTAAAGTGGAAAGACTAAAGTGGACAGACTATAGTGGAAAGACTATAGTGGAAAGACTGTAGTGGACAGAATAAAGTGGAGACTATAGTGGAAAGACTAAAGTGGACAGAGAATAGTGGGAAGACTAAAGTGGACAGACTATAGTGGAAAGACTATGGTGGAAAGACTGTAGTGGACAGAATAAAATGGAGACTATAGTGGAAAGACTAAAGTGGACAGAGAATATTGGAAAGACTTAAGTTGACAGACTTTAGTGGAAAGACTATAGTGGAAAGACTGAAGTGGACAGAATAAAGTGGAGACTATAGTGGAAAGACTAAAGTGGACAGAGAATAGTGGAAAGACTAAAGTGGAAAGACTAAAGTGGATAGACTATAGTGGAAAGACTAAAGTGGACAGACTAAAGTGGACAGAAAATAGTGGAAAGACTAAATTGGAAAGACTATAGTGGAAAGACTATAGTGGAAAGACTATAGTGGACAGAATAAAGTGGAGACTATAGTGGAAAGACTAAAGTGGACAGAGAATAGTGGAAAGACTAAAGTGGAAAGACTAAAGTGGATAGACTATAGTGGAAAGACTAAAGTGGACAGACTAAAGTGGACAGAAAATAGTGGAAAGACTAAAGTGGACACACTATAGTGGAAAGACTATAGTGGAAAGACTATAGTGGACAGAATAAAGTGGAGACTATAGTGGAAAGACTAAAGTGGACAGAGAATAGTGGAAAGACTAAAGTGGAAAGACTAAAGTGGATAGACTATAGTGGAAAGACTAAAGTGGACAGACTAAAGTGGACAGAAAATAGTGGAAAGACTAAATTGGAAAGACTGTAGTGGACAGAATAAAGTGGAGACTATAGTGGAAAGACTAAAGTGGAAAGACTAAAGTGGACAGACTATAGTGGAAAGACTGAAGGGGAAAGACTCAGTGGACAGACTAAAGTGTACACACTGAAATGGACAGAATAAAGTGGAAAGACTAAAGTGGAAAGACTAAAGTGGATAGACTATAGTGGAAAGACTAAAGTGGACAGACTAAAGTGGAAAAACTAAAGTGGAAAGACTAAAGTGGACAGACTATAGTGGAAAGACTACAGTGGAAAGACTGTAGTGGACAGAATAAAATGGAGACTATAGTGGAAAGACTAAAGTGGACAAAGAATAGTGGAAAGACTAAAGTTGACAGACTTTAGTGGAAAGACTATAGTGGAAAGACTAAAATGGACAGAGAATAGTGGAAAGACTGAAGTGGACAGACTATAGTGGAAAGACTATAGTGGGAAGACTGTAGTGGACAGAATAAAATGGAGACTATAGTGGAAAGACTAAAGTGGACAGAGAATAGTGGAAAGACTAAAGTTGACAGACTTTAGTGGAAAGACTATAGTGGAAAGACTGAAGTGGACAGAATAAAGTGGAGACTATAGTGGAAAGACTGTAGTGGACAGAATAAAGTGGAGACTATAGTGGAAAGACTAAAGTGGAAAGACTAAAGTGGACAGACTATAGTGGATAGACTATAGTGGAAAGACTGTAGTGGACAGAATAAAGTGGAGACTATACTGGAAAGACTGAAGTGGAAAGACTCAGTGTACAGACCAAAGTGTACACACTGAAGTGGACAGAATAAAGTGGAAAGACTAAAGTGGAAAGACTAAAGTGGACAGACTATAGTGGAAAGACTAAAGTGGAAAAATTAAAGTGGAAAGACTAAAGTGGACAGACTATAGTGGAAAGACTATATTGGAAAGACTGTAGTGGACAGAATAAAGTGGAGACTTTAGTGGAAAGACTAAAGTGGAAAGACTAAAGTGGACAGAGAATAGTGGAAAGACTAAAGTGGACAGACTATAGTGGAAAGACTGAAGTGGAAAGACTCAGTTTACAGACTAAAGTGTACACACTGAAATGGACAGAATAAAGTGGAAAGACTAAAGTGGAAAGACTAAAGTGGACAGACTAAAGTGGAAAAACTAAAGAGGAAAGACTAAAGTGGACAGACTATAGTGGAAAGACTGTAGTGGACAGAATAAAGTGGAGACTATAGTGGAAAGACTAAAGTGGAAAGAATAAAGCGGACAGACTATAGTGGAAAGACTATAGTGGAAAGACTATAGTGGAAAGACTGTAGTGGACAGAATAAAGTGGAGACTATAGTGGAAAGACTAAAGTGGAAAGACTAAAGTGGAAAGACTAAAGTGGACAGACTATAGTGGAAAGACTGAAGTGGAAAGACTCAGTGGACAGACTAAAGTGTACACACTGAAATGGACAGATTAAAGTGGAAAGACTAAAGTGGAAAGACTAAAGTGGATAGACTATAGTGGAAAGACTAAAGTGGACAGACTAAAGTGGAAAAACTAAAGTGGAAAGACTAAAGTGGACAGACTATAGTGGAAAGACTATAGTGGAAAGACTGTAGTGGACAGAATAAAGTGGAGACTATAGTGGAAAGACTAAAGTGGACAGAGAATAGTGGAAAGACTAAAGTTGACAGACTTTAGTGGAAAGACTATTGTGGAAAGACTGAATGGACAGAATAAAGTGGAGACTATAGTGGAAAGACTAAAGTGGACAGAGAATAGTGGAAAGACTAAAGTGGAAAGACTGTAGTGGACAGAATAAAGTGGAGACTATAGTGGAAAAACTAAAGTGGAAAGACTAAAGTGGACAGACTATAGTGGAGAGACTATAATGGAAAGACTGTAGTGGACAGAATACAGTGGAGACTATAGTGGAAAGACTAAAGTGGACAGAGAGTATTGGAAAGACTAAAGTGGAAAGACTGTAGTGGACAGAATAAAGTGGAGACTATAGTGGAAAGACTAAAGTGGAAAGAATAAAGCGGACAGACTATAGTGGAAAGACAATATTGGAAAGACTATAGTGGAAAGACTGTAGTGGACAGAATAAAGTGGAGACTATAGTGGAAAGACTAAAGTGGAAAGACTAAAGTGGACAGAGAATAGTGGAAAGACTAAAGTGGAAAGACTGTAGTGGACAGAATAAAGTTGAGACTATAGTGGAAAGACTAAAGTGGAAAGATCAAAGTGGACAGACTATAGTGGAAAGACTATAATGGAAAGACTGTAGTGGACAGAATAACGTGGAGACTATAGTGGAAAGGCTAAAGAAGACAGAGAATAGTGGAAAGACTAAAGTGGACAGACTATAGTGGAAAGACTATAGTGGAAAGACTGTAGTCGACAGAATAAAGTGGAGACTATAGTGGAAAGACTAAAGTGGACAGAGAATAGTGGAAAGACTGAAGTGGACAGACTAAAGTGGAAAAACTATTGTGGAAAGACTAAAGTGGACAGACTATAGTGGAAAGACTATAGTGGAAAGACTTTAGTGGACAGAATAAACTGGAGACTATAGTGGAAAGACTAAAGTGGACAGAGAATAGTGGAAAGACTAAAGTGGACAGACTATAGTGGAAAGACTGTAGTGGACAGAATAAAGTGGAGACTATAGTGGAAAGAATAAAGTGGACAGAAAATAGTGGAAAGACTAAATTGGAAAGACTGTAGTGGACAGAATAAAGTGGAGACTATAGTGGAAAGACTAAAGTGGAAAGACTAAAGTGGACAGACTATATTGGAAAGACTGAAGTGGAAAGACTCAGTGGACAGACTAAAGTGTACACACTGAAATGGACAGAATAAAGTGGAAATACTAAAGTGGAAAGACTAAAGTGGATAGACTAAAGTGGAAAGACTAAAGTGGACAGACTTTAGTGGAAAGACTATGGTGGAAAGACTGAAGTGGACAGAATAAAGTGGAGACTATAGTGGAAAGACTAAAGTGGACAGAGAATAGTGGAAAGACTAAAGTGGAAAGACTGTAGTGGACAGAATAAAGTTGAGACTATAGTGGAAAGACTAAAGTGGAAAGATCAAAGTGGACAGACTATATTGGAAAGACTATAGTAGAAAGACTGTAGTGGACAGAAGAACGTGGAGACTATATTGGAAAGGCTAAAGTGGACAGAGAATATTGGAAAGACTAAAGTGGACAGACTATAGTGGAAAGACTATAGTGGAAAGACTGTAGTGGACAGAATAAAGTGGAGACTATAGTGGAAAGACTAAAGTGGACAGACTAAAGTGGACAGACTATAGTGGAAAGACTGAAGTGGAAAGACTCAATGGACAGACTAAAGTGTACACACTGAAATGGACAGAATAAAGTGGAAAGACTAAAGTGGAAAGACTAAAGTGGATAGACTATAGTGGAAAGACTAAAGTGGACAGACTAAAGTGGAAAAACTAATGTGGAAAGACTAAAGTGGACAGAATATAGTGGAAAGACTATAGTGGAAAGACTGTAGTGGACAGAATAAAGTGGAGACTATAGTGGAAAGACTAAAATGGACAGAGAATAGTGGAAAGACGAAAGTGGACAGACTATAGTGGAAAGACTATAGTGGAAAGACTGTAGTGGACAGAATAAAATGGAGACTATAGTGGAAAGACTAAAGTGGACAGAGAATAGTGGGAAGACTAAAGTGGACAGACTATAGTGGAAAGACTATGGTGGAAAGACTGTAGTGGACAGAATAAAATGGAGACTATAGTGGAAAGACTAAAGAGGACAGAGAATAGTGGAAAGACTAAAGTTGACAGACTTTAGTGGAAAGACTATGGTGGAAAAACTGAAGTGGACAGAATAAAGTGGAGACTATAGTGGAAAGACTAAAGTGGACAGAGAATAGTGGAAAGACTAAAGTGGAAAGACTGTAGTGGACAGAATAAAGTTGAGACTATAGTGGAAAGACTAAAGTGGAAAGATCAAAGTGGACAGACTATAGTGGAAAGACTATAGTAGAAAGACTGTAGTGAACAGAAGAACGTGGAGACTATATTGGAAAGGCTAAAGTGGACAGAGAATATTGGAAAGACTAAAGTGGACAGACTATAGTGGAAAGACTATAGTGGAAAGACTGTAGTGGACAGAATAAAGTGGAGACTATAGTGGAAAGACTAAAGTGGACAGAGAATAGTGGAAAGACTAAAGTGGAAAGACTAAAGTGGATAGACTATAGTGGAAAGACTAAAGTGGACAGACTAAAGTGGACAGAAAATAGTGGAAAGACTAAATTGGAAAGACTGTAGTGGACAGAATAAAGTGGAGACTATAGTGGAAAGACTAAAGAGGAAAGACTAAAGTGGACAGTATATAGTGGAAAGACTGAAGTGGAAAGACTCAATGGACAGACTAAAGTGTACACACTGAAATGGACAGAACAAAGTGGAAAGACTAAAGTGGAAAGACTAAAGTGGATAGACTATAGTGGAAAGACTAAAGTGGACAGACTAAAGTGGAAAAACTAATGTGGAAAGACTAAAGTGGACAGACTATAGTGGAAAGACTATAGTGGAAAGACTGTAGTGGACAGAATAAAGTGGAGACTATAGTGGAAAGACTAAAATGGACAGAGAATAGTGGAAAGACGAAAGTGGACAGACTATAGTGGAAAGACTATAGTGGAAAGACTGTAGTGGACAGAATAAAATGGAGACTATAGTGGAAAGACTAAAGTGGACAGAGAATAGTGGAAAGACTAAAGTTGACAGACTTTAGTGGAAAGACTATAGTGGAAAGACTGAAGTGGACAGAATAAAGTGGAGACTATAGTGGAAAGACTAAAGTGGACAGAGAATAGTGGAAAGACTAAAGTGGAAAGACTGTAGTGGACAGAATAAAGTGGAGACTATAGTGGAAAGACTAAAGTGGAAAGACTAAAGTGGACAGACTATAGTGGAGAGACTATAGTGGAAAGACTGTAGTGGACAGAATAAAGTGGAGACTATAGTGGAAAGACTAAAGTGGACAGAGAGTATTGGAAGACTAAAGTGGAAAGACTGTAGTGGACAGAATAAAGTGGAGACTATAGTGGAAAGACTAAAGTGGAAAGAATAAAGTGGACAGACTATAGTGGAAAGACTGAAGTGGAAAGACTCAGTGTACAGACCAAAGTGTACACACTGAAGTGGACAGAATAAAGTGAAAAGACTAAAGTGGAAAGACTAAAGTGGACAGACTATAGTGGAAAGACTAAAGTGGACGGACTAAAGTGGAAAGATTAAAGTGGAAAGACTAAAGTGGACAGACTATAGTGGAAAGACTATATTGGAAAGACTGTAGTGGACAGAATAAAGTGGAGACTTTAGTGGAAAGACTAAAGTGGACAGAGAATAGTGGAAAGACTAAACTGGACAGACTATAGTGGAAAGACTGAAGTGGAAAGACTGTAGTGGACAGAATAAAGTGGAGACTACAGTGGCAAGACTAAAGTGGAAAGACTAAAGTGGACAGAGAATAGTGGAAAGACTAAAGTGGAAAGACTGTAGTGGACAGAATAAAGTTGAGACTATAGTGGAAAGACTATAGTGGAAAGACTGTAGTGGACAGAATAAAGTGGAGACTGTAGTGGAAAAACTAAAGTGGAAAGACTAAAGTGGACAGACTATAGTGGAAAGACTATAGTCGAAAGACTGTAGTGGACAGAATATAGTGGAGAGTATAGTGGAAAGACTAAAGTGGACAGAGAATAGTGGAAAGACTAAAGTGGACACACGATAGTGGAAAGACTATAGTGGAAAGACTGTAGTGGACAGAATAAAGTGGAGACTACAGTGGCAAGACTAAAGTGGAAAGACTAAAGTGGACAGAGAATAGTGGAAAGACTAAAGTGGAAAGACTGTAGTGGACAGAATAAAGTTGAGACTATAGTGGAAAGACTAAATGGAAAGACTAAAGTGAACAGACTATAGTGGAAAGACTGAAGTGGACAGACTAAAGTGGAAAAACTATTGTGGAAAGACTAAAGTGGGCAGACTATAGTGGAAAGACTGTAGTGGACAGAATAAACTGGAGACTATAGTGGAAAGACTAAAGTGGACAGAGAATAGTGGAAAGACTAAAGTGGACAGACTATAGTGGAAAGACTGTAGTGGACAGAATAAAGTGGAGACTATAGTATAAAGACTAAAGTGGACAGAAAATAGTGGAAAGACTAAATTGGAAAGACTGTAGTGGACAGAATAAAGTTGATACTATAGTGGAAAGACTAAAGTGGAAAGACTAAAGTGGACAGACTATAGTGGAAAGACTGAAGTGGAAAGACTCAGTGGACAGACTAAAGTGTACACACTGGAAAGACTAAAGTTGACAGACTTTAGTGGAAAGCCTATAGTGGACAGAGGATAGTGGAAAGACTAAAGTGGAAAGACTGTAGTGGACAGAATAAAGTTGAGACTATAGTGGAAAGACTAAAGTGGAAAGATCAAAGTGGACAGACTATAGTGGAAAGACTATAGTTGAAAGACTGTAGTGGACAGAATAACGTGGAGACTATAGTGGAAAGGCTAAAGTGGACAGAGAATAGTGGAAAGACTAAAGTGGACAGACTATAGTGGAAAGACTATAGTGGAAAGACTGTAGTGGACAGAATAAAGTGGAGACTATAGTGGAAAGACTAAAGTGGACAGAGAATAGTGGAAAGACTAAAGTGGAAAGACTAAAGTGGATAAACTATAGTGGAAAGACTAAAGTAGACAGACTAAAGTGGACAGAAAATAGTGGAAAGACTAAATTGGAAAGACTGTAGTGGACAGAATAAAGTGGAGACTATAGTGGAAAGACTAAAGTGGACAGAGAATAGTGGAAAGACTAAAGTGGACAGACTATAGTGGAAAGACTGTAGTGGACAGAATAAAGTGGAGACTATAGTGGAAAGACTAAAGTGGACAGAAAATAGTGGAAAGACTAAAGTGGAAAGACTGTAGTGGACAGAATAAAGTGGAGACTATAGTGGAAAGACTAAAGTGGAAAGATTAAGTGGAAAGACTGTAGTGGACAGAATAAAGTGGAGACTATAGTGGAAAGACTAAAGTGGAAAGACTAAAGTGGACAGACTATACTGGAAAGACTATAGTGGAAAGACTGTAGTGGACAGAATAAAGTGGAGACTATAGTGGAAAGAATAAAGTGGACAGAAAATAGTGGAAATACTAAAGTTGACAGACTATAGTGGAAAGACTAAAGTGGAAAGACTAAAGTGGACAGAGAACAGTGGAAAGACTAACGTGGACAGACTATGGTGGAAAGACTATAGTGGAAAGACTGTAGTGGACAGAATAAAGAGGAAAGACTAAAGTGGAAAGACTAAAGTGGACAGACTATAGTGGAAAGACTAAAGTGTACACACTGCAGTAGACAGAATAAAGTGGAAAGACTAAAGTGGAAAGACTAAAGTGGAAAGACTAAGTGGACAGACTAAAGCGGAAAAACTAAAGTGGAAAGACTAAAGTTGACAGACTATAGTGGAAAGACTAAAGTGGACAGACTAAAGTGGAAAGACTAAAGTGGAAGGACTATAGTGGACAGACTATAGTGGAAAGACCATAGTGGAAAGACTGTAGTTTGCAGAATAAAGTGGAGACTATAGCGGAAAGACCAAAGTGGAAAGACTAAAGTGGACAGAGATTAGTGGAAAGACTAAAGTGGACAGACTATAGTGGAAAGATTAAAGTTGACAGACTAAAGTGGAAAGACTAAAGTGGAAAGACTAAAGTGGACAGACTTTAGTGGAAAGACTGTAGTGGACAAAATAAAGTGGAGAGTATAGTGGAAAGAATAAAGTGGACAGAGAATAGTGGAAAGACTAAAGTGGACAGACTATAGTGGAAAGACTATAGTGGAAAGACTGTAGTGGTCAGACTAAAGTGGAGACTATAGTGGAAAGTCTAAAGTGGAAAGACTAAAGTGGATAGAGAATAGTGGAAAGACTAAAGTGGAAAGACTGTAGTGGACAGAATAAAGTGGAGACTATAGTGGAAAGACTAAAGTGGAAATACTAAAGTGGACAGACTATGGTGGACAGACTATAGTGGAAAGACTGTAGTGGACAGAATAAAGTGGAGACTATAGTGGAAAGACTAAAGTGGACAGAGAATAGTGGAAAGACTAAAGTGGACAGACTATAGTGGAAAGACTATAGTGGAGATACTGTAGTGGACAGAATAAAGTGGAGACTATAGTGGAAAGAATAAAGTGGACAGAAAATAGTGGAAATACTAAAGTTGACAGACTATAGTGGAAAGACTAAAGTGGAAAGACTAAAGTGGACAGAGAATAGTGGAAAGACTAACGTGGACAGACTATGGTGGAAAGACTATAGTGGAAAGACTGTAGTGGACAGAATAAAGTGGAGACTATAGTGGAAAGTCTAAAGTGGAAAGACTAAAGTGGACAGAGAATAGTGGACAGACTATACTGGAAAGACTATAGTGGAAAGACTGTAGTGGACAGAATAAAGTGGAGACTAAAGTGGAAAGACTAAAGTGGAAAGACTAAAGTGGACAGACTATACTGGAAAGACTATAGTGGAAAGACTGTAGTGGACAGAATAAAGTGGAGACTATAGTGGAAAGAATAAAGTGGACAGAAAATAGTGGAAATACAAAAGTTGACAGACTATAGTGGAAAGACTAAAGTGGAAAGACTAAAGTGAACAGAGAATAGTGGAAAGACTAACGTGGACAGACTATGGTGGACAGACTATAGTGGAAAGACTGTAGTGGACAGAATAAAGTGGAGACTATAGTGGAAAGACTAAAGTGGACAGAGAATAGTGGAAAGACTAAAGTGGACAGACTATAGTGGAAAGACTATAGTGGAGAGACTGTAGTGGACAGAATAAAGTGGAGACTATAGTGGAAAGAATAAAGTGGACAGAAAATAGTGGAAATACTAAAGTTGACAGACTATAGTGGAAAGACTAAAGTGGACAGAGAATAGTGGAAAGACTAACGTGGACAGACTATGGTGGAAAGACTATAGTGGAAAGACTGTAGTGGACAGAATAAAGTGGAGACTATAGTGGAAAGTCTAAAGTGGAAAGACTAAAGTGGAAAGAGAATAGTGGACAGACTATACTGGAAAGACTATAGTGGAAAGACTGTAGTGGACAGAATAAAGTGGAGACTAAAGTGGAAAGACTAAAGTGGAAAGACTAAAGTGGACAGACTATACTGGAAAGACTATAGTGGAAAGACTGTAGTGGACAGAATAAAGTGGAGACTATAGTGGAAAGAATAAAGTGGACAGAAAATAGTGGAAATACAAAAGTTGACAGACTATAGTGGAAAGACTAAAGTGGAAAGACTAAAGTGAACAGAGAATAGTGGAAAGACTAACGTGGACAGACTATAGTGGAAAGACTATAGTGGAAAGACTATAGTGGAAACACTGTAGTGGACAGAATAAAGTGGAGACTATAGTGGAAAGACTAAAGTGGACAGATAATAGTGGAAAGACTAAAGTGGACAGACTATAGTGGAAAGACTATAGTGGAAAGACTGTAGTGGACAGAATAAAATGGAGACTATAGTGGAAAGACTAAAGTGGACAGAGAATAGTGGAAAGACTAAAGTTGACAGACTTTAGTGGAAAGCCTATAGTGGACAGAGGATAGTGGAAAGAGTAAAGTGGAAAGACTGTAGTGGACAGAATAAAGTTGAGACTATAGTGGAAAGACTAAAGTGGAAAGATCAAAGTGGACAGACTATAGTGGAAAGACTATAGTTGAAAGACTGTAGTGGACAGAATAACGTGGAGACTATAGTGGAAAGGCTAAAGTGGACAGAGAATAGTGGAAAGACTAAAGTGGACAGACTATAGTGGAAAGACTATAGTGGAAAGACTGTAGTGGACAGAATAAAGTGGAGACTATAGTGGAAAGACTAAAGTGGACAGAGAATAGTGGAAAGACTAAAGTGGAAAGACTAAAGTGGATAAACTATAGTGGAAAGACTAAAGTAGACAGAATAAAGTGGACAGAAAATAGTGGAAATACAAAAGTTGACAGACTATAGTGGAAAGACTAAAGTGGAAAAACTAAAGTGAACAGAGAATAGTGGAAAGACTAACGTGGACAGACTATGGTGGAAAGACTATAGTGAAAGACTATAGTGGAAACACTGTAGTGGACAGAATAAAGTGGAGACTATAGTGGAAAGACTAAAGTGGACAGATAATAGTGGAAAGACTAAAGTGGACAGACTATAGTGGAAAGACTATAGTGGAAAGACTGTAGTGGACAGAATAAAATGGAGACTATAGTGGAAAGACTAAAGTGGACAGAGAATAGTGGAAAGACTAAAGTTGACAGACTTTAGTGGAAAGCCTATAGTAGACAGAGGATAGTGGAAAGACTAAAGTGGAAAGACTGTAGTGGACAGAATAAAGTTGAGACTATAGTTGAAAGACTAAAGTGGACAGAGAATAGTGGAAAGACTAAAGTGGACAGACTATAGTGGAAAGACTATAGTGGAGAGACTATAGTGGAAAGACTGTAGTGGACAGACTAAAGTGGAGACTAGAGTGGAAAGTCTAAAGTGGAAAGACTAAAGTGGATAGAGAATAGTGGAAAGACTAAAGTGGAAAGACTGTAGTGGACAGAATAAAGTGGAGACTATAGTGGAAAGACTAAAGTGGAAATACTAAAGTGGACAGACTATGGTGGACAGACTATAGTGGAAAGACTGTAGTGGACAGAATAAAGTGGAGACTATAGTGGAAAGACTAAAGTGGACAGACTATAGTGGAAAGACTGTAGTGGACAGACTAAAGTGGAGACTATAGTGGAAAGTCTAAAGTGGAAAGACTAAAGTGGATAGAGAATAGTGGAAAGACTAAAGTGGAAAGACTGTAGTGGACAGAATAAAGTGGAGACTATAGTGGAAAGACTAAAGTGGAAATACTAAAGTGGACAGACTATGGTGGACAGACTATAGTGGAAAGACTGTAGTGGACAGAATAAAGTGGAGAATATAGTGGAAAGACTAAAGTGGACAGAGAATAGTGGAAAGACTAAAGTGGACAGACTATAGTGGAAAGACTATAGTGGAGAGACTGTAGTGGACAGAATAAAGTGGAGACTATAGTGGAAAGAATAAAGTGGACAGAAAATAGTGGAAATACTAAAGTTGACAGACTATAGTGGAAAGACTAAAGTGGAAAGACTAAAGTGGACAGAGAATAGTGGAAAGACTAACGTGGACAGACTATGGTGGAAAGACTATAGTGGAAAGACTGTAGTGGACAGAATAAAGTGGAGACTATAGTGGAAAGTCTAAAGTGGAAAGACTAAAGTGGACAGAGAATAGTGGACAGACTATACTGGAAAGACTATAGTGGAAAGACTGTAGTGGACAGAATAAAGTGGAGACTAAAGTGGAAAGACTAAAGTGGAAAGACTAAAGTGGACAGACTATACTGGAAAGACTATAGTGGAAAGACTGTAGTGGACAGAATAAAGTGGAGACTATAGTGGAAAGAATAAAGTGGACAGAAAATAGTGGAAATACAAAAGTTGACAGACTATAGTGGAAAGACTAAAGTGGAAAGACTAAAGTGAACAGAGAATAGTGGAAAGACTAACGTGGACAGACTATGGTGGAAAGACTATAGTGGAAAGACTATAGTGGAAACACTGTAGTGGACAGAATAAAGTGGAGACTATAGTGGAAAGACTAAAGTGGAGAGATAATAGTGGAAAGACTAAAGTGGACAGACTATAGTGGAAAGACTATAGTGGAAAGACTGTAGTGGACAGAATAAAATGGAGACTATAGTGGAAAGACTAAAGTGGACAGAGAATAGTGGAAAGACTAAAGTTGACAGACTTTAGTGGAAAGCCTATAGTGGACAGAGGATAGTGGAAAGACTAAAGTGGAAAGACTGTAGTGGACAGAATAAAGTTGAGACTATAGTGGAAAGACTAAAGTGGAAAGATCAAAGTGGACGGACTATAGTGGAAAGACTATAGTTCAAAGACTGTAGTGGACAGAATAACGTGGAGACTATAGTGGAAAGGCTAAAGTGGACAGAGAATAGTGGAAAGACTAAAGTGGACAGACTATAGTGGAAAGACTATAGTTGAAAGACTGTAGTGGACAGAATAAAGTGGAGACTATAGTGGAAAGACTAAAGTGGACAGAGAATAGTGGAAAGACTAAAGTGGAAAGACTAAAGTGGATAGAGAATAGTGGAAAGACTAAAGTGGAAAGACTGTAGTGGACAGAATAAAGTGGAGACTATAGTGGAAAGACTATAGTGGAAATACTAAAGTGGACAGACTATGGTGGACAGACTATAGTGGAAAGACTGTAGTGGACAGAATAAAGTGGAGACTATAGTGGAAAGACTAAAGTGGACAGAGAATAGTGGAAAGACTAAAGTGGACAGACTATAGTGGAAAGACTATAGTGGAGAGACTATAGTGGAAAGACTGTAGTGGACAGACTAAAGTGGAGACTATAGTGGAAAGTCTAAAGTGGAAAGACTAAAGTGGATAGAGAATAGTGGAAAGACTAAAGTGGAAAGACTGTAGTGGACAGAATAAAGTGGAGACTATAGTGGAAAGACTAAAGTGGAAATACTAAAGTGGACAGACTATGGTGGACAGACTATAGTGGAAAGACTGTAGTGGACAGAATAAAGTGGAGACTATAGTGGAAAGACTAAAGTGGACAGACTATAGTGGAAAGACTATAGTGGAAAGACTGTAGTGGACAGACTAAAGTGGAGACTATAGTGGAAAGTCTAAAGTGGAAAGACTAAAGTGGATAGAGAATAGTGGAAAGACTAAAGTGGAAAGACTGTAGTGGACAGAATAAAGTGGAGACTATAGTGGAAAGACTAAAGTGGAAATACTAAAGTGGACAGACTATGGTGGACAGACTATAGTGGAAAGACTGTAGTGGACAGAATAAAGTGGAGACTATAGTGGAAAGACTAAAGTGGACAGAGAATAGTGGAAAGACTAAAGTGGACAGACTATAGTGGAAAGACTATAGTGGAGAGACTGTAGTGGACAGAATAAAGTGGAGACTATAGTGGAAAGAATAAAGTGGACAGAAAATAGTGGAAATACTAAAGTGGAAAGACTAAAGTGGACAGAGAATAGTGGAAAGACTAACGTGGACAGACTATGGTGGAAAGACTATAGTGGAAAGACTGTAGTGGACAGAATAAAGTGGAGACTATAGTGGAAAGTCTAAAGTGGAAAGACTAAAGTGGAAAGAGAATAGTGGACAGACTATACTGGAAAGACTATAGTGGAAAGACTGTAGTGGACAGAATAAAGTGGAGACTAAAGTGGAAAGACTAAAGTGGAAAGACTAAAGTGGACAGACTATACTGGAAAGACTATAGTGGAAAGACTGTAGTGGACAGAATAAAGTGGAGACTATAGTGGAAAGAATAAAGTGGACAGAAAATAGTGGAAATACAAAAGTTGACAGACTATAGTGGAAAGACTAAAGTGGAAAGACTAAAGTGAACAGAGAATAGTGGAAAGACTAACGTGGACAGACTATAGTGGAAAGACTATAGTGGAAAGACTATAGTGGAAACACTGTAGTGGACAGAATAAAGTGGAGACTATAGTGGAAAGACTAAAGTGGACAGATAATAGTGGAAAGACTAAAGTGGACAGACTATAGTGGAAAGACTATAGTGGAAAGACTGTAGTGGACAGAATAAAATGGAGACTATAGTGGAAAGACTAAAGTGGACAGAGAATAGTGGAAAGACTAAAGTTGACAGACTTTAGTGGAAAGCCTATAGTGGACAGAGGATAGTGGAAAGAGTAAAGTGGAAAGACTGTAGTGGACAGAATAAAGTTGAGACTATAGTGGAAAGACTAAAGTGGAAAGATCAAAGTGGACAGACTATAGTGGAAAGACTATAGTTGAAAGACTGTAGTGGACAGAATAACGTGGAGACTATAGTGGAAAGGCTAAAGTGGACAGAGAATAGTGGAAAGACTAAAGTGGACAGACTATAGTGGAAAGACTATAGTGGAAAGACTGTAGTGGACAGAATAAAGTGGAGACTATAGTGGAAAGACTAAAGTGGACAGAGAATAGTGGAAAGACTAAAGTGGAAAGACTAAAGTGGATAAACTATAGTGGAAAGACTAAAGTAGACAGAATAAAGTGGACAGAAAATAGTGGAAAGACTAAATTGGAAAGACTGTAGTGGACAGAATAAAGTGGAGACTACAGTGGAAAGACTAAAGTGGACAGAGAATAGTGGAAAGACTAAAGTGGAAAGACTGTAGTGGACAGAATAAAGTCTAGACTATAGTGGAAAGACTAAAGTGGAAAGACTAAAGTGGACAGACTATAGTGGAAAGACTATAATGGAAAGACTGTAGTGGACAGAATAAAGTGGAGACTTTAGTGGAAAGACTAAAGTGGAAAGACCAAAGCGGACAGAGAATAGTGGAAAGACTAAAGTTGACAGACTATAGTGGAAAGACTAAAGTGGACAGACTAAAGTGGAAAGACTAAAGTGGAAAGACTAAAGTGGACAGACTGTAGTGAACAGAATAAAGTGGAGACTATAGTGGAAAGACTAAAGTGGAAAGACTGTAGTGGACAGAATAAAGTGGAGACTATAGTGGAAAGACTAAAGTGGAAAGACGAAGGTGGACAGACTATAGTGGAAAGACTGAAATGGAAAGACTCAGTGAACAGACTAAATTGTACACACTGAAGTGGACAGAATAAAGTGGAGACTATAGTGGAAAGACTAAAGTGGAAAGACTAAAGTGGACAAAGAATAGTGGAAAGACTAAAGTGGAAAGACTGTAGTGGACAGAATAAAGTGGAGACTATAGTGGAAAGACTAAAGTGGACAGAGAATAGTGGAAAGACTAAAGTGGACAGACTATAGTGGAAAGACTAAAGTGGACAGACTAAAGTGAAGACTATAGTGGAAAGACTAAAGTGGACAGAAAATAGTGGAAAGACTAAAGTGGAAAGACTGTAGTGGACAGAATAAAGTGGAGACTATAGTGGAAAGACTAAAGTGGACAGAGAATAGTGGAAAGACTATAGTGGAAAGACTGAAGTGGAAAGACTCAGTGGACAGACTAAAGTGTACACACTGAAATGGACAGATTAAAGTGGAAAGACTAAAGTGGAAAGACTAAAGTGGATAGACTATAGTGGAAAGACTAAAGTGGACAGACTAAAGTGGAAAAACTAAAGTGGAAAGACTAAAGTGGACAGACTATAGTGGAAAGACTATAGTGGAAAGACTGTAGTGGACAGAATAAAGTGGAGACTATAGTGGAAAGACTAAAGTGGACAGAGAATAGTGGAAAGACTAAAGTGGACAGACTATAGTGAAAAGACTGAAGTGGAAAAACTAAAGTGGAAAGACTAAAGTGGACAGACTATAGTGGAAAGACTATAGTGGAAAGACTGTAGTGGACAGAATAAAATGGAGACTATGGTGGAAAGACTAAAGTGGACAGAGAATAGTGGAAAGACTAAAGTTGACAGACTTTAGTGGAAAGACTATAGTGGAAAGACTGAATGGACAGAATAAAGTGGAGACTATAGTGGAAAGACTAAAGTGGACAGAGAATAGTGGAAAGACTAAAGTGGAAAGACTGTAGTGGACAGAATAAAGTGGAGACTATAGTGGAAAAACTAAAGTGGAAAGACTAAAGTGGACAGACTATAGTGGAGAGACTATAATGGAAAGACTGTAGTGGACAGAATAAAGTGGAGACTATAGTGGAAAGACTAAAGTGGACAGAGAGTATTGGAAAGACTAAAGTGGAAAGACTGTAGTGGCCAGAATAAAGTGGAGACTATAGTGGAAAGACTAAAGTGGAAAGAATAAAGCGGACAGACTATAGTGGAAAGACTATATTGGAAAGACTATAGTGGAAAGACTGTAGTGGACAGAATTAAGTGGAGACTATAGTGGAAAGACTAAAGTGGAAAGACTAAAGTGGACAGAATAAACTTGAGACTATAGTGGAAAGACTAAAGTGGACAGAGAATAGTGGAAAGACTAAAGTGGACAGACTATAGTGGAAAGACTGTAGTGGACAGAATAAAGTGGAGACTATAGTGGAAAGACTAAAGTGGACAGAAAATAGTGGAAAGACTATATTGGAAAGACTATAGTGGAAAAACTATTGTGGTAAGACTAAAGTGGACAGACTATAGTGGAAAGACTATAGTGGAAAGACTTTAGTGGACAGAATAAACTGGAGACTATAGTGGAAAGACTAAAGTGGACAGATAATAGTGGAAAGACTAAAGTGGACAGACTATAGTGGAAAGACTGTAGTGGACAGAATAAAGTGGAGACTATAGTGGAAAGACTAAAGTGGACAGAGAATAGTGGAAAGACTAAAGTGGACAGACTATAGTGGAAAGACTGTAGTGGACAGAATAAAGTGGAGACTATAGTGGAAAGACTAAAGTGGACAGAAAATAGTGGAAAGACTAAAGTGGAAAGACTGTAGTGGACAGAATAAAGTGGAGACTATAGTGGAAAGACTAAAGTGGAAAGACTAAAGTGGAAAGACTGTAGTGGACAGAATAAAGTGGAGACTATAGTGGAAAGACTAAAGTGGAAAGACTAAAGTGGACAGACTATACTGGAAAGACTATAGTGGAAAGACTGTAGTGGACAGAATAAAGTGGAGACTATAGTGGAAAGAATAAAGTGGACAGAAAATAGTGGAAATACTAAAGTTGACAGACTATAGTGGAAAGACTAAAGTGGAAAGACTAAAGTGGACAGAGAACAGTGGAAAGACTAACGTGGACAGACTATGGTGGAAAGACTATAGTGGAAAGACTGTAGTGGACAGAATAAAGAGGAAAGACTAAAGTGGAAAGACTAAAGTGGACAGACTATAGTGGAAAGACTAAAGTGTACACACTGCAGTAGACAGAATAAAGTGGAAAGACTAAAGTGGAAAGACTAAAGTGGAAAGACTAAGTGGACAGACTAAAGCGGAAAAACTAAAGTGGAAAGACTAAAGTTGACAGACTATAGTGGAAAGACTAAAGTGGACAGACTAAAGTGGAAAGACTAAAGTGGAAGGACTATAGTGGACAGACTATAGTGGAAAGACCATAGTGGAAAGACTGTAGTTTGCAGAATAAAGTGGAGACTATAGTGGAAAGACCAAAGTGGAAAGACTAAAGTGGACAGAGATTAGTGGAAAGACTAAAGTGGACAGACTATAGTGGAAAGATTAAAGTTGACAGACTAAAGTGGAAAGACTAAAGTGGAAAGACTAAAGTGGACAGACTTTAGTGGAAAGACTGTAGTGGACAGAATAAAGTGGAGAGTATAGTGGAAAGAATAAAGTGGACAGAGAATAGTGGAAAGACTAAAGTGGACAGACTATTGTGGACAGACTATAGTGGAAAGACTGTAGTGGACAGAATAAAGTGGAGACTATAGTGGAAAGACTAAAGTGGATAGAGAATAGTGGAAAGACTAAAGTGGAAAGACTGTAGTGGACAGAATAAAGTGGAGACTATAGTGGAAAGACTAAAGTGGAAATACTAAAGTGGACAGACTATGGTGGAGAGACTATAGTGGAAAGACTGTAGTGGACAGAATAAAGTGGAGACTATAGTGGAAAGACTAAAGTGGACAGAGAATAGTGGAAAGACTAAAGTGGACAGACTATAGTGGAAAGACTATAGTGGAGAGACTGTAGTGGACAGAATAAAGTGGAGACTATAGTGGAAAGAATAAAGTGGACAGAAAATAGTGGAAATACTAAAGTTGACAGACTATAGTGGAAAGACTAAAGTGGAAAGACTAAAGTGGACAGAGAATAGTGGAAAGACTAACGTGGACAGACTATGGTGGAAAGACTATAGTGGAAAGACTGTAGTGGACAGAATAAAGTGGAGACTATAGTGGAAAGTCTAAAGTGGAAAGACTAAAGTGGACAGAGAATAGTGGACAGACTATACTGGAAAGACTATAGTGGAAAGACTGTAGTGGACAGAATAAAGTGGAGACTAAAGTGGAAAGACTAAAGTGGAAAGACTAAAGTGGACAGACTATACTGGAAAGACTATAGTGGAAAGACTGTAGTGGACAGAATAAAGTGGAGACTATAGTGGAAAGAATAAAGTGGACAGAAAATAGTGGAAATACAAAAGTTGACAGACTATAGTGGAAAGACTAAAGTGGAAAGACTAAAGTGAACAGAGAATAGTGGAAAGACTAACGTGGACAGACTATGGTGGAAAGACTATAGTGGAAAGACTGTAGTGGACAGAATAAAGTGGAAAGACTAAAGTGGAAAGACTAAAGTGGACAGACTATAGTGGAAAGACTAAAGTGGACAGACTAAATTGGAAAGACTAAAGTGGAAAGACTAAAGTGGACAGACTATAGTGGAAAGACTATAGTGGAAAGACTGTAGTGGAAAGAATAAAGTGGAGACTATAGTGGAAAGACTAAAGTGGAAAGACTAAAGTGGAAAGACTAAAGTGGACAGACTATAGTGGAAAGACTAAAGTGGACAGACTATAGTGGAAAGACTAAAGTGGACAGACTAAAGTGGACAGACGAAAGTGGAAAGACTAAAGTGGACAGACTCTAGTGGAAAGACTGAAGTGAAAAGACTAAGTGGACAGACTAAAGCGGAAAGACAAAAGTGGAAAGTCTAAAGTGGACAGACTATAGTGGAAAGACTAAAGTGGACAGAGACTAAAGTGGAAAGACTAAAGTGGAAAGATTAAAGTGGACAGACTATAGTGGAAAGACTATAGTGGAAAGACTGTAGTGGACAGTATAAAGTGGACACTATAGTGGAAAGACTAAAGTGGACAGAGAATAGTGGAAAGACTAAAGTGGATAGACTATAGTGGAAAGATTAAAGTGGACAGACTAAAGTGGAAAGACTAAAGTGGAAAGACTAAAGTGGACAGACTATAGTGGAAAGACCATAGTGGAAAGACTGTTGTGGACAGAATAAATTGGAGAGTATAGTGGAAAGACTAAAATGGACAGAGAATAGTGGAAAGACTAAAGTGGACAGACTATAGTGGAAAGACTATAGTGGAGAGACTGTAGTGGACAGATTAAAGTGGAGACTATAGTGGAAAGACTAAAGTGGACAAACTAAAGTGGAAAGACTAAAGTGGGCAGAGAATAGTGGAAAGACTAAAGTGGACAGACTATAGTGGAAAGACTAAAGTGGACAGACTATAGTGGAAAGACTAAAGTGGACGGACTGAAGTGGAAAGACTATAGTGGAAAGACTAAAGTGGAAAGACTATAGTGGACGGACTATAGTTGAAAGACTAAAGTGGGCAGAGAATAGTGGAAAGACTAAAGTGGACAGACTATAGTGGAAAGACTGAAGTGGACAGACTCTAGTCGAAAGACTGAAGTGGAAAGACCAAGTGGACAGACTAAAGCGGAAAGACGAAAGTGGAAAGACTAAAGTGGACAGACTACAGTGGAAAGACTAAAGTGGACAGACTATAGTGGAAAGACTAAACTGGACAGACTAAAGTGGAAAGACTAAAGTGGAAAGACTAAAGTGGACCGACGATAGTGGAAATGACTAAAGTCGAAAGACTAAAGTGGACAGACTAAAGTGGACAGACTAAAATGGAAAGACTAAAGTGGACAGACTCTAGTGGAAAGACTGAAGTGGAAAGACTAAGTGGAAAGACTAAAGCGGAAAAACTAAAGTGGAAAGACTAAAGTTGACAGACTATAGTGGAAAGACTAAAGTGGACAGACTGAAGTGGAAAGACTAAAGTGGAAGGACTAAAGTGGACAGACTATTGTGGAAAGACCATAGTGGAAAGACTGTAGTGGACAGAATAAAGTGGCGACTATAGTGGAAAGACCAAAGTGGAAAGACTAAAGTGGACAGAGATTAGTGGAAAGACTAAAGTGGACAGACTATAGTGGAAAGACTAAAGTGGACAGACTAAAGTGGAAAGACTAAAGTGGAAAGACTAAAGTGGACAGACTTTAGTGGAAAGACTGTAGTTGACAGAATAAAGTGGAGAGTATAGTGGAAAGAATAAAGTGGACAGAGAATAGTGGAAAGACTAAGGTGGACAGACTATAGTGGAAAGACTATAGTGGAGAGACTGTAGTGGACAGACTAAAGTGGAGACTATAGAGGAAAGTCTAAAGTGGAAAGACTAAAGTGGACAGAGAATAGTGGAAAGACTAAAGTGGAAAGACTGTAGTGGACAGAATAAAGTGGAGACTATAGTGGAAAGACTAAAGTGGACAGAGAATAGTGGAAAGACTAAAGTGGACAGACTATAGTGGAAAGACTATAGTGGAGAGACTGTAGTGGACAGAATAAAGTGGAGACTATAGTGGAAAGAATAAAGTGGACAGAAAATAGTGGAAATACTAAAGTTGACAGACTATAGTGGAAAGACTAAAGTGGAAAGACTAAAGTGGACAGAGAATAGTGAAAAGACTAAAGTGGACAGACTATAGCGGAAACACTATAGTGGAGAGACTGTAGTGGACAGACTAAAGTGGAGACTATAGAGGAAAGTCTAAAGTGGAAAAACTAAAGTGGACAGAGAATAGTGGAAAGACTAAAGTGGAAAGACTGTAGTGGACAGAATAAAGTGGAGACTATAGTGGAAAGACTAAAGTGGAAATACTAAAGTGGACAGACTATGGTGGAAAGACTATAGTGGAAAGACTGTAGTGGACAGAATAAAGTGGAGACTATAGTGGAAAGACTAAAGTGGACAGAGAATAGTGGAAAGACTAAAGTGGACAGACTATTGTGGAAAGACTATAGTGGAGAGACTGTAGTGGACAGAATAAAGTGGAGACTATAGTGGAAAGAATAAAGTGGACAGAAAATAGTGGAAATACTAAAGTTGACAGACTATAGTGGAAAGGCTAAAGTGGAAAGAGTAAAGTGGACAGAGAATAGTGGAAAGACTAACGTGGACAGACTATGGTGGAAAGACTATAGTGGAAAGACTGTAGTGGACAGAATAAAGTGGAGACTATAGTGGAAAGAATAAAGTGGACAGAAAATAGTGGAAATACTAAAGTTGACAGACTATAGTGGAGAGACTGTAGTGGACAGAATAAAGTGGAGACTATAGTGGAAAGTCTAAAGTGGAAAGACTAAAGTGGACAGAGAATAGTGGAAAGACTAAAGTGGAAAGACTGTAGTGGATAGAATAAAGTGGAGACTATAGTGGAAAGACTAAAGTGGACAGACTATACTGGAAAGACTATAGTGGAAAGACTGTAGTGGACAGAATAAAGTGGAGACTATAGTGGAAAGACTAACGTGGACAGAGAATAGTGGAAAGACTAAAGTGGACAGACTATAGCGGAAAGACTATAGTGGAAAGACTGTAGTGGACAGAATAAAGTGGAGACTACAGTATAGTGGAAAGGCTAAAGTGGAAAGACTTAAGTGGACAGAGAATAGTGGAAAGACTAAAGTGGAAAGACTGTAGTGGACAGAATAAAGTGGAGACTACAGTGGAAAGACTAAAGTGGAAAGACTAATGTGGACAGACTATAGTGGAAAGACTGAAGTGGACAGACTAAAGTGGAAAAACTGTAGTGGACAGAAGAAAGTGTAGACTACAGTGGAAAGACTACAGTGGGCAGAGAATAGTGGAAAGACTAAAATGGACAGACTTTATTGGAAAGACTAAAGTGGGCAGAGAATAGCGGAAAGACTAAAGTGGACAGACGATAGTGGAAATGACTAAAGTCGAAAGACTAAAGTGGACAGACTAAAGTGGACAGACTAAAATGGAAAGACTAAAGTGGACAGACTCTAGTGGAAAGACTGAAGTGGAAAGACTAAGTGGACAGACTAAAGCGGAAAAACTAAAGTGGAAAGACTAAAGTTGACAGACTATAGTGGAAAGACTAAAGTGGACAGACTAAAGTGGAAAGACTAAAGTGGAAGGACTAAAGTGGACAGACTATAGTGGAAAGACCATAGTGGAAAGACTGTAGTGGAGAGAATAAAGTGGAGACTATAGTGGAAAGACCAAAGTGGAAAGACTAAAGTGGACAGATATTAGTGGAAAGACTAAAGTGGACAGACTATAGTGGAAAGACTAAAGTGGACAGACTAAAGTGGAAAGACTAAAGTGGAAAGACTAAAGTGGACAGACTTTAGTGGAAAGACTGTAGTGGACAGAATAAAGTGGAGAGTATAGTGGAAAGAATAAAGTGGACAGAGAATAGTGGAAAGACTAAGGTGGACAGACGATAGTGGAAAGACTATAGTGGAGAGACTGTAGTGGACAGACTAAACTGGAGACTATAGAGGAAAGTCTAAAGTGGAAAGACTAAAGTGGACAGAGAATAGTGGAAAGACTAAAGTGGAAAGACTGTAGTGGACAGAATAAAGTGGAGACTATAGTGGAAAGACTAAAGTGGAAATACTAAAGTGGACAGACTATGGTGGAAAGACTATAGTGGAAAGACTGTAGTGGACAGAATAAAGTGGAGACTATAGTGGAAAGACTAAAGTGGACAGAGAATAGTGGAAAGACTAAAGTGGACAGACTATAGTGGAAAGACTATAGTGGAGAGACTGTAGTGGACAGAATAAAATGGAGACTATAGTGGAAAGAATAAAGTGGACAGAAAATAGTGGAAATACTAAAGTTGACAGACTATAGTGGAAAGACTAAAGGGGAAAGACTAAAGTGGACAGAGAATAGTGGAAAGACTAACGTGGACAGCTTATGGTGGAAAGACTATTTTGGAAAGACTGTAGTGGACAGAATAAAGTGGAGACTATAGTGGAAAGAATAAAGTGGACAGAAAATAGTGGAAATACTAAAGTTGACAGACTATAGTGGAGAGACTGTAGTGGACAGAATAAAGTGGAGACTATAGTGGAAAGCCTAAGGTGGAAAGACTAAAGTGGACAGAGAATAGTGGAAAGACTAAAGTGGAAAGACTGTAGTGGACAGAATAAAGTGGAGACTATAGTGGAAAGACTAAAGTGGAAAGACTAAAGTGGACAGACTATAGTGGAAAGACCATAGTGGAAAGACTGTTGTGGACAGAATAAATTGGAGAGTATAGTGGAAAGACTAAAATGGACAGAGAATAGTGGAAAGACTAAAGTGGACAGACTATAGTGGAAAGACTATAGTGGAGAGACTGTAGTGGACAGATTAAAGTGGAGACTATAGTGGAAAGACTAAAGTGGACAAACTAAAGTGGAAAGACTAAAGTGGGCAGAGAATAGTGGAAAGACTAAAGTGGACAGACTATAGTGGAAAGACTAAAGTGGACAGACTATAGTGGAAAGACTAAAGTGGACGGACTGAAGTGGAAAGACTATAGTGGAAAGACTAAAGTGGAAAGACTATAGTGGACGGACTATAGTTGAAAGACTAAAGTGGGCAGAGAATAGTGGAAAGACTAAAGTGGACAGACTATAGTGGAAAGACTAAAGTGGACAGACTCTAGTCGAAAGACTGAAGTGGAAAGACCAAGTGGACAGACTAAAGCGGAAAGACGAAAGTGGAAAGACTAAAGTGGACAGACTACAGTGGAAAGACTAAAGTGGACAGAATATAGTGGAAAGACTAAACTGGACAGACTAAAGTGGAAAGACTAAAGTGGAAAGACTAAAGTGGACCGACGATAGTGGAAATGACTAAAGTCGAAAGACTAAAGTGGACAGACTAAAGTGGACAGACTAAAATGGAAAGACTAAAGTGGACAGACTCTAGTGGAAAGACTGAAGTGGAAAGACTAAGTGGAAAGACTAAAGCGGAAAAACTAAAGTGGAAAGACTAAAGTTGACAGACTATAGTGGAAAGACTAAAGTGGACAGACCGAAGTGGAAAGACTAAAGTGGAAGGACTAAAGTGGACAGACTATTGTGGAAAGACTGTAGTGGACAGAATAAAGTGGCGACTATAGTGGAAAGACCAAAGTGGAAAGACTAAAGTGGACAGAGATTAGTGGAAAGACTAAAGTGGACAGACTATAGTGGAAAGACTAAAGTGGACAGACTAAAGTGGAAAGACTAAAGTGGAAAGACTAAAGTGGACAGACTTTAGTGGAAAGACTGTAGTGGACAGAATAAAGTGGAGAGTATAGTGGAAAGAATAAAGTGGACAGAGAATAGTGGAAAGACTAAGGTGGACAGACTATAGTGGAAAGACTATAGTGGAGAGACTGTAGTGGACAGACTAAAGTGGAGACTATAGAGGAAAGTCTAAAGTGGAAAGACTAAAGTGGACAGAGAATAGTGGAAAGACTAAAGTGGAAAGACTGTAGTGGACAGAATAAAGTGGAGACTATAGTGGAAAGACTAAAGTGGACAGAGAATAGTGGAAAGACTAAAGTGGACAGACTATAGTGGAAAGACTATAGTGGAGAGACTGTAGTGGACAGAATAAAGTGGAGACTATAGTGGAAAGAATAAAGTGGACAGAAAATAGTGGAAATACTAAAGTTGACAGACTATAGTGGAAAGACTAAAGTGGAAAGACTAAAGTGGACAGAGAATAGTGGAAAGACTAAAGTGGACAGACTATAGCGGAAACACTATAGTGGAGAGACTGTAGTGGACAGACTAAAGTGGAGACTATAGAGGAAAGTCTAAAGTGGAAAAACTAAAGTGGACAGAGAATAGTGGAAAGACTAAAGTGGAAAGACTGTAGTGGACAGAATAAAGTGGAGACTATAGTGGAAAGACTAAAGTGGAAATACTAAAGTGGACAGACTATGGTGGAAAGACTATAGTGGAAAGACTGTAGTGGACAGAATAAAGTGGAGACTATAGTGGAAAGACTAAAGTGGACAGAGAATAGTGAAAGACTAAAGTGGACAGACTATTGTGGAAAGACTATAGTGGAGAGACTGTAGTGGACAGAATAAAGTGGAGACTATAGTATAGATTCTCTGTCCACTTTAGTCTTTCCACTTTAGTCTTTCCACTATAGTCTGTCAACTTTAGTATTTCCACTATTTTCTGTCCACTTTATTCTTTCCACTATAGTCTCCATTTTATTCTGTCCACTACAGTCTCTCCACTATAGTCTTTCCACTATAGTCTGTCCACTTTAGTCTTTCCACTATTCTCTGTCCACTTTAGTCTTTCCACTATAGTCTCCACTTTATTCTGTCCACTACAGTCTTTCCACTATAGTCTTTCCACCATAGTCTGTCCACTTTAGACAGACTAAAGTTTACACACTGAAATGGACAGAATAAAGTGGAAAGACTAAAGTGGAAAGACTAAAGTGGATAGACTATAGTGGAAAAACTAAAGTGGAAAGACTAAAGTGGACAGACTATAGTGGAAAGACTATAGTGGAAAGACTGTAGTGGACAGAATAAAGTGGAGACTATAGTGGAAAGACTAAAGTGGACAGAGAATAGTGGGAAGACTAAAGTGGACAGACTATAGTGGAAAGACTATGGTGGAAAGACTGTAGTGGACAGAATAAAATGGAGACTATAGTGGAAAGACTAAAGTGGACAGAGAATATTGGAAAGACTAAAGTTGACAGACTTTAGTGGAAAGACTATAGTGGAAAGACTGAAGTGGACAGAATAAAGTGGAGACTATAGTGGAAAGACTAAAGTGGACAGAGAATAGTGGAAAGACTAAAGTGGAAAGACTAAAGTGGATAGACTATAGTGGAAAGACTAAAGTGGACAGACTAAAGTGGACAGAAAATAGTGGAAAGACTAAATTGGAAAGACTATAGTGGAAAGACTATAGTGGAAAGACTATAGTGGACAGAATAAAGTGGAGACTATAGTGGAAAGACTAAAGTGGACAGAGAATAGTGGAATGACTAAAGTGGAAAGACTAAAGTGGATAGACTATAGTGGAAAGACTAAAGTGGACAGACTAAAGTGGACAGAAAATAGTGGAAAGACTAAAGTGGACACACTATAGTGGAAAGACTATAGTGGAAAGACTATAGTGGACAGAATAAAGTGGAGACTATAGTGGAAAGACTAAAGTGGACAGAGAATAGTGGAAAGACTAAAGTGGAAAGACTAAAGTGGATAGACTATAGTGGAAAGACTAAAGTGGACAGACTAAAGTGGACAGAAAATAGTGGAAAGACTAAATTGGAAAGACTGTAGTGGACAGAATAAAGTGGAGACTATAGTGGAAAGACTAAAGTGGAAAGACTAAAGTGGACAGACTATAGTGGAAAGACTGAAGGGGAAAGACTCAGTGGACAGACTAAAGTGTACACACTGAAATGGACAGAATAAAGTGGAAAGACTAAAGTGGAAAGACTAAAGTGGATAGACTATAGTGGAAAGACTAAAGTGGACAGACTAAAGTGGAAAAACTAAAGTGGAAAGACTAAAGTGGACAGACTATAGTGGAAAGACTACAGTGGAAAGACTGTAGTGGACAGAATAAAATGGAGACTATAGTGGAAAGACTAAAGTGGACAAAGAATAGTGGAAAGACTAAAGTTGACAGACTTTAGTGGAAAGACTATAGTGGAAAGACTAAAATGGACAGAGAATAGTGGAAAGACTGAAGTGGACAGACTATAGTGGAAAGACTATAGTGGGAAGACTGTAGTGGACAGAATAAAATGGAGACTATAGTGGAAAGACTAAAGTGGACAGAGAATAGTGGAAAGACTAAAGTTGACAGACTTTAGTGGAAAGACTATAGTGGAAAGACTGAAGTGGACAGAATAAAGTGGAGACTATAGTGGAAAGACTGTAGTGGACAGAATAAAGTGGAGACTATAGTGGAAAGACTAAAGTGGAAAGACTAAAGTGGACAGACTATAGTGGATAGACTATAGTGGAAAGACTGTAGTGGACAGAATAAAGTGGAGACTATACTGGAAAGACTGAAGTGGAAAGACTCAGTGTACAGACCAAAGTGTACACACCGAAGTGGACAGAATAAAGTGGAAAGACTAAAGTGGAAAGACTAAAGTGGACAGACTATAGTGGAAAGACTAAAGTGGAAAAATTAAAGTGGAAAGACTAAAGTGGACAGACTATAGTGGAAAGACTATATTGGAAAGACTGTAGTGGACAGAATAAAGTGGAGACTTTAGTGGAAAGACTAAAGTGGAAAGACTAAAGTGGACAGAGAATAGTGGAAAGACTAAAGTGGACAGACTATAGTGGAAAGACTGAAGTGGAAAGACTCAGTTTACAGACTAAAGTGTACACACTGAAATGGACAGAATAAAGTGGAAAGACTAAAGTGGAAAGACTAAAGTGGACAGACTAAAGTGGAAAAACTAAAGAGGAAAGACTAAAGTGGACAGACTATAGTGGAAAGACTGTAGTGGACAGAATAAAGTGGAGACTATAGTGGAAAGACTAAAGTGGAAAGAATAAAGCGGACAGACTATAGTGGAAAGACTATAGTGGAAAGACTATAGTGGAAAGACTGTAGTGGACAGAATAAAGTGGAGACTATAGTGGAAAGACTAAAGTGGAAAGACTAAAGTGGAAAGACTAAAGTGGACAGACTATAGTGGAAAGACTGAAGTGGAAAGACTCAGTGGACAGACTAAAGTGTACACACTGAAATGGACAGATTAAAGTGGAAAGACTAAAGTGGAAAGACTAAAGTGGATAGACTATAGTGGAAAGACTAAAGTGGACAGACTAAAGTGGAAAAACTAAAGTGGAAAGACTAAAGTGGACAGACTATAGTGGAAAGACTATAGTGGAAAGACTGTAGTGGACAGAATAAAGTGGAGACTATAGTGGAAAGACTAAAGTGGACAGAGAATAGTGGAAAGACTAAAGTTGACAGACTTTAGTGGAAAGACTATTGTGGAAAGACTGAATGGACAGAATAAAGTGGAGACTATAGTGGAAAGACTAAAGTGGACAGAGAATAGTGGAAAGACTAAAGTGGAAAGACTGTAGTGGACAGAATAAAGTGGAGACTATAGTGGAAAAACTAAAGTGGAAAGACTAAAGTGGACAGACTATAGTGGAGAGACTATAATGGAAAGACTGTAGTGGACAGAATACAGTGGAGACTATAGTGGAAAGACTAAAGTGGACAGAGAGTATTGGAAAGACTAAAGTGGAAAGACTGTAGTGGACAGAATAAAGTGGAGACTATAGTGGAAAGACTAAAGTGGAAAGAATAAAGCGGACAGACTATAGTGGAAAGACAATATTGGAAAGACTATAGTGGAAAGACTGTAGTGGACAGAATAAAGTGGAGACTATAGTGGAAAGACTAAAGTGGAAAGACTAAAGTGGACAGAGAATAGTGGAAAGACTAAAGTGGAAAGAATGTAGTGGACAGAATAAAGTTGAGACTATAGTGGAAAGACTAAAGTGGAAAGATCAAAGTGGACAGACTATAGTGGAAAGACTATAATGGAAAGACTGTAGTGGACAGAATAACGTGGAGACTATAGTGGAAAGGCTAAAGAAGACAGAGAATAGTGGAAAGACTAAAGTGGACAGACTATAGTGGAAAGACTATAGTGGAAAGACTGTAGTCGACAGAATAAAGTGGAGACTATAGTGGAAAGACTAAAGTGGACAGAGAATAGTGGAAAGACTGAAGTGGACAGACTAAAGTGGAAAAACTATTGTGGAAAGACTAAAGTGGACAGACTATAGTGGAAAGACTATAGTGGAAAGACTTTAGTGGACAGAATAAACTGGAGACTATAGTGGAAAGACTAAAGTGGACAGAGAATAGTGGAAAGACTAAAGTGGACAGACTATAGTGGAAAGACTGTAGTGGACAGAATAAAGTGGACAGAAAATAGTGGAAAGACTAAATTGGAAAGACTGTAGTGGACAGAATAAAGTGGAGACTATAGTGGAAAGACTAAAGTGGAAAGACTAAAGTGGACAGACTATATTGGAAAGACTGAAGTGGAAAGACTCAGTGGACAGACTAAAGTGTACACACTGAAATGGACAGAATAAAGTGGAAATACTAAAGTGGAAAGACTAAAGTGGATAGACTAAAGTGGAAAGACTAAAGTGGACAGACTTTAGTGGAAAGACTATGGTGGAAAGACTGAAGTGGACAGAATAAAGTGGAGACTATAGTGGAAAGACTAAAGTGGACAGAGAATAGTGGAAAGACTAAAGTGGAAAGACTGTAGTGGACAGAATAAAGTTGAGACTATAGTGGAAAGACTAAAGTGGAAAGATCAAAGTGGACAGACTATATTGGAAAGACTATAGTAGAAAGACTGTAGTGGACAGAAGAACGTGGAGACTATATTGGAAAGGCTAAAGTGGACAGAGAATATTGGAAAGACTAAAGTGGACAGACTATAGTGGAAAGACTATAGTGGAAAGACTGTAGTGGACAGAATAAAGTGGAGACTATAGTGGAAAGACTAAAGTGGACAGACTAAAGTGGACAGACTATAGTGGAAAGACTGAAGTGGAAAGACTCAATGGACAGACTAAAGTGTACACACTGAAATGGACAGAATAAAGTGGAAAGACTAAAGTGGAAAGACTAAAGTGGATAGACTATAGTGGAAAGACTAAAGTGGACAGACTAAAGTGGAAAAACTAATGTGGAAAGACTAAAGTGGACAGAATATAGTGGAAAGACTATAGTGGAAAGACTGTAGTGGACAGAATAAAGTGGAGACTATAGTGGAAAGACTAAAATGGACAGAGAATAGTGGAAAGACGAAAGTGGACAGACTATAGTGGAAAGACTATAGTGGAAAGACTGTAGTGGACAGAATAAAATGGAGACTATAGTGGAAAGACTAAAGTGGACAGAGAATAGTGGAAAGACTAAAGTTGACAGACTTTAGTGGAAAGACTATAGTGGAAAGACTGAAGTGGACAGAATAAAGTGGAGACTATAGTGGAAAGACTAAAGTGGACAGAGAATAGTGGGAAGACTAAAGTGGACAGACTATAGTGGAAAGACTATGGTGGAAAGACTGTAGTGGACAGAATAAACTGGAGACTATAGTGGAAAGACTAAAGAGGACAGAGAATAGTGGAAAGACTAAAGTTGACAGACTTTAGTGGAAAGACTATGGTGGAAAGACTGAAGTGGACAGAATAAAGTGGAGACTATAGTGGAAAGACTAAAGTGGACAGAGAATAGTGGAAAGACTAAAGTGGAAAGACTGTAGTGGACAGAATAAAGTTGAGACTATAGTGGAAAGACTAAAGTGGAAAGATCAAAGTGGACAGACTATAGTGGAAAGACTATAGTAGAAAGACTGTAGTGGACAGAAGAACGTGGAGACTATATTGGAAAGGCTAAAGTGGACAGAGAATATTGGAAAGACTAAAGTGGACAGACTATAGTGGAAAGACTATAGTGGAAAGACTGTAGTGGACAGAATAAAGTGGAGACTATAGTGGAAAGACTAAAGTGGACAGAGACTAGTGGAAAGACTAAAGTGGAAAGACTAAAGTGGATAGACTATAGTGGAAAGACTAAAGTGGACAGACTAAAGTGGACAGAAAATAGTGGAAAGACTAAATTGGAAAGACTGTAGTGGACAGAATAAAGTGGAGACTATAGTGGAAAGACTAAAGTGGAAAGACTAAAGTGGACAGTATATAGTGGAAAGACTGAAGTGGAAAGACTCAATGGACAGACTAAAGTGTACACACTGAAATGGACAGAACAAAGTGGAAAGACTAAAGTGGAAAGACTAAAGTGGATAGACTATAGTGGAAAGACTAAAGTGGACAGACTAAAGTGGAAAAACTAATGTGGAAAGACTAAAGTGGACAGACTATAGTGGAAAGACTATAGTGGAAAGACTGTAGTGGACAGAATAAAGTGGAGACTATAGTGGAAAGACTAAAATGGACAGAGAATAGTGGAAAGACGAAAGTGGACAGACTATAGTGGAAAGACTATAGTGGAAAGACTGTAGTGGACAGAATAAAATGGAGACTATAGTGGAAAGACTAAAGTGGACAGAGAATAGTGGAAAGACTAAAGTTGACAGACTTTAGTGGAAAGACTATAGTGGAAAGACTGAAGTGGACAGAATAAAGTGGAGACTATAGTGGAAAGACTAAAGTGGACAGAGAATAGTGGAAAGACTAAAGTGGAAAGACTGTAGTGGACAGAATAAAGTGGAGACTATAGTGGAAAGACTAAAGTGGAAAGACTAAAGTGGACAGACTATAGTGGAGAGACTATAGTGGAAAGACTGTAGTGGACAGAATAAAGTGGAGACTATAGTGGAAAGACTAAAGTGGACAGAGAGTATTGGAAGACTAAAGTGGAAAGACTGTAGTGGACAGAATAAAGTGGAGACTATAGTGGAAAGACTAAAGTGGAAAGAATAAAGTGGACAGACTATAGTGGAAAGACTGAAGTGGAAAGACTCAGTGTACAGACCAAAGTGTACACACTGAAGTGGACAGAATAAAGTGAAAAGACTAAAGTGGAAAGACTAAAGTGGACAGACTATAGTGGAAAGACTAAAGTGGACGGACTAAAGTGGAAAGATTAAAGTGGAAAGACTAAAGTGGACAGACTATAGTGGAAAGACTATATTGGAAAGACTGTAGTGGACAGAATAAAGTGGAGACTTTAGTGGAAAGACTAAAGTGGACAGAGAATAGTGGAAAGACTAAACTGGACAGACTATAGTGGAAAGACTGAAGTGGAAAGACTGTAGTGGACAGAATAAAGTGGAGACTACAGTGGCAAGACTAAAGTGGAAAGACTAAAGTGGACAGAGAATAGTGGAAAGACTAAAGTGGAAAGACTGTAGTGGACAGAATAAAGTTGAGACTATAGTGGAAAGACTATAGTGGAAAGACTGTAGTGGACAGAATAAAGTGGAGACTGTAGTGGAAAAACTAAAGTGGAAAGACTAAAGTGGACAGACTATAGTGGAAAGACTATAGTCGAAAGACTGTAGTGGACAGAATATAGTGGAGAGTATAGTGGAAAGACTAAAGTGGACAGAGAATAGTGGAAAGACTAAAGTGGACACACGATAGTGGAAAGACTATAGTGGAAAGACTGTAGTGGACAGAATAAAGTGGAGACTACAGTGGCAAGACTAAAGTGGAAAGACTAAAGTGGACAGAGAATAGTGGAAAGACTAAAGTGGAAAGACTGTAGTGGACAGAATAAAGTTGAGACTATAGTGGAAAGACTAAATGGAAAGACTAAAGTGAACAGACTATAGTGGAAAGACTGAAGTGGACAGACTAAAGTGGAAAAACTATTGTGGAAAGACTAAAGTGGGCAGACTATAGTGGAAAGACTGTAGTGGACAGAATAAACTGGAGACTATAGTGGAAAGACTAAAGTGGACAGAGAATAGTGGAAAGACTAAAGTGGACAGACTATAGTGGAAAGACTGTAGTGGACAGAATAAAGTGGAGACTATAGTATAAAGACTAAAGTGGACAGAAAATAGTGGAAAGACTAAATTGGAAAGACTGTAGTGGACAGAATAAAGTTGATACTATAGTGGAAAGACTAAAGTGGAAAGACTAAAGTGGACAGACTATAGTGGAAAGACTGAAGTGGAAAGACTCAGTGGACAGACTAAAGTGTACACACTGGAAAGACTAAAGTTGACAGACTTTAGTGGAAAGCCTATAGTGGACAGAGGATAGTGGAAAGACTAAAGTGGAAAGACTGTAGTGGACAGAATAAAGTTGAGACTATAGTGGAAAGACTAAAGTGGAAAGATCAAAGTGGACAGACTATAGTGGAAAGACTATAGTTGAAAGACTGTAGTGGACAGAATAACGTGGAGACTATAGTGGAAAGGCTAAAGTGGACAGAGAATAGTGGAAAGACTAAAGTGGACAGACTATAGTGGAAAGACTATAGTGGAAAGACTGTAGTGGACAGAATAAAGTGGAGACTATAGTGGAAAGACTAAAGTGGACAGAGAATAGTGGAAAGACTAAAGTGGAAAGACTAAAGTGGATAAACTATAGTGGAAAGACTAAAGTAGACAGACTAAAGTGGACAGAAAATAGTGGAAAGACTAAATTGGAAAGACTGTAGTGGACAGAATAAAGTGGAGACTATAGTGGAAAGACTAAAGTGGACAGAGAATAGTGGAAAGACTAAAGTGGACAGACTATAGTGGAAAGACTGTAGTGGACAGAATAAAGTGGAGACTATAGTGGAAAGACTAAAGTGGACAGAAAATAGTGGAAAGACTAAAGTGGAAAGACTGTAGTGGACAGAATAAAGTGGAGACTATAGTGGAAAGACTAAAGTGGAAAGATTAAGTGGAAAGACTGTAGTGGACAGAATAAAGTGGAGACTATAGTGGAAAGACTAAAGTGGAAAGACTAAAGTGGACAGACTATACTGGAAAGACTATAGTGGAAAGACTGTAGTGGACAGAATAAAGTGGAGACTATAGTGGAAAGAATAAAGTGGACAGAAAATAGTGGAAATACTAAAGTTGACAGACTATAGTGGAAAGACTAAAGTGGAAAGACTAAAGTGGACAGAGAACAGTGGAAAGACTAACGTGGACAGACTATGGTGGAAAGACTATAGTGGAAAGACTGTAGTGGACAGAATAAAGAGGAAAGACTAAAGTGGAAAGACTAAAGTGGACAGACTATAGTGGAAAGACTAAAGTGTACACACTGCAGTAGACAGAATAAAGTGGAAAGACTAAAGTGGAAAGACTAAAGTGGAAAGACTAAGTGGACAGACTAAAGCGGAAAAACTAAAGTGGAAAGACTAAAGTTGACAGACTATAGTGGAAAGACTAAAGTGGACAGACTAAAGTGGAAAGACTAAAGTGGAAGGACTATAGTGGACAGACTATAGTGGAAAGACCATAGTGGAAAGACTGTAGTTTGCAGAATAAAGTGGAGACTATAGCGGAAAGACCAAAGTGGAAAGACTAAAGTGGACAGAGATTAGTGGAAAGACTAAAGTGGACAGACTATAGTGGAAAGATTAAAGTTGACAGACTAAAGTGGAAAGACTAAAGTGGAAAGACTAAAGTGGACAGACTTTAGTGGAAAGACTGTAGTGGACAGAATAAAGTGGAGAGTATAGTGGAAAGAATAAAGTGGACAGAGAATAGTGGAAAGACTAAAGTGGACAGACTATAGTGGAAAGACTATAGTGGAAAGACTGTAGTGGTCAGACTAAAGTGGAGACTATAGTGGAAAGTCTAAAGTGGAAAGACTAAAGTGGATAGAGAATAGTGGAAAGAATAAAGTGGAAAGACTGTAGTGGACAGAATAAAGTGGAGACTATAGTGGAAAGACTAAAGTGGAAATACTAAAGTGGACAGACTATGGTGGACAGACTATAGTGGAAAGACTGTAGTGGACAGAATAAAGTGGAGACTATAGTGGAAAGACTAAAGTGGACAGAGAATAGTGGAAAGACTAAAGTGGACAGACTATAGTGGAAAGACTATAGTGGAGATACTGTAGTGGACAGAATAAAGTGGAGACTATAGTGGAAAGAATAAAGTGGACAGAAAATAGTGGAAATACTAAAGTTGACAGACTATAGTGGAAAGACTAAAGTGGAAAGACTAAAGTGGACAGAGAATAGTGGAAAGACTAACGTGGACAGACTATGGTGGAAAGACTATAGTGGAAAGACTGTATTGGACAGAATAAAGTGGAGACTATAGTGGAAAGTCTAAAGTGGAAAGACTAAAGTGGACAGAGAATAGTGGACAGACTATACTGGAAAGACTATAGTGGAAAGACTGTAGTGGACAGAATAAAGTGGAGACTAAAGTGGAAAGACTAAAGTGGAAAGACTAAAGTGGACAGACTATACTGGAAAGACTATAGTGGAAAGACTGTAGTGGACAGAATAAAGTGGAGACTATAGTGGAAAGAATAAAGTGGACAGAAAATAGTGGAAATACAAAAGTTGACAGACTATAGTGGAAAGACTAAAGTGGAAAGACTAAAGTGAACAGAGAATAGTGGAAAGACTAACGTGGACAGACTATGGTGGACAGACTATAGTGGAAAGACTGTAGTGGACAGAATAAAGTGGAGACTATAGTGGAAAGACTAAAGTGGACAGAGAATAGTGGAAAGACTAAAGTGGACAGACTATAGTGGAAAGACTATAGTGGAGAGACTGTAGTGGACAGAATAAAGTGGAGACTATAGTGGAAAGAATAAAGTGGACAGAAAATAGTGGAAATACTAAAGTTGACAGACTATAGTGGAAAGACTAAAGTGGAAAGACTAAAGTGGACAGAGAATAGTGGAAAGACTAACGTGGACAGACTATGGTGGAAAGACTATAGTGGAAAGACTGTAGTGGACAGAATAAAGTGGAGACTATAGTGGAAAGTCTAAAGTGGAAAGACTAAAGTGGACAGAGAATAGTGGACAGACTATACTGGAAAGACTATAGTGGAAAGACTGTAGTGGACAGAATAAAGTGGAGACTAAAGTGGAAAGACTAAAGTGGAAAGACTAAAGTGGACAGACTATACTGGAAAGACTTTAGTGGAAAGACTGTAGTGGACAGAATAAAGTGGAGACTATAGTGGAAAGAATAAAGTGGACAGAAAATAGTGGAAATACAAAAGTTGACAGACTATAGTGGAAAGACTAAAGTGGAAAAACTAAAGTGAACAGAGAATAGTGGAAAGACTAACGTGGACAGACTATGGTGGAAAGACTATAGTGGAAAGACTATAGTGGAAACACTGTAGTGGACAGAATAAAGTGGAGACTATAGTGGAAAGACTAAAGTGGACAGATAATAGTGGAAAGACTAAAGTGGACAGACTATAGTGGAAAGACTATAGTGGAAAGACTGTAGTGGACAGAATAAAATGGAGACTATAGTGGAAAGACTAAAGTGGACAGAGAATAGTGGAAAGACTAAAGTTGACAGACTTTAGTGGAAAGCCTATAGTGGACAGAGGATAGTGGAAAGACTAAAGTGGAAAGACTGTAGTGGACAGAATAAAGTTGAGACTATAGTTGAAAGACTAAAGTGGACAGAGAATAGTGGAAAGACTAAAGTGGACAGACTATAGTGGAAAGACTATAGTGGAGAGACTATAGTGGAAAGACTGTAGTGGACAGACTAAAGTGGAGACTATAGTGGAAAGTCTAAAGTGGAAAGACTAAAGTGGATAGAGAATAGTGGAAAGACTAAAGTGGAAAGACTGTAGTGGCAGAATAAAGTGGAGACTATAGTGGAAAGACTAAAGTGGAAATACTAAAGTGGACAGACTATGGTGGACAGACTATAGTGGAAAGACTGTAGTGGACAGAATAAAGTGGAGACTATAGTGGAAAGACTAAAGTGGACAGACTATAGTGGAAAGACTATAGTGGAAAGACTGTAGTGGACAGACTAAAGTGGAGACTATAGTGGAAAGTCTAAAGTGGAAAGACTAAAGTGGATAGAGAATAGTGGAAAGACTAAAGTGGAAAGACTGTAGTGGACAGAATAAAGTGGAGACTATAGTGGAAAGACTAAAGTGGACAGAGAATAGTGGAAAGACTAAAGTGGACAGACTATAGTGGAAAGACTATAGTGGAGAGACTGTAGTGGACAGAATAAAGTGGAGACTATAGTGGAAAGAATAAAGTGGACAGAAAATAGTGGAAATACTAAAGTTGACAGACTATAGTGGAAAGACTAAAGTGGAAAGACTAAAGTGAACAGAGAATAGTGGAAAGACTAACGTGGACAGACTATGGTGGACAGACTATAGTGGAAAGACTGTAGTGGACAGAATAAAGTGGAGACTATAGTGGAAAGAATAAAGTGGACAGAAAATAGTGGAAATACAAAAGTTGACAGACTATAGTGGAAAGACTAAAGTGGAAAGACTAAAGTGAACAGAGAATAGTGGAAAGACTAACGTGGACAGACTATGGTGGACAGACTATAGTGGAAAGACTGTAGTGGACAGAATAAAGTGGAGACTATAGTGGAAAGACTAAAGTGGACAGAGAATAGTGGAAAGACTAAAGTGGACAGACTATAGTGGAAAGACTATAGTGGAGAGACTGTAGTGGACAGAATAAAGTGGAGACTATAGTGGAAAGAATAAAGTGGACAGAAAATAGTGGAAATACTAAAGTTGACAGACTATAGTGGAAAGACTAAAGTGGAAAGACTAAAGTGGACAGAGAATAGTGGAAAGACTAACGTGGACAGACTATGGTGGAAAGACTATAGTGGAAAGACTGTAGTGGACAGAATAAAGTGGAGACTATAGTGGAAAGTCTAAAGTGGAAAGACTAAAGTGGACAGAGAATAGTGGACAGACTATACTGGAAAGACTATAGTGGAAAGACTGTAGTGGACAGAATAAAGTGGAGACTAAAGTGGAAAGACTAAAGTGGAAAGACTAAAGTGGACAGACTATACTGGAAAGACTATAGTGGAAAGACTGTAGTGGACAGAATAAAGTGGAGACTATAGTGGAAAGAATAAAGTGGACAGAAAATAGTGGAAATACAAAAGTTGACAGACTATAGTGGAAAGACTAAAGTGGAAAGACTAAAGTGAACAGAGAATAGTGGAAAGACTAACGTGGACAGACTATGGTGGAAAGACTATAGTGGAAAGACTATAGTGGAAACACTGTAGTGGACAGAATAAAGTGGAGACTATAGTGGAAAGACTAAAGTGGAGAGATAATAGTGGAAAGACTAAAGTGGACAGACTATAGTGGAAAGACTATAGTGGAAAGACTGTAGTGGACAGAATAAAATGGAGACTATAGTGGAAAGACTAAAGTGGACAGAGAATAGTGGAAAGACTAAAGTTGACAGACTTTAGTGGAAAGCCTATAGTGGACAGAGGATAGTGGAAAGACTAAAGTGGAAAGACTATAGTGGACAGAATAAAGTTGAGACTATAGTGGAAAGACTAAAGTGGAAAGATCAAAGTGGACAGACTATAGTGGAAACACTATAGTTGAAAGACTGTAGTGGACAGAATAACGTGGAGACTATAGTGGAAAGGCTAAAGTGGACAGAGAATAGTGGAAAGACTAAAGTGGACAGACTATAGTGGAAAGACTATAGTTGAAAGACTGTAGTGGACAGAATAAAGTGGAGACTATAGTGGAAAGACTAAAGTGGACAGAGAATAGTGGAAAGACTAAAGTGGAAAGACTAAAGTGGATAGAGAATAGTGGAAAGACTAAAGTGGAAAGACTGTAGTGGACAGAATAAAGTGGAGACTATAGTGGAAAGACTATAGTGGAAATACTAAAGTGGACAGACTATGGTGGACAGACTATAGTGGAAAGACTGTAGTGGACAGAATAAAGTGGAGACTATAGTGGAAAGACTAAAGTGGACAGAGAATAGTGGAAAGACTAAAGTGGACAGACTATAGTGGAAAGACTATAGTGGAGAGACTATAGTGGAAAGACTGTAGTGGACAGACTAAAGTGGAGACTATAGTGGAAAGTCTAAAGTGGAAAGACTAAAGTGGATAGAGAATAGTGGAAAGACTAAAGTGGAAAGACTGTAGTGGCAGAATAAAGTGGAGACTATAGTGGAAAGACTAAAGTGGAAATACTAAAGTGGACAGACTATGGTGGACAGACTATAGTGGAAAGACTGTAGTGGACAGAATAAAGTGGAGACTATAGTGGAAAGACTAAAGTGGACAGACTATAGTGGAAAGACTATAGTGGAAAGACTGTAGTGGACAGACTAAAGTGGAGACTATAGTGGAAAGTCTAAAGTGGAAAGACTAAAGTGGATAGAGAATAGTGGAAAGACTAAAGTGGAAAGACTGTAGTGGACAGAATAAAGTGGAGACTATAGTGGAAAGACTAAAGTGGACAGAGAATAGTGGAAAGACTAAAGTGGACAGACTATAGTGGAAAGACTATAGTGGAGAGACTGTAGTGGACAGAATAAAGTGGAGACTATAGTGGAAAGAATAAAGTGGACAGAAAATAGTGGAAATACTAAAGTTGACAGACTATAGTGGAAAGACTAAAGTGGAAAGACTAAAGTGAACAGAGAATAGTGGAAAGACTAACGTGGACAGACTATGGTGGACAGACTATAGTGGAAAGACTGTAGTGGACAGAATAAAGTGGAGACTATAGTGGAAAGAATAAAGTGGACAGAAAATAGTGGAAATACAAAAGTTGACAGACTATAGTGGAAAGACTAAAGTGGAAAGACTAAAGTGAACAGAGAATAGTGGAAAGACTAACGTGGACAGACTATGGTGGACAGACTATAGTGGAAAGACTGTAGTGGACAGAATAAAGTGGAGACTATAGTGGAAAGACTAAAGTGGACAGAGAATAGTGGAAAGACTAAAGTGGACAGACTATAGTGGAAAGACTATAGTGGAGAGACTGTAGTGGACAGAATAAAGTGGAGACTATAGTGGAAAGAATAAAGTGGACAGAAAATAGTGGAAATACTAAAGTTGACAGACTATAGTGGAAAGACTAAAGTGGAAAGACTAAAGTGGACAGAGAATAGTGGAAAGACTAACTTGGACAGACTATGGTGGAAAGACTATAGTGGAAAGACTGTAGTGGACAGAATAAAGTGGAGACTATAGTGGAAAGTCTAAAGTGGAAAGACTAAAGTGGACAGAGAATAGTGGACAGACTATACTGGAAAGACTATAGTGGAAAGACTGTAGTGGACAGAATAAAGTGGAGACTAAAGTGGAAAGACTAAAGTGGAAAGACTAAAGTGGACAGACTATACTGGAAAGACTATAGTGGAAAGACTGTAGTGGACAGAATAAAGTGGAGACTATAGTGGAAAGAATAAAGTGGACAGAAAATAGTGGAAATACAAAAGTTGACAGACTATAGTGGAAAGACTAAAGTGGAAAGACTAAAGTGAACAGAGAATAGTGGAAAGACTAACGTGGACAGACTATGGTGGAAAGACTATAGTGGAAAGACTATAGTGGAAACACTGTAGTGGACAGAATAAAGTGGAGACTATAGTGGAAAGACTAAAGTGGAGAGATAATAGTGGAAAGACTAAAGTGGACAGACTATAGTGGAAAGACTATAGTGGAAAGACTGTAGTGGACAGAATAAAATGGAGACTTTAGTGGAAAGACTAAAGTGGACAGAGAATAGTGGAAAGACTAAAGTTGACAGACTTTAGTGGAAAGCCTATAGTGGACAGAGGATAGTGGAAAGACTAAAGTGGAAAGACTGTAGTGGACAGAATAAAGTTGAGACTATAGTGGAAAGACTAAAGTGGAAAGATCAAAGTGGACAGACTATAGTGGAAACACTATAGTTGAAAGACTGTAGTGGACAGAATAACGTGGAGACTATAGTGGAAAGGCTAAAGTGGACAGAGAATAGTGGAAAGACTAAAGTGGACAGACTATAGTGGAAAGACTATAGTTGAAAGACTGTAGTGGACAGAATAAAGTGGAGACTATAGTGGAAAGACTAAAGTGGACAGAGAATAGTGGAAAGACTAAAGTGGAAAGACTAAAGTGGATAGAGAATAGTGGAAAGACTAAAGTGGAAAGACTGTAGTGGACAGAATAAAGTGGAGACTATAGTGGAAAGACTATAGTGGAAATACTAAAGTGGACAGACTATGGTGGACAGACTATAGTGGAAAGACTGTAGTGGACAGAATAAAGTGGAGACTATAGTGGAAAGACTAAAGTGGACAGAGAATAGTGGAAAGACTAAAGTGGACAGACTATAGTGGAAAGACTATAGTGGAGAGACTATAGTGGAAAGACTGTAGTGGACAGACTAAAGTGGAGACTATAGTGGAAAGTCTAAAGTGGAAAGACTAAAGTGGATAGAGAATAGTGGAAAGACTAAAGTGGAAAGACTGTAGTGGACAGAATAAAGTGGAGACTATAGTGGAAAGACTAAAGTGGAAATACTAAAGTGGACAGACTATGGTGGACAGACTATAGTGGAAAGACTGTAGTGGACAGAATAAAGTGGAGACTATAGTGGAAAGACTAAAGTGGACAGACTATAGTGGAAAGACTATAGTGGAAAGACTGTAGTGGACAGACTAAAGTGGAGACTATAGTGGAAAGTCTAAAGTGGAAAAACTAAAGTGGATAGAGAATAGTGGAAAGACTAAAGTGGAAAGACTGTAGTGGACAGAATAAAGTGGAGACTATAGTGGAAAGACTAAAGTGGAAATACTAAAGTGGACAGACTATGATGGACAGACTATAGTGGAAAGACTGTAGTGGACAGAATAAAGTGGAGACTATAGTGGAAAGACTAAAGTGGACAGAGAATAGTGGAAAGACTAAAGTGGACAGACTATAGTGGAAAGACTATAGTGGAGAGACTGTAGTGGACAGAATAAAGTGGAGACTATAGTGGAAAGAATAAAGTGGACAGAAAATAGTGGAAATACTAAAGTTGACAGACTATAGTGGAAAGACTAAAGTGGAAAGACTAAAGTGGACAGAGAATAGTGGAAAGACTAACGTGGACAGACTATGGTGGAAAGACTATAGTGGAAAGACTGTAGTGGACAGAATAAAGTGGAGACTATAGTGGAAAGTCTAAAGTGGAAAGACTAAAGTGGAAAGAGAATAGTGGACAGACTATACTGGAAAGACTATAGTGGAAAGACTGTAGTGGACAGAATAAAGTGGAGACTAAAGTGGAAAGACTAAAGTGGAAAGACTAAAGTGGACAGACTATACTGGAAAGACTATAGTGGAAAGACTGTAGTGGACAGAATAAAGTGGAGACTATAGTGGAAAGAATAAAGTGGACAGAAAATAGTGGAAATACAAAAGTTGACAGACTATAGTGGAAAGACTAAAGTGGAAAGACTAAAGTGAACAGAGAATAGTGGAAAGACTAACGTGGACAGACTATAGTGGAAAGACTATAGTGGAAAGACTATAGTGGAAACACTGTAGTGGACAGAATAAAGTGGAGACTATAGTGGAAAGACTAAAGTGGACAGATAATAGTGGAAAGACTAAAGTGGACAGACTATAGTGGAAAGACTATAGTGGAAAGACTGTAGTGGACAGAATAAAATGGAGACTATAGTGGAAAGACTAAAGTGGACAGAGAATAGTGGAAAGACTAAAGTTGACAGACTTTAGTGGAAAGCCTATAGTGGACAGAGGATAGTGGAAAGAGTAAAGTGGAAAGACTGTAGTGGACAGAATAAAGTTGAGACTATAGTGGAAAGACTAAAGTGGAAAGATCAAAGTGGACAGACTATAGTGGAAAGACTATAGTTGAAAGACTGTAGTGGACAGAATAACGTGGAGACTATAGTGGAAAGGCTAAAGTGGACAGAGAATAGTGGAAAGACTAAAGTGGACAGACTATAGTGGAAAGACTATAGTGGAAAGACTGTAGTGGACAGAATAAAGTGGAGACTATAGTGGAAAGACTAAAGTGGACAGAGAATAGTGGAAAGACTAAAGTGGAAAGACTAAAGTGGATAAACTATAGTGGAAAGACTAAAGTAGACAGAATAAAGTGGACAGAAAATAGTGGAAATACAAAAGTTGACAGACTATAGTGGAAAGACTAAAGTGGAAAAACTAAAGTGAACAGAGAATAGTGGAAAGACTAACGTGGACAGACTATGGTGGAAAGACTATAGTGGAAAGACTATAGTGGAAACACTGTAGTGGACAGAATAAAGTGGAGACTATAGTGGAAAGACTAAAGTGGACAGATAATAGTGGAAAGACTAAAGTGGACAGACTATAGTGGAAAGACTATAGTGGAAAGACTGTAGTGGACAGAATAAAATGGAGACTATAGTGGAAAGACTAAAGTGGACAGAGAATAGTGGAAAGACTAAAGTTGACAGACTTTAGTGGAAAGCCTATAGTGGACAGAGGATAGTGGAAAGACTAAAGTGGAAAGACTGTAGTGGACAGAATAAAGTTGAGACTATAGTTGAAAGACTAAAGTGGACAGAGAATAGTGGAAAGACTAAAGTGGACAGACTATAGTGGAAAGACTATAGTGGAGAGACTATAGTGGAAAGACTGTAGTGGACAGACTAAAGTGGAGACTAGAGTGGAAAGTCTAAAGTGGAAAGACTAAAGTGGATAGAGAATAGTGGAAAGACTGTAGTGGAAAGACTGTAGTGGACAGAATAAAGTGGAGACTATAGTGGAAAGACTAAAGTGGAAATACTAAAGTGGACAGACTATGGTGGACAGACTATAGTGGAAAGACTGTAGTGGACAGAATAAAGTGGAGACTATAGTGGAAAGACTAAAGTGGACAGACTATAGTGGAAAGACTGTAGTGGACAGACTAAAGTGGAGACTATAGTGGAAAGTCTAAAGTGGAAAGACTAAAGTGGATAGAGAATAGTGGAAAGACTAAAGTGGAAAGACTGTAGTGGACAGAATAAAGTGGAGACTATAGTGGAAAGACTAAAGTGGAAATACTAAAGTGGACAGACTATGGTGGACAGACTATAGTGGAAAGACTGTAGTGGACAGAATAAAGTGGAGAATATAGTGGAAAGACTAAAGTGGACAGAGAATAGTGGAAAGACTAAAGTGGACAGACTATAGTGGAAAGACTATAGTGGAGAGACTGTAGTGGACAGAATAAAGTGGAGACTGTAGTGGAAAGAATAAAGTGGACAGAAAATAGTGGAAATACTAAAGTTGACAGACTATAGTGGAAAGACTAAAGTGGAAAGACTAAAGTGGACAGAGAATAGTGGAAAGACTAACGTGGACAGACTATGGTGGAAAGACTATAGTGGAAAGACTGTAGTGGACAGAATAAAGTGGAGACTATAGTGGAAAGTCTAAAGTGGAAAGACTAAAGTGGACAGAGAATAGTGGACAGACTATACTGGAAAGACTATAGTGGAAAGACTGTAGTGGACAGAATAAAGTGGAGACTAAAGTGGAAAGACTAAAGTGGAAAGACTAAAGTGGACAGACTATACTGGAAAGACTATAGTGGAAAGACTGTAGTGGACAGAATAAAGTGGAGACTATAGTGGAAAGAATAAAGTGGACAGAAAATAGTGGAAATACAAAAGTTGACAGACTATAGTGGAAAGACTAAAGTGGAAAGACTAAAGTGAACAGAGAATAGTGGAAAGACTAACGTGGACAGACTATGGTGGAAAGACTATAGTGGAAAGACTATAGTGGAAACACTGTAGTGGACAGAATAAAGTGGAGACTATAGTGGAAAGACTAAAGTGGAGAGATAATAGTGGAAAGACTAAAGTGGACAGACTATAGTGGAAAGACTATAGTGGAAAGACTGTAGTGGACAGAATAAAATGGAGACTATAGTGGAAAGACTAAAGTGGACAGAGAATAGTGGAAAGACTAAAGTTGACAGACTTTAGTGGAAAGCCTATAGTGGACAGAGGATAGTGGAAAGACTAAAGTGGAAAGACTGTAGTGGACAGAATAAAGTTGAGACTATAGTGGAAAGACTAAAGTGGAAAGATCAAAGTGGACAGACTATAGTGGAAAGACTATAGTTCAAAGACTGTAGTGGACAGAATAACGTGGAGACTATAGTGGAAAGGCTAAAGTGGACAGAGAATAGTGGAAAGACTAAAGTGGACAGAGAATAGTGGAAAGACTAAAGTGGAAAGACTAAAGTGGATAGAGAATAGTGGAAAGACTAAAGTGGAAAGACTGTAGTGGACAGAATAAAGTGGAGACTATAGTGGAAAGACTATAGTGGAAATACTAAAGTGGACAGACTATGGTGGACAGACTATAGTGGAAAGACTGTAGTGGACAGAATAAAGTGGAGACTATAGTGGAAAGACTAAAGTGGACAGAGAATAGTGGAAAGACTAAAGTGGACAGACTATAGTGGAAAGACTATAGTGGAGAGACTATAGTGGAAAGACTGTAGTGGACAGACTAAAGTGGAGACTATAGTGGAAAGTCTAAAGTGGAAAGACTAAAGTGGATAGAGAATAGTGGAAAGACTAAAGTGGAAAGACTGTAGTGGACAGAATAAAGTGGAGACTATAGTGGAAAGACTAAAGTGGAAATACTAAAGTGGACAGACTATGGTGGACAGACTATAGTGGAAAGACTGTAGTGGACAGAAGAAAGTGGAGACTATAGTGGAAAGACTAAAGTGGACAGACTATAGTGGAAAGACTATAGTGGAAAGACTGTAGTGGACAGACTAAAGTGGAGACTATAGTGGAAAGTCTAAAGTGGAAAGACTAAAGTGGATAGAGAATAGTGGAAAGACTAAAGTGGAAAGACTGTAGTGGACAGAATAAAGTGGAGACTATAGTGGAAAGACTAAAGTGGAAATACTAAAGTGGACAGACTATGGTGGACAGACTATAGTGGAAAGACTGTAGTGGACAGAATAAAGTGGAGACTATAGTGGAAAGACTAAAGTGGACAGAGAATAGTGGAAAGACTAAAGTGGACAGACTATAGTGGAAAGACTATAGTGGAGAGACTGTAGTGGACAGAATAAAGTGGAGACTATAGTGGAAAGAATAAAGTGGACAGAAAATAGTGGAAATACTAAAGTGGAAAGACTAAAGTGGACAGAGAATAGTGGAAAGACTAACGTGGACAGACTATGGTGGAAAGACTATAGTGGAAAGACTGTAGTGGACAGAATAAAGTGGAGACTATAGTGGAAAGACTAAAGTGGACAGAGAATAGTGGAAAGACTAAAGTGGAAAGACTAAAGTGGATAGAGAATAGTGGAAAGACTAAAGTGGAAAGACTGTAGTGGACAGAATAAAGTGGAGACTATAGTGGAAAGACTATAGTGGAAATACTAAAGTGGACAGACTATGGTGGACAGACTATAGTGGAAAGACTGTAGTGGACAGAATAAAGTGGAGACTATAGTGGAAAGACTAAAGTGGACAGAGAATAGTGGAAAGACTAAAGTGGACAGACTATAGTGGAAAGACTATAGTGGAGAGACTATAGTGGAAAGACTGTAGTGGACAGACTAAAGTGGAGACTATAGTGGAAAGTCTAAAGTGGAAAGACTAAAGTGGATAGAGAATAGTGGAAAGACTAAAGTGGAAAGACTGTAGTGGACAGAATAAAGTGGAGACTATAGTGGAAAGACTAAAGTGGAAATACTAAAGTGGACAGACTATGGTGGACAGACTATAGTGGAAAGACTGTAGTGGACAGAATAAAGTGGAGACTATAGTGGAAAGACTAAAGTGGACAGACTATAGTGGAAAGACTATAGTGGAAAGACTGTAGTGGACAGACTAAAGTGGAGACTATAGTGGAAAGTCTAAAGTGGAAAGACTAAAGTGGATAGAGAATAGTGGAAAGACTAAAGTGGAAAGACTGTAGTGGACAGAATAAAGTGGAGACTATAGTGGAAAGACTAAAGTGGAAATACTAAAGTGGACAGACTATGGTGGACAGACTATAGTGGAAAGACTGTAGTGGACAGAATAAAGTGGAGACTATAGTGGAAAGACTAAAGTGGACAGAGAATAGTGGAAAGACTAAAGTGGACAGACTATAGTGGAAAGACTATAGTGGAGAGACTGTAGTGGACAGAATAAAGTGGAGACTATAGTGGAAAGAATAAAGTGGACAGAAAATAGTGGAAATACTAAAGTGGAAAGACTAAAGTGGACAGAGAATAGTGGAAAGACTAACGTGGACAGACTATGGTGGAAAGACTATAGTGGAAAGACTGTAGTGGACAGAATAAAGTGGAGACTATAGTGGAAAGTCTAAAGTGGAAAGACTAAAGTGGAAAGAGAATAGTGGACAGACTATACTGGAAAGACTATAGTGGAAAGACTGTAGTGGACAGAATAAAGTGGAGACTAAAGTGGAAAGACTAAAGTGGAAAGACTAAAGTGGACAGACTATACTGGAAAGACTATAGTGGAAAGACTGTAGTGGACAGAATAAAGTGGAGACTATAGTGGAAAGAATAAAGTGGACAGAAAATAGTGGAAATACAAAAGTTGACAGACTATAGTGGAAAGACTAAAGTGGAAAGACTAAAGTGAACAGAGAATAGTGGAAAGACTAACGTGGACAGACTATAGTGGAAAGACTATAGTGGAAAGACTATAGTGGAAACACTGTAGTGGACAGAATAAAGTGGAGACTATAGTGGAAAGACTAAAGTGGACAGATAATAGTGGAAAGACTAAAGTGGACAGACTATAGTGGAAAGACTATAGTGGAAAGACTGTAGTGGACAGAATAAAATGGAGACTATAGTGGAAAGACTAAAGTGGACAGAGAATAGTGGAAAGACTAAAGTTGACAGACTTTAGTGGAAAGCCTATAGTGGACAGAGGATAGTGGAAAGAGTAAAGTGGAAAGACTGTAGTGGACAGAATAAAGTTGAGACTATAGTGGAAAGACTAAAGTGGAAAGATCAAAGTGGACAGACTATAGTGGAAAGACTATAGTTGAAAGACTGTAGTGGACAGAATAACGTGGAGACTATAGTGGAAAGGCTAAAGTGGACAGAGAATAGTGGAAAGACTAAAGTGGACAGACTATAGTGGAAAGACTATAGTGGAAAGACTGTAGTGGACAGAATAAAGTGGAGACTATAGTGGAAAGACTAAAGTGGACAGAGAATAGTGGAAAGACTAAAGTGGAAAGACTAAAGTGGATAAACTATAGTGGAAAGACTAAAGTAGACAGAATAAAGTGGACAGAAAATAGTGGAAAGACTAAATTGGAAAGACTGTAGTGGACAGAATAAAGTGGAGACTATAGTGGAAAGACTAAAGTGGACAGAGAATAGTGGAAAGACTAAAGTGGAAAGACTGTAGTGGACAGAATAAAGTCTAGACTATAGTGGAAAGACTAAAGTGGAAAGACTAAAGTGGACAGACTATAGTGGAAAGACTATATTGGAAAGACTGTAGTGGACAGAATAAAGTGGAGACTTTAGTGGAAAGACTAAAGTGGAAAGACCAAAGCGGACAGAGAATAGTGGAAAGACTAAAGTTGACAGACTATAGTGGAAAGACTAAAGTGGACAGACTAAAGTGGAAAGACTAAAGTGGAAAGACTAAAGTGGACAGACTGTAGTGAACAGAATAAAGTGGAGACTATAGTGGAAAGACTAAAGTGGAAAGACTGTAGTGGACAGAATAAAGTGGAGACTATAGTGGAAAGACTAAAGTGGAAAGACGAAGGTGGACAGACTATAGTGGAAAGACTGAAATGGAAAGACTCAGTGAACAGACTAAATTGTACACACTGAAGTGGACAGAATAAAGTGGAGACTATAGTGGAAAGACTAAAGTGGAAAGACTAAAGTGGACAAAGAATAGTGGAAAGACTAAAGTGGAAAGACTGTAGTGGACAGAATAAAGTGGAGACTATAGTGGAAAGACTAAAGTGGACAGAGAATAGTGGAAAGACTAAAGTGGACAGACTATAGTGGAAAGACTAAAGTGGACAGACTAAAGTGAAGACTATAGTGGAAAGACTAAAGTGGACAGAAAATAGTGGAAAGACTAAAGTGGAAAGACTGTAGTGGACAGAATAAAGTGGAGACTATAGTGGAAAGACTAAAGTGGACAGAGAATAGTGGAAAGACTATAGTGGAAAGACTGAAGTGGAAAGACTCAGTGGACAGACTAAAGTGTACACACTGAAATGGACAGATTAAAGTGGAAAGACTAAAGTGGAAAGACTAAAGTGGATAGACTATAGTGGAAAGACTAAAGTGGACAGACTAAAGTGGAAAAACTAAAGTGGAAAGACTAAAGTGGACAGACTATAGTGGAAAGACTATAGTGGAAAGACTGTAGTGGACAGAATAAAGTGGAGACTATAGTGGAAAGACTAAAGTGGACAGAGAATAGTGGAAAGACTAAAGTGGACAGACTATAGTGAAAAGACTGAAGTGGAAAAACTAAAGTGGAAAGACTAAAGTGGACAGACTATAGTGGAAAGACTATAGTGGAAAGACTGTAGTGGACAGAATAAAATGGAGACTATGGTGGAAAGACTAAAGTGGACAGAGAATAGTGGAAAGACTAAAGTTGACAGACTTTAGTGGAAAGACTATAGTGGAAAGACTGAATGGACAGAATAAAGTGGAGACTATAGTGGAAAGACTAAAGTGGACAGAGAATAGTGGAAAGACTAAAGTGGAAAGACTGTAGTGGACAGAATAAAGTGGAGACTATAGTGGAAAAACTAAAGTGGAAAGACTAAAGTGGACAGACTATAGTGGAGAGACTATAATGGAAAGACTGTAGTGGACAGAATAAAGTGGAGACTATAGTGGAAAGACTAAAGTGGACAGAGAGTATTGGAAAGACTAAAGTGGAAAGACTGTAGTGGCCAGAATAAAGTGGAGACTATAGTGGAAAGACTAAAGTGGAAAGAATAAAGCGGACAGACTATAGTGGAAAGACTATATTGGAAAGACTATAGTGGAAAGACTGTAGTGGACAGAATTAAGTGGAGACTATAGTGGAAAGACTAAAGTGGAAAGACTAAAGTGGACAGAATAAACTTGAGACTATAGTGGAAAGACTAAAGTGGACAGAGAATAGTGGAAAGACTAAAGTGGACAGACTATAGTGGAAAGACTGTAGTGGACAGAATAAAGTGGAGACTATAGTGGAAAGACTAAAGTGGACAGAAAATAGTGGAAAGACTATATTGGAAAGACTATAGTGGAAAAACTATTGTGGTAAGACTAAAGTGGACAGACTATAGTGGAAAGACTATAGTGGAAAGACTTTAGTGGACAGAATAAACTGGAGACTATAGTGGAAAGACTAAAGTGGACAGATAATAGTGGAAAGACTAAAGTGGACAGACTATAGTGGAAAGACTGTAGTGGACAGAATAAAGTGGAGACTATAGTGGAAAGACTAAAGTGGACAGAGAATAGTGGAAAGACTAAAGTGGACAGACTATAGTGGAAAGACTGTAGTGGACAGAATAAAGTGGAGACTATAGTGGAAAGACTAAAGTGGACAGAAAATAGTGGAAAGACTAAAGTGGAAAGACTGTAGTGGACAGAATAAAGTGGAGACTATAGTGGAAAGACTAAAGTGGAAAGACTAAAGTGGAAAGACTGTAGTGGACAGAATAAAGTGGAGACTATAGTGGAAAGACTAAAGTGGAAAGACTAAAGTGGACAGACTATACTGGAAAGACTATAGTGGAAAGACTGTAGTGGACAGAATAAAGTGGAGACTATAGTGGAAAGAATAAAGTGGACAGAAAATAGTGGAAATACTAAAGTTGACAGACTATAGTGGAAAGACTAAAGTGGAAAGACTAAAGTGGACAGAGAACAGTGGAAAGACTAACGTGGACAGACTATGGTGGAAAGACTATAGTGGAAAGACTGTAGTGGACAGAATAAAGAGGAAAGACTAAAGTGGAAAGACTAAAGTGGACAGACTATAGTGGAAAGACTAAAGTGTACACATTGCAGTAGACAGAATAAAGTGGAAAGACTAAAGTGGAAAGACTAAAGTGGAAAGACTAAGTGGACAGACTAAAGCGGAAAAACTAAAGTGGAAAGACTAAAGTTGACAGACTATAGTGGAAAGACTAAAGTGGACAGACTAAAGTGGAAAGACTAAAGTGGAAGGACTATAGTGGACAGACTATAGTGGAAAGACCATAGTGGAAAGACTGTAGTTTGCAGAATAAAGTGGAGACTATAGTGGAAAGACCAAAGTGGAAAGACTAAAGTGGACAGAGATTAGTGGAAAGACTAAAGTGGACAGACTATAGTGGAAAGATTAAAGTTGACAGACTAAAGTGGAAAGACTAAAGTGGACAGACTTTAGTGGAAAGACTGTAGTGGACAGAATAAAGTGGAGAGTATAGTGGAAAGAATAAAGTGGACAGAGAATAGTGGAAAGACTAAAGTGGACAGACTATAGTGGAAAGACTATAGTGGAAAGACTGTAGTGGACAGACTAAAGTGGAGACTATAGTGGAAAGTCTAAAGTGGAAAGACTAAAGTGGATAGAGAATAGTGGAAAGACTAAAGTGGAAAGACTGTAGTGGACAGAATAAAGTGGAGACTATAGTGGAAAGACTAAAGTGGAAATACTAAAGTGGACAGACTATTGTGGACAGACTATAGTGGAAAGACTGTAGTGGACAGAATAAAGTGGAGACTATAGTGGAAAGACTAAAGTGGATAGAGAATAGTGGAAAGACTAAAGTGGAAAGACTGTAGTGGACAGAATAAAGTGGAGACTATAGTGGAAAGACTGAAGTGGAAATACTAAAGTGGACAGACTATGGTGGAGAGACTATAGTGGAAAGACTGTAGTGGACAGAATAAAGTGGAGACTATAGTGGAAAGACTAAAGTGGACAGAGAATAGTGGAAAGACTAAAGTGGACAGACTATAGTGGAAAGACTATAGTGGAGAGACTGTAGTGGACAGAATAAAGTGGAGACTATAGTGGAAAGAATAAAGTGGACAGAAAATAGTGGAAATACTAAAGTTGACAGACTATAGTGGAAAGACTAAAGTGGAAAGACTAAAGTGGACAGAGAATAGTGGAAAGACTAACGTGGACAGACTATGGTGGAAAGACTATAGTGGAAAGACTGTAGTGGACAGAATAAAGTGGAGACTATAGTGGAAAGTCTAAAGTGGAAAGACTAAAGTGGACAGAGAATAGTGGACAGACTATACTGGAAAGACTATAGTGGAAAGACTGTAGTGGACAGAATAAAGTGGAGACTAAAGTGGAAAGACTAAAGTGGAAAGACTAAAGTGGACAGACTATACTGGAAAGACTATAGTGGAAAGACTGTAGTGGACAGAATAAAGTGGAGACTATAGTGGAAAGAATAAAGTGGACAGAAAATAGTGGAAATACAAAAGTTGACAGACTATAGTGGAAAGACTAAAGTGGAAAGACTAAAGTGAACAGAGAATAGTGGAAAGACTAACGTGGACAGACTATGGTGGAAAGACTATAGTGGAAAGACTGTAGTGGACAGAATAAAGTGGAAAGACTAAAGTGGAAAGACTAAAGTGGACAGACTATAGTGGAAAGACTAAAGTGGACAGACTAAATTGGAAAGACTAAAGTGGAAAGACTAAAGTGGACAGACTATAGTGGAAAGACTATAGTGGAAAGACTGTAGTGGAAAGAATAAAGTGGAGACTATAGTGGAAAGACTAAAGTGGAAAGACTAAAGTGGAAAGACTAAAGTGGACAGACTATAGTGGAAAGACTAAAGTGGACAGACTATAGTGGAAAGACTAAAGTGGACAGACTAAAGTGGACAGACGAAAGTGGAAAGACTAAAGTGGACAGACTCTAGTGGAAAGACTGAAGTGAAAAGACTAAGTGGACAGACTAAAGCGGAAAGACAAAAGTGGAAAGACTAAAGTGGACAGACTATAGTGGAAAGACTAAAGTGGACAGAGACTAAAGTGGAAAGACTAAAGTGGAAAGATTAAAGTGGACAGACTATAGTGGAAAGACTATAGTGGAAAGACTGTAGTGGACAGTATAAAGTGGACACTATAGTGGAAAGACTAAAGTGGACAGAGAATAGTGGAAAGACTAAAGTGGATAGACTATAGTGGAAAGATTAAAGTGGACAGACTAAAGTGGAAAGACTAAAGTGGAAAGACTAAAGTGAACAGACTATAGTGGAAAGACCATAGTGGAAAGACTGTTGTGGACAGAATAAATTGGAGAGTATAGTGGAAAGACTAAAATGGACAGAGAATAGTGGAAAGACTAAAGTGGACAGACTATAGTGGAAAGACTATAGTGGAGAGACTGTAGTGGACAGATTAAAGTGGAGACTATAGTGGAAAGACTAAAGTGGACAAACTAAAGTGGAAAGACTAAAGTGGGCAGAGAATAGTGGAAAGACTAAAGTGGACAGACTATAGTGGAAAGACTAAAGTGGACAGACTATAGTGGAAAGACTAAAGTGGACGGACTGAAGTGGAAAGACTATAGTGGAAAGACTAAAGTGGAAAGACTATAGTGGACGGACTATAGTTGAAAGACTAAAGTGGGCAGAGAATAGTGGAAAGACTAAAGTGGACAGACTATAGTGGAAAGACTGAAGTGGACAGACTCTAGTCGAAAGACTGAAGTGGAAAGACCAAGTGGACAGACTAAAGCGGAAAGACGAAAGTGGAAAGACTAAAGTGGACAGACTACAGTGGAAAGACTAAAGTGGACAGACTATAGTGGAAAGACTAAACTGGACAGACTAAAGTGGAAAGACTAAAGTGGAAAGACTAAAGTGGACCGACGATAGTGGAAATGACTAAAGTCGAAAGACTAAAGTGGACAGACTAAAGTGGACAGACTAAAATGGAAAGACTAAAGTGGACAGACTCTAGTGGAAAGACTGAAGTGGAAAGACTAAGTGGAAAGACTAAAGCGGAAAAACTAAAGTCGAAAGACTAAAGTTGACAGACTATAGTGGAAAGACTAAAGTGGACAGACTGAAGTGGAAAGACTAAAGTGGAAGGACTAAAGTGGACAGACTATTGTGGAAAGACCATAGTGGAAAGACTGTAGTGGACAGAATAAAGTGGCGACTATAGTGGAAAGACCAAAGTGGAAAGACTAAAGTGGACAGAGATTAGTGGAAAGACTAAAGTGGACAGACTATAGTGGAAAGACTAAAGTGGACAGACTAAAGTGGAAAGACTAAAGTGGAAAGACTAAAGTGGACAGACTTTAGTGGAAAGACTGTAGTTGACAGAATAAAGTGGAGAGTATAGTGGAAAGAATAAAGTGGACAGAGAATAGTGGAAAGACTAAGGTGGACAGACTATAGTGGAAAGACTATAGTGGAGAGACTGTAGTGGACAGACTAAAGTGGAGACTATAGAGGAAAGTCTAAAGTGGAAAGACTAAAGTGGACAGAGAATAGTGGAAAGACTAAAGTGGAAAGACTGTAGTGGACAGAATAAAGTGGAGACTATAGTGGAAAGACTAAAGTGGACAGAGAATAGTGGAAAGACTAAAGTGGACAGACTATAGTGGAAAGACTATAGTGGAGAGACTGTAGTGGACAGAATAAAGTGGAGACTATAGTGGAAAGAATAAAGTGGACAGAAAATAGTGGAAATACTAAAGTTGACAGACTATAGTGGAAAGACTAAAGTGGAAAGACTAAAGTGGACAGAGAATAGTGGAAAGACTAAAGTGGACAGACTATAGCGGAAACACTATAGTGGAGAGACTGTAGTGGACAGACTAAAGTGGAGACTATAGAGGAAAGTCTAAAGTGGAAAAACTAAAGTGGACAGAGAATAGTGGAAAGACTAAAGTGGAAAGACTGTAGTGGACAGAATAAAGTGGAGACTATAGTGGAAAGACTAAAGTGGAAATACTAAAGTGGACAGACTATGGTGGAAAGACTATAGTGGAAAGACTGTAGTGGACAGAATAAAGTGGAGACTATAGTGGAAAGACTAAAGTGGACAGAGAATAGTGGAAAGACTAAAGTGGACAGACTATTGTGGAAAGACTATAGTGGAGAGACTGTAGTGGACAGAATAAAGTGGAGACTATAGTGGAAAGAATAAAGTGGACAGAAAATAGTGGAAATACTAAAGTTGACAGACTATAGTGGAAAGGCTAAAGTGGAAAGAGTAAAGTGGACAGAGAATAGTGGAAAGACTAACGTGGACAGACTATGGTGGAAAGACTATAGTGGAAAGACTGTAGTGGACAGAATAAAGTGGAGACTATAGTGGAAAGAATAAAGTGGACAGAAAATAGTGGAAATACTAAAGTTGACAGACTATAGTGGAGAGACTGTAGTGGACAGAATAAAGTGGAGACTATAGTGGAAAGTCTAAAGTGGAAAGACTAAAGTGGACAGAGAATAGTGGAAAGACTAAAGTGGAAAGACTGTAGTGGATAGAATAAAGTGGAGACTATAGTGGAAAGACTAAAGTGGACAGACTATACTGGAAAGACTATAGTGGAAAGACTGTAGTGGACAGAATAAAGTGGAGACTATAGTGGAAAGACTAACGTGGACAGAGAATAGTGGAAAGACTAAAGTGGACAGACTATAGTGGAAAGACTATAGTGGAAAGACTGTAGTGGACAGAATAAAGTGGAGACTACAGTATAGTGGAAAGGCTAAAGTGGAAAGACTTAAGTGGACAGAGAATAGTGGAAAGACTAAAGTGGAAAGACTGTAGTGGACAGAATAAAGTGGAGACTACAGTGGAAAGACTAAAGTGGAAAGACTAATGTGGACAGACTATAGTGGAAAGACTGAAGTGGACAGACTAAAGTGGAAAAACTGTAGTGGACAGAAGAAAGTGTAGACTACAGTGGAAAGACTACAGTGGGCAGAGAATAGTGGAAAGACTAAAATGGACAGACTTTATTGGAAAGACTAAAGTGGGCAGAGAATAGCGGAAAGACTAAAGTGGACAGACGATAGTGGAAATGACTAAAGTCGAAAGACTAAAGTGGACAGACTAAAGTGGACAGACTAAAATGGAAAGACTAAAGTGGACAGACTCTAGTGGAAAGACTGAAGTGGAAAGACTAAGTGGACAGACTAAAGCGGAAAAACTAAAGTGGAAAGACTAAAGTTGACAGACTATAGTGGAAAGACTAAAGTGGACAGACTAAAGTGGAAAGACTAAAGTGGAAGGACTAAAGTGGACAGACTATAGTGGAAAGACCATAGTGGAAAGACTGTAGTGGAGAGAATAAAGTGGAGACTATAGTGGAAAGACCAAAGTGGAAAGACTAAAGTGGACAGATATTAGTGGAAAGACTAAAGTGGACAGACTATAGTGGAAAGACTAAAGTGGACAGACTAAAGTGGAAAGACTAAAGTGGAAAGACTAAAGTGGACAGACTTTAGTGGAAAGACTGTAGTGGACAGAATAAAGTGGAGAGTATAGTGGAAAGAATAAAGTGGACAGAGAATAGTGGAAAGACTAAGGTGGACAGACTATAGTGGAAAGACTATAGTGGAGAGACTGTAGTGGACAGACTAAACTGGAGACTATAGAGGAAAGTCTAAAGTGGAAAGACTAAAGTGGACAGAGAATAGTGGAAAGACTAAAGTGGAAAGACTGTAGTGGACAGAATAAAGTGGAGACTATAGTGGAAAGACTAAAGTGGAAATACTAAAGTGGACAGACTATGGTGGAAAGACTATAGTGGAAAGACTGTAGTGGACAGAATAAAGTGGAGACTATAGTGGAAAGACTAAAGTGGACGGAGAATAGTGGAAAGACTAAAGTGGACAGACTATAGTGGAAAGACTATAGTGCAGAGACTGTAGTGGACAGAATAAAATGGAGACTATAGTGGAAAGAATAAAGTGGACAGAAAATAGTGGAAATACTAAAGTTGACAGACTATAGTGGAAAGACTAAAGGGGAAAGACTAAAGTGGACAGAGAATAGTGGAAAGACTAAAATGGACAGCTTATGGTGGAAAGACTATTTTGGAAAGACTGTAGTGGACAGAATAAAGTGGAGACTATAGTGGAAAGAATAAAGTGGACAGAAAATAGTGGAAATACTAAAGTTGACAGACTATAGTGGAGAGACTGTAGTGGACAGAATAAAGTGGAGACTATAGTGGAAAGTCTAAAGTGGAAAGACTAAAGTGGACAGAGAATAGTGGAAAGACTAAAGTGGAAAGACTGTAGTGGACAGAATAAAGTGGAGACTATAGTGGAAAGACTAAAGTGGAAAGACTAAAGTGGACAGACTATAGTGGAAAGACTAAAGTGCACAGATTAAAGTGGAAAGACTAAAGTGGAAAGACTAAAGTGGATAGACTGTAGTGGACAGAATAAAGTGGAGAGCATAGTGGAAAGAATAAAGTGGACAGAGAATAGTGGAAAGACTATAGTGGAAAGACTGTAGTGGACAGAATAAAGTGGAGACTATAGTGGAAAGACTAAAGTGGACAGAGAATAGTGGAAAGACTAAAGTGGACAGACTATAGTGGAAAGACTATAGTGGAAAGACTGTAGTGGACAGAATAAAGTGGAGACTATAGTGGAAAGACTAAAGTGGGCAGAGAATAGTGGAAAGACTAAAGTGGACAGACTAAAGTGGACAGACTATAGTGGAAAGACTATAGTGGAAAGACTGTAGTGGACAGAATAAAGTGGACAGACTATAGTGGAAAGACTGAAGTGGAAAGACTAAGTGGACAGACTAAAGTGGAAAGACTATAGTGGAAAGACTAAAGTGGACAGACTATAGTGGAAAGACTAAAATGGAAAGACTATAGTGGACAGACTATAGTGGAAAGACTGAAGTGGAAAGACTCAGTGGACAAACTAAAGTGGACAGACTCTAGTGGAAAGACTGAAGTGGAAAGACTAAGTGGAAAGACGAAAGCGGAAAGACTTAAGGGGAAAGACTAAAGTGGACAGACTAAAGTGGAAAGATTAAAGTGGACAGACTAAAGCGGAAAGAGTAAAGTGGAAAGACTAAAGTTGACAGAATAAAGTGGAGAGTATAGTGGAAAGAATAAAGTGGACAGAGAATAGTGGAAATATTAAAGTTGAGAGACTATAGTGGAAAGACTATAGTGGAGAGACTTTAGTGTTCTGAATAAAGTGGAGACTATAGTGGAAAGTCTAAAGTGGAAAGACTAAAGTGGACAGAGAATAGTGGAAAGACTAAAGTGGAAAGACTGTAGTGGACAGAATAAAGTGGAGACTATAGTGGAAAGACTAAAGCGGAAAAACTAAAGTGGACAGAATATAGTGGAAAGACTATAGTGGAAAGACTGTAGTGGACAGAATAAAGTGGAGACTATAGTGGAAAGACTAACGTGGACAGAGAATAGTGGAAAGACTAAAGTGGACAGACTATAGTGGAAAGACTGTAGTGGACAGAATAAAGTGGAGACTACAGTGGAAAGACTAAAGTGGAAAGACAAAAGTGGACAGACTATAGTGGAAAGACTGTAGTGGACAGAATAAAGTGGAGAGTATAGTGGAAAGAATAAAGTGGACAGAGAATAGTGGAAAGACTAAACTGGAAAGACTAAAGTGGACAGACGATAGTGGAAATGACTAAAGTGGAAAGACTAAAGTGGACAGACTAAAGTGGACAGACTAAAGTGGAAAGACTAAAGTGGACAGACTGTAGTGGAAAGACTGAAGTGGAAAGACTAAGTAGAAAGACTAAAGCGGAAAGACTAAAGTGGAAAGACTAAAGTGGACAGACTATAGTGGAAAGACTAAAGTGGACAGACTAAAGTGGAAAGACTAAAGTGGAAAGACTAGAGTGGACAGACTATAGTGGAAAGACTAAAGTGGAAAGACTAAAGTGGAAAGACTAAAGTGGACAGACTATAGTGGAAAGACTAAAGTGGACAGACTATAGTGGAAAGACTAAAGTGGACAGACTAAAGTGGAAAGACTAAAGTGGACAGACGATAGTGGAAATGACTAAAGTGGAAAGACTAAAGTGGACAGACTAAAGTGGACAGACTCTAGTGGAAAGACTGAAGTGGAAAGACTAAGTAGAAAGACTAAAGCGGAAAGACTAAAGTGGAAAGAATAAAGTGGACAGACTATAGTGGAAAGACTAAAGTGGACAGACTAAAGTGGAAAGACTAAAGTGGACAGACGATAGTGGAAATGACTAAAGTGGAAAGACTAAAGTGGACAGACTAAAGTGGAAAGACTAAAGTTGACAGAATATAGTGGAGAGTATAGTGGAAAGAATACAGGGGAAAGACTGTAGTGGACAGAATAAAGTGGAGACTATAGTGGAAAGACTAAAGTGGACAGACTAAAGTGGAAAGACTAAAGTGGAAAGACTAAAGTGGACAGACGATAGTGGAAATGACTAAAGTGGAAAGACTAAAGTGGACAGACCAAAGTGGACAGACTAAAGTGGAAAGACTAAAGTGGACGGACTCTAGTGGAAAGACTGAAGTGGAAAGACTAAGTAGAAAGACTAAAGCGGAAAGACTAAAGTGGAAAGACTAAAGTGGACAGACTATAGTGGAAAGACTAAAGTGGACAGACTAAAGTGGAAAGACTAAAGTGGAAAGACTAAAGTGGACAGACTATAGTGGATAGACTAAAGTGGAAAGACTAAAGTGGAAAGACTAAAGTGGACAGACTATACTGGAAAGACTAAAGTGGACAGACTATAGTGGAAAGACTAAAGTGGACAGACTAAAGTGGAAAGACTAAAGTGGACAGACGATAGTGGAAATGACTAAAGTGGAAAGACTAAAGTGGACAGACTAAAGTGGACAGACTAAAGTGGAAAGACTAAAGTGGACAGACTCTAGTGGAAAGACTGAAGTGGAAAGACTAAGTAGAAATTCTAAAGCGGAAAGACTAAAGTGGAAAGACTAAAGTGGACAGACTATAGTGGAAAGACTAAAGTGGACAGACTAAAGTGGAAAGACTAAAGTGGAAAGACTAAAGTTGACAGAATATAGTGGAGAGTATAGTGGAAAGAATACAGTGGAAAGACTGTAGTGGACAGAATAAAGTGGAGACTATAGTGGAAGGACTAAAGTGGAGAGAGAATAGTGGAAAGACTAAAGTGGAAAGACTGTAGTGGACAGAATAAAGTGGAGACTATAGTGGAAAGACTAAAGTGGAGAGAGAATAGTGGAAAGACTAAAGTGGAAAGACTGTAGTGGACAGAATAAAGTGGATACTATAGTGGAAAGACTCAAGTGGAAAGAATAAAGTGGACAGACTATAGTGGAAAGACTGAAGTGGAAAGACTAAGTGGACAGACTAAAGTGGAAAGACTATAGTGGAAAGACTAAAGTGGACAGACTATAGTGGAAAGACTAAAATGGAAAGACTATAGTGGACAGACTATAGTGGAAAGACTGAAGTGGAAAGACTCAGTGGACAAACTAAAGTGGACAGACTCTAGTGGAAAGACTGAAGTGGAAAGACTAAGTGGAAAGACGAAAGCGGAAAGACTAAAGTGGAAAGACTAAAGTGGACAGACTAAAGTGGAAAGATTAAAGTGGACAGACTAAAGCGGAAAGAGTAAAGTGGAAAGACTTAAGTTGACAGAATAAAGTGGAGAGTATAGTGGAAAGAATAAAGTGGACAGAGAATAGTGGAAATATTAAAGTTGAGAGACTATAGTGGAAAGACTATAGTGGAGAGACTGTAGTGGACTGAATAAAGTGGAGACTATAGTGGAAAGTCTAAAGTGGAAAGACTAAAGTGGACAGAGAATAGTGGAAAGACTAAAGTGGAAAGACTGTAGTGGACAGAATAAAGTGGAGACTATAGTGGAAAGACTAAAGCGGAAAAACTAAAGTGGACAGAATATAGTGGAAAGACTATAGTGGAAAGACTGTAGTGGACAGAATAAAGTGGAGACTATAGTGGAAAGACTAACGTGGACAGAGAATAGTGGAAAGACTAAAGTGGACAGACTATAGTGGAAAGACTGTAGTGGACAGAATAAAGTGGAGACTACAGTGGAAAGACTAAAGTGGAAAGACAAAAGTGGACAGACTATAGTGGAAAGACTGTAGTGGACAGAATAAAGTGGAGAGTATAGTGGAAAGAATAAAGTGGACAGAGAATAGTGGAAAGACTAAACTGGAAAGACTAAAGTGGACAGACGATAGTGGAAATGACTAAAGTGGAAAGACTAAAGTGGACAGACTAAAGTGGACAGACTAAAGTGGAAAGACTAAAGTGGACAGACTGTAGTGGAAAGACTGAAGTGGAAAGACTAAGTAGAAAGACTAAAGCGGAAAGACTAAAGTGGAAAGACTAAAGTGGACAGACTATAGTGGAAAGACTAAAGTGGACAGACTAAAGTGGAAAGACTAAAGTGGAAAGACTAGAGTGGACAGACTATAGTGGAAAGACTAAAGTGGAAAGACTAAAGTGGAAAGACTAAAGTGGACAGACTATAGTGGAAAGACTAAAGTGGACAGACTATAGTGGAAAGACTAAAGTGGACAGACTAAAGTGGAAAGACTAAAGTGGACAGACGATAGTGGAAATGACTAAAGTGGAAAGACTAAAGTGGACAGACTAAAGTGGACAGACTCTAGTGGAAAGACTGAAGTGGAAAGACTAAGTAGAAAGACTAAAGCGGAAAGACTAAAGTGGAAAGAATAAAGTGGACAGACTATAGTGGAAAGACTAAAGTGGACAGACTAAAGTGGAAAGACTAAAGTGGACAGACGATAGTGGAAATGACTAAAGTGGAAAGACTAAAGTGGACAGACTAAAGTGGAAAGACTAAAGTTGACAGAATATAGTGGAGAGTATAGTGGAAAGAATACAGGGGAAAGACTGTAGTGGACAGAATAAAGTGGAGACTATAGTGGAAAGACTAAAGTGGAGAGAGAATAGTGGAAAGACTGTAGTGGACAGAATAAAGTGGAGACTATAGTGGAAAGACTAAAGTGGAGAGAGAATAGTGGAAAGACTAAAGTGGAAAGACTGTAGTGGACAGAATAAAGTGGATACGATAGTGGAAAGACTCTAGTGGAAAGACTAAAGTGGACAGACTAAAGTGGAAAGACTAAAGTGGACAGACTCTAGTGGAAAGACTGAAGTGGAAAGACTAAGTAGAAAGAATAAAGCGGAAAGACTCAAGTGGAAAGACTAAAGTGGAAAGACTAAAGTGGAAAGACTAAAGTGGAAAGACTAAAGTTGACAGAATATAGTGGAGAGTATAGTGGAAAGAATACAGTGGAAAGACTGTAGTGGACAGAATAAAGTGGAGACTATAGTGGAAAGACTAAAGTGGAGAGAGAATAGTGGAAAGACTAAAGTGGAAAGACTGTAGTGGACAGAACAAAGTGGAGACTATAGTGGAAAGACTAAAGTGGAGAGAATAGTGGAAAGACTAAAGTGGAAAGACTGTAGTGGACAGAATAAAGTGGATACTATAGTGGAAAGACTCAAGTGGAAAGACTAAAGTGGACAGACTATAGTGGAAAGACTAAAGTGGAAAGACTCAGTGGACAAACTAAAGTGGACAGACTCTAGTGGAAAGACTGAAGTGGAAAGACTAAGTGGAAAGACGAAAGCGGAAAGACTAAAGTGGAAAGACTAAAGTGGACAGACTATAGTGGAAAGATTAAAGTGGACAGACTAAAGCGGAAAGAGTAAAGTGGAAAGACTAAAGTTGACAGAATAAAGTGGAGAGTATAGTAGAAAGAATAAAGTGGACAGAGAATAGTGAAAATATTAAAGTTGACAGACTATAGTGGAAAGACTATAGTGGAGAGACTGTAGTGGACTGAATAAAGTGGAGACTGTAGTGGAAAGTCTAAAGTGGAAAGACTAAAGTAGACAGAGAATAGTGGAAAGACTAAAGTGGAAAGACTGTAGTGGACAGAATAAAGTGGAGACTATAGTGGAAAGACTAAAGCGGAAAAACTAAAGTGGACAGAATATAGTGGAAAGACTGTAGTGGAAAGACTGTACTGGACGGAATAAAGTGGAGACTATAGTGGAAAGACTAACGTGGACAGAGAATAGTGGAAAGACTAAAGTGGACAGACTATAGTGGAAAGACTGTAGTGGACAGAATAAAGTGGAGACCACAGTGGAAAGACTAAAGTGGAAAGACAAAAGTGGAAAGACTATAGTGGAAAGACTGTAGTGGACAGAATAAAGTGGAGAGTATAGTGGAAAGAATAAAGTGGACAGAGAATAGTGGAAAGACTAAACTGGAAAGACTAAAGTGGACAGACGATAGTGGAAATGACTAAAGTGGAAAGACTAAAGTGGACAGACTAAAGTGGACAGACTAAAGTGGAAAGACTAAAGTGGACAGACTGTAGTGGAAAGACTGAAGTGGAAATACTAAGTAGAAAGACTAAAGCGGAAAGACTAAGTGGAAAGACTAAAGTGGACAGACTATAGTGGAAAGACTAAAGTGGACAGACTAAAGTGGAAAGACTAAAGTGGAAAGACTAAAGTGGACAGACTATAGTGGAAAGACTAAAGTGGAAAGACTAAAGTGGAAAGACTAAAGTGGACAGACTATAGTGGAAAGACTAAAGTGGATAGACTATAGTGGAAAGACTAAAGTGGACAGACTAAAGTGGAAAGACTAAAGTGGACAGACGATAGTGGAAATGACTAAAGTGGAAAGACTAAAGTGGACAGACTAAAGTGGACAGACTAAAGTGGAAAGACTAAAGTGGACAGACTCTAGTGGAAAGACTGAAGTGGAAAGACTAAGTAGAAAGACTAAAGTGGAAAGACTAAAGTGGAAAGAATAAAGTGGACAGACTATAGTGGAAAGACTAAAGTGGACAGACTAAAGTGAAAAGACTAAAGTGGAAAGACTAAAGTTGACAGAATAAAGTGGAGAGTATAGTGGAAAGAATACAGTGGAAAGACTGTAGTGGACAGAATAAAGTGGAGACTGTAGTGGAAAGACTAAAGTGGAGAGAGAATAGTGGAAAGACTGTAGTGGACAGAATAAAGTGGAGACTATAGTGGAAAGACTAAAGTGGAGAGAGAATAGTGGAAAGACTAAAGTGGAAAGACTGTAGTGGACAGAATAAAGTGGATACTATAGTGGAAAGACTCAAGTGGAAAGACTAAAGTGGACAGACTATAGTGGAAAGACTGAAGTGGAAAGACTAAGTGGACAGACTAAAGTGGAAAGACTATAGTGGAAAGACTAAAGTGGACAGACTATAGTGGAAAGACTATAGTGGACAGACAACAGTGGAAAGACTGAAGTTGAAAGACTCAGTGGACAGACTAAAGTGGAAAGACTATAGTGGAAAGACTAAAGTGGACAGACTATAGTGGAAAGAGTAAAGTGGACAGACTAAAGTGGAAAGAATAAAGTGGAAAGACTAAAGTGGACAGACTATAGTGGAAAGACTAAAGTGGAAAGACTAAAGTGGAAAGACTAAAGTGGACGGACTATAGTGGAAAGACTAAAGTGGACAGACTATAGTGGAAAGAGTAAAGTGGACAGACTAAAGTGGAAAGAATAAAGTGGAAAGACTAAAGTGGACAGACTATAGTGGAAAGACTAAAGTGGAAAGACTAAAGTGGAAAGACTAAAGTGGACAGACTATAGTGGAAAGACTAAAGTGGACAGACTATAGTGGAAAGACTAAAGTGGACAGACTAAAGTGGAAAGACTAAAGTGGACAGACGATAGTGGAAATGACTAAAGTGGAAAGACTAAAGTGGACAGACTAAAGTGGAAAGACTAAAGTTGACAGAATATAGTGGAGAGTATAGTGGAAAGAATACAGTGGAAAGACTGTAGTGGACAGAATAAAGTGGAGACTATAGTGGAAAGACTAAAGTGGAGAGAGAATAGTGGAAAGACTAAAGTGGAAAGACTGTAGTGGACAGAATAAAGTGGAGACTACAGTGGAAAGACTAAAGTGGAGAGAGAATAGTGGAAAGACTAAAGTGGAAAGACTGTAGTGGACAGAATAAAGTGGATACTATAGTGGAAAGACTCAAGTGGAAAGACTAAAGTGGACAGACTATAGTGGAAAGACTGTAGTGGACAGAATAAGGTGGAGAATATAGTGGAAAGACTAAAGTGGAAAGACTATAGTAGAAAGACTATAGTGGAAAGACTGTAGTGGACAGAATAAAGTGGAGACTATAGTGGAAAGACTAAAGTGGACAGACTAAAGTGGAAAGACTAAAGTGGACAGACGATAGTGGAAAGACTAAAGTGGACAGACAATAGTGGAAAGACTAAAGTGGACAGACTAAAGTGGAAAGACTAAAGTGGAAAGACTAAAGTGGACAGACGATAGTGGAAATGACTAAAGTGGAAAGACTAAAGTGGACAGACCAAAGTGGACAGACTAAAGTGGAAAGACTAAAGTGGACAGACTCTAGTGGAAAGACTGAAGTGGAAAGACTAAGTAGAAAGACTAAAGCGGAAAGACTAAAGTGGAAAGACTAAAGTGGACAGACTATAGTGGAAAGACTAAAGTGGACAGACTATAGTGGAAAGACTAAAGTGGACAGACTAAAGTGGAAAGACTAAAGTGGAAAGACTAAAGTGGACAGACGATAGTGGAAATGACTAAAGTGGAAAGACTAAAGTGGACAGACCAAAGTGGACAGACTAAAGTGGAAAGACTAAAGTGGACAGACTCTAGTGGAAAGACTGAAGTGGAAAGACTAAGTAGAAAGACTAAAGCGGAAAGACTAAAGTGGAAAGACTAAAGTGGACAGACTATAGTGGAAAGACTAAAGTGGACAGACTAAAGTGGAAAGACTAAAGTGGAAAGACTAAAGTGGACAGACTATAGTGGAAAGACTAAAGTGGAAAGACTAAAGTGGAAAGACTAAAGTGGACAGACTGTAGTGGAAAGACTAAAGTGAACAGACTATAGTGGAAAGACTAAAGTGGACAGACTAAAGTGGAAAGACTAAAGTGGACAGACGATAGTGGAAATGACTAAAGTGGAAAGACTAAAGTGGACAGACTAAAGTGGACAGACTAAAGTGGAAAGACTAAAGTGGACAGACTCTAGTGGAAAGACTGAAGTGGAAAGACTAAGTAGAAAGAATAAAGCGGAAAGACTCAAGTGGAAAGACTAAAGTGGACAGACTAAAGTGGAAAGACTAAAGTGGAAAGTCTAAAGTTGACAGAATATAGTGGAGAGTATAGTGGAAAGAATACAGTGGAAAGACTGTAGTGGACAGAATAAAGTGGAGACTATAGTGGAAAGACTAAAGTGGAGAGAGAATAGTGGAAAGACTAAAGTGGAAAGACTGTAGTGGACAGAACAAAGTGGAGACTATAGTGGAAAGACTAAAGTGGAAAGAGAATAGTGGAAAAACTAAAGTGGAAAGACTGTAGTGGACAGAATAAAGTGGATACTATAGTGGAAAGACTCAAGTGGAAAGACTAAAGTGGACAGACTATAGTGGAAAGACTAAAGTGGAAAGACTCAGTGGACAAACTAAAGTGGACAGACTCTAGTGGAAAGACTGAAGTGGAAAGACTAAGTGGAAAGACGAAAGCGGAAAGACTAAAGTGGAAAGACTAAAGTGGACAGACTATAGTGGAAAGATTAAAGTGGACAGACTAAAGCGGAAAGAGTAAAGTGGAAAGACTAAAGTTGACAGAATAAAGTGGAGAGTATAGTGGAAAGAATAAAGTGGACAGAGAATAGTGAAAATATTAAAGTTGACAGACTATAGTGGAAAGACTAAAGTGGACAGAGAATAGTGGAAAGACTAAAGTGGAAAGACTGTAGTGGACAGAATAAAGTGGAGACTATAGTGGAAAGACTAAAGCGGAAAAACTAAAGTGGACAGAATATAGTGGAAAGACTATAGTGGAAAGACTGTAGTGGACGGAATAAAGCGGAGACTATAGTGGAAAGACTAACGTGGACAGAGAATAGTGGAAAGACTAAAGTGGACAGACTATAGTGGAAAGACTGTAGTGGACAGAATAAAGTGGAGACCACAGTGGAAAGACTAAAGTGGAAAGATAAAAGTGGAAAGACTATAGTGGAAAGACTGTAGTGGACAGAATAAAGTGGAGAGTATAGTGGAAAGAATAAAGTGGACAGAGAATAGTGGAAAGACTAAAGTGGAAAGACTAAAGTGGACAGACGATAGTGGAAATGACTAAAGTGGAAAGACTAAAGTGGACGGACTAAAGTGGACAGACTAAAGTGGAAAGACTAAAGTGGAAAGACTGTAGTGGAAAGACTGAAGTGGAAAGACTAAGTAGAAAGACTAAAGCGGAAAGACTAAAGTGGAAAGACTAAAGTGGACAGACTATAGTGGAAAGACTAAATTGGACAGACTAAAGTGGAAAGACTAAAGTGGAAAGACTAAAGTGGACAGACTATAGTGGAAAGACTAAAGTGGAAAGACTAAAGTGGAAAGACTAAAGTGGACAGACTATAGTGGAAAGACTAAAGTGGACAGACTATAGTGGAAAGACTAAAGTGGACAGACTAAAGTGGAAAGACTAAAGTGGACAGACTATAGTGGAAAGACTAAAGTGGACAGACTATAGTGGAAAGACTAAAGTGGACAGACTAAAGTGGGAAGACTAAAGTGGACAGACTCTAGTGGAATGACTAAAGTGGAAAGACTAAAGTGGACCGACTAAAGTGGACAGACTAAAGTGGAAAGACTAAAGTGGACAGACTCTAGTGGAAAGACTGAAGTGGAAAGACTAAGTAGAAAGACTAAAGCGGAAAGACTAAAGTGGAAAGACTAAAGTGGACAGACTATGATGGAAAGACTAAAGTGGACAGATTAAAGTGGAAAGACTAAAGTGGAAAGACTAAAGTTGACAGAATAAAGTGGAGAGTATAGTGGAAAGAATACAGTGGAAAGACTGTAGTGGACAAAATAAAGTGGAGACTATAGTGGAAAGACTAAAGTGGAGAGAGAATAGTGGAAAGACTAAAGTGGAAAGACTGTAGTGGACAGAATAAAGTGGAGACTATAGTGGAAAGACTAAAGTGGAGAGAGAATAGTGGAAAGACTAAAGTGGAAAGACTGTAGTGGACAGAATAAAGTGGATACTATAGTGGAAAGACTCAAGTGGAAAGACTAAAGTGGACAGACTATGGTGGAAAGACTGAAGTGGAAAGACTATGTGGACAGACTAAAGTGGAAAGACTATAGTGGAAAGACTAAAGTGGACAGACTATAGTGGAAAGACTAAAGTAGAAAGACTATAGTGGACAGACAATAGTGGAAAGACTGAAGTGGAAAGACTCAGTGGACAAACTAAAGTGGACAGACTCTAGTGGAAAGACTGAAGTGGAAAGACTAAGTGGAAAGACGAAAGCGGAAAGACTAAAGTGGAAAGACTAAAGTGGACAGACTATAGTGGAAAGATTAAAGTGAACAGACTAAAGCGGAAAGAGTAAAGTGGAAAGACTAAAGTTGACAGAATAAAGTGGAGAGTATAGTGGAAAGAATAAAGTGGACAGAGAATAGTGGAAATATTAAAGTTGACAGACTATAGTGGAAAGACTATAGTGGAGAGACTGGAGTGGACTGAATAAAGTGGAGACTATAGTGGAAAGTCTAAAGTGGAAATACTAAAGTGGACAGAGAATAGTGGAAAGACTAAAGTGGAAAGACTGTAGTGGACAGAATAAAGTGGAGACTATAGTGGAAAGACTAAACTGGAAAGGCTAAAGTGGACAGAATGTAGTGGAAAGACTATGGTGGAAAGACTGTAGTGGACAGAATAAAGTGGAGACTATAGTGGAAAGACTAACGTGGACAGAGAATAGTGGAAAGACTAAAGTGGACAGACTATAGTGGAAAGACTGTAGGGGACAGAATAAAGTGGAGACTACAGTGGAAAGACTAAAGTGGAAAGACTAAAGTGGACAGACTATAGTGGAAAGACTGTAGTGGACAGAATAAAGTGGAGAGTATAGTGGAAAGTCTAAAGTGGAAAGACTAAAGTGGACAGAGAATAGTGGAAAGACTAAAGTGGAAAGACTGTAGTGGACAGAAAAAGGTGGAGACTATAGTGGAAAGACTAAAGTAGACAGAGAATAGTGGAAAGACTAGAGTGGACAGACTATAGTGGAAAGACTAAAGTGGACAGAGTAAAGTGGAAAGACTAAAGTGGAAAGACTAAAGTGGACAGACTATAGTGGAAAGACTATAGTGGAAAGACTGTAGTGGACAGAATAAAGTGGAGACTATAGCGGAAAGACTAAAGTGGAAAGACTAAAGTGGAAAGACTAAAGTGGACAGACTATAGTGGAAAGACTAAAGTGGACAGACCATAGTGGAAAGACTATAGTGGACAGACTAAAGTGGAAAGACTAAAGTGGACAGACGATAGTGGAAATGACTAAAGTGGAAAGACTAAAGTGGACAGACTAAAGTGGACAGACTAAAGTGGAAAGACTAAAGTGGACAGACTCTAGTGGAAAGACTGAAGTGGAAAGACTAAGTGGACAGACTAAAGCGAAAGACTAAAGTGGAAAGACTAAAGTGGACAGACTAAAGCGGAAAGACTAAAGTGGAAAGACTAAAGTGGACAGACTATAGTGGAAAGACCATAGTGGAAAGACTGTAGTGGACAGAATAAAGTGGAGACTATAGTGGAAAGACTAAAGTGGAAAGACAAAAGTGGACAGAGATTAGTGGAAAGACTAAAGTGGACAGACTATAGTGGAAAGACTAAAGTGCACAGACTAAAGTGGAAAGACTAAAGTGGAAAGACTAAAGTGGACAGACTGTAGTGGACAGAATAAAGTGGAGAGTATAGTGGAAAGAATAAATTGGACAGAGAATAATGGAAAGACTAAAGTGGACAGACTATAGTGGAAAGACTATAGTGGAGAGACTGTAGTGGACAGAATAAAGTGGAGACTATAGTGGAAAGTCCAAAGTGGAAAGACTAAAGTGGACAGAGAATAGTGGAAAGACTAAAGTTGAAAGACTGTAGTGGACAGAATAAAGTGGAGACTCTAGTGGAAAGACTAAAGTGGACAGAGAATAGTGGAAAGACTAAAGTGGACAGACTATAGCGGAAAGACTATAGTGGAAAGACTGTAGTGGACAGAATAAAGTGGAGACTATAGTGGAAAGACTAAAGTGGGCAGAGAATAGTGGAAAGACTAAAGTTGACAGACTAAAGTGGACAGACTATAGTGGAAAGACTGAAGTGGAAAGACTAAAAGGACAGACTAAAGTGGAGACTATAGTGGAAAGACTAAAGTGGACAGAGAATAGTGGAAAGACTAAAGTGGACAGACTATAGTGGAAAGACTATAGTGGAAAGAATGTAGTGGACAGAATAAAGTGGAGACTATAGTGGAAAGACTAAAGTGGACAGAGAATAGTGGAAAGACTAAAGTGGACAGACTATAGTGGAAAGACTATAGTGGAAAGACTGTAGTGGACAGAATAAAGTGGAGACTATAGTGGAAAGACTAAAGTGGGCAGAGAATAGTGGAAAGACTAAAGTGGACAGAGAATAGTGGAAAGACTAAAGTGGACAGACTATAGTGGAAAGACTATAGTGGAAAGACTGTAGTGGACAGAATAAAGTGGAGACTATAGTGGAAAGACTAAAGTGGACAGAGAATAGTGGAAAGACTAAAGTGGACAGACTATAGTGGAAAGACTATAGTGGAAAGACTGTAGTGGACAGAATAAAGTGGAGACTATAGTGGAAAGACTAAAGTGGGCAGAGAATAGTGGAAAGACTAAAGTGGACAGACTAAAGTGGACAGACTATAGTGGAAAGACTATAGTGGAAAGACTGTAGTGGACAGAATAAAGTGGAGACTATAGTGGAAAGACTAAAGTGGACAGAGAATAGTGGAAAGACTAAAGTGGACAGACTATAGTGGAAAGACTATAGTGGAAAGACTGTAGTGGACAGAATAAAGTGGAGACTATAGTGGAAAGACTAAAGTGGGCAGAGAATAGTGGAAAGACTAAAGTGGACAGACTAAAGTGGACAGACTATAGTGGAAAGACGGAGTTGGAAAGACTAAAAGGACAGACTAAAGTGGAAATACTATAGTGGAAAGACTAAAGTGGACAGACTATAGTGGAAAGACTAAAGTGGACGGACTGAAGTGGAAAGACTATAGTGGAAAGACTAAAGTTGAAAGACTATAGTGGACAGACTATAGTGGAAAGACTGAAGTGGAAAGACTCAGTGGACAAACTAAAGTGTACACACTGAAGTGGAGAGAATAAAGTGGAAAGACTAAAGTGGAAAGACTAAAGTGGACAGACTATAGTGGAAAGACTAAAGTGGACAGACTAAAGTGAAAAGACTAAAGTGGAAAGACTAAAGTGGACAGACTATAGTGGAAAGACTAAAGTGGACATACTATAGTGGAAAGACTGAAGTGGACAGACTAAAGTGGAAAAACTACAGTGGAAAGACTAAAGTGGACAGACTATAGTGGAAAGACTATAGTGGAAAGACTGTAGTGGCCAGAATAAAGTGTAGACTATAGCGGAAAGACTAAAGTGGGCAGAGAATAGTGGAAAGACTAAAGTGGACAGACCATAGTGGAAAGACTACAGTGGAAAGACTGTAGTGGACAGAATAAAGCGGAGACTATAGTGGAAAGACTAAAGTGGAGAGAGAATAGTGGAAAGACTAAAGTTGACAGACTATAGTGGAAAGACTAAAGTGCACAGATTAAAGTGGAAAGACTAAAGTGGAAAGACTAAAGTGGATAGACTGTAGTGGACAGAATAAAGTGGAGAGCATAGTGGAAAGAATAAAGTGGACAGAGAATAGTGGAAAGACTATAGTGGAAAGACTGTAGTGGACAGAATAAAGTGGAGACTATAGTGGAAAGACTAAAGTGGACAGAGAATAGTGGAAAGACTAAAGTGGACAGACTATAGTGGAAAGACTATAGTGGAAAGACTGTAGTGGACAGAATAAAGTGGAGACTATAGTGGAAAGACTAAAGTGGGCAGAGAATAGTGGAAAGACTAAAGTGGACAGACTAAAGTGGACAGACTATAGTGGAAAGACTATAGTGGAAAGACTGTAGTGGACAGAATAAAGTGGAGACTATAGTGGAAAGACTAAAGTGGACAGAGAATAGTGGAAAGACTAAAGTGGACAGACTATAGTGGAAAGACTATAGTGGAAAGACTGTAGTGGACAGAATAAAGTGGAAAGACTAAAGTGGACAGACTAAAGTGGACAGACTATAGTGGAAAGACGGAGTTGGAAAGACTAAAAGGACAGACTAAAGTGGAAATACTATAGTGGAAAGACTAAAGTGGACAGACTGTAGTGGAAAGACTAAAGTGGACGGACTGAAGTGGAAAGACTATAGTGGAAAGACTAAAGTGGAAAGACTATAGTGGACAGACTATAGTGGAAAGACTGAAGTGGAAAGACTCAGTGGACAAACTAAAGTGTACACACTGAAGTGGAGAGAATAAAGTGGAAAGACTAAAGTGGAAAGACTAAAGTGGACAGACTATAGTGGAAAGACTAAAGTGGACAGACTAAAGTGAAAAGACTAAAGTGGAAAGACTAAAGTGGACAGACTATAGTGGAAAGACTAAAGTGGACATACTATAGTGGAAAGACTGAAGTGGACAGACTAAAGTGGAAAAACTACTGTGGAAAGACTAAAGTGGACAGACTATAGTGGAAAGACTATAGTGGAAAGACTGTAGTGGCCAGAATAAAGTGTAGACTATAGCGGAAAGACTAAAGTGGGCAGAGAATAGTGGAAAGACTAAAGTGGACAGACCATAGTGGAAAGACTACAGTGGAAAGACTGTAGTGGACAGAATAAAGTGGAGACTATAGTGGAAAGACTAAAGTGGAGAGAGAATAGTGGAAAGACTAAAGTGGAAAGACTGTAGTGGACAGAATAAAGTGGATACTATAGTGGAAAGACTCAAGTGGAAAGACTAAAGTGGACAGACTATAGTGGAAAGACTGAAGTGGAAAGACTAAGTGGACAGACTAAAGTGGAAAGACTATAGTGAAAGACTAAAGTGGACAGACTATAGTGGAAAGACTAAAGTGGACGGACTGAAGTGGAAAGACTAAAGTGGACAGACTATAGTTTAAAGACTAAAGTGGACAGACTAAAGCGGAAAGAGTAAAGTGGAAAGACTAAAGTTGACAGAATAAAGTGGAGAGTATAGTGGAAAGAATAAAGTGGACAGAGAATAGTGGAAATATTAAAGTTGACAGACTATAGTGGAAAGACTATAGTGGAGAGACTGGAGTGGACTGAATAAAGTGGAGACTATAGTGGAAAGTCTAAAGTGGAAATACTAAAGTGGACAGAGAATGGTGGAAAGACTAAAGTGGAAAGACTGTAGTGGACAGAATAAAGTGGAGACTATAGTGGAAAGACTAAACTGGAAAGGCTAAAGTGGACAGAATGTAGTGGAAAGACTATGGTGGAAAGACTGTAGTGGACAGAATAAAGTGGAGACTATAGTGGAAAGACTAACGTGGACAGAGAATAGTGGAAAGACTAAAGTGGACAGACTATAGTGGAAAGACTGTAGGGGACAGAATAAAGTGGAGACTACAGTGGAAAGACTAAAGTGGAAAGACTAAAGTGGACAGACTATAGTGGAAAGACTGTAGTGGACAGAATAAAGTGGAGAGTATAGTGGAAAGTCTAAAGTGGAAAGACTAAAGTGGACAGAGAATAGTGGAAAGACTAAAGTGGAAAGACTGTAGTGGACAGAAAAAGGTGGAGACTATAGTGGAAAGACTAAAGTAGACAGAGAATAGTGGAAAGACTAGAGTGGACAGACTATAGTGGAAAGACTAAAGTGGACAGAGTAAAGTGGAAAGACTAAAGTGGAAAGACTAAAGTGGACAGACTATAGTGGAAAGACTATAGTGGAAAGACTGTAGTGGACAGAATAAAGTGGAGACTATAGCGGAAAGACTAAAGTGGAAAGACTAAAGTGGAAAGACTAAAGTGGACAGACTATAGTGGAAAGACTAAAGTGGACAGACCATAGTGGAAAGACTATAGTGGACAGACTAAAGTGGAAAGACTAAAGTGGACAGACGATAGTGGAAATGACTAAAGTGGAAAGACTAAAGTGGACAGACTAAAGTGGACAGACTAAAGTGGAAAGACTAAAGTGGACAGACTCTAGTGGAAAGACTGAAGTGGAAAGACTAAGTGGACAGACTAAAGCGAAAGACTAAAGTGGAAAGACTAAAGTGGACAGACTAAAGCGGAAAGACTAAAGTGGAAAGACTAAAGTGGACAGACTATAGTGGAAAGACCATAGTGGAAAGACTGTAGTGGACAGAATAAAGTGGAGACTATAGTGGAAAGACTAAAGTGGAAAGACAAAAGTGGACAGAGATTAGTGGAAAGACTAAAGTGGACAGACTATAGTGGAAAGACTAAAGTGCACAGACTAAAGTGGAAAGACTAAAGTGGAAAGACTAAAGTGGACAGACTGTAGTGGACAGAATAAAGTGGAGAGTATAGTGGAAAGAATAAATTGGACAGAGAATAATGGAAAGACTAAAGTGGACAGACTATAGTGGAAAGACTATAGTGGAGAGACTGTAGTGGACAGAATAAAGTGGAGACTATAGTGGAAAGTCCAAAGTGGAAAGACTAAAGTGGACAGAGAATAGTGGAAAGACTAAAGTTGAAAGACTGTAGTGGACAGAATAAAGTGGAGACTCTAGTGGAAAGACTAAAGTGGACAGAGAATAGTGGAAAGACTAAAGGTGACAGACTATAGCGGAAAGACTATAGTGGAAAGACTGTAGTGGACAGAATAAAGTGGAGACTATAGTGGAAAGACTAAAGTGGGCAGAGAATAGTGGAAAGACTAAAGTTGACAGACTATAGTGGACAGACTATAGTGGAAAGACTGAAGTGGAAAGACTAAAAGGACAGACTAAAGTGGAGACTATAGTGGAAAGACTAAAGTGGACAGAGAATAGTGGAAAGACTAAAGTGGACAGACTATAGTGGAAAGACTATAGTGGAAAGACTGTAGTGGACAGAATAAAGTGGAGACTATAGTGGAAAGACTAAAGTGGACAGAGAATAGTGGAAAGACTAAAGTGGACAGACTATAGTGGAAAGACTATAGTGGAAAGACTGTAGTGGACAGAATAAAGTGGAGACTATAGTGGAAAGACTAAAGTGGGCAGAGAATAGTGGAAAGACTAAAGTGGACAGAGAATAGTGGAAAGACTAAAGTGGACAGACTATAGTGGAAAGACTATAGTGGAAAGACTGTAGTGGACAGAATAAAGTGGAGACTATAGTGGAAAGACTAAAGTGGACAGAGAATAGTGGAAAGACTAAAGTGGACAGACTATAGTGGAAAGACTATAGTGGAAAGACTGTAGTGGACAGAATAAAGTGGAGACTATAGTGGAAAGACTAAAGTGGGCAGAGAATAGTGGAAAGACTAAAGTGGACAGACTAAAGTGGACAGACTATAGTGGAAAGACTATAGTGGAAAGACTGTAGTGGACAGAATAAAGTGGAGACTATAGTGGAAAGACTAAAGTGGACAGAGAATAGTGGAAAGACTAAAGTGGACAGACTATAGTGGAAAGACTATAGTGGAAAGACTGTAGTGGACAGAATAAAGTGGAGACTATAGTGGAAAGACTAAAGTGGGCAGAGAATAGTGGAAAGACTAAAGTGGACAGACTAAAGTGGACAGACTATAGTGGAAAGACGGAGTTGGAAAGACTAAAAGGACAGACTAAAGTGGAAATACTATAGTGGAAAGACTAAAGTGGACAGACTATAGTGGAAAGACTAAAGTGGACGGACTGAAGTGGAAAGACTATAGTGGAAAGACTAAAGTTGAAAGACTATAGTGGACAGACTATAGTGGAAAGACTGAAGTGGAAAGACTCAGTGGACAAACTAAAGTGTACACACTGAAGTGGAGAGAATAAAGTGGAAAGACTAAAGTGGAAAGACTAAAGTGGACAGACTATAGTGGAAAGACTAAAGTGGACAGACTAAAGTGAAAAGACTAAAGTGGAAAGACTAAAGTGGACAGACTATAGTGGAAAGACTAAAGTGGACATACTATAGTGGAAAGACTGAAGTGGACAGACTAAAGTGGAAAAACTACAGTGGAAAGACTAAAGTGGACAGACTATAGTGGAAAGACTATAGTGGAAAGACTGTAGTGGCCAGAATAAAGTGTAGACTATAGCGGAAAGACTAAAGTGGGCAGAGAATAGTGGAAAGACTAAAGTGGACAGACCATAGTGGAAAGACTACAGTGGAAAGACTGTAGTGGACAGAATAAAGCGGAGACTATAGTGGAAAGACTAAAGTGGAGAGAGAATAGTGGAAAGACTAAAGTTGACAGACTATAGTGGAAAGACTAAAGTGCACAGATTAAAGTGGAAAGACTAAAGTGGAAAGACTAAAGTGGATAGACTGTAGTGGACAGAATAAAGTGGAGAGCATAGTGGAAAGAATAAAGTGGACAGAGAATAGTGGAAAGACTATAGTTGAAAGACTGTAGTGGACAGAATAAAGTGGAGACTATAGTGGAAAGACTAAAGTGGACAGAGAATAGTGGAAAGACTAAAGTGGACAGACTATAGTGGAAAGACTATAGTGGAAAGACTGTAGTGGACAGAATAAAGTGGAGACTATAGTGGAAAGACTAAAGTGGGCAGAGAATAGTGGAAAGACTAAAGTGGACAGACTAAAGTGGACAGACTATAGTGGAAAGACTATAGTGGAAAGACTGTAGTGGACAGAATAAAGTGGAGACTATAGTGGAAAGACTAAAGTGGACAGAGAATAGTGGAAAGACTAAAGTGGACAGACTATAGTGGAAAGACTATAGTGGAAAGACTGTAGTGGACAGAATAAAGTGGAAAGACTAAAGTGGACAGACTATAGTGGACAGACTATAGTGGAAAGACGGAGTTGGAAAGACTAAAAGGACAGACTAAAGTGGAAATACTATAGTGGAAAGACTAAAGTGGACAGACTGTAGTGGAAAGACTAAAGTGGACGGACTGAAGTGGAAAGACTATAGTGGAAAGACTAAAGTGGAAAGACTATAGTGGACAGACTATAGTGGAAAGACTGAAGTGGAAAGACTCAGTGGACAAACTAAAGTGTACACACTGAAGTGGAGAGAATAAAGTGGAAAGACTAAAGTGGAAAGACTAAAGTGGACAGACTATAGTGGAAAGACTAAAGTGGACAGACTAAAGTGAAAAGACTAAAGTGGAAAGACTAAAGTGGACAGACTATAGTGGAAAGACTAAAGTGGACGTACTATAGTGGAAAGACTGAAGTGGACAGACTAAAGTGGAAAAACTACTGTGGAAAGACTAAAGTGGACAGACTATAGTGGAAAGACTATAGTGGAAAGACTGTAGTGGCCAGAATAAAGTGTAGACTATAGCGGAAAGACTAAAGTGGGCAGAGAATAGTGGAAAGACTAAAGTGGACAGACCATAGTGGAAAGACTACAGTGGAAAGACTGTAGTGGACAGAATAAAGTGGAGACTATAGTGGAAAGACTAAAGTGGAGAGAGAATAGTGGAAAGACTAAAGTGGAAAGACTGTAGTGGACAGAATAAAGTGGATACTATAGTGGAAAGACTCAAGTGGAAAGACTAAAGTGGACAGACTATAGTGGAAAGACTGAAGTGGAAAGACTAAGTGGACAGACTAAAGTGGAAAGACTATAGTGAAAGACTAAAGTGGACAGACTATAGTGGAAAGACTAAAGTGGACGGACTGAAGTGGAAAGACTAAAGTGGACAGACTATAGTTTAAAGACTAAAGTGGACAGACTAAAGCGGAAAGAGTAAAGTGGAAAGACTAAAGTTGACAGAATAAAGTGGAGAGTATAGTGGAAAGAATAAAGTGGACAGAGAATAGTGGAAATATTAAAGTTGACAGACTATAGTGGAAAGACTATAGTGGAGAGACTTTAGTGGACTGAATAAAGTGGAGACTATAGTGGAAAGTCTAAAGTGGAAAGACTAAAGTGGACAGAGAATAGTGGAAAGACTAAAGTGGAAAGACTGTAGTGGGCAGAATAAAGTGGAGACTATAGTGGAAAGACTAAAGCGGAAAGACTAAAGTGGACAGAAATAGTGGAAAGACTATAGTGGAAAGACTGTAGTGGACAGAATAAAGTGGAGACTATAGTGGAAAGACTAACGTGGACAGAGAATAGTTGAAAGACTAAAGTGGACAGACTATAGTGGAAAGACTGTAGTGGACAGAATAAAGTGGAGACTACAGTGGAAAGACTAAAGTGGAAAGACTAAAGTGGACAGACTATAGTGGAAAGACTGTAGTGGACAGAATAAAGTGGAGAGTATAGTGGAAAGAATAAAGTGGACAGAGAATAGTGGAAAGACTAAAGTGGGCAGACTATAGTGGAAAGACTATACTGGAGAGACTGTAGTGGACAGAATAAAGTGGAGACTATAGTGGAAAGTCTAAAGTGGAAAGACTAAAGTGGACAGAGAATAGTGGAAAGACTAAAGTGGAAAGACTTTAGTGGACAGAATAAAGTGGAGAATATAGTGGAAAGACTAAAGTGGACAGACTATAGTAGAAAGACTATAGTGGAAAGACTGTAGTGGACAGAATAAAGTGGAGACTATAGTGGAAAGACTAAAGTGGACAGACTAAAGTGGAAAGACTAAAGTGGACAGACTATAGTGGAAAGACTAAAGTGGACAGACTATAGTGGAAAGACTAAAGTGGACAGACTAAAGTGGAAAGACTAAAGTGGACAGACGATAGTGGAAATGACTAAAGTGGAAAGACTAAAGTGGACAGACCAAAGTGGACAGACTAAAGTGGAAAGACTAAAGTGGACAGACTATAGCGGAAACACTATAGTGGAGAGACTGTAGTGGACAGACTAAAGTGGAGACTATAGAGGAAAGTCTAAAGTGGAAAAACTAAAGTGGACAGAGAATAGTGGAAAGACTAAAGTGGAAAGACTGTAGTGGACAGAATAAAGTGGAGACTATAGTGGAAAGACTAAAGTGGAAATACTAAAGTGGACAGACTATGGTGAAAAGACTATAGTGGAAAGACTGTAGTGGACAGAATAAAGTGGAGACTATAGTGGAAAGACTAAAGTGGACAGAGAATAGTGGAAAGACTAAAGTGGACAGACTATTGTGGAAAGACTATAGTGGAGAGACTGTAGTGGACAGAATAAAGTGGAGACTATTGTGGAAAGAATAAAGTGGACAGAAAATAGTGGAAATACTAAAGTTGACAGGCTATAGTGGAAAGACTAAAGTGGAAAGAGTAAAGTGGACAGAGAATAGTGGAAAGACTAACGTGGACAGACTATGGTGGAAAGACTATAGTGGAAAGACTGTAGTGGACAAAATAAAGTGGAGACTATAGTGGAAAGAATAAAGTGGACAGAAAATAGTGGAAATACTAAAGTTGACAGACTATAGTGGAGAGACTGTAGTGGACAGAATAAAGTGGAGACTATAGTGGAAAGTCTAAAGTGGAAAGACTAAAGTGGACAGAGAATAGTGGAAAGACTAAAGTGGAAAGACTGTAGTGGATAGAATAAAGTGGAGACTATAGTGGAAAGACTAAAGTGGACAGACTATACTGGAAAGACTATAGTGGAAAGACTGTAGTGGACAGACTATGGTGGAAAGACTATAGTGGAAAGACTGTAGTGGACAGAATAAAGTGGAGACTATAGTGGAAAGAATAAAGTGGACAGAAAATAGTGGAAATACTAAAGTTGACAGACTATAGTGGAGAGACTGTAGTGGACAGAATAAAGTGGAGACTATAGTGGAAAGTCTAAAGTGGAAAGACTAAAGTGGACAGAGAATAGTGGAAAGACTAAAGTGGAAAGACTGTAGTGGATAGAATAAAGTGGAGACTATAGTGGAAAGACTAAAGTGGACAGACTATACTGGAAAGACTATAGTGGAAAGACTGTAGTGGACAGAATAAAGTGGAGACTATAGTGGAAAGACTAACGTGGACAGAGAATAGTGGAAAGACTAAAGTGGACAGACTATAGTGGAAAGACTATAGTGGAAAGACTGTAGTGGACAGAATAAAGTGGAGACTACAGTATAGTGGAAAGGCTAAAGTGGAAAGACTAAAGTGGACAGAGAATAGTGGAAAGACTAAAGTGGAAAGACTGTAGTGGACAGAATAAAGTGGAGACTACAGTGGAAAGACTAAAGTGGAAAGACTAATGTGGACAAACTATAGTGGAAAGACTGAAGTGGACAGACTAAAGTGGAAAAACTGTAGTGGACAGAAGAAAGTGTAGACTACAGTGGAAAGACTACAGTGGGCAGAGAATAGTGGAAAGACTAAAATGGACAGACTTTATTGGAAAGACTAAAGTGGGCAGAGAATAGCGGAAAGACTAAAGTGGACAGACGATAGTGGAAATGACTAAAGTCGAAAGACTAAAGTGGACAGACTAAAGTGGACAGACTAAAATGGAAAGACTAAAGTGGACAGACTCTAGTGGAAAGACTGAAGTGGAAAGACTAAGTGGACAGACTAAAGCGGAAAAACTAAAGTTGAAAGACTAAAGTTGACAGACTATAGTGGAAAGACTAAAGTGGACAGACTAAAGTGGAAAGACTAAAGTGGAAGGATTAAAGTGGACAGACTATAGTGGAAAGACCATAGTGGAAAGACTGTAGTGGACAGAATAAAGTGGAGACTATAGTGGAAAGACCAAAGTGGAAAGACTAAAGTGGACAGATATTAGTGGAAAGACTAAAGTGGACAGACTATAGTGGAAAGACTAAAGTGGACAGACTAAAGTGGAAAGACTAAAGTGGAAAGACTAAAGTGGACAGACTTTAGTGGAAAGACTGTAGTGGACAGAATAAAGTGGAGAGTATAGTGGAAAGAATAAAGTGGACAGAGAATAGTGGAAAGACTAAGGTGGACAGACTATAGTGGAAAGACTATAGTGGAGAGACTGTAGTGGACAGACTAAAGTGGAGACTATAGAGGAAAGTCTAAAGTGGAAAGACTAAAGTGGACAGAGAATAGTGGAAAGACTAAAGTGGAAAGACTGTAGTGGACAGAATAAAGTGGAGACTATAGTGGAAAGACTAAAGTGGAAATACTAAAGTGGACAGACTATGGTGGAAAGACTGAAGTGGAAAGACTATGTGGACAGACTAAAGTGGAAAGACTATAGTGGAAAGACTAAAGTGGACAGACTATAGTGGAAAGACTAAAGTAGAAAGACTATAGTGGACAGAATAAAGTGGAGACTATAGTGGAAAGACTAAAGTGGACAGAGAATAGTGGAAAGACTAAAGTGGACAGACTATAGTGCAAAGACTATAGTGGAAAGTCTGTAGTGGACAGAATAAAGTGGAGACTATAGTGGAAAGACTAAAGTGGGCAGAGAATAGTGGAAAGACTAAAGTGGACAGACTAAAGTGGACAGACTATAGTGGAAAGACTATAGTGGAAAGACTGTAGTGGACAGAATAAAGTGGAGACTATAGTGGAAAGACTAAAGTGGACAGATAATAGTGGAAAGACTAAAGTGGACAGACTATAGTGGAAACACTATAGTGGAAAGACTGTAGTGGACAGAATAAAGTGGAGACTATAGTGGAAAGACTAAAGTGGGCAGAGAATAGTGGAAAGACTAAAGTGGACAGACTAAAGTGGACAGACTATAGTGGAAAGACGGAGTTGGAAAGACTAAAAGGACAGACTAAAGTGGAAATACTATAGTGGAAAGACTAAAGTGGACAGACTATAGTGGAAAGACTAAAGTGGACGGACTGAAATGGAAAGACTATAGTGGAAAGACTAAAGTTGAAAGACTATAGTGGACAGACTATAGTGGAAAGACTGAAGTGGAAAGACTCAGTGGACAAACTAAAGTGTACACACTGAAGTGGAGAGAATAAAGTGGAAAGACTAAAGTGGAAAGACTAAAGTGGACAGACTATAGTGGAAAGACTAAAGTGGACAGACTAAAGTGAAAAGACTAAAGTGGAAAGACTAAAGTGAACAGACTATAGTGGAAAGACTAAAGTGGACATACTATAGTGGAAAGACTGAAGTGGACAGACTAAATTGGAAAAACTACAGTGGAAAGACTAAAGTGGACAGACTATAGTGGAAAGACTATAGTGGAAAGACTGTAGTGGCCAGAATAAAGTGTAGACTATAGCGGAAAGACTAAAGTGGGCAGAGAATAGTGGAAAGACTAAAGTGGACAGACCATAGTGGAAAGACTACAGTGGAAAGACTGTAGTGGACAGAATAAAGTGGAGACTATAGTGGAAAGACTAAAGTGGAGAGAGAATAGTGGAAAGACTAAAGTTGACAGACTATAGTGGAAAGACTAAAGTGCACAGACTAAAGTGTAAAGACTAAAGTTGAAAGACTAAAGTGGATAGACTGTAGTGGACAGAATAAAGTGGAGAGCATAGTGGAAAGAATAAAGTGGACAGAGAATAGTGGAAAGACTATAGTGGAAAGACTGTAGTGGACAGAATAAAGTGGAGACTATAGTGGAAAGACTAAAGTGGACAGAGAATAGTGGAAAGACTAAAGTGGACAACCTATAGTGGAAAGACTATAGTGGAAAGACTGTAGTGGACAGAATAAAGTGGAGACTATAGTGGAAAGACTAAAGTGGGCAGAGAATAGTGGAAAGACTAAAGTGGACAGACTAAAGTGGACAGACTATAGTGGAAAGACTATAGTGGAAAGACTGTGGTGGACAGAATAAAGTGGAGACTATAGTGGAAAGACTAAAGTGGACAGAGAATAGTGGAAAGACTAAAGTGGACAGACTATAGTGGAAAGACTATAGTGGAAAGACTGTAGTGGACAGAATAAAGTGGAAAGACTAAAGTGGACAGACTAAAGTGGACAGACTATAGTGGAAAGACGGAGTTGGAAAGACTAAAAGGACAGACTAAAGTGGAAATACTATAGTGGAAAGACTAAAGTGGACAGACTATAGTGGAAAGACTAAAGTGGACGGACTGAAGTGGAAAGACTATAGTGAAAAGACGAAAGTGGACAGACTATAGTGGATAGACTATAGTGGAAAGACTGAAGTGGAAAGGCTCAGTGGACAAACTAAAGTGTACACACTGAAGTGGAGAGAATAAAGTGGAAAGACTAAAGTGGAAAGACTAAAGTGGACAGACTATAGTGGAAAGACTATAGTGGAAAGACTGTAGTGGACAGAATAAAGTGGAGACTATAGTGGAAAGACTAAAGTGGACAGAGAATAGTGGAAAGACTAAAGTGGACAGACTATAGTGGAAACACTATAGTGGAAAGACTGTAGTGTAAATGACTAAAGTCGAAAGACTAAAGTGGACAGACTAAAGTGGACAGACTAAAATGGAAAGACTAAAGTGGACAGACTCTAGTGGAAAGACTGAAGTGGAAAGACTAAGTGGACAGACTAAAGCGGAAAAACTAAAGTTGAAAGACTAAAGTTGACAGACTATAGTGGAAAGACTAAAGTGGACAGACTAAAGTGGAAAGACTAAAGTGGAAGGATTAAAGTGGACAGACTATAGTGGAAAGACCATAGTGGAAAGACTGTAGTGGACAGAATAAAGTGGAGACTATAGTGGAAAGACCAAAGTGGAAAGACTAAAGTGGACAGATATTAGTGGAAAGACTAAAGTGGACAGACTATAGTGGAAAGACTAAAGTGGACAGACTAAAGTGGAAAGACTAAAGTGGAAAGACTAAAGTGGACAGACTTTAGTGGAAAGACTGTAGTGGACAGAATAAAGTGGAGAGTATAGTGGAAAGAATAAAGTGGACAGAGAATAGTGGAAAGACTAAGGTGGACAGACTATAGTGGAAAGACTATAGTGGAGAGACTGTAGTGGACAGACTAAAGTGGAGACTATAGAGGAAAGTCTAAAGTGGAAAGACTAAAGTGGACAGAGAATAGTGGAAAGACTAAAGTGGAAAGACTGTAGTGGACAGAATAAAGTGGAGACTATAGTGGAAAGACTAAAGTGGAAATACTAAAGTGGACAGACTATGGTGGAAAGACTGAAGTGGAAAGACTATGTGGACAGACTAAAGTGGAAAGACTATAGTGGAAAGACTAAAGTGGACAGACTATAGTGGAAAGACTAAAGTAGAAAGACTATAGTGGACAGAATAAAGTGGAGACTATAGTGGAAAGACTAAAGTGGACAGAGAATAGTGGAAAGACTAAAGTGGACAGACTATAGTGCAAAGACTATAGTGGAAAGTCTGTAGTGGACAGAATAAAGTGGAGACTATAGTGGAAAGACTAAAGTGGGCAGAGAATAGTGGAAAGACTAAAGTGGACAGACTAAAGTGGACAGACTATAGTGGAAAGACTATAGTGGAAAGACTGTAGTGGACAGAATAAAGTGGAGACTATAGTGGAAAGACTAAAGTGGACAGAGAATAGTGGAAAGACTAAAGTGGACAGACTATAGTGGAAACACTATAGTGGAAAGACTGTAGTGGACAGAATAAAGTGGAGACTATAGTGGAAAGACTAAAGTGGGCAGAGAATAGTGGAAAGACTAAAGTGGACAGACTAAAGTGGACAGACTATAGTGGAAAGACGGAGTTGGAAAGACTAAAAGGACAGACTAAAGTGGAAATACTATAGTGGAAAGACTAAAGTGGACAGACTATAGTGGAAAGACTAAAGTGGACGGACTGAAATGGAAAGACTATAGTGGAAAGACTAAAGTTGAAAGACTATAGTGGACAGACTATAGTGGAAAGACTGAAGTGGAAAGACTCAGTGGACAAACTAAAGTGTACACACTGAAGTGGAGAGAATAAAGTGGAAAGACTAAAGTGGAAAGACTAAAGTGGACAGACTATAGTGGAAAGACTAAAGTGGACAGACTAAAGTGAAAAGACTAAAGTGGAAAGACTAAAGTGGACAGACTATAGTGGAAAGACTAAAGTGGACATACTATAGTGGAAAGACTGAAGTGGACAGACTAAATTGGAAAAACTACAGTGGAAAGACTAAAGTGGACAGACTATAGTGGAAAGACTATAGTGGAAAGACTGTAGTGGCCAGAATAAAGTGTAGACTATAGCGGAAAGACTAAAGTGGGCAGAGAATAGTGGAAAGACTAAAGTGGACAGACCATAGTGGAAAGACTACAGTGGAAAGACTGTAGTGGACAGAATAAAGTGGAGACTATAGTGGAAAGACTAAAGTGGAGAGAGAATAGTGGAAAGACTAAAGTTGACAGACTATAGTGGAAAGACTAAAGTGCACAGACTAAAGTGTAAAGACTAAAGTTGAAAGACTAAAGTGGATAGACTGTAGTGGACAGAATAAAGTGGAGAGCATAGTGGAAAGAATAAAGTGGACAGAGAATAGTGGAAAGACTATAGTGGAAAGACTGTAGTGGACAGAATAAAGTGGAGACTATAGTGGAAAGACTAAAGTGGACAGAGAATAGTGGAAAGACTAAAGTGGACAACCTATAGTGGAAAGACTATAGTGGAAAGACTGTAGTGGACAGAATAAAGTGGAGACTATAGTGGAAAGACTAAAGTGGGCAGAGAATAGTGGAAAGGCTAAAGTGGACAGACTAAAGTGGACAGACTATAGTGGAAAGACTATAGTGGAAAGACTGTAGTGGACAGAATAAAGTGGAGACTATAGTGGAAAGACTAAAGTGGACAGAGAATAGTGGAAAGACTAAAGTGGACAGACTATAGTGGAAAGACTATAGTGGAAAGACTGTAGTGGACAGAATAAAGTGGAAAGACTAAAGTGGACAGACTAAAGTGGACAGACTATAGTGGAAAGACGGAGTTGGAAAGACTAAAAGGACAGACTAAAGTGGAAATACTATAGTGGAAAGACTAAAGTGGACAGACTATAGTGGAAAGACTAAAGTGGACGGACTGAAGTGGAAAGACTATAGTGAAAAGACGAAAGTGGACAGACTATAGTGGATAGACTATAGTGGAAAGACTGAAGTGGAAAGGCTCAGTGGACAAACTAAAGTGTACACACTGAAGTGGAGAGAATAAAGTGGAAAGACTAAAGTGGAAAGACTAAAGTGGACAGACTATAGTGGAAAGACTATAGTGGAAAGACTGTAGTGGACAGAAGAAAGTGGAGACTATAGTGGAAAGACTAAAGTGGACAGAGAATAGTGGAAAGACTAAAGTGGACAGACTATAGTGGAAACACTATAGTGGAAAGACTGTAGTGGACAGAATAAAGTGGAGACTATAGTGGAAAGACTAAAGTGGGCAGAGAATAGTGGAAAGACTAAAGTGGACAGACTAAAGTGGACAGACTATAGTGGAAAGACGGAGTTGGAAAGACTAAAAGGACAGACTAAAGTGGAAATACTATAGTGGAAAGACTAAAGTGGACAGACTATAGTGGAAAGACTAAAGTGGACGGACTGAAGTGGAAAGACTATAGTGGAAAGACTAAAGTTGAAAGACTATAGTGGACAGACTATAGTGGAAAGACTGAAGTGGAAAGACTCAGTGGACAAACTAAAGTGTACACACTGAAGTGGAGAGAATAAAGTGGAAAGACTAAAGTGGAAAGACTAAATTGGACAGACTATAGTGGAAAGACTAAAGTGGACAGACTAAAGTGAAAAGACTAAAGTGGAAAGACTAAAGTGGACAGACTATAGTGGAAAGACTAAAGTGGACATACTATAGTGGAAAGACTGAAGTGGACAGACTAAATTGGAAAAACTACAGTGGAAAGACTAAAGTGGACAGACTATAGTGGAAAGACTATAGTGGAAAGACTGTAGTGGCCAGAATAAAGTGTAGACTATAGCGGAAAGACTAAAGTGGGCAGAGAATAGTGGAAAGACTAAAGTGGACAGACCATAGTGGAAAGACTACAGTGGAAAGACTGTAGTGGACAGAATAAAGTGGAGACTATAGTGGAAAGACTAAAGTGGAGAGAGAATAGTGGAAAGACTAAAGTTGACAGACTATAGTGGAAAGACTAAAGTGCACAGACTAAAGTGGAAAGACTAAAGTTGAAAGACTAAAGTGGATAGACTGTAGTGGACAGAATAAAGTGGAGAGCATAGTGGAAAGAATAAAGTGGACAGAGAATAGTGGAAAGACTATAGTGGAAAGACTGTAGTGGACAGAATAAAGTGGAGACTATAGTGGAAAGACTAAAGTGGACAGAGAATAGTGGAAAGACTAAAGTGGACAGACTATAGTGGAAAGACTATAGTGGAAAGACTGTAGTGGACAGAATAAAGTGGAGACTATAGTGGAAAGACTAAAGTGGGCAGAGAATAGTGGAAAGACTAAAGTGGACAGACTAAAGTGGACAGACTATAGTGGAAAGACTATAGTGGAAAGACTGTAGTGGACAGAATAAAGTGGAGACTATAGTGGAAAGACTAAAGTGGACAGAGAATAGTGGAAAAACTAAAGTGGACAGACTATAGTGGAAAGACTATAGTGGAAAGACTGTAGTGGACAGAATAAAGTGGAAAGACTAAAGTGGACAGACTAAAGTGGACAGACTATAGTGGAAAGACGGAGTTGGAAAGACTAAAAGGACAGACTAAAGTGGAAATACTATAGTGGAAAGACTAAAGTGGACAGACTATAGTGGAAAGACTAAAGTGGACGGACTGAAGTGGAAAGACTATAGTGAAAAGACGAAAGTGGACAGACTATAGTGGACAGACTATAGTGGAAAGACTGAAGTGGAAAGGCTCAGTGGACAAACTAAAGTGTACACACTGAAGTGGAGAGAATAAAGTGGAAAGACTAAAGTGGAAAGACTAAAGTGGAAAGACTATAGTGGAAAGACTAAAGTGGACAGACTAAAGTGAAAAGACTAAAGTGGAAAGACTAAAGTGGACAGACTATAGTGGAAAGACTAAAGTGGACATACTATAGTGGAAAGACTGAAGTGGACAGACTAAAGTGGAAAAACTACAGTGGAAAGACTAAAGTGGACAGACTATAGTGGAAAGACTATAGTGGAAAGACTGTAGTGGCCAGAATAAAGTGTAGACTATAGCGGAAAGACTAAAGTGGGCAGAGAATAGTGGAAAGACTAAAGTGGACAGACCATAGTGGAAAGACTACAGTGGAAAGACTGTAGTGGACAGAATAAAGTGGAGACTATAGTGGAAAGACTAAAGTGGAGAGAGAATAGTGGAAAGACTAAAGTGGAAAGACTGTAGTGGACAGAATAAAGTGGATACTATAGTGGAAAGACTCAAGTGGAAAGACTAAAGTGGACAGACTATAGTGGAAAGACTGAAGTGGAAAGACTAAGTGGACAGACTAAAGTGGAAATACTATAGCGGAAAGACTAAAGTGGACAGACTATAGTGGAAAGACTAAAGTGGACGGACTGAAGTGGAAAGACTAAAGTGGACAGACTATAGTTTAAAGACTAAAGTGGACAGACTAAAGCGGAAAGAGTAAAGTGGAAAGACTAAAGTTGACAGAATAAAGTGGAGAGTATAGTGGAAAGAATAAAGTGGACAGAGAATAGTGGAAATATTAAAGTTGACAGACTATAGTGGAGAGACTTTAGTGGACTGAATAAAGTGGAGACTATAGTGGAAAGTCTAAAGTGGAAAGACTAAAGTGGACAGAGAATAGTGGAAAGACTAAAGTGGAAAGACTGTAGTGGGCAGAATAAAGTGGAGACCATAGTGGAAAGACTAAAGCGGAAAGACTAAAGTGGACAGAAATAGTGGAAAGACTATAGTGGAAAGACTGTAGTGGACAGAATAAAGTGGAGACTATAGTGGAAAGAATAACGTGGACAGAGAATAGTTGAAAGACTAAAGTGGACAGACTATATAGGAAAGACTGTAGTGGACAGAATAAAGTGGAGACTACAGTGGAAAGACTAAAGTGGAAAGACTAAAGTAGACAGACTATAGTGGAAAGACTGTAGTGGACAGAATAAAGTGGAGAGTATAGTGGAAAGAATAAAGTGGACAGAGAATAGTGGAAAGACTAAAGTGGGCAGACTATAGTGGAAAGACTATACTGGAGAGACTGTAGTGGACAGAATAAAGTGGAGACTATAGTGGAAAGTCTAAAGTGGAAAGACTAAAGTGGACAGAGAATAGTGGAAAGACTAAAGTGGAAAGGCTTTAGTGGACAGAATAAAGTGGAGAATATAGTGGAAAGACTAAAGTGGACAGACTATAGTAGAAAGACTATAGTGGAAAGACTGTAGTGGACAGAATAAAGTGGAGACTATAGTGGGAAGACTAAAGTGGACAGACTAAAGTGGAAAGACTAAAGTGGACAGACTATAGTGGAAAGACTAAAGTGTACAGACTATAGTGGAAAGACTAAAGTGGACAGACTAAAGTGGAAAGACTAAAGTTGAAAGACTAAAGTGGATAGACTGTAGTGGACAGAATAAAGTGGAGAGCATAGTGGAAAGAATAAAGTGGACAGAGAATAGTGGAAAGACTATAGTGGAAAGACTGTAGTGGACAGAATAAAGTGGAGACTATAGTGGAAAGACTAAAGTGGACAGAGAATAGTGGAAAGACTAAAGTGGACAGACTATAGTGGAAAGACTATAGTGGAAAGACTGTAGTGGACAGAATAAAGTGGAGACTATAGTGGAAAGACTAAAGTGGGCAGAGAATAGTGGAAAGACTAAAGTGGACAGACTAAAGTGGACAGACTATAGTGGAAAGACTATAGTGGAAAGACTGTAGTGGACAGAATAAAGTGGAGACTATAGTGGAAAGACTAAAGTGGACAGACTCTAGTGGAAAGACTGAAGTGGAAAGACTAAGTAGAAAGACTAAAGCGGAAAGACTAAAGTGGAAAGACTAAAGTGGACAGACTAAAGTGGACAGACTATAGTGGAAAGACTAAGTAGAAAGACTAAAGCGGAAAGACTAAAGTGGAAAGACTAAAGTGGACAGACTATAGTGGAAAGACTAAAGTGGACAGACTAAAGTGGAAAGACTAAAGTGGAAAGACTAAAGTGGACAGACTATAGTGGATAGACTAAAGTGGAAAGACTAAAGTGGAAAGACTAAAGTGGACAGACTATAGTGGAAAGACTAAAGTGGACAGACTATAGTGGAAAGACTAAAGTGGACAGACTAAAGTGGAAAGACTAAAGTGGACAGACGATAGTGGAAATGACTAAAGTGGAAAGACTAAAGTGGACAGACTAAAGTGGACAGACTAAAGTGGAAAGACTAAAGTGGACAGACTCTAGTGGAAAGACTGAAGTGGAAAGACTAAGTAGAAAGACTAAAGCGGAAAGACTAAAGTGGAAAGACTAAAGTGGACAGACTATAGTGGAAAGACTAAAGTGGACAGACTAAAGTGGAAAGACTAAAGTGGAAAGACTAAAGTTGACAGAATATAGTGGAGAGTATAGTCGAAAGAATACAGTGGAAAGACTGTAGTGGACAGAATAAAGTGGAGACTATAGTGGAAGGACTAAAGTGGAGAGAGAATAGTGGAAAGACTAAAGTGGAAAGACTGTAGTGGACAGAATAAAGTGGAGACTATAGTGGAAAGACTAAAGTGGAGAGAGAATAGTGGAAATACTAAAGTGGAAAGACTGTAGTGGACAGAATAAAGTGGATACTATAGTGGAAAGACTCAAGTGGAAAGAATAAAGTGGACAGACTATAGTGGAAAGACTGAAGTGGAAAGACTAAGTGGACAGACTAAAGTGGAAAGACTATAGTGGAAAGACTAAAGTGGACAGACTATAGTGGAAAGACTAAAATGGAAAGACTATAGTGGACAGACTATAGTGGAAAGACTGAAGTGGAAAGACTCAGTGGACAAACTAAAGTGGACAGACTCTAGGAAAGACTGAAGTGGAAAGACTAAGTGGAAAGACGAAAGCGGAAAGACTAAAGTGGAAAGACTAAAGTGGACAGACTAAAGTGGAAAGATTATAGTGGACAGACTAAAGCGGAAAGAGTAAAGTGGAAAGACTAAAGTTGACAGAATAAAGTGGAGAGTATAGTGGAAAGAATAAAGTGGACAGAGAATAGTGGAAATATTAAAGTTGAGAGACTATAGTGGAAAGACTATAGTGGAGAGACTTTAGTGGACTGAATAAAGTGGAGACTATAGTGGAAAGTCTAAAGTGGAAAGACTAAAGTGGACAGAGAATAGTGGAAAGACTAAAGTGGAAAGACTGTAGTGGACAGAATAAAGTGGAGACTATAGTGGAAAGACTAAAGCGGAAAAACTAAAGTGGACAGAATATAGTGGAAAGACTATAGTGGAAAGACTGTAGTGGACAGAATAAAGTGGAGACTATAGTGGAAAGACTAACGTGGACAGAGAATAGTGGAAAGACTAAAGTGGACAGACTATAGTGGAAAGACTGTAGTGGACAGAATAAAGTGGAGACTACAGTGGAAAGACTAAAGTGGAAAGACAAAAGTGGAAAGACTAAACTGGAAAGACTAAAGTGGACAGACGATAGTGGAAATGACTAAAGTGGAAAGACTAAAGTGGACAGACTAAAGTGGACAGACTAAAGTGGAAAGACTAAAGTGGACAGACTGTAGTGGAAAGACTGAAGTGGAAAGACTAAGTAGAAAGACTAAAGCGGAAAGACTAAAGTGGAAAGACTAAAGTGGACAGACTATAGTGGAAAGACTAAAGTGGACAGACTAAAGTGGAAAGACTAAAGTGGAAAGACTAGAGTGGACAGACTATAGTGGAAAGACTAAAGTGGAAAGACTAAAGTGGAAAGACTAAAGTGGAAAGACTAAAGTCGACAGACTATAGTGGAAAGACTAAAGTGGACAGACTATAGTGGAAAGACTAAAGTGGACAGACTAAAGTGGAAAGACTAAAGTGGACAGACGATAGTGGAAATGACTAATGTGGAAAGACTAAAGTGGACAGACTAAAGTGGACAGACTCTAGTGGAAAGACTGAAGTGGAAAGACTAAGTAGAAAGACTAAAGCGGAAAGACTAAAGTGGAAAGAATAAAATGGACAGACTATAGTGGAAAGACTAAAGTGGAAAACTAAAGTGGAAAGACTAAAGTGGACAGACGATAGTGGAAATGACTAAAGTGGAAAGACTAAAGTGGACAGACTAAAGTGGAAAGACTAAAGTTGACAGAATATAGTGGAGAGTATAGTGGAAAGAATACAGGGGAAAGACTGTAGTGGACAGAATAAAGTGGAGACTATAGTGGAAAGACTAAAGTGGAGAGAGAATAGTGGAAAGACTGTAGTGGACAGAATAAAGTGGAGACTATAGTGGAAAGACTAAAGTGGAGAGAGAATAGTGGAAAGACTAAAGTGGAAAGACTGTAGTGGAAAGACTAAAGTGGATAGACTAAAGTTGACAGAATAAAGTGGAGAGTATAGTGGAAAGAATAAAGTGGACAGAGAATAGTGAAAATATTAAAGTTGACAGACTATAGTGGAAAGACTATAGTGGAGAGACTGTAGTGGACTGAATAAAGTGGAGACTGTAGTGGAAAGTCTAAAGTGGAAAGACTAAAGTAGACAGAGAATAGTGGAAAGACAAAAGTGGAAAGACTGTAGTGGACAGAATAAAGTGGAGACTATAGTGGAAAGACTAAAGCGGAAAAACTAAAGTGGACAGAATATAGTGGAAAGACTGTAGTGGAAAGACTGTACTGGACGGAATAAAGTGGAGACTATAGTGGAAAGACTAACGTGGACAGAGAATAGTGGAAAGACTAAAGTGGACAGACTATAGTGGAAAGACTGTAGTGGACAGAATAAAGTGGAGACAACAGTGGAAAGACTAAAGTGGAAAGACAAAAGTGGAAAGACTATAGTGGAAAGACTGTAGTGGACAGAATAAAGTGGAGAGTATAGTGGAAAGAATAAAGTGGACAGAGAATAGTGGAAAGACTAAACTGGAAAGACTAAAGTGGACAGACGATAGTGGAAATGACTAAAGTGGAAAGACTAAAGTGGACAGACTAAAGTGGACAGACTAAAGTGGAAAGACTAAAGTGGACAGACTGTAGTGGAAAAACTGAAGTGGAAATACTAAGTAGAAAGACTAAAGCGGAAAGACTAAGTGGAAAGACTAAAGTGGACAGACTATAGTGGAAAGACTAAAGTGGACAGACTAAAGTGGAAAGACCAAAGTGGAAAGACTAAAGTGGACAGACTATAGTGGAAAGACTAAAGTGGAAAGACTAAAGTGGAAAGACTAAAGTGGACAGACTATAGTGGAAAGACTAAAGTGGATAGACTATAGTGGAAAGACTAAAGTGGACAGACTAAAGTGGAAAGACTAAAGTGGACAGACGATAGTGGAAATGACTAAAGTGGAAAGACTAAAGTGGACAGACTAAAGTGGACAGACTAAAGTGGAAAGACTAAAGTGGACAGACTCTAGTGGAAAGACTGAAGTGGAAAGACTAAGTAGAAAGACTAAAGCGGAAAGACTAAAGTGGAAAGAATAAAGTGGACAGACTATAGTGGAAAGACTAAAGTGGACAGACTAAAGTGAAAAGACTAAAGTGGAAAGACTAAAGTTGACAGAATAAAGTGGAGAGTATAGTGGAAAGAATACAGTGGAAAGACTGTAGTGGACAGAATAAAGTGGAGACTGTAGTGGAAAGACTAAAGTGGAGAGAGAATAGTGGAAAGACTGTAGTGGACAGAATAAAGTGGAGACTATAGTGGAAAGACTAAAGTGGAGAGAGAATAGTGGAAAGACTAAAGTGGAAAGATTGTAGTGGACAGAATAAAGTGGATACTATAGTGGAAAGACTCAAGTGGAAAGACTAAAGTGGACAGACTATAGTGGAAAGACTGAAGTGGAAAGACTAAGTGGACAGACTAAAGTGGAAAGACTATAGTGGAAAGACTAAAGTGGACAGACTATAGTGGAAAGACTATAGTGGACAGACAATAGTGGAAAGACTGAAGTTGAAAGACTCAGTGGACAAACGAAAGTGGACAGACTCTAGTGGAAAGACTGAAGTGGAAAGACTAAGTGGAAAGACGAAAGCGGAAAGACTAAAGTGGACAGACTATAGTGGAAAGACTAAAGTGGACAGACTAAAGTGGAAACCCTAAAGTGGACAGACTATAGTGGAAAGACTAAAGTGGACAGACTATAGTGGCAAGACTAAAGTGGACAGACTAAAGTGGAAAGACTAAAGTAGAAAGACTAAAGTGGACAGACGATAGTGGAAATGACTAAAGTGGAAAGACTAAAGTGGACAGACCAAAGTGGATAGACTAAAGTGGAAAGACTAAAGTGGACAGACTCTAGTGGAAAGACTGAAGTGGAAAGACTAAGTAGAAAGTCAAAAGCGGAAAGACTAAAGTGGAAAGACTAAAGTGGACAGACTATAGTGGAAAGAATAAAGTGGACAGACTAAAGTGGAAAGAATAAAGTGGAAAGACTAAAGTGGACAGACTATAGTGGAAAGACTAAAGTGGAAAGACTAAAGTGGAAAGACTAAAGTGGACAGACTATAGTGGAAAGACTAAAGTGGACAGACTATAGTGGAAAGACTAAAGTGGACAGACTAAAGTGGAAAGACTAAAGTGGACAGACGATAGTGGAAATGACTAAAGTGGAAAGACTAAAGTGGACAGACTAAAGTGGAAAGACTAAAGTTGACAGAATATAGTGGAGAGTATAGTGGAAAGAATACAGTGGAAAGACTGTAGTGGACAGAATAAAGTGGAGACTATAGTGGAAAGACTAAAGTGGAGAGAGAATAGTGGAAAGACTAAAGTGGAAAGACTGTAGTGGACAGAATAAAGTGGAGACTACAGTGGAAAGACTAAAGTGGAGAGAGAATAGTGGAAAGACTAAAGTGGAAAGACTGTAGTGGACAGAATAAAGTGGATACTATAGTGGAAAGACTCAAGTGGAAAGACTAAAGTGGACAGACTATAGTGGAAAGACTGTAGTGGACAGAATAAGGTGGAGAATATAGTGGAAAGACTAAAGTGGAAAGACTATAGTAGAAAGACTATAGTGGAAAGACTGTAGTGGACAGAATAAAGTGGAGACTATAGTTGAAAGACTAAAGTGGACAGACTAAAGTGGAAAGACTAAAGTGGACAGACGATAGTGGAAAGACTAAAGTGGACAGACAATAGTGGAAAGACTAAAGTGGACAGACTAAAGTGGAAAGACTAAAGTGGAAAGACTAAAGTGGACAGACGATAGTGGAAATGACTAAAGTGGAAAGACTAAAGTGGACAGACCAAAGTGGACAGACTAAAGTGGAAAGACTAAAGTGGACAGACTCTAGTGGAAAGACTGAAGTGGAAAGATTAAGTAGAAAGACTAAAGCGGAAAGACTAAAGTGGAAAGACTAAAGTGGACAGACTATAGTGGAAAGACTAAAGTGGACAGACTATAGTGGAAAGACTAAAGTGGACAGACTAAAGTGGAAAGACTAAAGTGGAAAGACTAAAGAGGACAGACGATAGTGGAAATGACTAAAGTGGAAAGACTAAAGTGGACAGACCAAAGTGGACAGACTAAAGTGGAAAGACTAAAGTGGACAGACTCTAGTGGAAAGACTGAAGTGGAAAGACTAAGTAGAAAGACTAAAGCGGAAAGACTAAAGTGGAAAGACTAAAGTGGACAGACTATAGTGGAAAGACTAAAGTGGACAGACTAAAGTGGAAAGACTAAAGTGGAAAGACTAAAGTGGACAGACTATAGTGGAAAGACTAAAGTGGAAAGACTAAAGTGGAAAGACTAAAGTGGACAGACTATAGTGGAAAGACTAAAGTGAACAGACTATAGTGGAAAGACTAAAGTGGACAGACTAAAGTGGAAAGACTAAAGTGGACAGACGATAGTGGAAATGACTAAAGTGGAAAGACTAAAGTGGACAGACTAAAGTGGACAGACTAAAGTGGAAAGACTAAAGTGGACAGACTCTAGTGGAAAGACTGAAGTGGAAAGACTAAGTAGAAAGAATAAAGCGGAAAGACTCAAGTGGAAAGACTAAAGTGGACAGACTAAAGTGGAAAGACTAAAGTGGAAAGTCTAAAGTTGACAGAATATAGTGGAGAGTATAGTGGAAAGAATACAGTGGAAAGACTGTAGTGGACAGAATAAAGTGGAGACTATAGTGGAAAGACTAAAGTTGAGAGAGAATAGTGGAAAGACTAAAGTGGAAAGACTGTAGTGGACAGAACAAAGTGGAGATTATAGTGGAAAGACTAAAGTGGAAAGAGAATAGTGGAAAGACTAAAGTGGAAAGACTGTAGTGGACAGAATAAAGTGGATACTATAGTGGAAAGACTCAAGTGGAAAGACTAAAGTGGACAGACTATAGTGGAAAGACTAAAGTGGAAAGACTCAGTGGACAAACTAAAGTGGACAGACTCTAGTGGAAAGACTGAAGTGGAAAGACTAAGTGGAAAGACGAAAGCGGAAAGACTAAAGTGGAAAGACTAAAGTGGACAGACTATAGTGGAAAGATTAAAGTGGACAGACTAAAGCGGAAAGAGTAAAGTGGAAAGACTAAAGTTGACAGAATAAAGTGGAGAGTATAGTGGAAAGAATAAAGTGGACAGAGAATAGTGAAAATATTAAAGTTGACAGACTATAGTGGAAAGACTATAGTGGAGAGACTGTAGTGGACTGAATAAAGTGGAGACTATAGTGGAAAGTCTAAAGTGGAAAGACTAAAGTGGACAGAGAATAGTGGAAAGACTAAAGTGGAAAGACTGTAGTGGACAGAATAAAGTGGAGACTATAGTGGAAAGACTAAAGCGGAAAAACTAAAGTGGACAGAATATAGTGGAAAGACTATAGTGGAAAGACTGTAGTGGACGGAATAAAGCGGAGACTATAGTGGAAAGACTAACGTGGACAGAGAATAGTGGAAAGACTAAAGTGGACAGACTATAGTGGAAAGACTGTAGTGGACAGAATAAAGTGGAGACCACAGTGGAAAGACTAAAGTGGAAAGACAAAAGTGGAAAGACTATAGTGGAAAGACTGTAGTGGACAGAATAAAGTGGAGAGTATAGTGGAAAGAATAAAGTGGACAGAGAATAGTGGAAAGACTAAAGTGGAAAGACTAAAGTGGACAGACGATAGTGGAAATGACTAAAGTGGAAAGACTAAAGTGGACGGACTAAAGTGGACAGACTAAAGTGGAAAGACTAAAGTGGAAAGACTGTAGTGGAAAGACTGAAGTGGAAAGACTAAGTAGAAAGACTAAAGCGGAAAGACTAAAGTGGAAAGACTAAAGTGGACAGACTATAGTGGAAAGACTAAAGTGGACAGACTAAAGTGGAAAGACTAAAGTGGAAAGACTAAAGTGGACAGACTATAGTGGAAAGACTAAAGTGGAAAGACTAAAGTGGAAAGACTAAAGTGGACAGACTATAGTGGAAAGACTAAAGTGGACAGACTATAGTGGAAAGACTGAAGTGGAAAGACTAAGTAGAAAGACTAAAGCGGAAAGACTAAAGTGGAAAGACTAAAGTTGACAGACTATAGTGGAAAGACTAAAGTGGACAGACTAAAGTGGAAAGACTAAAGTGGACAGACTATAGTGGAAAGACTAAAGTGAACAGACTATAGTGGAAAGACTAAAGTGGACAGACTAAAGTGGAAAGACTAAAGTGGAAAGACTAAAGTGGACAGACGATAGTTGAAATGACTAAAGTGGAAAGACTAAAGTGGACAGACCAAAGTGGACAGACTAAAGTGGAAAGACTAAAGTGGACAGACTCTAGTGGAAAGACTGAAGTGGAAAGACTAAGTAGAAAGACTAAAGCGGAAAGACTAAAGTGGAAAGACTAAAGTGGACAGACTATAGTGGAAAGACTAAAGTGGACAGACTAAAGTGGAAAGACTAAAGTGGAAAGACTAAAGTGGACAGACTATAGTGGATAGACTAAAGTGGAAAGACTAAAGTGGAAAGACTAAAGTGGACAGACTATAGTGGAAAGACTAAAGTGGACAGACTATAGTGGAAAGACTAAAGTGGACAGACTAAAGTGGAAAGACTAAAGTGGACAGACGATAGTGGAAATGACTAAAGTGGAAAGACTAAAGTGGACAGACTAAAGTGGACAGACTAAAGTGGAAAGACTAAAGTGGACAGACTCTAGTGGAAAGACTGAAGTGGAAAGACTAAGTAGAAAGACTAAAGCGGAAAGACTAAAGTGGAAAGACTAAAGTGGACAGACTATAGTGGAAAGACTAAAGTGGACAGACTAAAGTGGAAAGACTAAAGTGGAAAGACTAAAGTTGACAGAATATAGTGGAGAGTATAGTCGAAAGAATACAGTGGAAAGACTGTAGTGGACAGAATAAAGTGGAGACTATAGTGGAAGGACTAAAGTGGAGAGAGAATAGTGGAAAGACTAAAGTGGAAAGACTGTAGTGGACAGAATAAAGTGGAGACTATAGTGGAAAGACTAAAGTGGAGAGAGAATAGTGGAAAGACTAAAGTGGAAAGACTGTAGTGGACAGAATAAAGTGGATACTATAGTGGAAAGACTCAAGTGGAAAGAATAAAGTGGACAGACTATAGTGGAAAGACTGAAGTGGAAAGACTAAGTGGACAGACTAAAGTGGAAAGACTATAGTGGAAAGACTAAAGTGGACAGACTATAGTGGAAAGACTAAAATGGAAAGACTATAGTGGACAGACTATAGTGGAAAGACTGAAGTGGAAAGACTCAGTGGACAAACTAAAGTTGACAGACTCTAGTGGAAAGACTGAAGTGGAAAGACTAAGTGGAAAGACGAAAGCGGAAAGACTAAAGTGGAAAGACTAAAGTGGACAGACTAAAGTGGAAAGATTATAGTGGACAGACTAAAGCGGAAAGAGTAAAGTGGAAAGACTAAAGTTGACAGAATAAAGTGGAGAGTATAGTGGAAAGAATAAAGTGGACAGAGAATAGTGGAAATATTAAAGTTGAGAGACTATAGTGGAAAGACTATAGTGGAGAGACTTTAGTGGACTGAATAAAGTGGAGACTATAGTGGAAAGTCTAAAGTGGAAAGACTAAAGTGGACAGAGAATAGTGGAAAGACTAAAGTGGAAAGACTGTAGTGGACAGAATAAAGTGGAGACTATAGTGGAAAGACTAAAGCGGAAAAACTAAAGTGGACAGAATATAGTGGAAAGACTATAGTGGAAAGACTGTAGTGGACAGAATAAAGTGGAGACTATAGTGGAAAGACTAACGTGGACAGAGAATAGTGGAAAGACTAAAGTGGACAGACTATAGTGGAAAGACTGTAGTGGACAGAATAAAGTGGAGACTACAGTGGAAAGACTAAAGTGGAAAGACAAAAGTGGAAAGACTAAACTGGAAAGACTAAAGTGGACAGACGATAGTGGAAATGACTAAAGTGGAAAGACTAAAGTGGACAGACTAAAGTGGACAGACTAAAGTGGAAAGACTAAAGTGGACAGACTGTAGTGGAAAGACTGAAGTGGAAAGACTAAGTAGAAAGACTAAAGCGGAAAGACTAAAGTGGAAAGACTAAAGTGGACAGACTATAGTGGAAAGACTAAAGTGGACAGACTAAAGTGGAAAGACTAAAGTGGAAAGACTAGAGTGGACAGACTATAGTGGAAAGACTAAAGTGGAAAGACTAAAGTGGAAAGACTAAAGTGAAAAGACTAAAGTGGACAGACTATAGTGGAAAGACTAAAGTGGACAGACTATAGTGGAAAGACTAAAGTGGACAGACTAAAGTGGAAAGACTAAAGTGGACAGACGATAGTGGAAATGACTAATGTGGAAAGACTAAAGTGGACAGACTAAAGTGGACAGACTCTAGTGGAAAGACTGAAGTGGAAAGACTAAGTAGAAAGACTAAAGCGGAAAGACTAAAGTGGAAAGAATAAAATGGACAGACTATAGTGGAAAGACTAAAGTGGAAAACTAAAGTGGAAAGACTAAAGTGGACAGACGATAGTGGAAATGACTAAAGTGGAAAGACTAAAGTGGACAGACTAAAGTGGAAAGACTAAAGTTGACAGAATATAGTGGAGAGTATAGTGGAAAGAATACAGGGGAAAGACTGTAGTGGACAGAATAAAGTGGAGACTATAGTGGAAAGACTAAAGTGGAGAGAGAATAGTGGAAAGACTGTAGTGGACAGAATAAAGTGGAGACTATAGTGGAAAGACTAAAGTGGAGAGAGAATAGTGGAAAGACTAAAGTGGAAAGACTGTAGTGGAAAGACTAAAGTGGATAGACTAAAGTTGACAGAATAAAGTGGAGAGTATAGTGGAAAGAATAAAGTGGACAGAGAATAGTGAAAATATTAAAGTTGACAGACTATAGTGGAAAGACTATAGTGGAGAGACTGTAGTGGACTGAATAAAGTGGAGACTGTAGTGGAAAGTCTAAAGTGGAAAGACTAAAGTAGACAGAGAATAGTGGAAAGACAAAAGTGGAAAGACTGTAGTGGACAGAATAAAGTGGAGACTATAGTGGAAAGACTAAAGCGGAAAAACTAAAGTGGACAGAATATAGTGGAAAGACTGTAGTGGAAAGACTGTACTGGACGGAATAAAGTGGAGACTATAGTGGAAAGACTAACGTGGACAGAGAATAGTGGAAAGACTAAAGTGGACAGACTATAGTGGAAAGACTGTAGTGGACAGAATAAAGTGGAGACAACAGTGGAAAGACTAAAGTGGAAAGACAAAAGTGGAAAGACTATAGTGGAAAGACTGTAGTGGACAGAATAAAGTGGAGAGTATAGTGGAAAGAATAAAGTGGACAGAGAATAGTGGAAAGACTAAACTGGAAAGACTAAAGTGGACAGACGATAGTGGAAATGACTAAAGTGGAAAGACTAAAGTGGACAGACTAAAGTGGACAGACTAAAGTGGAAAGACTAAAGTGGACAGACTGTAGTGGAAAAACTGAAGTGGAAATACTAAGTAGAAAGACTAAAGCGGAAAGACTAAGTGGAAAGACTAAAGTGGACAGACTATAGTGGAAAGACTAAAGTGGACAGACTAAAGTGGAAAGACTAAAGTGGAAAGACTAAAGTGGACAGACTATAGTGGAAAGACTAAAGTGGAAAGACTAAAGTGGAAAGACTAAAGTGGACAGACTATAGTGGAAAGACTAAAGTGGATAGACTATAGTGGAAAGACTAAAGTGGACAGACTAAAGTGGAAAGACTAAAGTGGACAGACGATAGTGGAAATGACTAAAGTGGAAAGACTAAAGTGGACAGACTAAAGTGGACAGACTAAAGTGGAAAGACTAAAGTGGACAGACTCTAGTGGAAAGACTGAAGTGGAAAGACTAAGTAGAAAGACTAAAGCGGAAAGACTAAAGTGGAAAGAATAAAGTGGACAGACTATAGTGGAAAGACTAAAGTGGACAGACTAAAGTGAAAAGACTAAAGTGGAAAGACTAAAGTTGACAGAATAAAGTGGAGAGTATAGTGGAAAGAATACAGTGGAAAGACTGTAGTGGACAGAATAAAGTGGAGACTGTAGTGGAAAGACTAAAGTGGAGAGAGAATAGTGGAAAGACTGTAGTGGACAGAATAAAGTGGAGACTATAGTGGAAAGACTAAAGTGGAGAGAGAATAGTGGAAAGACTAAAGTGGAAAGATTGTAGTGGACAGAATAAAGTGGATACTATAGTGGAAAGACTCAAGTGGAAAGACTAAAGTGGACAGACTATAGTGGAAAGACTATAGTGGACAGACAACAGTGGAAAGACTGAAGTTGAAAGACTCAGTGGACAAACGAAAGTGGACAGACTCTAGTGGAAAGACTAAAGTGGACAGACTATAGTGGAAAGACTAAAGTGAACAGACTATAGTGGAAAGACTAAAGTGGACAGACTAAAGTGGAAAGACTAAAGTGGACAGACGATAGTGGAAATGACTAAAGTGGAAAGACTAAAGTGGACAGACTAAAGTGGACAGACTAAAGTGGAAAGACTAAAGTGGACAGACTCTAGTGGAAAGACTGAAGTGGAAAGACTAAGTAGAAAGAATAAAGCGGAAAGACTCAAGTGGAAAGACTAAAGTGGACAGACTAAAGTGGAAAGACTAAAGTGGAAAGTCTAAAGTTGACAGAATATAGTGGAGAGTATAGTGGAAAGAATACAGTGGAAAGACTGTAGTGGACAGAATAAAGTGGAGACTATAGTGGAAAGACTAAAGTTGAGAGAGAATAGTGGAAAGACTAAAGTGGAAAGACTGTAGTGGACAGAACAAAGTGGAGATTATAGTGGAAAGACTAAAGTGGAAAGAGAATAGTGGAAAGACTAAAGTGGAAAGACTGTAGTGGACAGAATAAAGTGGATACTATAGTGGAAAGACTCAAGTGGAAAGACTAAAGTGGACAGACTATAGTGGAAAGACTAAAGTGGAAAGACTCAGTGGACAAACTAAAGTGGACAGACTCTAGTGGAAAGACTGAAGTGGAAAGACTAAGTGGAAAGACGAAAGCGGAAAGACTAAAGTGGAAAGACTAAAGTGGACAGACTATAGTGGAAAGATTAAAGTGGACAGACTAAAGCGGAAAGAGTAAAGTGGAAAGACTAAAGTTGACAGAATAAAGTGGAGAGTATAGTGGAAAGAATAAAGTGGACAGAGAATAGTGAAAATATTAAAGTTGACAGACTATAGTGGAAAGACTATAGTGGAGAGACTGTAGTGGACTGAATAAAGTGGAGACTATAGTGGAAAGTCTAAAGTGGAAAGACTAAAGTGGACAGAGAATAGTGGAAAGACTAAAGTGGAAAGACTGTAGTGGACAGAATAAAGTGGAGACTATAGTGGAAAGACTAAAGCGGAAAAACTAAAGTGGACAGAATATAGTGGAAAGACTATAGTGGAAAGACTGTAGTGGACGGAATAAAGCGGAGACTATAGTGGAAAGACTAACGTGGACAGAGAATAGTGGAAAGACTAAAGTGGACAGACTATAGTGGAAAGACTGTAGTGGACAGAATAAAGTGGAGACCACAGTGGAAAGACTAAAGTGGAAAGACAAAAGTGGAAAGACTAAAGTGGAAAGACTAAAGTTGACAGACTATAGTGGAAAGACTAAAGTGGACAGACTAAAGTGGAAAGACTAAAGTGGACAGACTATAGTGGAAAGACTAAAGTGAACAGACTATAGTGGAAAGACTAAAGTGGACAGACTAAAGTGGAAAGACTAAAGTGGAAAGACTAAAGTGGAAAGACTAAAGTGGACAGACTATAGTGGAAAGACTAAAGTGGACAGACTATAGTGGAAAGACTGAAGTGGAAAGACTAAGTAGAAAGACTAAAGCGGAAAGACTAAAGTGGAAAGACTAAAGTTGACAGACTATAGTGGAAAGACTAAAGTGGACAGACTAAAGTGGAAAGACTAAAGTGGACAGACTATAGTGGAAAGACTAAAGTGAACAGACTATAGTGGAAAGACTAAAGTGGACAGACTAAAGTGGAAAGACTAAAGTGGAAAGACTAAAGTGGACAGACGATAGTTGAAATGACTAAAGTGGAAAGACTAAAGTGGACAGACCAAAGTGGACAGACTAAAGTGGAAAGACTAAAGTGGACAGACTCTAGTGGAAAGACTGAAGTGGAAAGACTAAGTAGAAAGACTAAAGCGGAAAGACTAAAGTGGAAAGACTAAAGTGGACAGACTATAGTGGAAAGACTAAAGTGGACAGACTAAAGTGGAAAGACTAAAGTGGAAAGACTAAAGTGGACAGACTATAGTGGATAGACTAAAGTGGAAAGACTAAAGTGGAAAGACTAAAGTGGACAGACTATAGTGGAAAGACTAAAGTGGACAGACTATAGTGGAAAGACTAAAGTGGACAGACTAAAGTGGAAAGACTAAAGTGGACAGACGATAGTGGAAATGACTAAAGTGGAAAGACTAAAGTGGACAGACTAAAGTGGACAGACTAAAGTGGAAAGACTAAAGTGGACAGACTCTAGTGGAAAGACTGAAGTGGAAAGACTAAGTAGAAAGACTAAAGCGGAAAGACTAAAGTGGAAAGACTAAAGTGGACAGACTATAGTGGAAAGACTAAAGTGGACAGACTAAAGTGGAAAGACTAAAGTGGAAAGACTAAAGTTGACAGAATATAGTGGAGAGTATAGTCGAAAGAATACAGTGGAAAGACTGTAGTGGACAGAATAAAGTGGAGACTATAGTGGAAGGACTAAAGTGGAGAGAGAATAGTGGAAAGACTAAAGTGGAAAGACTGTAGTGGACAGAATAAAGTGGAGACTATAGTGGAAAGACTAAAGTGGAGAGAGAATAGTGGAAAGACTAAAGTGGAAAGACTGTAGTGGACAGAATAAAGTGGATACTATAGTGGAAAGACTCAAGTGGAAAGAATAAAGTGGACAGACTATAGTGGAAAGACTGAAGTGGAAAGACTAAGTGGACAGACTAAAGTGGAAAGACTATAGTGGAAAGACTAAAGTGGACAGACTATAGTGGAAAGACTAAAATGGAAAGACTATAGTGGACAGACTATAGTGGAAAGACTGAAGTGGAAAGACTCAGTGGACAAACTAAAGTGGACAGACTCTAGTGGAAAGACTGAAGTGGAAAGACTAAGTGGAAAGACGAAAGCGGAAAGACTAAAGTGGAAAGACTAAAGTGGACAGACTAAAGTGGAAAGATTATAGTGGACAGACTAAAGCGGAAAGAGTAAAGTGGAAAGACTAAAGTTGACAGAATAAAGTGGAGAGTATAGTGGAAAGAATAAAGTGGACAGAGAATAGTGGAAATATTAAAGTTGAGAGACTATAGTGGAAAGACTATAGTGGAGAGACTTTAGTGGACTGAATAAAGTGGAGACTATAGTGGAAAGTCTAAAGTGGAAAGACTAAAGTGGACAGAGAATAGTGGAAAGACTAAAGTGGAAAGACTGTAGTGGACAGAATAAAGTGGAGACTATAGTGGAAAGACTAAAGCGGAAAAACTAAAGTGGACAGAATATAGTGGAAATACTATAGTGGAAAGACTGTAGTGGACAGAATAAAGTGGAGACTATAGTGGAAAGACTAACGTGGACAGAGAATAGTGGAAAGACTAAAGTGGACAGACTATAGTGGAAAGACTGTAGTGGACAGAATAAAGTGGAGACTACAGTGGAAAGACTAAAGTGGAAAGACAAAAGTGGAAAGACTAAACTGGAAAGACTAAAGTGGACAGACGATAGTGGAAATGACTAAAGTGGAAAGACTAAAGTGGACAGACTAAAGTGGACAGACTAAAGTGGAAAGACTAAAGTGGACAGACTGTAGTGGAAAGACTGAAGTGGAAAGACTAAGTAGAAAGACTAAAGCGGAAAGACTAAAGTGGAAAGACTAAAGTGGACAGACTATAGTGGAAAGACTAAAGTGGACAGACTAAAGTGGAAAGACTAAAGTGGAAAGACTAGAGTGGACAGACTATAGTGGAAAGACTAAAGTGGAAAGACTAAAGTGGAAAGACTAAAGTGAAAAGACTAAAGTGGACAGACTATAGTGGAAAGACTAAAGTGGACAGACTATAGTGGAAAGACTAAAGTGGACAGACTAAAGTGGAAAGACTAAAGTGGACAGACGATAGTGGAAATGACTAATGTGGAAAGACTAAAGTGGACAGACTAAAGTGGACAGACTCTAGTGGAAAGACTGAAGTGGAAAGACTAAGTAGAAAGACTAAAGCGGAAAGACTAAAGTGGAAAGAATAAAATGGACAGACTATAGTGGAAAGACTAAAGTGGAAAACTAAAGTGGAAAGACTAAAGTGGACAGACGATAGTGGAAATGACTAAAGTGGAAAGACTAAAGTGGACAGACTAAAGTGGAAAGACTAAAGTTGACAGAATATAGTGGAGAGTATAGTGGAAAGAATACAGGGGAAAGACTGTAGTGGACAGAATAAAGTGGAGACTATAGTGGAAAGACTAAAGTGGAGAGAGAATAGTGGAAAGACTGTAGTGGACAGAATAAAGTGGAGACTATAGTGGAAAGACTAAAGTGGAGAGAGAATAGTGGAAAGACTAAAGTGGAAAGACTGTAGTGGAAAGACTAAAGTGGATAGACTAAAGTTGACAGAATAAAGTGGAGAGTATAGTGGAAAGAATAAAGTGGACAGAGAATAGTGAAAATATTAAAGTTGACAGACTATAGTGGAAAGACTATAGTGGAGAGACTGTAGTGGACTGAATAAAGTGGAGACTGTAGTGGAAAGTCTAAAGTGGAAAGACTAAAGTAGACAGAGAATAGTGGAAAGACAAAAGTGGAAAGACTGTAGTGGACAGAATAAAGTGGAGACTATAGTGGAAAGACTAAAGCGGAAAAACTAAAGTGGACAGAATATAGTGGAAAGACTGTAGTGGAAAGACTGTACTGGACGGAATAAAGTGGAGACTATAGTGGAAAGACTAACGTGGACAGAGAATAGTGGAAAGACTAAAGTGGACAGACTATAGTGGAAAGACTGTAGTGGACAGAATAAAGTGGAGACAACAGTGGAAAGACTAAAGTGGAAAGACAAAAGTGGAAAGACTATAGTGGAAAGACTGTAGTGGACAGAATAAAGTGGAGAGTATAGTGGAAAGAATAAAGTGGACAGAGAATAGTGGAAAGACTAAACTGGAAAGACTAAAGTGGACAGACGATAGTGGAAATGACTAAAGTGGAAAGACTAAAGTGGACAGACTAAAGTGGACAGACTAAAGTGGAAAGACTAAAGTGGACAGACTGTAGTGGAAAAACTGAAGTGGAAATACTAAGTAGAAAGACTAAAGCGGAAAGACTAAGTGGAAAGACTAAAGTGGACAGACTATAGTGGAAAGACTAAAGTGGACAGACTAAAGTGGAAAGACTAAAGTGGAAAGACTAAAGTGGACAGACTATAGTGGAAAGACTAAAGTGGAAAGACTAAAGTGGAAAGACTAAAGTGGACAGACTATAGTGGAAAGACTAAAGTGGATAGACTATAGTGGAAAGACTAAAGTGGACAGACTAAAGTGGAAAGACTAAAGTGGACAGACGATAGTGGAAATGACTAAAGTGGAAAGACTAAAGTGGACAGACTAAAGTGGACAGACTAAAGTGGAAAGACTAAAGTGGACAGACTCTAGTGGAAAGACTGAAGTGGAAAGACTAAGTAGAAAGACTAAAGCGGAAAGACTAAAGTGGAAAGAATAAAGTGGACAGACTATAGTGGAAAGACTAAAGTGGACAGACTAAAGTGAAAAGACTAAAGTGGAAAGACTAAAGTTGACAGAATAAAGTGGAGAGTATAGTGGAAAGAATACAGTGGAAAGACTGTAGTGGACAGAATAAAGTGGAGACTGTAGTGGAAAGACTAAAGTGGAGAGAGAATAGTGGAAAGACTGTAGTGGACAGAATAAAGTGGAGACTATAGTGGAAAGACTAAAGTGGAGAGAGAATAGTGGAAAGACTAAAGTGGAAAGATTGTAGTGGACAGAATAAAGTGGATACTATAGTGGAAAGACTCAAGTGGAAAGACTAAAGTGGACAGACTATAGTGGAAAGACTATAGTGGACAGACAACAGTGGAAAGACTGAAGTTGAAAGACTCAGTGGACAAACGAAAGTGGACAGACTCTAGTGGAAAGACTAAAGTGGACAGACTATAGTGGAAAGACTAAAGTGAACAGACTATAGTGGAAAGACTAAAGTGGACAGACTAAAGTGGAAAGACTAAAGTGGACAGACGATAGTGGAAATGACTAAAGTGGAAAGACTAAAGTGGACAGACTAAAGTGGACAGACTAAAGTGGAAAGACTAAAGTGGACAGACTCTAGTGGAAAGACTGAAGTGGAAAGACTAAGTAGAAAGAATAAAGCGGAAAGACTCAAGTGGAAAGACTAAAGTGGACAGACTAAAGTGGAAAGACTAAAGTGGAAAGTCTAAAGTTGACAGAATATAGTGGAGAGTATAGTGGAAAGAATACAGTGGAAAGACTGTAGTGGACAGAATAAAGTGGAGACTATAGTGGAAAGACTAAAGTTGAGAGAGAATAGTGGAAAGACTAAAGTGGAAAGACTGTAGTGGACAGAACAAAGTGGAGATTATAGTGGAAAGACTAAAGTGGAAAGAGAATAGTGGAAAGACTAAAGTGGAAAGACTGTAGTGGACAGAATAAAGTGGATACTATAGTGGAAAGACTCAAGTGGAAAGACTAAAGTGGACAGACTATAGTGGAAAGACTAAAGTGGAAAGACTCAGTGGACAAACTAAAGTGGACAGACTCTAGTGGAAAGACTGAAGTGGAAAGACTAAGTGGAAAGACGAAAGCGGAAAGACTAAAGTGGAAAGACTAAAGTGGACAGACTATAGTGGAAAGATTAAAGTGGACAGACTAAAGCGGAAAGAGTAAAGTGGAAAGACTAAAGTTGACAGAATAAAGTGGAGAGTATAGTGGAAAGAATAAAGTGGACAGAGAATAGTGAAAATATTAAAGTTGACAGACTATAGTGGAAAGACTATAGTGGAGAGACTGTAGTGGACTGAATAAAGTGGAGACTATAGTGGAAAGTCTAAAGTGGAAAGACTAAAGTGGACAGAGAATAGTGGAAAGACTAAAGTGGAAAGACTGTAGTGGACAGAATAAAGTGGAGACTATAGTGGAAAGACTAAAGCGGAAAAACTAAAGTGGACAGAATATAGTGGAAAGACTATAGTGGAAAGACTGTAGTGGACGGAATAAAGCGGAGACTATAGTGGAAAGACTAACGTGGACAGAGAATAGTGGAAAGACTAAAGTGGACAGACTATAGTGGAAAGACTGTAGTGGACAGAATAAAGTGGAGACCACAGTGGAAAGACTAAAGTGGAAAGACAAAAGTGGAAAGACTATAGTGGAAAGACTGTAGTGGACAGAATAAAGTGGAGAGTATAGTGGAAAGAATAAAGTGGACAGAGAATAGTGGAAAGACTAAAGTGGAAAGACTAAAGTGGACAGACGATAGTGGAAATGACTAAAGTGGAAAGACTAAAGTGGACGGACTAAAGTGGACAGACTAAAGTGGAAAGACTAAAGTGGAAAGACTGTAGTGGAAAGACTGAAGTGGAAAGACTAAGTAGAAAGACTAAAGCGGAAAGACTAAAGTGGAAAGACTAAAGTGGACAGACTATAGTGGAAAGACTAAAGTGGACAGACTAAAGTGGAAAGACTAAAGTGGAAAGACTAAAGTGGACAGACTATAGTGGAAAGACTAAAGTGGAAAGACTAAAGTGGAAAGACTAAAGTGGACAGACTATAGTGGAAAGACTAAAGTGGACAGACTATAGTGGAAAGACTGAAGTGGAAAGACTAAGTAGAAAGACTAAAGCGGAAAGACTAAAGTGGAAAGACTAAAGTTGACAGACTATAGTGGAAAGACTAAAGTGGACAGACTAAAGTGGAAAGACTAAAGTGGACAGACTATAGTGGAAAGACTAAAGTGAACAGACTATAGTGGAAAGACTAAAGTGGACAGACTAAAGTGGAAAGACTAAAGTGGAAAGACTAAAGTGGACAGACGATAGTTGAAATGACTAAAGTGGAAAGACTAAAGTGGACAGACCAAAGTGGACAGACTAAAGTGGAAAGACTAAAGTGGACAGACTCTAGTGGAAAGACTGAAGTGGAAAGACTAAGTAGAAAGACTAAAGCGGAAAGACTAAAGTGGAAAGACTAAAGTGGACAGACTATAGTGGAAAGACTAAAGTGGACAGACTAAAGTGGAAAGACTAAAGTGGAAAGACTAAAGTGGACAGACTATAGTGGATAGACTAAAGTGGAAAGACTAAAGTGGAAAGACTAAAGTGGACAGACTATAGTGGAAAGACTAAAGTGGACAGACTATAGTGGAAAGACTAAAGTGGACAGACTAAAGTGGAAAGACTAAAGTGGACAGACGATAGTGGAAATGACTAAAGTGGAAAGACTAAAGTGGACAGACTAAAGTGGACAGACTAAAGTGGAAAGACTAAAGTGGACAGACTCTAGTGGAAAGACTGAAGTGGAAAGACTAAGTAGAAAGACTAAAGCGGAAAGACTAAAGTGGAAAGACTAAAGTGGACAGACTATAGTGGAAAGACTAAAGTGGACAGACTAAAGTGGAAAGACTAAAGTGGAAAGACTAAAGTTGACAGAATATAGTGGAGAGTATAGTCGAAAGAATACAGTGGAAAGACTGTAGTGGACAGAATAAAGTGGAGACTATAGTGGAAGGACTAAAGTGAAGAGAGAATAGTGGAAAGACTAAAGTGGAAAGACTGTAGTGGACAGAATAAAGTGGAGACTATAGTGGAAAGACTAAAGTGGAGAGAGAATAGTGGAAAGACTAAAGTGGAAAGACTGTAGTGGACAGAATAAAGTGGATACTATAGTGGAAAGACTCAAGTGGAAAGAATAAAGTGGACAGACTATAGTGGAAAGACTGAAGTGGAAAGACTAAGTGGACAGACTAAAGTGGAAAGACTATAGTGGAAAGACTAAAGTGGACAGACTATAGTGGAAAGACTAAAATGGAAAGACTATAGTGGACAGACTATAGTGGAAAGACTGAAGTGGAAAGACTCAGTGGACAAACTAAAGTGGACAGACTCTAGTGGAAAGACTGAAGTGGAAAGACTAAGTGGAAAGACGAAAGCGGAAAGACTAAAGTGGAAAGACTAAAGTGGACAGACTAAAGTGGAAAGATTATAGTGGACAGACTAAAGCGGAAAGAGTAAAGTGGAAAGACTAAAGTTGACAGAATAAAGTGGAGAGTATAGTGGAAAGAATAAAGTGGACAGAGAATAGTGGAAATATTAAAGTTGAGAGACTATAGTGGAAAGACTATAGTGGAGAGACTTTAGTGGACTGAATAAAGTGGAGACTATAGTGGAAAGTCTAAAGTGGAAAGACTAAAGTGGACAGAGAATAGTGGAAAGACTAAAGTGGAAAGACTGTAGTGGACAGAATAAAGTGGAGACTATAGTGGAAAGACTAAAGCGGAAAAACTAAAGTGGACAGAATATAGTGGAAAGACTATAGTGGAAAGACTGTAGTGGACAGAATAAAGTGGAGACTATAGTGGAAAGACTAACGTGGACAGAGAATAGTGGAAAGACTAAAGTGGACAGACTATAGTGGAAAGACTGTAGTGGACAGAATAAAGTGGAGACTACAGTGGAAAGACTAAAGTGGAAAGACAAAAGTGGAAAGACTAAACTGGAAAGACTAAAGTGGACAGACGATAGTGGAAATGACTAAAGTGGAAAGACTAAAGTGGACAGACTAAAGTGGACAGACTAAAGTGGAAAGACTAAAGTGGACAGACTGTAGTGGAAAGACTGAAGTGGAAAGACTAAGTAGAAAGACTAAAGCGGAAAGACTAAAGTGGAAAGACTAAAGTGGACAGACTATAGTGGAAAGACTAAAGTGGACAGACTAAAGTGGAAAGACTAAAGTGGAAAGACTAGAGTGGACAGACTATAGTGGAAAGACTAAAGTGGAAAGACTAAAGTGGAAAGACTAAAGTGAAAAGACTAAAGTGGACAGACTATAGTGGAAAGACTAAAGTGGACAGACTATAGTGGAAAGACTAAAGTGGACAGACTAAAGTGGAAAGACTAAAGTGGACAGACGATAGTGGAAATGACTAATGTGGAAAGACTAAAGTGGACAGACTAAAGTGGACAGACTCTAGTGGAAAGACTGAAGTGGAAAGACTAAGTAGAAAGACTAAAGCGGAAAGACTAAAGTGGAAAGAATAAAATGGACAGACTATAGTGGAAAGACTAAAGTGGAAAACTAAAGTGGAAAGACTAAAGTGGACAGACGATAGTGGAAATGACTAAAGTGGAAAGACTAAAGTGAACAGACTAAAGTGGAAAGACTAAAGTTGACAGAATATAGTGGAGAGTATAGTGGAAAGAATACAGGGGAAAGACTGTAGTGGACAGAATAAAGTGGAGACTATAGTGGAAAGACTAAAGTGGAGAGAGAATAGTGGAAAGACTGTAGTGGACAGAATAAAGTGGAGACTATAGTGGAAAGACTAAAGTGGAGAGAGAATAGTGGAAAGACTAAAGTGGAAAGACTGTAGTGGAAAGACTAAAGTGGATAGACTAAAATTGACAGAATAAAGTGGAGAGTATAGTGGAAAGAATAAAGTGGACAGAGAATAGTGAAAATATTAAAGTTGACAGACTATAGTGGAAAGACTATAGTGGAGAGACTGTAGTGGACTGAATAAAGTGGAGACTGTAGTGGAAAGTCTAAAGTGGAAAGACTAAAGTAGACAGAGAATAGTGGAAAGACAAAAGTGGAAAGACTGTAGTGGACAGAATAAAGTGGAGACTATAGTGGAAAGACTAAAGCGGAAAAACTAAAGTGGACAGAATATAGTGGAAAGACTGTAGTGGAAAGACTGTACTGGACGGAATAAAGTGGAGACTATAGTGGAAAGACTAACGTGGACAGAGAATAGTGGAAAGACTAAAGTGGACAGACTATAGTGGAAAGACTGTAGTGGACAGAATAAAGTGGAGACAACAGTGGAAAGACTAAAGTGGAAAGACAAAAGTGGAAAGACTATAGTGGAAAGACTGTAGTGGACAGAATAAAGTGGAGAGTATAGTGGAAAGAATAAAGTGGACAGAGAATAGTGGAAAGACTAAACTGGAAAGACTAAAGTGGACAGACGATAGTGGAAATGACTAAAGTGGAAAGACTAAAGTGGACAGACTAAAGTGGACAGACTAAAGTGGAAAGACTAAAGTGGACAGACTGTAGTGGAAAAACTGAAGTGGAAATACTAAGTAGAAAGACTAAAGCGGAAAGACTAAGTGGAAAGACTAAAGTGGACAGACTATAGTGGAAAGACTAAAGTGGACAGACTAAAGTGGAAAGACTAAAGTGGAAAGACTAAAGTGGACAGACTATAGTGGAAAGACTAAAGTGGAAAGACTAAAGTGGAAAGACTAAAGTGGACAGACTATAGTGGAAAGACTAAAGTGGATAGACTATAGTGGAAAGACTAAAGTGGACAGACTAAAGTGGAAAGACTAAAGTGGACAGACGATAGTGGAAATGACTAAAGTGGAAAGACTAAAGTGGACAGACTAAAGTGGACAGACTAAAGTGGAAAGACTAAAGTGGACAGACTCTAGTGGAAAGACTGAAGTGGAAAGACTAAGTAGAAAGACTAAAGCGGAAAGACTAAAGTGGAAAGAATAAAGTGGACAGACTATAGTGGAAAGACTAAAGTGGACAGACTAAAGTGAAAAGACTAAAGTGGAAAGACTAAAGTTGACAGAATAAAGTGGAGAGTATAGTGGAAAGAATACAGTGGAAAGACTGTAGTGGACAGAATAAAGTGGAGACTGTAGTGGAAAGACTAAAGTGGAGAGAGAATAGTGGAAAGACTGTAGTGGACAGAATAAAGTGGAGACTATAGTGGAAAGACTAAAGTGGAGAGAGAATAGTGGAAAGACTAAAGTGGAAAGATTGTAGTGGACAGAATAAAGTGGATACTATAGTGGAAAGACTCAAGTGGAAAGACTAAAGTGGACAGACTATAGTGGAAAGACTATAGTGGACAGACAACAGTGGAAAGACTGAAGTTGAAAGACTCAGTGGACAAACGAAAGTGGACAGACTCTAGTGGAAAGACTGAAGTGGAAAGACTAAGTGGAAAGACGAAAGCGGAAAGACTAAAGTGGACAGACTATAGTGGAAAGACTAAAGTGGACAGACTAAAGTGGAAACCCTAAAGTGGACAGACTATAGTGGAAAGACTAAAGTGGACAGACTATAGTGGCAAGACTAAAGTGGACAGACTAAAGTGGAAAGACTAAAGTAGAAAGACTAAAGTGGACAGACGATAGTGGAAATGACTAAAGTGGAAAGACTAAAGTGGACAGACTAAAGTGGAAAGACTAAAGTTGACAGAATATAGTGGAGAGTATAGTGGAAAGAATACAGTGGAAAGACTGTAGTGGACAGAATAAAGTGGAGACTATAGTGGAAAGACTAAAGTGGAGAGAGAATAGTGGAAAGACTAAAGTGGAAAGACTGTAGTGGACAGAATAAAGTGGAGACTACAGTGGAAAGACTAAAGTGGAGAGAGAATGGTGGAAAGACTAAAGTGGAAAGACTGTAGTGGACAGAATAAAGTGGATACTATAGTGGAAAGACTCAAGTGGAAAGACTAAAGTGGACAGACTATAGTGGAAAGACTGTAGTGGACAGAATAAGGTGGAGAATATAGTGGAAAGACTAAAGTGGAAAGACTATAGTAGAAAGACTATAGTGGAAAGACTGTAGTGGACAGAATAAAGTGGAGACTATAGTTGAAAGACTAAGGTGGACAGACTAAAGTGGAAAGACTAAAGTGGACAGACGATAGTGGAAAGACTAAAGTGGACAGACAATAGTGGAAAGACTAAAGTGGACAGACTAAAGTGGAAAGACTAAAGTGGAAAGACTAAAGTGGACAGACGATAGTGGAAATGACTAAAGTGGAAAGACTAAAGTGGACAGACCAAAGTGGACAGACTAAAGTGGAAAGACTAAAGTGGACAGACTCTAGTGGAAAGACTGAAGTGGAAAGACTAAGTAGAAAGACTAAAGCGGAAAGACTAAAGTGGAAAGACTAAAGTGGACAGACTATAGTGGAAAGACTAAAGTGGACAGACTATAGTGGAAAGACTAAAGTGGACAGACTAAAGTGGAAAGACTAAAGTGGAAAGACTAAAGTGGACAGAAGATAGTGGAAATGACTAAAGTGGAAAGACTAAAGTGGACAGACCAAAGTGGACAGACTAAAGTGGAAAGACTAAAGTGGACAGACTCTAGTGGAAAGACTGAAGTGGAAAGACTAAGTAGAAAGACTAAAGCGGAAAGACTAAAGTGGAAAGACTAAAGTGGACAGACTATAGTGGAAAGACTAAAGTGGAAAGACTGAAGTGGAAAGACTAAAGTGGACAGACTATAGTGGAAAGACTAAAGTGGACAGACTATAGTGGAAAGACTAAAGTGGACAGACTAAAGTGGAAAGACTAAAGTGGACAGACGATAGTGGAAATGACTAAAGTGGAAAGACTAAAGTGGACAGAATAAAGTGGAGACTATAGTGGAAAGACTAAAGTGGAGAGAGAATAGTGGAAAGACTAAAGTGGAAAGATTGTAGTGGACAGAATAAAGTGGATACTATAGTGGAAAGACTCAAGTGGAAAGACTAAAGTGGACAGACTATAGTGGAAAGACTATAGTGGACAGACAACAGTGGAAAGACTGAAGTTGAAAGACTCAGTGGACAAACGAAAGTGGACAGACTCTAGTGGAAAGACTGAAGTGGAAAGACTAAGTGGAAAGACGAAAGTGGAAAGAATAAAGTGGAAAGACTAAAGTGGACAGACTATAGTGGAAAGACTAAAGTGGAAAGACTAAAGTGGAAAGACTAAAGTGGACAGACTATAGTGGAAAGACTAAAGTGGACAGACTATAGTGGAAAGACTAAAGTGGACAGACTAAAGTGGAAAGACTAAAGTGGACAGACGATAGTGGAAATGACTAAAGTGGAAAGACTAAAGTTGACAGAATATAGTGGAGAGTATAGTGGAAAGAATACAGTGGAAAGACTGTAGTGGACAGAATAAAGTGGAGACTATAGTGGAAAGACTAAAGTGGAGAGAGAATAGTGGAAAGACTAAAGTGGAAAGACTGTAGTGGACAGAATAAAGTGGAGACTACAGTGGAAAGACTAAAGTGGAGAGAGAATAGTGGAAAGACTAAAGTGGAAAGACTGTAGTGGACAGAATAAAGTGGATACTATAGTGGAAAGACTCAAGTGGAAAGACTAAAGTGGACAGACTATAGTGGAAAGACTGTAGTGGACAGAATAAGGTGGAGAATATAGTGGAAAGACTAAAGTGGAAAGACTATAGTAGAAAGACTATAGTGGAAAGACTGTAGTGGACAGAATAAAGTGGAGACTATAGTTGAAAGACTAAAGTGGACAGACTAAAGTGGAAAGACTAAAGTGGACAGACGATAGTGGAAAGACTAAAGTGGACAGACAATAGTGGAAAGACTAAAGTGGACAGACTAAAGTGGAAAGACTAAAGTGGAAAGACTAAAGTGGACAGACGATAGTGGAAATGACTAAAGTGGAAAGACTAAAGTGGACAGACCAAAGTGGACAGACTAAAGTGGAAAGACTAAAGTGGACAGACTCTAGTGGAAAGACTGAAGTGGAAAGACTAAGTAGAAAGACTAAAGCGGAAAGACTAAAGTGGAAAGACTAAAGTGGACAGACTATAGTGGAAAGACTAAAGTGGACAGACTATAGTGGAAAGACTAAAGTGGACAGACTAAAGTGGAAAGACTAAAGTGGAAAGACTAAAGTGGACAGACGATAGTGGAAATGACTAAAGTGGAAAGACTAAAGTGGACAGACCAAAGTGGACAGACTAAAGTGGAAAGACTAAAGTGGACAGACTCTAGTGGAAAGACTGAAGTGGAAAGACTAAGTAGAAAGACTAAAGCGGAAAGACTAAAGTGGAAAGACTAAAGTGGACAGACTATAGTGGAAAGACTAAAGTGGACAGACTAAAGTGGAAAGACTAAAGTGGAAAGACTAAAGTGGACAGACTATAGTGGAAAGACTAAAGTGGAAAGACTAAAGTGGAAAGACTAAAGTGGACAGACTATAGTGGAAAGACTAAAGTGAACAGACTATAGTGGAAAGACTAAAGTGGACAGACTAAAGTGGAAAGACTAAAGTGGACAGACGATAGTGGAAATGACTAAAGTGGAAAGACTAAAGTGGACAGACTAAAGTGGACAGACTAAAGTGGAAAGACTAAAGTGGACAGACTCTAGTGGAAAGACTGAAGTGGAAAGACTAAGTAGAAAGAATAAAGCGGAAAGACTCAAGTGGAAAGACTAAAGTGGACAGACTAAAGTGGAAAGACTAAAGTGGAAAGTCTAAAGTTGACAGAATATAGTGGAGAGTATAGTGGAAAGAATACAGTGGAAAGACTGTAGTGGACAGAATAAAGTGGAGACTATAGTGGAAAGACTAAAGTTGACAGAATAAAGTGGAGAGTATAGTGGAAAGAATAAAGTGGACAGAGAATAGTGAAAATATTAAAGTTGACAGACTATAGTGGAAAGACTATAGTGGAGAGACTGTAGTGGACTGAATAAAGTGGAGACTATAGTGGAAAGTCTAAAGTGGAAAGACTAAAGTGGACAGAGAATAGTGGAAAGACTAAAGTGGAAAGACTGTAGTGGACAGAATAAAGTGGAGACTATAGTGGAAAGACTAACGTGGACAGAGAATAGTGGAAAGACTAAAGTGGACAGACTATAGTGGAAAGACTGTAGTGGACAGAATAAAGTGGAGACCACAGTGGAAAGACTAAAGTGGAAAGACAAAAGTGGAAAGCCTATAGTGGAAAGACTGTAGTGGACAGAATAAAGTGGAGAGTATAGTGGAAAGAATAAAGTGGACAGAGAATAGTGGAAAGACTAAAGTGGAAAGACTAAAGTGGACAGACGATAGTGGAAATGACTAAAGTGGAAAGACTAAAGTGGACGGACTAAAGTGGACAGACTAAAGTGGAAAGACTAAAGTGGAAAGACTGTAGTGGAAAGACTGAAGTGGAAAGACTAAGTAGAAAGACTAAAGCGGAAAGACTAAAGTGGAAAGACTAAAGTGGACAGACTATAGTGGAAAGACTAAAGTGGACAGACTAAAGTGGAAAGACTAAAGTGGAAAGACTAAAGTGGACAGACTATAGTGGAAAGACTAAAGTGGAAAGACTAAAGTGGAAAGACTAAAGTGGACAGACTATAGTGGAAAGACTAAAGTGGACAGACTATAGTGGAAAGACTAAAGTGGACAGACTAAAGTGGAAAGACTAAAGTGGACAGACTATAGTGGAAAGACTAAAGTGGACAGACTATAGTGGAAAGACTAAAGTGGACAGACTAAAGTGGGAAGACTAAAGTGGACAGACTCTAGTGGAATGACTAAAGTGGAAAGACTAAAGTGGACCGACTAAAGTGGACAGACTAAAGTGGAAAGACTAAAGTGGACAGACTCTAGTGGAAAGACTGAAGTGGAAAGACTAAGTAGAAAGACTAAAGCGGAAAGACTAAAGTGGAAAGACTAAAGTGGACAGACTATGATGGAAAGACTAAAGTGGACAGATTAAAGTGGAAAGACTAAAGTGGAGAGTATAGTGGAAAGAATACAGTGGAAAGACTGTAGTGGACAGAATAAAGTGGAGACTATAGTGGAAAGACTAAAGTGGAGAGAGAATAGTGGAAAGACTAAAGTGGAAAGACTGTAGTGGACAGAATAAAGTGGAGACTATAGTGGAAAGACTAAAGTGGAGAGAGAATAGTGGAAAGACTAAAGTGGAAAGACTGTAGTGGACAGAATAAAGTGGATACTATAGTGGAAAGACTCAAGTGGAAAGACTAAAGTGGACAGACTATGGTGGAAAGACTGAAGTGGAAAGACTATGTGGACAGACTAAAGTGGAAAGACTATAGTGGAAAGACTAAAGTGGACAGACTATAGTGGAAAGACTAAAGTAGATAGACTATAGTGGACAGACAATAGTGGAAAGACTGAAGTGGAAAGACTCAGTGGACAAACTAAAGTGGACAGACTCTAGTGGAAAGACTGAAGTGGAAAGACTAAGTGGAAAGACGAAAGCGGAAAGACTAAAGTGGAAAGACTAAAGTGGACAGACTATAGTGGAAAGATTAAAGTGAACAGACTAAAGCGGAAAGAGTAAAGTGGAAAGACTAAAGTTGACAGAATAAAGTGGAGAGTATAGTGGAAAGAATAAAGTGGACAGAGAATAGTGGAAATATTAAAGTTGACAGACTATAGTGGAAAGACTATAGTGGAGAGACTGGAGTGGACTGAATAAAGTGGAGACTATAGTGGAAAGTCTAAAGTGGAAATACTAAAGTGGACAGAGAATAGTGGAAAGACTAAAATGGAAAGACTGTAGTGGACAGAATAAAGTGGAGACTATAGTGGAAAGACTAAACTGGAAAGGCTAAAGTGGACAGAATGTAGTGGAAAGACTATGGTGGAAAGACTGTAGTGGACAGAATAAAGTGGAGACTATAGTGGAAAGACTAACGTGGACAGAGAATAGTGGAAAGACTAAAGTGGACAGACTATAGTGGAAAGACTGTAGTGGACAGAATAAAGTGGAGACTACAGTGGAAAGACTAAAGTGGAAAGACTAAAGTGGACAGACTATAGTGGAAAGACTGTAGTGGACAGAATAAAGTGGAGAGTATAGTGGAAAGAATAAAGTGGACAGAGAATAGTGGAAAGACTAAAGTGGGCAGACTATAGTGGAAAGACTATACTGGAGGGACTGTAGTGGACAGAATAAAGTGGAGACTACAGTGGAAAGTCTAAAGTGGAAAGACTGAAGTGGACAGAGAATAGTGGAAAGACTAAAGTGGAAAGACTGTAGTGGACAGAATAAAGTGGAGATTATAGTTGAAAGACTAAAGTGGACAGACTATAGTAGAAAGACTATAGTGGAAAGACTGTAGTGGACAGAATAAAGTGGAGACTATAGTGGAAAGACTAAAGTGGACAGACTAAAGTGGAAAGACTAAAGTGGAAAGACTAAAGTGGACAGACGATAGTGGAAATGACTAAAGTGGAAAGACTAAAGTGGACAGACTAAAGTGGACAGACTAAAGTGGAAAGACTAAAGTGGACAGACTCTAGTGGAAAGACTGAAGTGGAAAGACTAAGTAGAAAGACTAAAGCGGAAAGACTAAAGTGGAAAGACTAAAGTGGACAGACTATAGTGGAAAGACTAAAGTGGACAGACTAAAGTGGAAAGACTAAAGTGGAAAGACTAAAGTGGACAGACTATAGTGGAAAGACTAAAGTGGAAAGACTAAAGTGGAAAGACTAAAGTTGACAGAATAAAGTGGAGAGTATAGTGGAATGAATAAAGTGGACAGAGAATAGTGGAAATATTAAAGTTGACAGACTATAGTGGAAAGACTATAGTGGAGAGACTGGCGGTGACTGAATAAAGTGGAGACTATAGTGGAAAGTCTAAAGTGGAAATACTAAAGTGGACAGAGAATAGTGGAAAGACTAAAGTGGAAAGACTGTAGTGGACAGAATAAAGTGGAGACTATAGTGGAAAGACTAACGTGGACAGAGAATAGTGGAAAGACTAAAGTGGAAAGACAATAGTGGAAAGACTGTAGAGGACAGAATAAAGTGGAGACTACAGTATAGTAGAAAGGCTAAAGTGAAAAGACTAAAGTGGACAGAGAATAGTGGAAAGACTAAAGTGGGCAGACTATAGTGGAAAGACTGAAGTGGAAAGACTCAGTGGACAAACTAAAGTGGACAGACTCTAGTGGAAAGACTGAAGTGGAAAGACTAAGTGGAAAGACGAAAGCGGAAAGACTAAAGTGGAAAGACTAAAGTGGACAGACTATAATGGAAAGATTAAAGTGAACAGACTAAAGCGGAAAGAGTAAAGATGAAAGACTAAAGTTGACAGAATAAAGTGGAGAGTATAGTGGAAAGAATAAAGTGGACAGAGAATAGTGGAAATATTAAAGTTGACAGACTATAGTGGAAAGACTATAGTGGAGAGACTGGAGTGGACTGAATAAAGTGGAGACTATAGTGGAAAGTCTAAAGTTGAAATACTAAATTGGACAGAGAATAGTGGAAAGACTAAAGTGGAAAGACTATAGTGGAAAGACTGTAGTGGACAGAATAAAGTGGAGAGTATAGTGGAAAGAATAAAGTGGACAGAGAATAGTGGAAAGACTAAATTGGGCAGACTATAGTGGAAAGACTATACTGGAGGGACTGTAGTGGACAGAATAAAGTGGAGACTATAGTGGAAAGACTAAAGTGGACAGACTAAAGTGGAAAGACTAAAGTGGAAAGACTAAAGTGGACAGACGATAGTGGAAATGACTAAAGTGGAAAGACTAAAGTGGACAGACTAAAGTGGACAGACTAAAGTGGAAAGACTAAAGTGGACAGACTCTAGTGGAAAGACTGAAGTGGAAAGACTAAGTAGAAAGACTAAAGCGGAAAGACTAAAGTGGAAAGACTAAAGTGGACGGACTATAGTGGAAAGACTAAAGTGGACAGACTAAAGCGGAAATACTAAAGTGGAAAGACTAAAGTGGACAGACTATAGTGGAAAGACTAAAGTGGAAAGACTAAAGTGGAAAGACTAAAGTTGACAGAATAAAGTGGAGAGTATAGTGGAATGAATAAAGTGGACAGAAAATAGTGGAAATACTAAAGTTGACAGACTATAGTGGAAAGACTATAGCGGAGAGACTGTAGTGGACAGAATAAAGTGGAGACTATAGTGGAAAGTCTAAAGTGGAAAGACTAAAGTGGACAGAGAATAGTGGAAAGACTAAAGTGGAAAGACTGTAGTGGACAGAATAAAGTGGAGACTATAGTGGAAAGACTAAAGTGGAAAGACTAAAGTGGACAGACTATAGTGGAAAGACTATAGTGGAAAGACTGTAGTGGACAGAATAAAGTGGAGACTATAGTGGAAAGACTAACGTGGACAGAGAATAGTGGAAAGACTAAAGTGGAAAGACTATAGTGGAAAGACTGTAGAGGACAGAATAAAGTGGAGACTACAGTATAGTAGAAAGGCTAAAGTGAAAAGACTAAAGTGGACAGAGAATAGTGGAAAGACTAAAGTGGGCAGACTATACTGGAAAGACTATACTGGAGAGACTGTAGTGGACAGAATAAAGTGGAGACTACAGTGGAAAGTCTAAAGTGGAAAGACTGAAGTGGACAGAGAATAGTGGAAAGACTAAAGTGGAAAGACTGTAGTGGACAGAATAAAGTGGAGACTATAGTGGAAAGACTAAAGTGGACAGACTATAGTAGAAAGACTATAGTGGAAAGACTGTAGTGGACAGAATAAAGTGGAGACTATAGTGGAAAGACTAAAGTGGACAGACTAAAGTGGAAAGACTAAAGTGGAAAGACTAAAGTGGACAGACGATAGTGGAAATGACTAAAGTGGAAAGACTAAAGTGGACAGACTAAAGTGGACAGACTAAAGTGGAAAGACTAAAGTGGACAGACTCTAGTGGAAAGACTGAAGTGGAAAGACTAAGTAGAAAGACTAAAGCGGAAAGACTAAAGTGGAAAGACTAAAGTGGACAGACTATAGTGGAAAGACTAAAGTGGACAGACTAAAGTGGAAAGACTAAAGTGGAAAGACTAAAGTGGACAGACTATAGTAGAAAGACTAAAGTGGAAAGACTAAAGTGGAAAGACTAAAGTTGACAGAATAAAGTGGAGAGTATAGTGGAATGAATAAAGTGGACAGAAAATAGTGGAAATACTAAAGTTGACAGACTATAGTGGAAAGACTAAAGTGGAAAGACTGTAGTGGACAGAATAAAGTGGAGACTATAGTGGAAAGACTAAACTGGAAAGGCTAAAGTGGACAGAATGTAGTGGAAAGACTATGGTGGAAAGACTGTAGTGGACAGAATAAAGTGGAGACTATAGTGGAAAGACTAACGTGGACAGAGAATAGTGGAAAGACTAAAGTGGACAGACTATAGTGGAAAGACTGTAGTGGACAGAATAAAGTGGAGACTACAGTGGAAAGACTAAAGTGGAAAGACTAAAGTGGACAGACTATAGTGGAAAGACTGTAGTGGACAGAATAAAGTGGAGAGTATAGTGGAAAGAATAAAGTGGACAGAGAATAGTGGAAAGACTAAAGTGGGCAGACTATAGTGGAAAGACTATACTGGAGGGACTGTAGTGGACAGAATAAAGTGGAGACTACAGTGGAAAGTCTAAAGTGGAAAGACTGAAGTGGACAGAGAATAGTGGAAAGACTAAAGTGGAAAGACTGTAGTGGACAGAATAAAGTGGAGACTATAGTTGAAAGACTAAAGTGGACAGACTATAGTAGAAAGACTATAGTGGAATGACTGTAGTGGACAGAATAAAGTGGAGACTATAGTGGAAAGACTAAAGTGGACAGACTAAAGTGGAAAGACTAAAGTGGAAAGACTAAAGTGGACAGACGATAGTGGAAATGACTAAAGTGGAAAGACTAAAGTGGACAGACTAAAGTGGACAGACTAAAGTGGAAAGACTAAAGTGGACAGACTCTAGTGGAAAGACTGAAGTGGAAAGACTAAGTAGAAAGACTAAAGCGGAAAGACTAAAGTGGAAAGACTAAAGTGGACAGACTATAGTGGAAAGACTAAAGTGGACAGACTAAAGTGGAAAGACTAAAGTGGAAAGACTAAAGTGGACAGACTATAGTGGAAAGACTAAAGTGGAAAGACTAAAGTGGAAAGACTAAAGTTGACAGAATAAAGTGGAGAATATAGTGGAATGAATAAAGTGGACAGAGAATAGTGGAAATATTAAAGTTGACAGACTATAGTGGAAAGACTATAGTGGAGAGACTGGCGTGGACTGAATAAAGTGGAGACTATAGTGGAAAGTCTAAAGTGGAAATACTAAAGTGGACAGAGAATAGTGGAAAGACTAAAGTGGAAAGACTGTAGTGGACAGAATAAAGTGGAGACTATAGTGGAAAGACTAACGTGGACAGAGAATAGTGGAAAGACTAAAGTGGAAAGACAATAGTGGAAAGACTGTAGAGGACAGAATAAAGTGGAGACTACAGTATAGTAGAAAGGCTAAAGTGAAAAGACTAAAGTGGACAGAGAATAGTGGAAAGACTAAAGTGGGCAGACTATAGTGGAAAGACTGAAGTGGAAAGACTCAGTGGACAAACTAAAGTGGACAGACTCTAGTGGAAAGACTGAAGTGGAAAGACTAAGTGGAAAGACGAAAGCGGAAAGACTAAAGTGGAAAGACTAAAGTGGACAGACTATAATGGAAAGATTAAAGTGAACAGACTAAAGCGGAAAGAGTAAAGATGAAAGACTAAAGTTGACAGAATAAAGTGGAGAGTATAGTGGAAAGAATAAAGTGGACAGAGAATAGTGGAAATATTAAAGTTGACAGACTATAGTGGAAAGACTATAGTGAAGAGACTGGAGTGGACTGAATAAAGTGGAGACTATAGTGGAAAGTCTAAAGTTGAAATACTAAATTGGACAGAGAATAGTGGAAAGACTAAAGTGGAAAGACTATAGTGGAAAGACTGTAGTGGACAGAATAAAGTGGAGAGTATAGTGGAAAGAATGAAGTGGACAGAGAATAGTGGAAAGACTAAATTGGGCAGACTATAGTGGAAAGACTATACTGGAGGGACTGTAGTGGACAGAATAAAGTGGAGACTACAGTGGAAAGTCTAAAGTGGAAAGACTGAAGTGGACAGAGAATAGTGGAAAGACTAAAGTGGAAAGACTGTAGTGGACAGAATAAAGTGGAGACTATAGTTGAAAGACTAAAGTGGACAGACCATAGTAGAAAGACTATAGTGGAAAGACTGTAGTGGACAGAATAAAGTGGAGACTATAGTGGAAAGACTAAAGTGGACAGACTAAAGTGGAAAGACTAAAGTGGAAAGACTAAAGTGGACAGACGATAGTGGAAATGACTAAAGTGGAAAGACTAAAGTGGACAGACTAAAGTGGACAGACTAAAGTGGAAAGACTAAAGTGGACAGACTCTAGTGGAAAGACTAAAGTGGAAAGACTAAGTAGAAAGACTAAAGCGGAAAGACTAAAGTGGAAAGACTAAAGTGGACGGACTATAGTGGAAAGACTAAAGTGGACAGACTAAAGCGGAAATACTAAAGTGGAAAGACTAAAGTGGACAGACTATAGTGGAAAGACTAAAGTGGAAAGACTAAAGTGGAACGACTAAAGTTGACAGAATAAAGTGGAGAGTATAGTGGAATGAATAAAGTGGACAGAAAATAGTGGAAATACTAAAGTTGACAGACTATAGTGGAAAGACTATAGCGGAGAGACTGTAGTGGACAGAATAAAGTGGAGACTATAGTGGAAAGTCTAAAGTGGAAAGACTAAAGTGGACAGAGAATAGTGGAAAGACTAAAGTGGAAAGACTGTAGTGGACAGAATAAAGTGGAGACTATAGTGGAAAGACTAAAGTGGAAAGACTAGAGTGGACAGACTATAGTGGAAAGACTATAGTGGAAAGACTGTAGTGGACAGAATAAAGTGGAGACTATAGTGGAAAGACTAACGTGGACAGAGAATAGTGGAAAGACTGAAGTGGAAAGACTATAGTGGAAAGACTGTAGAGGACAGAATAAAGTGGAGACTACAGTATAGTAGAAAGGCTAAAGTGAAAAGACTAAAGTGGACAGAGAATAGTGGAAAGACTAAAGTGGGCAGACTATACTGGAAAGACTATACTGGAGAGACTGTAGTGGACAGAATAAAGTGGAGACTACAGTGGAAAGTCTAAAGTGGAAAGACTGAAGTGGACAGAGAATAGTGGAAAGACTAAAGTGGAAAGACTGTAGTGGACAGAATAAAGTGGAGACTATAGTGGAAAGACTAAAGTGGACAGACTATAGTAGAAAGACTATAGTGGAAAGACTGTAGTGGACAGAATAAAGTGGAGACTATAGTGGAAAGACTAAAGTGGACAGACTAAAGTGGAAAGACTAAAGTGGAAAGACTAAAGTGGACAGACGATAGTGGAAATGACTAAAGTGGAAAGACTAAAGTGGACAGACTAAAGTGGACAGACTAAAGTGGAAAGACTAAAGTGGACAGACTCTAGTGGAAAGACTGAAGTGGAAAGACTAAGTAGAAAGACTAAAGCGGAAAGACTAAAGTGGAAAGACTAAAGTGGACAGACTATAGTGGAAAGACTAAAGTGGACAGACTAAAGTGGAAAGACTAAAGTGGAAAGACTAAAGTGGACAGACTATAGTAGAAAGACTAAAGTGGAAAGACTAAAGTGGAAAGACTAAAGTTGACAGAATAAAGTGGAGAGTATAGTGGAATGAATAAAGTGGACAGAAAATAGTGGAAATACTAAAGTTGACAGACTATAGTGGAAAGACTATAGCGGAGAGACTGTAGTGGACAGAATAAAGTGGAGACTATAGTGGAAAGTCTAAAGTGGAAAGACTAAAGTGGACAGAGAATAGTGGAAAGACTAAAGTGGAAAGACTGTAGTGGACAGAATAAAGTGGAGACTATAGTGGAAACACTAAAGTGGAAAGACTAAAGTGGACAGACTATAGTGGAAAAACTATAGTGGAAAGACTGTAGTGGACAGAATAAAGTGGAGACTATAGTGGAAAGACTAACGTGGACAGAGAATAGTGGAAAGACTAAAGTGGACAGACTATAGTGGAAAGACTATAGTTGAAAGACTGTAGAGGACAGAATAAAGTGGAGACTACAGTATAGTAGAAAGGCTAAAGTGAAAAGACTAAAGTGGACAGAGAATAGTGGAAAGACTAAAGTGGAAAGACAGTAGTGGACAGAATAAAGTGGAGACTACAGCGGAAAGACTAAAGTGGACAGACTAAAGTGGAAAGACTAAAGTGGAAAGACTAAAGTGGACAGACGATAGTGGAAATGACTAAAGTGGAAAGACTAAAGTGGACAGACTAAAGTGGACAGACTAAAGTGGAAAGACTAAAGTGGACAGACTCTAGTGGAAAGACTGAAGTGGAAAGACTAAGTAGAAAGACTAAAGCGGAAAGACTAAAGTGGAAAGACTAAAGTGGACAGACTATAGTGGAAAGACTAAAGTGGACAGACTAAAGTGGAAAGACTAAAGTGGAAAGACTAAAGTGGACAGACTATAGTAGAAAGACTAAAGTGGAAAGACTAAAGTGGAAAGACTAAAGTTGACAGAATAAAGTGGAGAGTATAGTGGAATGAATAAAGTGGACAGAAAATAGTGGAAATACTAAAGTTGACAGACTATAGTGGAAAGACTAAAGTGGAAAGACTGTAGTGGACAGAATAAAGTGGAGACTATAGTGGAAAGACTAAACTGGAAAGGCTAAAGTGGACAGAATGTAGTGGAAAGACTATGGTGGAAAGACTGTAGTGGACAGAATAAAGTGGAGACTATAGTGGAAAGACTAACGTGGACAGAGAATAGTGGAAAGACTAAAGTGGACAGACTATAGTGGAAAGACTGTAGTGGACAGAATAAAGTGGAGACTACAGTGGAAAGACTAAAGTGGAAAGACTAAAGTGGACAGACTAAAGTTGACAGAATAAAGTGGAGAGTATAGTGGAATGAATAAAGTGGACAGAAAATAGTGGAAATACTAAAGTTGACAGACTATAGTGGAAAGACTATAGCGGAGAGACTGTAGTGGACAGAATAAAGTGGAGACTATAGTGGAAAGTCTAAAGTGGAAAGACTAAAGTGGACAGAGAATAGTGGAAAGACTAAAGTGGAAAGACTGTAGTGGACAGAATAAAGTGGAGACTATAGTGGAAAGACTAAAGTGGAAAGACTAGAGTGGACAGACTATAGTGGAAAGACTATAGTGGAAAGACTGTAGTGGACAGAATAAAGTGGAGACTATAGTGGAAAGACTAACGTGGACAGAGAATAGTGGAAAGACTGAAGTGGAAAGACTATAGTGGAAAGACTGTAGAGGACAGAATAAAGTGGAGACTACAGTATAGTAGAAAGGCTAAAGTGAAAAGACTAAAGTGGACAGAGAATAGTGGAAAGACTAAAGTGGGCAGACCATACTGGAAAGACTATACTGGAGAGACTGTAGTGGACAGAATAAAGTGGAGACTACAGTGGAAAGTCTAAAGTGGAAAGACTGAAGTGGACAGAGAATAGTGGAAAGACTAAAGTGGAAAGACTGTAGTGGACAGAATAAAGTGGAGACTATAGTGGAAAGACTAAAGTGGACAGACTATAGTAGAAAGACTATAGTGGAAAGACTGTAGTGGACAGAATAAAGTGGAGACTATAGTGGAAAGACTAAAGTGGACAGACTAAAGTGGAAAGACTAAAGTGGAAAGACTAAAGTGGACAGACGATAGTGGAAATGACTAAAGTGGAAAGACTAAAGTGGACAGACTAAAGTGGACAGACTAAAGTGGAAAGACTGAAGTGGACAGACTCTAGTGGAAAGACTGAAGTGGAAAGACTAAGTAGAAAGACTAAAGCGGAAAGACTAAAGTGGAAAGACTAAAGTGGACAGACTAAAGTGGAGACTATAGTGGAAAGTCTAAAGTGGAAAGACTAAAGTGGACAGAGAATAGTGGAAAGACTAAAGTGGAAAGACTGTAGTGGACAGAATAAATTGGAGACTATAGTGGAAACACTAAAGTGGAAAGACTAAAGTGGACAGACTAAAGTGGACAGACTAAAGTGGAAAGACTAAAGTGGACAGACTATAGTGGAAAGACTATAGTTGAAAGACTGTAGAGGACAGAATAAAGTGGAGACTACAGTATAGTAGAAAGGCTAAAGTGAAAAGACTAAAGTGGACAGAGAATAGTGGAAAGACTAAAGTGGAAAGACAGTAGTGGACAGAATAAAGTGGAGACTACAGCGGAAAGACTAAAGTGGACAGACTAAAGTGGAAAGACTAAAGTGGAAAGACTAAAGTGGACAGACGATAGTGGAAATGACTAAAGTGGAAAGACTAAAGTGGACAGACTAAAGTGGACAGACTAAAGTGGAAAGACTAAAGTGGACAGACTCTAGTGGAAAGACTGAAGTGGAAAGACTAAGTAGAAAGACTAAAGCGGAAAGACTAAAGTGGAAAGACTAAAGTGGACAGACTATAGTGGAAAGACTAAAGTGGACAGACTAAAGTGGAAAGACTAAAGTGGAAAGACTAAAGTGGACAGACTATAGTAGAAAGACTAAAGTGGAAAGACTAAAGTGGAAAGACTAAAGTTGACAGAATAAAGTGGAGAGTATAGTGGAATGAATAAAGTGGACAGAGAATAGTGGAAATATTAAAGTTGACAGACTATAGTGGAAAGACTATAGTGGAGAGACTGGCGTGGACTGAATAAAGTGGAGACTATAGTGGAAAGTCTAAAGTGGAAATACTAAAGTGGACAGAGAATAGTGGAAAGACTAAAGTGGAAAGACTGTAGTGGACAGAATAAAGTGGAGACTATAGTGGAAAGACTAACGTGGACAGAGAATAGTGGAAAGACTAAAGTGGAAAGACAATAGTGGAAAGACTGTAGAGGACAGAATAAAGTGGAGACTACAGTATAGTAGAAAGACTAAAGTGAAAAGACTAAAGTGGACAGAGAATAGTGGAAAGACTAAAGTGGGCAGACTATAGTGGAAAGACTGAAGTGGAAAGACTCAGTGGACAAACTAAAGTGGACAGACTCTAGTGGAAAGACTGAAGTGGAAAGACTAAGTGGAAAGACGAAAGCGGAAAGACTAAAGTGGAAAGACTAAAGTGGACAGACTATAATGGAAAGATTAAAGTGAACAGACTAAAGCGGAAAGAGTAAAGATGAAAGACTAAAGTTGACAGAATAAAGTGGAGAGTATAGTGGAAAGAATAAAGTGGACAGAGAATAGTGGAAATATTAAAGTTGACAGACTATAGTGGAAAGACTATAGTGAAGAGACTGGAGTGGACTGAATAAAGTGGAGACTATAGTGGAAAGTCTAAAGTTGAAATACTAAATTGGACAGAGAATAGTGGAAAGACTAAAGTGGAAAGACTATAGTGGAAAGACTGTAGTGGACAGAATAAAGTGGAGAGTATAGTGGAAAGAATGAAGTGGACAGAGAATAGTGGAAAGACTAAATTGGGCAGACTATAGTGGAAAGACTATACTGGAGGGACTGTAGTGGACAGAATAAAGTGGAGACTACAGTGGAAAGTCTAAAGTGGAAAGACTGAAGTGGACAGAGAATAGTGGAAAGACTAAAGTGGAAAGACTGTAGTGGACAGAATAAAGTGGAGACTATAGTTGAAAGACTAAAGTGGACAGACCATAGTAGAAAGACTATAGTGGAAAGACTGTAGTGGACAGAATAAAGTGGAGACTATAGTTGAAAGACTAAAGTGGACAGACTAAAGTGGAAAGACTAAAGTGGAAAGACTAAAGTGGACAGACGATAGTGGAAATGACTAAAGTGGAAAGACTAAAGTGGACAGACTAAAGTGGACAGACTAAAGTGGAAAGACTAAAGTGGACAGACTCTAGTGGAAAGACTAAGTAGAAAGACTAAAGCGGAAAGACTAAAGTGGAAAGACTAAAGTGGACGGACTATAGTGGAAAGACTAAAGTGGACAGACTAAAGCGGAAATACTAAAGTGGAAAGACTAAAGTGGACAGACTATAGTGGAAAGACTAAAGTGGAAAGACTAAAGTGGAAAGACTAAAGTTGACAGAATAAAGTGGAGAGTATAGTGGAATGAATAAAGTGGACAGAAAATAGTGGAAATACTAAAGTTGACAGACTATAGTGGAAAGACTATAGCGGAGAGACTGTAGTGGACAGAATAAAGTGGAGACTATAGTGGAAAGTCTAAAGTGGAAAGACTAAAGTGGACAGAGAATAGTGGAAAGACTAAAGTGGAAAGACTGTAGTGGACAGAATAAAGTGGAGACTATAGTGGAAAGACTAAAGTGGAAAGACTAGAGTGGACAGACTATAGTGGAAAGACTATAGTGGAAAGACTGTAGTGGACAGAATAAAGTGGAGACTATAGTGGAAAGACTAACGTGGACAGAGAATAGTGGAAAGACTAAAGTGGAAAGACTATAGTGGAAAGACTGTAGAGGACAGAATAAAGTGGAGACTACAGTATAGTAGAAAGGCTAAAGTGAAAAGACTAAAGTGGACAGAGAATAGTGGAAAGACTAAAGTGGGCAGACTATACTGGAAAGACTATACTGGACAGACTGTAGTGGACAGAATAAAGTGGAGACTACAGTGGAAAGTCTAAAGTGGAAAGACTGAAGTGGACAGAGAATAGTGGAAAGACTAAAGTGGAAAGACTGTAGTGGACAGAATAAAGTGGAGACTATAGTGGAAAGACTAAAGTGGACAGACTATAGTAGAAAGACTATAGTGGAAAGACTGTAGTGGACAGAATAAAGTGGAGACTATAGTGGAAAGACTAAAGTGGACAGACTAAAGTGGAAAGACTAAAGTGGAAAGACTAAAGTGGACAGACGATAGTGGAAATGACTAAAGTGGAAAGACTAAAGTGGACAGACTAAAGTGGACAGACTAAAGTGGACAGACTAAAGTGGAAAGACTAAAGTGGACAGACTCTAGTGGAAAGACTGAAGTGGAAAGACGAAGTAGAAAGACTAAAGCGGAAAGACTAAAGTGGAAAGACTAAAGTGGACAGACTATAGTGGAAAGACTAAAGTGGACAGACTAAAGTGGAAAGACTAAAGTGGAAAGACTAAAGTGGACAGACTATAGTAGAAAGACTAAAGTGGAAAGACTAAAGTGGAAAGACTAAAGTTGACAGAATAAAGTGGAGAGTATAGTGGAATGAATAAAGTGGACAGAAAATAGTGGAAATACTAAAGTTGACAGACTATAGTGGAAAGACTATAGCGGAGAGACTGTAGTGGACAGAATAAAGTGGAGACTATAGTGGAAAGTCTAAAGTGGAAAGACTAAAGTGGACAGAGAATAGTGGAAAGACTAAAGTGGAAAGACTGTAGTGGACAGAATAAAGTGGAGACTATAGTGGAAACACTAAAGTGGAAAGACTAAAGTGGACAGACTATAGTGGAAAGACTATAGTGGAAAGACTGTAGTGGACAGAATAAAGTGGAGACTATAGTGGAAAGACTAACGTGGACAGAGAATAGTGGAAAGACTAAAGTGGACAGACTATAGTGGAAAGACTATAGTTGAAAGACTGTAGAGGACAGAATAAAGTGGAGACTACAGTATAGTAGAAAGGCTAAAGTGAAAAGACTAAAGTGGACAGAGAATAGTGGAAAGACTAAAGTGGAAAGACAGTAGTGGACAGAATAAAGTGGAGACTACAGCGGAAAGACTAAAGTGGAAAGACTAATGTGGACAGACTATAGTTGAAAGACTGAAGTGGATAGACTAAAGTGGAAAAACTGTATTGGACAAAATAAAGTGTAGACTATAGTGGAAAGACTACAGTGGGCAGAGAATAGTGGAAAAACTAAAATGGACAGACTTTAGTGGAAAGACTATAGTGGAAAGACTAAAGTTGGCAGAGAATAGCGGAAAGACTAAAGTGGACAGACTATAGTGGAAAGACTATAGTGGAAAGACTGTAGTGGACAGAATAAAGTGGAGACTGTAGTGGAAAGACTAAAGTGGACAGAGAATAGTGGAAAGACTAAAGTGGAAAGACTGTAGTGGACAGAATAAAGTGGAGACTATAGTGGAAAGACTAAAGTAGACAGAAAATAGTGGAAAGACTAGAGTGGACAGACTATAGTGGAAAGACTAAAGTGGACAGACTAAAGTGGAAAGACTAAAGTGGAAAGACTAAACTGGACAGACTATAGTGGAAAGACTATAGTGGAAAGACCGTAGTGGACAGAATAAAGTGGAGACTATAGCGGAAAGACTAAAGTGGAAAGACTAAGTGGACAGACTAAAGCGAAAGACTAAAGTGGAAAGACTAAACTGGACAGACTATAGTGGAAAGACTAAAGTGGACAGACTAAAGTGGAAAGACTAAAGTGGAAAGACTAAAGTGGACAGACTCTAGTGGAAAGACTGAAGTGGAAAGACTAAGTGGACAGGCTAAAGCGGAAAGACTAAAGAGGAAAGACTAAAGTGGACAGACTAAGTGTACACACTGCAGTGGACAGAATAAAGTGGAAAGACTAAAGTGGAAAGACTAAAGTGGACAGACTATAGTGGAAAGACTAAATTGGACAGACTAAAGTGGAAAGACTAAAGTAGAAAGACTAAAGTGGACAGACTATAGTGGAAAGACTATAGTGGAAAGACTATAGTGGAAAGACTGTAGTGGACAGAATAAAGTGGAGACTATAGTGGAAAGACTAAAGTAGACAGAGAATAGTGGAAAGACTAGAGTGGACAGACTATAGTGGAAAGACTAAAGTGGACAGACTAAAGTGGAAAGACTAAAGTGGAAAGACTAAAGTGGACAGACTATAGTGGAAAGACTATAGTGGAAAGACTGTAGTGGACAGAATAAAGTGGAGACTATAGCGGAAAGACTAAAGTGGAAAGACTAAGTGGACAGACTAAAGAGAAAGACTAAAGTGGAAAGACTAAAGTGGACAGACTATAGTGGGAAGACCATAGTGGAAAGACTGTAGTGGACAGAAGAAAGTGGAGACTATAGTGGAAAGACTAAAGTGGAAAGACTAAAGTGGACAGAGATTAGTGGAAAGACTAAAGTGGACAGACTATAGTGGAAAGACTAAAGTGGACAGACTATAGTGGAAAGACTATAGTGGAGAGACTGTAGTGGACAGAATAAAGTGGAGACTATAGTGGAAAGTCTAAAGTGGAAAGACTAAAGTGGACAGAGAATAGTGGAAAGACTGAAGTTGAAAGACTGTAGTGGACAGAATAAAGTGGAGACTATAGTGGAAAGACTAAAGTGGACAGACTATAGTGGAAAGACTAAATTGGACAGACTAAAGTGGAAAGACTAAAGTAGAAAGACTAAAGTGGACAGACTATAGTGGAAAGACTATAGTGGAAAGACTATAGTGGAAAGACTGTAGTGGACAGAATAAAGTGGAGACTATAGTGGAAAGACTAAAGTAGACAGAGAATAGTGGAAAGACTAGAGTGGACAGACTATAGTGGAAAGACTAAAGTGGACAGACTAAAGTGGAAAGACTAAAGTGGAAAGACTAAAGTGGACAGACTATAGTGGAAAGACTATAGTGGAAAGACTGTAGTGGACAGAATAAAGTGGAGACTATAGCGGAAAGACTAAAGTGGAAAGACTAAGTGGACAGACTAAAGAGAAAGACTAAAGTGGAAAGACTAAAGTGGACAGACTATAGTGGGAAGACCATAGTGGAAAGACTGTAGTGGACAGAAGAAAGTGGAGACTATAGTGGAAAGACTAAAGTGGAAAGACTAAAGTGGACAGAGATTAGTGGAAAGACTAAAGTGGACAGACTATAGTGGAAAGACTAAAGTGGACAGACTATAGTGGAAAGACTATAGTGGAGAGACTGTAGTGGACAGAATAAAGTGGAGACTATAGTGGAAAGTCTAAAGTGGAAAGACTAAAGTGGACAGAGAATAGTGGAAAGACTGAAGTTGAAAGACTGTAGTGGACAGAATAAAGTGGAGACTATAGTGGAAAGACTAAAGTGGAAAGACTAAAGTGGACAGACTATAGTGGAAAGACTATATTGAAAGACTGTAGTGGACAGAATAAAGTGGAGACTATAGTGGAAAGACTAAAGTGGACAGAGAAGAATAGTGGAAAGACTAAAGTGGACAGACTATAGTGGAAAGACTAAAGTGGGCAGAGAATAGTGGAAAGACTAAAGTGGACAGACTATAGTGGAAAGACTGAAGTGGAAAGTGGAAAGACTAAAGTGGACAGACTCTAGTGGAAAGACTGAAGTGGAAAGACTAAGTAGAAAGACTAAAGCGGAAAGACTAAAGTGGAAAGACTAAAGTGGACAGACTATAGTGGAAAGACTAAAGTGGACAGACTAAAGTGGAAAGACTAAAGTGGAAAGACTAAAGTGGACAGACTATAGTAGAAAGACTAAAGTGGAAAGACTAAAGTGGAAAGACTAAAGTTGACAGAATAAAGTGGAGAGTATAGTGGAATGAATAAAGTGGACAGAAAATAGTGGAAATACTAAAGTTGACAGACTATAGTGGAAAGACTATAGCGGAGAGACTGTAGTGGACAGAATAAAGTGGAGACTATAGTGGAAAGTCTAAAGTGGAAAGACTAAAGTGGACAGAGAATAGTGGAAAGACTAAAGTGGAAAGACTGTAGTGGACAGAATAAAGTGGAGACTATAGTGGAAACACTAAAGTGGAAAGACTAAAGTGGACAGACTATAGTGGAAAGACTATAGTGGAAAGACTGTAGTGGACAGAATAAAGTGGAGACTATAGTGGAAAGACTAACGTGGACAGAGAATAGTGGAAAGACTAAAGTGGACAGACTATAGTGGAAAGACTATAGTTGAAAGACTGTAGAGGACAGAATAAAGTGGAGACTACAGTATAGTAGAAAGGCTAAAGTGAAAAGACTAAAGTGGACAGAGAATAGTGGAAAGACTAAAGTGGAAAGACAGTAGTGGACAGAATAAAGTGGAGACTACAGCGGAAAGACTAAAGTGGAAAGACTAATGTGGACAGACTATAGTTGAAAGACTGAAGTGGATAGACTAAAGTGGAAAAACTGTATTGGACAAAATAAAGTGTAGACTATAGTGGAAAGACTACAGTGGGCAGAGAATAGTGGAAAAACTAAAATGGACAGATTTTAGTGGAAAGACTATAGTGGAAAGACTAAAGTTGGCAGAGAATAGCGGAAAGACTAAAGTGGACAGACTATAGTGGAAAGACTATAGTGGAAAGACTGTAGTGGACAGAATAAAGTGGAGACTGTAGTGGAAAGACTAAAGTGGACAGAGAATAGTGGAAAGACTAAAGTGGAAAGACTGTAGTGGACAGAATAAAGTGGAGACTATAGTGGAAAGACTAAAGTAGACAGAAAATAGTGGAAAGACTAGAGTGGACAGACTATAGTGGAAAGACTAAAGTGGACAGACTAAAGTGGAAAGACTAAAGTGGAAAGACTAAACTGGACAGACTATAGTGGAAAGACTATAGTGGAAAGACCGTAGTGGACAGAATAAAGTGGAGACTATAGCGGAAAGACTAAAGTGGAAAGACTAAGTGGACAGACTAAAGCGAAAGACTAAAGTGGAAAGACTAAAGTGGACAGACTATAGTGGAAAGACTAAAGTGGACAGACTAAAGTGGAAAGACTAAAGTGGAAAGACTAAAGTGGACAGACTCTAGTGGAAAGACTGAAGTGGAAAGACTAAGTGGACAGGCTAAAGCGGAAAGACTAAAGAGGAAAGACTAAAGTGGACAGACTAAGTGTACACACTGCAGTGGACAGAATAAAGTGGAAAGACTAAAGTGGAAAGACTAAAGTGGACAGACTATAGTGGAAAGACTAAATTGGACAGACTAAAGTGGAAAGACTAAAGTAGAAAGACTAAAGTGGACAGACTATAGTGGAAAGACTATAGTGGAAAGACTATAGTGGAAAGACTGTAGTAGACAGAATAAAGTGGAGACTATAGTGGAAAGACTAAAGTAGACAGAGAATAGTGGAAAGACTAGAGTGGACAGACTATAGTGGAAAGACTAAAGTGGACAGACTAAAGTGGAAAGACTAAAGTGGAAAGACTAAAGTGGACAGACTATAGTGGAAAGACTATAGTGGAAAGACTGTAGTGGACAGAATAAAGTGGAGACTATAGCGGAAAGACTAAAGTGGAAAGACTAAGTGGACAGACTAAAGAGAAAGACTAAAGTGGAAAGACTAAAGTGGACAGACTATAGTGGAAAGACTAAAGTGGACAGACTAAAGTGGAAAGACTAAAGTGGAAAGACTAAAGTGGACAGACTATAGTGGGAAGACCATAGTGGAAAGACTGTAGTGGACAGAAGAAAGTGGAGACTATAGTGGAAAGACTAAAGTGGAAAGACTAAAGTGGACAGAGATTAGTGGAAAGACTAAAGTGGACAGACTATAGTGGAAAGACTAAAGTGGACAGACTATAGTGGAAAGACTATAGTGGAGAGACTGTAGTGGACAGAATAAAGTGGAGACTATAGTGGAAAGTCTAAAGTGGAAAGACTAAAGTGGACAGAGAATAGTGGAAAGACTGAAGTTGAAAGACTGTAGTGGACAGAATAAAGTGGAGACTATAGTGGAAAGACTAAAGTGGAAAGACTAAAGTGGACAGACTATAGTGGAAAGACTATATTGAAAGACTGTAGTGGACAGAATAAAGTGGAGACTATAGTGGAAAGACTAAAGTGGACAGAGAAGAATAGTGGAAAGACTAAAGTGGACAGACTATAGTGGAAAGACTATAGTGGAAAGACTGTAGTGGACAGACTAAAGTGGAGACTATAGTGGAAAGACTAAAGTGGGCAGAGAATAGTGGAAAGACTAAAGTGGACAGACTATAGTGGAAAGACTGAAGTGGAAAGACTAAAAGGACAGACTAAAGTGGAAAGACTTTAGTGGAAAGACTAAAGTGGACAGACTATGGTGGAAAGACTAAAGTGGACGGACTGAAGTGGAAAGACTGTAGTGGAAAGACTAAAGTGGAAAGACTATAGTGGACAGACGATAGTGGAAAGACTGAAGTGGAAAGACTCAGTGGACAAACTAAAGTGTACACACTGAAGTGGAGAGAATAAAGTGGAAAGACTAAAGTGGAAAGACTAAAGTGGACAGACTATAGTGGAAAGACTATAGTGGACAGACTAAAGTGAAAAGACTAAAGTGGAAAGACTAAAGTGGAGAGACTATAGTGGAAAGACTAAAGTGGACTGACTATAGTGGAAAGACTGAAGTGGACAGACTAAAGTGGAAAAACTACAGTGGAAAGACTAAAGTGGACAGACTATAGTGGAAAGACTATAGTGGAAAGACTGTAGTGGACAGAATAAAGAAGAGACTATAGTGGAAAGACTAAAGTGGAGAGAGAATAGTGGAAAGACTAAAGTGGAAAGACTGTAGTGGACAGAATAAAGTTGATACTATAGTGGAAAGACTAAAGTGGAAAGACTAAAGTGGACAGAATATAGTGGAAAGACTGAAGTGGAAAGACTAAGTGGACAGACTAAAGTGGAAAGACCATAGTGGAAAGACTAAAGTGGACAGACTATAGTGGAAAGACTAAAGTGGACGGACTGAAGTGGAAAAACTATAGTGGAAAGACTAAAGTGGAAAGACTATAGTGGACAGACTATAGTGGAAAAAACTGAAGTGGAAAGACTCAGTGGACAAACTAAAGTGGACAGACTCTAGTGGAAAGACTGAAGTGGAAAGACTAAGTGGAAAGACTAAAGCGGAAAGACTATAGTGGAAAGACTGAAGTTGAACGACTAAAAGGACAGACTAAAGTGGAAAGACTATAGTGGAATGACTAAAGTGGACAGACTATTGTGGAAAGACTAAAGTGGACAGACTAAAGTGGAAAGACTAAATTGGAAAGACTAAAGTTGACAGAATAAAGTGGATACTATAGTGGAAAGACTAAAGTGGAAAGACTAAAGTGGACAGACTATAGTGGAAAGACTGAAGTGGAAAGACTAAGTGGACAGACTAAAGTGGAAAGACTATACTGGAGAAACTGTTGTGGACAGAATAAAGTCGAGACTACAGTGGAAAGTCTAAAGTGGAAAGACTGAAGTGGACAGAGAATAGTGGAAAGACTAAAGTGGACAGACTATAGTGGAAAGACTATAGTGGACAGACAATAGTGGAAAGACTGAAGTTGAAAGACTCAGTGGACAAACGAAAGTGGACAGACTCTAGTGGAAAGACTGAAGTGGAAAGACTAAGTGGAAAGACGAAAGCGGAAAGACTAAAGTGGACAGACTATAGTGGAAAGACTAAAGTGGACAGACTAAAGTGGAAAGACTAAAGTGGACAGACTATAGTGGAAAGACTAAAGTGGACAGACTATAGTGGAAAGACAAAAGTGGACAGACTAAAGTGGAAAGACTAAAGTAGAAAGACTAAAGTGGACAGACGATAGTGGAAATGACTAAAGTGGAAAGACTAAAGTGGACAGACCAAAGTGGACAGACTAAAGTGGAAAGACTAAAGTGGACAGACTCTAGTGGAAAGACTGAAGTGGAAAGACTAAGTAGAAAGTCAAAAGCGGAAAAGACTAAAGTGGAAAGACTAAAGTGGACAGACTATAGTGGAAAGAATAAAGTGGACAGACTAAAGTGGAAAGAATAAAGTGGAAAGACTAAAGTGGACAGACTATAGTGGAAAGACTAAAGTGGAAAGACTAAAGTGGAAAGACTAAAGTGGACAGACTATAGTGGAAAGACTAAAGTGGACAGACTATAGTGGAAAGACTAAAGTGGACAGACTAAAGTGGAAAGACTAAAGTGGACAGACGATAGTGGAAATGACTAAAGTGGAAAGACTAAAGTGGACAGACTAAAGTGGAAAGACTAAAGTTGACAGAATATAGTGGAGAGTATAGTGGAAAGAATACAGTGGAAAGACTGTAGTGGACAGAATAAAGTGGAGACTATAGTGGAAAGACTAAAGTGGAGAGAGAATAGTGGAAAGACTAAAGTGGAAAGACTGTAGTGGACAGAATAAAGTGGAGACTACAGTGGAAAGACTAAAGTGGAGAGAGAATAGTGGAAAGACTAAAGTGGAAAGACTGTAGTGGACAGAATAAAGTGGATACTGTAGTGGAAAGACTCAAGTGGAAAGACTAAAGTGGACAGACTATAGTGGAAAGACTGTAGTGGACAGAATAAAGTGGAGAATATAGTGGAAAGACTAAAGTGGAAAGACTATAGTAGAAAGACTATAGTGGAAAGACTGTAGTGGACAGAATAAAGTGGAGACTATAGTGGAAAGACTAAAGTGGACAGACTAAAGTGGAAAGACTAAAGTGGACAGACGATAGTGGAAAGACTAAAGTGGACAGACTATAGTGGAAAGACTAAAGTGGACAGACTAAAGTGGAAAGACTAAAGTGGACAGACGATAGTGGAAATGACTAAAGTGGAAAGACTAAAGTGGACAGACCAAAGTGGACAGACTAAAGTGGAAAGACTAAAGTGGACAGACTCTAGTGGAAAGACTGAAGTGGAAAGACTAAGTAGAAAGACTAAAGCGGAAAGACTAAAGTGGAAAGACTAAAGTGGACAGACTATAGTGGAAAGACTAAAGTGGACAGACTAAAGTGGAAAGACTAAAGTGGACAGACTATTGTGGAAAGACTAAAGTGGACAGACTATAGTGGAAAGACTAAAGTGGACAGACTAAAGTGGAAAGACTAAAGTGGAAAGACTAAAGTGGACAGACGATAGTGGAAATGACTAAAGTGGAAAGACTAAAGTGGACAGACCAAAGTGGACAGACTAAAGTGGAAAGACTAAAGTGGACAGACTCTAGTGGAAAGACTGAAGTGGAAAGACTAAGTAGAAAGACTAAAGCGGAAAGACTAAAGTGGAAAGACTAAAGTGGACAGACTATAGTGGAAAGACTAAAGTGGACAGACTGTAGTGGACAGAATAAAGTGGAGACTACAGTGGAAAGACTAAAGTGGAGAGAGAATAGTGGAAAGACTAAAGTGGAAAGACTGTAGTGGACAGAATAAAGTGGATACTGTAGTGGAAAGACTCAAGTGGAAAGACTAAAGTGGACAGACTATAGTGGAAAGACTGTAGTGGACAGAATAAAGTGGAGAATATAGTGGAAAGACTAAAGTGGAAAGACTATAGTAGAAAGACTATAGTGGAAAGACTGTAGTGGACAGAATAAAGTGGAGACTATAGTGGAAAGACTAAAGTGGACAGACTAAAGTGGAAAGACTAAAGTGACAGACGATAGTGGAAAGACTAAAGTGGACAGACTATAGTGGAAAGACTAAAGTGGACAGACTAAAGTGGAAAGACTAAAGTGGAAAGACTAAAGTGGACAGACGATAGTGGAAATGACTAAAGTGGAAAGACTAAAGTGGACAGACTCTAGTGGAAAGACTGAAGTGGAAAGACTAAGTAGAAAGACTAAAGCGGAAAGACTAAAGTGGAAAGACTAAAGTGGACAGACTATAGTGGAAAGACTAAAGTGGACCGACTAAAGTGGAAAGACTAAAGTGGACAGACTATAGTGGAAAGACTAAAGTGGACAGACTATAGTGGAAAGACTAAAGTGGACAGACTAAAGTGGAAAGACTAAAGTGGAAAGACTAAAGTGGACAGACGATAGTGGAAATGACTAAAGTGGAAAGACTAAAGTGGACAGACCAAAGTGGACAGACTAAAGTGGAAAGACTAAAGTGGACAGACTCTAGTGGAAAGACTGAAGTGGAAAGACTAAGTAGAAAGACTAAAGCGGAAAGACTAAAGTGGAAAGACTAAAGTGGACAGACTATAGTGGAAAGACTAAAGTGGACAGACTAAAGTGGAAAGACTAAAGTGGAAAGACTAAAGTGGACAGACTATAGTGGAAAGACTAAAGTGGAAAGACTAAAGTGGAAAGACTAAAGTGGACAGACTATAGTGGAAAGACTAAAGTGAACAGACTATAGTGGAAAGACTAAAGTGGACAGACTAAAGTGGAAAGACTAAAGTGGACAGACGATAGTGGAAATGACTAAAGTGGAAAGACTAAAGTGGACAGACTAAAGTGGACAGACTAAAGTGGAAAGACTAAAGTGGACAGACTCTAGTGGAAATACTGAAGTGGAAAGACTAAGTAGAAAGAATAAAGCGGAAAGACTCAAGTGGAAAGACTAAAGTGGACAGACTAAAGTGGAAAGACTAAAGTGGAAAGACTAAAGTTGACAGAATATAGTGGAGAGTATAGTGGAAAGAATACAATGGAAAGACTGTAGTGGACAGAATAAAGTGGAGACTATAGTGGAAAGACTAAAGTGGAGAGAGAATAGTGGAAAGACTAAAGTGGAAAGACTGTAGTGGACAGAACAAAGTGGAGACTATAGTGGAAAGACTAAAGTGGAAAGAGAATAGTGGAAAGACTAAAGTGGAAAGACTGTAGTGGACAGAATAAAGTGGATACTATAGTGGAAAGACTCAAGTGGAAAGACTAAAGTGGACAGACTATAGTGGAAAGACTAAAGTGGAAAGACTCAGTGGACAAACTAAAGTGGACAGACTCTAGTGGAAAGACTGAAGTGGAAAGACTAAGTGGAAAGACGAAAGCGGAAAGACTAAAGTGGAAAGACTAAAGTGGACAGACTATAGTGGAAAGATTAAAGTGGACAGACTAAAGCGGAAAGAGTAAAGTGGAAAGACTAAAGTTGACAGAATAAAGTGGAAAGTATAGTGGAAAGAATAAAGTGGACAGAGAATAGTGGAAAGACTAAAGTGGATAGACTAAAGTGGACAGACGATAGTGGAAATGACTAAAGTGGAAAGACTAAATTGGACGGACTAAAGTGGACAGACTAAAGTGGACAGAGAATAGTGGAAAGACTAAAGTGGAAAGACTGTAGTGGACAGAATAAAGTGGAGACTATAGTGGAAAGACTAAAGCGGAAAAACTAAAGTGGACAGAATATAGTGGAAAGACTATAGTGGAAAGACTGTAGTGGACGGAATAAAGCGGAGACTATAGTGGAAAGACTAAAGTGGAAAGACTAAAGTGGAAAGACTAAAGTGGACAGACTATAGTGGAAAGACTAAAGTGGACAGACTATAGTGGAAAGACTAAAGTGGACAGACTAAAGTGGAAAGACTAAAGTGGACAGACTATAGTGGAAAGACTAAAGTGGACAGACTATAGTGGAAAGACTAAAGTGGACAGACTAAAGTGGAAAGACTAAAGTGGACAGACTCTAGTGGAATGACTAAAGTGCAAAGACTAAAGTGGACCGACTAAAGTGGACAGACTAAAGTGGAAAGACTAAAGTGGACAGACTCTAGTGGAAAGACTAAAGTGGAAAGACTAAAGTGGACAGAGAATAGTGGAAAGACTAAAGTGGAAAGACTGTAGTGGACAGAATAAAGTGGAGACTATAGTGGAAAGACTAAAGCGGAAAAACTAAAGTGGACAGAATATAGTGGAAAGACTATAGTGGAAAGACTGTAGTGGACGGAATAAAGCGGAGACTATAGTGGAAAGACTAACGTGGACAGAGAATAGTGGAAAGACTAAAGTGGACAGACTATAGTGGAAAGACTGTAGTGGACAGAATAAAGTGGAGACCACAGTGGAAAGACTAAAGTGGAAAGACAAAAGTGGAAAGACTATAGTGGAAAGACTGTAGTGGACAGAATAAAGTGGAGAGTATAGTGGAAAGAATAAAGTGGACAGAGAATAGTGGAAAGACTAAAGTGGAAAGACTAAAGTGGACAGACGATAGTGGAAATGACTAAAGTGGAAAGACTAAAGTGGACGGACTAAAGTGGACAGACTAAAGTGGAAAGACTAAAGTGGACAGACTGTAGTGGAAAGACTGAAGTGGAAAGACTAAGTAGAAAGACTAAAGCGGAAAGACTAAAGTGGAAAGACTAAAGTGGACAGACTATAGTGGAAAGACTAAAGTGGACAGACTAAAGTGGAAAGACTAAAGTGGGAAGACTAAAGTGGACAGACTATAGTGGAAAGACTAAAGTGGAAAGACTAAAGTGGAAAGACTAAAGTGGAAAGACTATAGTGGAAAGACTAAAGTGGACAGACTATAGTGGAAAGACTAAAGTGGACAGACTAAAGTGGAAAGACTAAAGTGGACAGACTATAGTGGAAAGACTAAAGTGGACAGACTATAGTGGAAAGACTAAAGTGGACAGACTAAAGTGGAAAGACTAAAGTGGACAGACTCTAGTGGAATGACTAAAGTGGAAAGACTAAAGTGGACCGACTAAAGTGGACAGACTAAAGTGGAAAGACTAAAGTGGACAGACTCTAGTGGAAAGACTGAAGTGGAAAGACTAAGTAGAAAGACTAAAGCGGAAAGACTAAAGTGGAAAGACTAAAGTGGACAGACTATAGTGGAAAGACTAAAGTGGACAGACTAAAGTGGAAAGACTAAAGTGGAAAGACTAAAGTTGACAGAATAAAGTGGAGAGTATAGTGGAAAGAATACAGTGGAAAGACTGTAGTGGACAGAATAAAGTGGAGACTATAGTGGAAAGACTAAAGTGGAGAGAGAATAGTGGAAAGACTAAAGTGGAAAGACTGTAGTGGACAGAATAAAGTGGAGACTATAGTGGAAAGACTAAAGTGGAGAGAGAATAGTGGAAAGACTAAAGTGGAAAGACTGTAGTGGACAGAATAAAGTGGATACTATAGTGGAAAGACTCAAGTGGAAAGACTAAAGTGGACAGACTATGGTGGAAAGACTGAAGTGGAAAGACTATGTGGACAGACTAAAGTGGAAAGACTATAGTGGAAAGACTAAAGTGGACAGACAATAGTGGAAAGACTGAAGTGGAAAGACTCAGTGGACAAACTAAAGTGGACAGACTCTAGTGGAAAGACTGAAGTGGAAAGACTAAGTGGAAAGACGAAAGCGGAAAGACTAAAGTGGAAAGACTAAAGTGGACAGACTAAAGTGGAAAGACTAAAGTTGACAGAATAAAGTGGAGAGTATAGTGGAAAGAATAAAGTGGACAGAGAATAGTGGAAATATTGAAGTTGACAGAATATAGTGGAAAGACTATAGTGGAGAGACTGGAGTGGACTGAATAAAGTGGAGACTATAGTGGAAAGTCTAACATGGACAGAGAATAGTGGAAAGACTAAAGTGGACAGACTATAGTGGAAAGACTGTAGTGGACAGAATAAAGTGGAGACTACAGTGGAAAGACTAAAGTGGAAAGACTAAAGTGGACAGACTATAGTGGAAAGACTGTAGTGGACAGAATAAAGTGGAGAGTATAGTGGAAAGAATAAAGTGGACAGAGAATAGTGGAAAGACAAAAGTGGGCAGACTATAGTGGAAAGACTATACTGGAGGGACTGTAGTGGACAGAATAAAGTGGAGACTACAGTGGAAAGTCTAAAGTGGAAAGACTGAAGTGGACAGAGAATAGTGGAAAGACTAAAGTGGAAAGACTGTAGTGGACAGAATAAAGTGGAGACTATAGTTGAAAGACTAAAGTGGACAGACTATAGTAGAAAGACTATAGTGGAAAGACTGTAGTGGACAGAATAAAGTGGAGACTATAGTGGAAAGACTAAAGTGGACAGACTAAAGTGGAAAGACTAAAGTGGAAAGACTAAAGTGGACAGACGATAGTGGAAATGACTAAAGTGGAAAGACTAAAGTGGACAGACTAAAGTGGACAGACTAAAGTGGAAAGACTAAAGTGGACAGACTCTAGTGGAAAGACTGAAGTGGAAAGACTAAGTAGAAAGACTAAAGCGGAAAGACTAAAGTGGAAAGACTATAGTGGAGAGACTGGCGTGGACTGAATAAAGTGGAGACTATAGTGGAAAGTCTAAAGTGGAAATACTAAAGTGGACAGAGAATAGTGGAAAGACTAAAGTGGAAAGACTTTAGTGGACAGAATAAAGTGGAGACTATAGTGGAAAGACTAACGTGGACAGAGAATAGTGGAAAGACTAAAGTGGAAAGACTATAGTGGAAAGACTGTAGAGGACAGAATAAAGTGGAGACTACAGTATAGTAGAAAGGCTAAAGTGAAAAGACTAAAGTGGACAGAGAATAGTGGAAAGACTAAAGTGGGCAGACTATAGTGGAAAGACTGAAGTGGAAAGACTCAGTGGACAAACTAAAGTGGACAGACTCTAGTGGAAAGACTGAAGTGGAAAGACTAAGTGGAAAGACGAAAGCGGAAAGACTAAAGTGGAAAGACTAAAGTGGACAGACTATAATGGAAAGATTAAAGTGAACAGACTAAAGCGGAAAGAGTAAAGTGGAAAGACTAAAGTTGACAGAATAAAGTGGAGAGTATAGTGGAAAGAATAAAGTGGACAGAGAATAGTGGAAATATTAAAGTTGACAGACTATAGTGGAAAGACTATAGTGGAGAGACTGGAGTGGACTGAATAAAGTGGAGACTATAGTGGAAAGTCTAAAGTTGAAATACTAAAGTAGACAGAGAATAGTGGAAAGACTAAAGTGGAAAGACTGTAGTTGACAGAATAAAGTGGAGACTATAGTGGAAAGACTAAAGCGGAAAGGCTAAAGTGGACAGAATATAGTGGAAAGACTATAGTGGAAAGACTGTAGTGGACAGAATAAAGTGGAGACTATAGTGGAAAGACTAACGTGGACAGAGAATAGTGGAAAGACTAAAGTGGACAGACTATAGTGGAAAGACTGTAGTGGACAGAATAAAGTGGAGACTACAGTGGAAAGACTAAAGTGGAAAGACTAAAGTGGACAGACTATAGTGGAAAGACTGTAGTGGACAGAATAAAGTGGAGAGTATAGTGGAAAGAATAAAGTGGACAGAGAATAGTGGAAAGACTAAAGTGGGCAGACTATAGTGGAAAGACTATACTGGAGGGACTGTAGTGGACAGAATAAAGTGGAGACTACAGTGGAAAGTCTAAAGTGGAAAGACTGAAGTGGACAGAGAATAGTGGAAAGACTAAAGTGGAAAGACTGTAGTGGACAGAATAAAGTGGAGACTATAGTTGAAAGACTAAAGTGGACAGACCATAGTAGAAAGACTATAGTGGAAAGACTGTAGTGGACAGAATAAAGTGGAGACTATATTGGAAAGACTAAAGTGGACAGACTAAAGTGGAAAGACTAAAGTGGAAAGACTAAAGTGGACAGACGATAGTGGAAATGACTAAAGTGGAAAGACTAAAGTGGAAAGACTAAAGTGGACAGACTAAAGTGGAAAGACTAAAGTGGACAGACTCTAGTGGAAAGACTGAAGTGGAAAGACTAAGTAGAAAGAATAAAGCGGAAAGACTAAAGTGGAAAGACTAAAGTGGACAGACTATAGTGGAAAGACTAAAGTGGACAGACTAAAGCGGAAAGACTAAAGTGGAAAGACTAAAGTGGACAGACTATAGTGGAAAGACTAAAGTGGAAAGACTAAAGTGGAAAGACTAAAGTTGACAGAATAAAGTGGAGAGTATAGTGGAATGAATAAAGTGGACAGAAAATAGTGGAAATACTAAAGTTGACAGACTATAGTGGAAAGACTATAGCGGAGAGACTGTAGTGGACAGAATAAAGTGGAGACTATAGTGGAAAGTCTAAAGTGGAAAGACTAAAGTGGACAGAGAATAGTGGAAAGACTAAAGTGGAAAGACTGTAGTGGACAGAATAAAGTGGAGACTATAGTGGAAAGACTAAAGTGGAAAGACTAAAGTGGACAGACTATAGTGGAAAGACTATAGTGGAAAGACTGTAGTGGACAGAATAAAGTGGAGACTATAGTGGAAAGACTAACGTGGACAGAGAATAGTGGAAAGACTAAAGTGGAAAGACTATAGTGGAAAGACTGTAGAGGACAAAATAAAGTGGAGACTACAGTATAGTAGAAAGGCTAAAGTGAAAAGATTAAAGTGGACAGAGAATAGTGGAAAGACTAAAGTGGGCAGACTATAGTGGAAAGACTATACTGGAGAGACTGTAGTGGACAGAATAAAGTGGAGACTACAGTGGAAAGTCTAAAGTGGAAAGACTGAAGTGGACAGAGAATAGTGGAAAGACTAAAGTGGTAAGACTGTAGTGGACAGAATAAAGTGGAGACTATAGTGGAAAGACTAAAGTGGACAGACTATAGTAGAAAGACTATAGTGGAAAGACTGTAGTGGACAGAATAAAGTGGAGACTATAGTGGAAAGACTAAAGTGGACAGACTAAAGTGGAAAGACTAAAGTGGACAGACGATAGTGGAAATGACTAAAGTGGAAAGACTAAAGTGGACAGACTAAAGTGGAAAGACTAAAGTGGACAGACTCTAGTGGAAAGACTGAAGTGGAAAGACTAAGTAGAAAGACTAAAGCGGAAAGACTAAAGTGGAAAGACTAAAGTGGACAGACTATAGTGGAAAGACTAAAGTTGACAGACTAAAGTGGAAAGACTAAAGTGGAAAGACTAAAGTGGACAGACTATAGTGGAAAGACTAAAGTGGAAAGACTAAAGTGGAAAGACTAAAGTTGACAGAATAAAGTGGAGAGTATAGTGGAATGAATAAAGTGGACAGAAAATAGTGGAAATACTAAAGTTGACAGACTATAGTGGAAAGACTATAGCGGAGAGACTGTAGTGGACAGAATAAAGTGGAGACTATAGTGGAAAGTCTAAAGTGGAAAGACTAAAGTGGAGAGAGAATAGTGGAAAGACTAAAGTGGAAAGACTGTAGTGGACAGAATAAAGTGGAGACTATAGTGGAAACACTAAAGTGGAAAGACTAAAGTGGACAGACTATAGTGGAAAGACTATAGTGGAAAGACTGTAGTGGACAGAATAAAGTGGAGACTATAGTGGAAAGACTAACGTGGACAGAGAATAGTGGAAAGACTAAAGTGGACAGACTATAGTGGAAAGACTATAGTGGAAAGACTGTAGAGGACAGAATAAAGTGGAGACTACAGTATAGTAGAAAGGCTAAAGTGAAAAGACTAAAGTGGACAGAGAATAGTGGAAAGACTAAAGTGGAAAGACAGTAGTGGACAGAATAAAGTGGAGACTACAGCGGAAAGACTAAAGTGGAAAGACTAATGTGGACAGACTATAGTTGAAAGACTGAAGTGGATAGACTAAAGTGGAAAAACTGTATTGGACAAAATAAAGTGTAGACTATAGTGGAAAGACTACAGTGGGCAGAGAATAGTGGAAAAACTAAAATGGACAGACTTTAGTGGAAAGACTATAGTGGAAAGACTAAAGTTGGCAGAGAATAGCGGAAAGACTAAAGTGGACAGACTATAGTGGAAAGACTATAGTGGAAAGACTGTAGTGGACAGAATAAAGTGGAGACTGTAGTGGAAAGACTAAAGTGGACAGAGAATAGTGGAAAGACTAAAGTGGAAAGACTGTAGTGGACAGAATAAAGTGGAGACTATAGTGGAAAGACTAAAGTAGACAGAAAATAGTGGAAACACTAGAGTGGACAGACTATAGTGGAAAGACTAAAGTGGACAGACTAAAGTGGAAAGACTAAAGTGGAAAGACTAAACTGGACAGACTATAGTGGAAAGACTATAGTGGAAAGACCGTAGTGGACAGAATAAAGTGGAGACTATAGTGGAAAGACTAAAGTGGAAAGACTAAGTGGACAGACTAAAGCGAAAGACTAAAGTGGAAAGACTAAAGTGGACAAACTATAGTGGAAAGACTAAAGTGGACAGACTAAAGTGGAAAGACTAAAGTGGAAAGACTAAAGTGGACAGACTCTAGTGGAAAGACTGAAGTGGAAAGACTAAGTGGACAGGCTAAAGCGGAAAGACTAAAGAGGAAAGACTAAAGTGGACAGACTAAGTGTACACACTGCAGTGGACAGAATAAAGTGGAAAGACTAAAGTGGAAAGACTAAAGTGGACAGACTATAGTGGAAAGACTAAATTGGACAGACTAAAGTGGAAAGACTAAAGTAGAAAGACTAAAGTGGACAGACTATAGTGGAAAGACTATAGTGGAGAGACTATAGTGGAAAGACTGTAGTGGACAGAATAAAGTGGAGACTATAGTGGAAAGACTAAAGTAGACAGAGAATAGTGGAAAGACTAGAGTGGACAGACTATAGTGGAAAGACTAAAGTGGACAGACTAAAGTGGAAAGACTAAAGTGGAAAGACTAAAGTGGACAGACTATAGTGGAAAGACTATAGTGGAAAGACTGTAGTGGACAGAATAAAGTGGAGACTATAGCGGAAAGACTAAAGTGGAAAGACTAAGTGGACAGACTAAAGCGAAAGACTAAAGTGGAAAGACTAAAGTGGACAGACTATAGTGGAAAGACTAAAGTGGACAGACTAAAGTGGAAAGACTAAAGTGGAAAGACTAAAGTGGACAGACTATAGTGGGAAGACTACAGTGGGCAGAGAATAGTGGAAAAACTAAAATGGACAGACTTTAGTGGAAAGACTAAAGTTGGCAGAGAATAGCGGAAAGACTAAAGTGGACAGACTATAGTGGAAAGACTATAGTGGAAAGACTGTAGTGGACAGAATAAAGTGGAGACTGTAGTGGAAAGACTAAAGTGGACAGAGAATAGTGGAAAGACTAAAGTGGAAAGACTGTAGTGGACAGAATAAAGTGGAGACAATAGTGGAAAGACTAAAGTAGACAGAAAATAGTGGAAACACTAGAGTGGACAGACTATAGTGGAAAGACTAAAGTGGACAGACTAAAGTGGAAAGACTAAAGTGGAAAGACTAAAGTGGACAGACTCTAGTGGAAAGACTGAAGTGGAAAGACTAAGTGGACAGGCTAAAGCGGAAAGACTAAAGAGGAAAGACTAAAGTGGACAGACTAAGTGTACACACTGCAGTGGACAGAATAAAGTGGAAAGACTAAAGTGGAAAGACTAATGTGGACAGACTATAGTGGAAAGACTAAATTGGACAGACTAAAGTGGAAAGACTAAAGTAGAAAGACTAAAGTGGACAGACTATAGTGGAAAGACTATAGTGGAAAGACTATAGTGGAAAGACTGTAGTGGACAGAATAAAGTGGAGACTATAGTGGAAAGACTAAAGTAGACAGAGAATAGTGGAAAGACTAGAGTGGACAGACTATAGTGGAAAGACTAAAGTGGACAGACTAAAGTGGAAAGACTAAAGTGGAAAGACTAAAGTGGACAGACTATAGTGGAAAGACTATAGTGGAAAGACTGTAGTGGACAGAATAAAGTGGAGACTATAGCGGAAAGACTAAAGTGGAAAGACTAAGTGGACAGACTAAAGCGAAAGACTAAAGTGGAAAGACTAAAGTGGACAGACTATAGTGGAAAGACTAAAGTGGACAGACTAAAGTGGAAAGACTAAAGTGGAAAGACTAAAGTGGACAGACTATATTGGGAAGACCATAGTGGAAAGACTGTAGTGGACAGAAGAAAGTGGAGACTATAGTGGAAAGACTAAAGTGGAAAGACCAAAGTGGACAGAGATTAGTGGAAAGACTAAAGTGGACAGACTATAGTGGAAAGACTAAAGTGGACAGACTATAGTGGAAAGACTATAGTGGAGAGACTGTAGTGGACAGAAGAAAGTGGAGACTATAGTGGAAAGTCTAAAGTGGAAAGACTAAAGTGGACAGAGAATAGTGGAAAGACTGAAGTTGAAAGACTGTAGTGGACAGAATAAAGTGGAGACTATAGCGGAAAGACTAAAGTGGAAAGACTAAGTGGACAGACTAAAGCGAAAGACTAAAGTGGAAAGACTAAAGTGGACAGACTATAGTGGAAAGAGTAAAGTGGACAGACTAAAGTGGAAAGACTAAAGTGGAAAGACTAAAGTGGACAGACTAGAGTGGAAAGACTATAGTGGAAAGACTGTAGTGGACAGAATAAAGTGGAGACTATAGCGGAAAGACTAAAGTGGAAAGACTAAGTGGACAGACTAAAGCGAAAGACTAAAGTGGAAAGACTAAAGTGGACAGACTATAGTGGAAAGACTAAAGTGGACAGACTAAAGTGGAAAGACTAAAGTGGAAAGAATAAAGTGGACAGACTATAGTGGGAAGACCATAGTGGAAAGACTGTAGTGGACAGAAGAAAGTGGAGACTATAGTGGAAAGACTAAAGTGGAAAGACTAAAGTGGACAGAGATTAGTGGAAAGACTAAAGTGGACAGACTATAGTGGAAAGACTAAAGTGGACAGACTATAGTGGAAAGACTATAGTGGAGAGACTGTAGTGGACAGAAGAAAGTGGAGACTATAGTGGAAAGTCTAAAGTGGAAAGACTAAAGTGGACAGAGAATAGTGGAAAGACTGAAGTTGAAAGACTGTAGTGGACAGAATAAAGTGGAGACTATAGTGGAAAGACTAAAGTGGAAAGACTAAAGTGGACAGACTATAGTGGAAAGACTATATTGAAAGACTGTAGTGGACAGAATAAAGTGGAGACTATAGTGGAAAGACTAAAGTGGACAGAGAAGAATAGTGGAAAGACTAAAGTGGACAGACTATAGTGGAAAGACTATAGTGGAAAGACTGTAGTGGACAGACTAAAGTGGAGACTATAGTGGAAAGACTAAAGTGGGCAGAGAATAGTGGAAAGACTAAAGTGGACAGACTATAGTGGAAAGACTGAAGTGGAAAGACTAAAAGGACAGACTAAAGTGGAAAGACTTTAGTGGAAAGACTAAAGTGGACAGACTATAGTGGAAAGACTAAAGTGGACGGACTGAAGTGGAAAGACTGTAGTGGAAAGACTAAAGTGGAAAGACTATAGTGGACAGACTATAGTGGAAAGACTGAAGTGGAAAGACTCAGTGGACAAACTAAAGTGGACACACTGAAGTGGAGAGAATAAAGTGGAAAGACTAAAGTGGAAAGACTAAAGTGGACAGACTATAGTGGAAAGACTAAAGTGGACAGACTAAAGTGAAAAGACTAAAGTGGAAAGACTAAAGTGGAGAGACTATAGTGGAAAGACTAAAGTGGACAGACTATAGTGGAAAGACTGAAGTGGACAGACTAAAGTGGAAAAACTACAGTGGAAAGACTAAAGTGGACAGACTATAGTGGAAAGACTATAGTGGAAAGACTGTAGTGGACAGAATAAAGAAGAGACTATAGTGGAAAGACTAAAGTGGAGAGAGAATAGTGGAAAGACTAAAGTGGAAAGACTGTAGTGGACAGAATAAAGTTGATACTATAGTGGAAAGACTAAAGTGGAAAGACTAAAGTGGACAGACTATAGTGGAAAGACTGAAGTGGAAAGACTAAGTGGACAGACTAAAGTGGAAAGACTATAGTGGAAAGACTAAAGTGGACAGACTATAGTGGAAAGACTAAAGTGGACGGACTGAAGTGGAAAAACTATAGTGGAAAGACTAAAGTGGAAAGACTATAGTGGACAGACTATAGTGGAAAAAACTGAAGTGGAAAGACTCAGTGGACAAACTAAAGTGGACAGACTCTAGTGGAAAGACTGAAGTGGAAAGACTAAGTGGAAAGACTAAAGCGGAAAGACTATAGTGGAAAGACTGAAGTTGAAAGACTAAAAGGACAGACTAAAGTGGAAAGACTATAGTGGAATGACTAAAGTGGACAGACTATTGTGGAAAGACTAAAGTGGACAGACTAAAGTGGAAAGACTAAATTGGAAAGACTAAAGTTGACAGAATAAAGTGGATACTATAGTGGAAAGACTAAAGTGGAAAGACTGAAGTGGACAGACTATAGTGGAAAGACTGAAGTGGAAAGACTAAGTGGACAGACTAAAGTGGAAAGACTATACTGGAGAGACTGTAGTGGACAGAATAAAGTCGAGACTACAGTGGAAAGTCTAAAGTGGAAAGACTGAAGTGGACAGAGAATAGTGGAAAGACTAAAGTGGAAAGACTGTAGTGGACAGACTCTAGTGGAAAGACTGAAGTGGAAAGACTAAGTAGAAAGACTAAAGCGGAAAGACTAAAGTGGAAAGACTAAAGTGGACAGACTATAGTGGAAAGACTAAAGTGGACAGACTATAGTGGAAAGACTAAAGTGGACAGACTAAAGTGGAAAGACTAAAGTGGAAAGACTAAAGTGGACAGACGATAGTGGAAATGACTAAAGTGGAAAGACTAAAGTGGACAGACTATAGTGGAAAGACTAAAGTGGACAGACTATAGTGGAAAGACTATACTGGAGAGACTGTAGTGGACAGAATAAAGTGGAGACTACAGTGGAAAGTCTAAAGTGGAAAGACTGTAGTGGACAGAATAAAGTGGGGAGTATAGTGGAAAGAATAAAGTGGACAGAGAATAGTGGAAAGACTAAAGTGGGCAGACTATAGTGGAAAGACTATACTGGAGAGACTGTAGTGGACTGAATAAAGTGGAGACTACAGTGGAAAGTCTAAAGTGGAAAGACTGAAGTGGACAGAGAATAGTGGAAAGACTAAAGTGGAAAGACTGTAGTGGACAGACTCTAGTGGAAAGACTGAAGTGGAAAGACTAAGTAGAAAGACTAAAGCGGAAAGACTAAAGTGGAAAGACTAAAGTGGACAGACTATAGTGGAAAGACTAAAGTGGACAGACTAAAGTGGAAAGACTAAAGTGGAAAGACTAAAGTGGAAAGACTAAAGTGGACAGACGATAGTGGAAATGACTAAAGTGGAAAGACTAAAGTGGACAGACTAAAGTGGACAGACTAAAGTGGAAAGACTAAAGTGGACAGACTCTAGTGGAAAGACTGAAGTGGAAAGACTAAGTAGAAAGACTAAAGCGGAAAGACTAAAGTGGAAAGACTAAAGTGGACAGACTATAGTGGAAAGACTAAAGTGGACAGACTAAAGTGGAAAGACTAAAGTGGAAAGACTAAAGTGGACAGACTATAGTGGAAAGACTAAAGTGGAAAGACTAAAGTGGAAAGACTAAAGTTGACAGAATAAAGTGGAGAGTATAGTGGAATGAATAAAGTGGACAGAAAATAGTGGAAATACTAAAGTTGACAGACTATAGTGGAAAGACTATAGCGGAGAGACTGTAGTGGACAGAATAAAGTGGAGACTATAGTGGAAAGTCTAAAGTGGAAAGACTAAAGTGGACAGAGAATAGTGGAAAGACTAAAGTGGAAAGACTGTAGTGGACAGAATAAAGTGGAGAGTATAGTGGAAAGACTAAAGTGGAAAGACTGTAGTGGAAAGACTAAAGTGGAAAGACTATAGTGGACAGACTATAGTGGAAAGACTGAAGTGGAAAGACTCAGTGGACAAACTAAAGTGGACACACTGAAGTGGAGAGAATAAAGTGGAAAGACTAAAGTGGAAAGACTAAAGTGGACAGACTATAGTGGAAAGACTAAAGTGGACAGACTAAAGTGAAAAGACTAAAGTGGAAAGACTAAAGTGGAGAGACTATAGTGGAAAGACTAAAGTGGACAGACTATAGTGGAAAGACTGAAGTGGACAGACTAAAGTGGAAAAACTACAGTGGAAAGACTAAAGTGGACAGACTATAGTGGAAAGACTATAGTGGAAAGACTGTAGTGGACAGAATAAAGAAGAGACTATAGTGGAAAGACTAAAGTGGAGAGAGAATAGTGGAAAGACTAAAGTGGAAAGACTGTAGTGGACAGAATAAAGTTGATACTATAGTGGAAAGACTAAAGTGGAAAGACTAAAGTGGACAGACTATAGTGGAAAGACTGAAGTGGAAAGACTAAGTGGACAGACTAAAGTGGAAAGACTATAGTGGAAAGACTAAAGTGGACAGACTATAGTGGAAAGACTAAAGTGGACGGACTGAAGTGGAAAAACTATAGTGGAAAGACTAAAGTGGAAAGACTATAGTGGACAGACTATAGTGGAAAAAACTGAAGTGGAAAGACTCAGTGGACAAACTAAAGTGGACAGACTCTAGTGGAAAGACTGAAGTGGAAAGACTAAGTGGAAAGACTAAAGCGGAAAGACTATAGTGGAAAGACTGAAGTTGAAAGACTAAAAGGACAGACTAAAGTGGAAAGACTATAGTGGAATGACTAAAGTGGACAGACTATTGTGGAAAGACTAAAGTGGACAGACTAAAGTGGAAAGACTAAATTGGAAAGACTAAAGTTGACAGAATAAAGTGGATACTATAGTGGAAAGACTAAAGTGGAAAGACTGAAGTGGACAGACTATAGTGGAAAGACTGAAGTGGAAAGACTAAGTGGACAGACTAAAGTAGAAAGACTATACTGGAGAGACTGTAGTGGACAGAATAAAGTCGAGACTACAGTGGAAAGTCTAAAGTGGAAAGACTGAAGTGGACAGAGAATAGTGGAAAGACTAAAGTGGAAAGACTGTAGTGGACAGACTCTAGTGGAAAGACTGAAGTGGAAAGACTAAGTAGAAAGACTAAAGCGGAAAGACTAAAGTGGAAAGACTAAAGTGGACAGACTATAGTGGAAAGACTAAAGTGGACAGACTATAGTGGAAAGACTAAAGTGGACAGACTAAAGTGGAAAGACTAAAGTGGAAAGACTAAAGTGGACAGACGATAGTGGAAATGACTAAAGTGGAAAGACTAAAGTGGACAGACTATAGTGGAAAGACTAAAGTGGACAGACTATAGTGGAAAGACTATACTGGAGAGACTGTAGTGGACAGAATAAAGTGGAGACTACAGTGGAAAGTCTAAAGTGGAAAGACTGTAGTGGACAGAATAAAGTGGGGAGTATAGTGGAAAGAATAAAGTGGACAGAGAATAGTGGAAAGACTAAAGTGGGCAGACTATAGTGGAAAGACTATACTGGAGAGACTGTAGTGGACTGAATAAAGTGGAGACTACAGTGGAAAGTCTAAAGTGGAAAGACTGAAGTGGACAGAGAATAGTGGAAAGACTAAAGTGGAAAGACTGTAGTGGACAGACTCTAGTGGAAAGACTGAAGTGGAAAGACTAAGTAGAAAGACTAAAGCGGAAAGACTAAAGTGGAAAGACTAAAGTGGACAGACTATAGTGGAAAGACTAAAGTGGACAGACTAAAGTGGAAAGACTAAAGTGGAAAGACTAAAGTGGAAAGACTAAAGTGGACAGACGATAGTGGAAATGACTAAAGTGGAAAGACTAAACTGGACAGACTAAAGTGGACAGACTAAAGTGGAAAGACTAAAGTGGACAGACTCTAGTGGAAAGACTGAAGTGGAAAGACTAAGTAGAAAGACTAAAGCGGAAAGACTAAAGTGGAAAGACTAAAGTGGACAGACTATAGTGGAAAGACTAAAGTGGACAGACTAAAGTGGAAAGACTAAAGTGGAAAGACTAAAGTGGACAGACTATAGTGGAAAGACTAAAGTGGAAAGACTAAAGTGGAAAGACTAAAGTTGACAGAATAAAGTGGAGAGTATAGTGGAATGAATAAAGTGGACAGAAAATAGTGGACATACTAAAGTTGACAGACTATAGTGGAAAGACTATAGCGGAGAGACTGTAGTGGACAGAATAAAGTGGAGACTATAGTGGAAAGTCTAAAGTGGAAAGACTAAAGTGGACAGAGAATAGTGGAAAGACTAAAGTGGAAAGACTGTAGTGGACAGAATAAAGTGGAGAGTATAGTGGAAAGACTAAAGTGGAAAGACTAAAGTGGACAGACTATAGTGGAAAGACTATAGTGGAATGACTGTAGTGGACAGAATAAAGTGGAGACTATAGTGGAAAGACTAACGTGGACAAAGAATAGTGGAAAGACTAAAGTGGACAGACTATAGTGGAAAGACTATAGTGGAAAGACTGTAGTGGACAGAATAAAGTGGAGACTACAGTATAGTAGAAAGGCTAAAGTTAAAAGACTAAAGTGGACAGAGAATAGTGTAAAGACTAAAGTGGAAAGACTGTAGTGGACAGAATATAGTGGAGACTACAGTGGAAAGACTAAAGTGGAAAGACTAATGTGGACAGACTATAGTGGAAAGACTGAAGTGGACAGACTAAAGTGGAAAAACTGTATTGGACAAAATAAAGTGTAGACTATAGTGGAAAGACTACAGTGGGCAGAGAATAGTGGAAAAACTAAAATGGACAGACTTTAGTGGAAAGACTATAGTGGAAAGACTATAGTTGGCAGAGAATAGCGGAAAGACTAAAGTGGACAGACTATAGTGGAAAGACTATAGTGGAAAGACTGTAGTGGAAAGACTATAGTGGAAAGACTGTAGTGGACAGAATAAAGTGGAGACCATAGTGGAAAGACTAAAGTGGACAGAGAATAGTGGAAAGACTAAAGTAGACAGACTAAAGTGGACAGACTAAAGTGGAAAGACTAAAGTCGAAAGACTAAACTGGACAGACTATAGTGGAAAGACTATAGTGGAAAGACTGTAGTGGACAGAATAAAGTGGAGACTATAGTGGAAAGACTAAAGTGGAAAGACTAAGTGGACAGACTAAAGCGAAAGACTAAAGTGGAAAGACTAAAGTGGACAGACTATAGTGGAAAGACTAAAGTGGACAGACTAAAGTGGAAAGACTATAGTTGGCAGAGAATAGCGGAAAGACTAAAGTGGACAGACTATAGTGGAAAGACTATAGTGGAAAGACTGTAGTGGACAGAATAAAGTGGAGACCATAGTGGAAAGACTAAAGTGGACAGAGAATAGTGGAAAGACTAAAGTAGACAGACTAAAGTGGACAGACTAAAGTGGAAAGACTAAAGTGGAAAGACTAAACTGGACAGACTATAGTGGAAAGACTATAGTGGAAAGACTGTAGTGGACAGAATAAAGTGGAGACTATAGTGGAAAGACTAAAGTGGAAAGACTAAGTGGACAGACTAAAGCGAAAGACTAAAGTGGAAAGACTAAAGTGGACAGACTATAGTGGAAAGACTAAAGTGGACAGACTAAAGTGGAAAGACTAAAGTGGAAAGACTAAAGTGGACAGACTCTAGTGGAAAGACTGAAGTGGAAAGACTAAGTGGACAGGCTAAAGCGGAAAGACTAAAGAGGAAAGACTAAAGTGGACAGACTAAGTGTACAAACTGCAGTGGACAGAATAAAGTGGAAAGACTAAAGTGGAAAGACTAAAGTGGACAGACTATAGTGGAAAGACTAAATTTGACAGACTAAAGTGGAAAGACTAAAGTGGAAAGACTAAAGTGGAAAGACTATAGTGGAAAGACTATAGTGGAAAGACTATAGTGGAAAGACTGTAGTGGACAGAATAAAGTGGAGACTATAATGGAAAGACTAAAGTAGACAGAGAATAGTGGAAAGACTAGAGTGGACAGACTATAGTGGAAAGACTAAAGTGGACAGACTAAAGTGGAAAGACTAAAGTGGAAAGACTAAAGTGGAAAGACTAAGTGGACAGACTAAAGCGAAAGACTAAAGTGGAAAGACTAAAGTGGACAGACTATAGTGGAAAGACTAAAGTGGACAGACTAAAGTGGAAAGACTAAAGTGGAAAGACTAAAGTGGACAGACTATAGTCGGAAGACCATAGTGGAAAGACTGTAGTGGACAGAAGAAAGTGGAGACTATAGTGGAAAGACTAAAGTGGAAAGACTAAAGTGGACAGAGATTAGTGGAAAGGCTAAAGTGGACAGACTATAGTGGAAAGACTAAAGTCGACAGACGAAAGTGGAAAGACTAAAGTGGACAGACTGTAGTGGACAGAATAAAGTGGAGAGTATAGTGGAAAGAATAAAGTGGACAGAGAATAGTGGAAAGACTAAAGTGGACAGTCTATAGTGGAAAGACGATAGTGGAGAGACTGTAGTGGACAGAATAAAGTGGAGACTGTAGTGGAAAGTCTAAAGTGGAAAGACTAAAGTTGACAGAGAATAGTGGAAAGACTGAAGTTGAAAGACTGTAGTGGACAGAATAAAGTGGAGACTATAGTGGAAAGACTAAAGTGGAAAGACTAAAGTGGACAGACTATAGTGGAAAGACTATAGTGGAAAGACTGTAGTGGACAGAATAAAGTGGAGACTATAGTGGAAAGACTAAAGTGGACAGAGAAGAATAGTGGAAAGACTATAGTGGACAGACTATAGTGGAAAGACTATAGTGGAAAGACTGTAGTGGACAGACTAAAGTGGAGACTATAGTGGAAAGACTAAAGTGGGCAGAGAATAGTGGAAAGACTAAAGTGGACAGACTATAGTGGAAAGACTGAAGTGGAAAGACTAAAAGGACAGACTAAAGTGGAAAGACTTTAGTGGAAAGACTAAAGTGGACAGACTATAGTGGAAAGACTAAAGTGGACGGACTGAAGTGGAAAGACTATAGTGGAAAGACTAAAGTGGAAAGACTATAGTGGACAGACTATAGTGGAAAGACTGAAGTGGAACGACTCAGTGGACAAACTAAAGTGTACACACTGAAGTGGAGAGAATAAAGTGGAAAGACTAAAGTGGAAAGACTAAAGTGGACAGACTATAGTGGAAAGACTAAAGTGGACAGACTAAAGTGAAAAGACTAAAGTGGAAAGACTAAAGTGGAGAGACTATAGTGGAAAGCCTAAAGTGGACAGACTATAGTGGAAAGACTGAAGTGGACAGACTAAAGTGGAAAAACTACAGTGGAAAGACTAAAGTGGACAGACTATAGTGGAAAGACTATAGTGGAAAGACTGTAGTGGACAGAATAAAGAAGAGACTATAGTGGAAAGACTAAAGTGGAGAGAGAATAGTGGAAAGACTAAAGTGGAAAGACTGTAGTGGACAGAATAAAGTTGATACTATAGTGGAAAGACTAAAGTGGAAAGACTAAAGTGGACAGACTAAGTGGAAAGACTAAAACGGAAAGACTATAGTGGAAAGACTGAAGTGGAAAGACTAAAAGGACAGACTAAAGTGGAAAGACTATAGTGGAAAGACTAAAGTGGACAGACTATTGTGGAAAGACTAAAGTGGACAGACTAAAGTGGAAAGACTAAATTGGAAAGACTAAAGTTGACAGAATAAAGTGGATACTATAGTGGAAAGACTAAAGTGGAAAGACTAAAGTGGACAGACTAAAGTGGACAGACTATAGTGGAAAGACTGAAGTGGAAAGACTAAAAGGACAGACTAAAGTGAAAAGACTATAGTGGAAAGACTAAAGTGGACAGACTATAGTGGAAAGATTAAAGTGGACAGACTATAGTGGAAAGGCCGTAGTGGACATAATAAAGTCGAGAGTATAGTTTAAAGAATAAAGTGGGCAGAGAATAGTGGGAAGACTAAAGTGGACAGAATATTGTGGAAAGACTATAGTGGAAAGACTGTAGTGGACAGAATAAAGTGGAGACTATAGTGGAAAGACTAAAGTGGACAGAGAATAGTAGAAAGTCTAAAGTGGAAAGACCTGTAGTGGACAGAATAAAGTGGAGACTATAGTGGAAAGACTAAAGTGGACAGACTATAGTGGAAAGACTGAAGTGGAAAGACTAAGTGGACAGACTAAAGTGGCAAGACTATAGTGGAAAGACTAAAGTGGACAGACTATAGTGGAAAGACTAAAGTGGAAAGACTAAAGTGGACAGACTATAGTGGAAAGACTGAAGTGGACAGACAAAAGTGGAAAAACTAGAGTGGAAAGACTAAAGTGGACAGACTATAGTGGAAAGACTAAAGTGGGCAGAGAATAGTGGACTAAAGTGGACAGACTATAGTGGAAAGACTATAGTGGAAAGACTAAAGTGGACAGAGAATAGTAGAAAGACTAAAGTGGAAAGACTAAAGTGAACAGACTATAGTGGAAAGACTGAAGTGGAAAGACTAAGTGGACAGACTGAAGTGGAAAGACTATAGTGGAAAGACTAAAGTGGACAGAGAATAGTGGAAAAACTAAAGTGGAAAGACTGTAGTGGAAAGACTAAAGTAGACAGAGATTAGTGGAAAGACTAAAGTTGGCAGACTTAAGTGGAAAGACAAAAGTGGAAAGACTAAAGTGGACAGACTATAGTGGAAAGACTGTAGTGGACAGAATAAAGTGGAGAGTATAGTGGAAAGAATAAAGTGGACAGACTATAGTGGAAAGACTATAGTGGAAAGACTAAAGTGGACAGAGAATCGTAGAAAGACTAAAGTGAACAGACTATAGTGGAAAGACTGAAGTGGACAGACTAAGTGGACAGACTAAAGTGGAAAGACTATAGTGGAAAGACTAAAGTGGACAGAGAATAGTGGAAAGACTAAAGTGGAAAGACTGTAGTGGAAAGACTAAAGTAGACAGAGATTAGTGGAAAGACTAAAGTTGGCAGACTTAAGTGGAAAGACAAAAGTGGAAAGACTAAAGTGGACAGACTATAGTGGAAAGACTGTAGTGGACAGAATAAAGTGGAGAGTATAGTGGAAAGAATAAAGTGGACAGACTATAGTGGAAAGACTGTAGTGGAGAGACTAGAGTGAAGAGTATAGTGGAAAGAATAAAGTGGACCGAGAATAGTGGAAAGACTAAAGTGGACAGACTATAGTGGAAAGACTATAGTGGAGAGACTGTAGTGGACAGAATAAAGTGGAGACTATAGTGGAAAGTCTAAAGTGGAAAGACTAAAGTGGACAGAGAATAGTGGAAAGACTAAAGTGGAAAGACTCTAGTGGAAAGAATAAAGTGGAGACTATAGTGGAAAGACAAAAGTGGAAAGACTAAAGTGGACAGACTATAGTGGAAAGACTATAGTGGAAAGACTGTAGTGGACAGAATAAAGTGGAGACGATAGTGGAAAGACTAAAGTGGACAGAGAATAGTGGAAAGACTAAAGTGGACAGACTATAGTGGAAAGACTGTAGTGGAGAGACTAGAGTGAAGAGTATAGTGGAAAGAATAAAGTGGACAGAGAATAATGGAAAGACTAAAGTGGACAGACTATCGTGGAAAGACTATAGTGGAGAGACTGTAGTGGACAGAATAAAGTGGAGACTATAGTGGAAAGTCTAAAGTGGAAAGACTAAAGTGGACAGATAATAGTGGAAAGACTAAAGTGGAAAGACTTTAGTGGACAGAATAAAGTGGAGACTATAGTGGACAGACTAAAGTGGAAAGACTAAAGTGGAAAGACTAAAGTGGAAAGACTAAAGTGGACAGACGATAGTGGAAATGACTAAAGTGGAAAGACTAAAGTGGACAGACTAAAGTGGACAGACTAAAGTGGAAAGACTAAAGTGGACAGACTCTAGTGGAAAGACTGAAGTGGAAAGACTAAGTAGAAAGACTAAAGCGGAAAGACTAAAGTGGAAAGACTAAAGTGGACAGACTATAGTGGAAAGACTAAAGTGGACAGAATAAAGTGGAGAGTATAGTGGAAAGACTAAAGTGGAAAGACTAAAGTGGACAGACTATAGTGGAAAGACTATAGTGGAATGACTGTAGTGGACAGAATAAAGTGGAGACTATAGTGGAAAGACTAACGTGGACAAAGAATAGTGGAAAGACTAAAGTGGACAGACTATAGTGGAAAGACTATAGTGGAAAGACTGTAGTGGACAGAATAAAGTGGAGACTACAGTATAGTAGAAAGGCTAAAGTTAAAAGACTAAAGTGGACAGAGAATAGTGTAAAGACTGAAGTGGAAAGACTGTAGTGGACAGAATAAAGTGGAGACTACAGTGGAAAGACTAAAGTGGAAAGACTAATGTGGACAGACTATAGTGGAAAGACTGAAGTGGACAGACTAAAGTGGAAAAACTGTATTGGACAAAATAAAGTGTAGACTATAGTGGAAAGACTACAGTGGGCAGAGAATAGTGGAAAAACTAAAATGGACAGACTTTAGTTCAAAGACTATAGTGGAAAGACTAAAGTTGGCAGAGAATAGCGGAAAGACTAAAGTGGACAGACTATAACGGAAAGACTATAGTGGAAAGACTGTAGTGGATAGAATAAAGTGGAGACCATAGTGGAAAGACTAAAGTGGACAGAGAATAGTGGAAAGACTAAAGTAGACAGACTAAAGTGGACAGACTAAAGTGGAAAGACTAAAGTGGAAAGACTAAACTGGACAGACTATAGTGGAAAGACTATAGTGGAAAGACTGTAGTGGACAGAATAAAGTGGAGACTATAGCGGAAAGACTAAAGTGGAAAGACTAAGTGGACAGACTAAAGCGAAAGACTAAAGTGGAAAGACTAAAGTGGACAGACTATAGTGGAAAGACTAAAGTGGACAGACTAAAGTGGAAAGACTAAAGTGGAAAGACTAAAGTGGACAGACTCTAGTGGAAAGACTGAAGTGGAAAGACTAAGTGGACAGGCTAAAGCGGAAAGACTAAAGAGGAAAGACTAAAGTGGACAGACTAAGTGTACAAACTGCAGTGGACAGAATAAAGTGGAAAGACTAAAGTGGAAAGACTAAAGTGGACAGACTATAGTGGAAAGACTAAATTTGACAGACTAAAGTGGAAAGACTAAAGTGGAAAGACTAAAGTGGACAGACTATAGTGGAAAGACTATAGTGGAAAGACTGTAGTGGACAGAATAAAGTGGAGACTATAATGGAAAGACTAAAGTAGACAGAGAATAGTGGAAAGACTAGAGTGGACAGACTATAGTGGAAAGACTAAAGTGGACAGACTAAAGTGGAAAGACTAAAGTGGAAAGACTAAAGTGGAAAGACTAAGTGGACAGACAAAAGCGAAAGACTAAAGTGGAAAGACTAAAGTGGACAGACTATAGTGGAAAGACTAAAGTGGACGGACTAAAGTGGAAAGACTAAAGTGGAAAGACTAAAGTGGACAGACTATAGTCGGAAGACCATAGTGGAAAGACTGTAGTGGACAGAAGAAAGTGGAGACTATGGTGGAAAGACTAAAGTGGAAAGACTAAAGTGGACAGAGATTAGTGGAAAGGCTAAAGTGGACAGACTATAGTGGAAAGACTAAAGTGGACAGACTATAGTGGAAAGGCCGTAGTGGACATAATAAAGTCGAGAGTATAGTTTAAAGAATAAAGTGGGCAGAGAATAGTGGGAAGACTAAAGTGGACAGAATATTGTGGAAAGACTATAGTGGAAAGACTGTAGTGGACAGAATAAAGTGGAGACTATAGTGGAAAGACTAAAGTGGACAGAGAATAGTAGAAAGTCTAAAGTGGAAAGACCTGTAGTGGACAGAATAAAGTGGAGACTATAGTGGAAAGACTAAAGTGGACAGACTATAGTGGAATGACTGAAGTGGAAAGACTAAGTGGACAGACTAAAGTGGCAAGACTATAGTGGAAAGACTAAAGTGGACAGACTATAGTGGAAAGACTAAAGTGGAAAGACTAAAGTGGACAGACTATAGTGGAAAGACTGAAGTGGACAGACAAAAGTGGAAAAACTAAAGTGGAAAGACTAAAGTGGACAGACTATAGTGGAAAGACTATAGTGGAAAGACTGTAGTGGACAGAATAAAGTGTAGACTATAGTGGAAAGACTAAAGTGGGCAGAGAATAGTGGACTAAAGTGGACAGACTATAGTGGAAAGACTATAGTGGAAAGACTAAAGTGGACAGAGAATAGTAGAAAGACTAAAGTGGAAAGACTAAAGTGAACAGACTATAGTGGAAAGACTGAAGTGGAAAGACTAAGTGGACAGACTAAAGTGGAAAGACTATAGTGGAAAGACTAAAGTGGACAGAGAATAGTGGAAAGACTAAAGTGGAAAGACTGTAGTGGAAAGACTAAAGTAGACAGAGATTAGTGGAAAGACTAAAGTTGGCAGACTTAAGTGGAAAGACAAAAGTGGAAAGACTAAAGTGGACAGACTATAGTGGAAAGACTGTAGTGGACAGAATAAAGTGGAGAGTATAGTGGAAAGAATAAAGTGGACAGACTATAGTGGAAAGACTGTAGTGGAGAGACTAGAGTGAAGAGTATAGTGGAAAGAATAAAGTGGACAGAGAATAGTGGAAATACTAAAGTGGACAGACTATAGTGGAAAGACTATAGTGGAGAGACTGTAGTGGACAGAATAAAGTGGAGACTATAGTGGAAAGTCTAAAGTGGAAAGACTAAAGTGGACAGAGAATAGTGGAAAGACTAAAGTGGAAAGACTCTAGTGGAAAGAATAAAGTGGAGACTATAGTGGAAAGACAAAAGTGGAAAGACTAAAGTGGACAGACTATAGTGGAAAGACTATAGTGGAAAGACTGTAGTGGACAGAATAAAGTGGAGACGATAGTGGAAAGACTAAAGTGAACAGAGAATAGTGGAAAGACTAAAGTGGACAGACTATAGTGGAAAGACTAAAGTGGACAGACTAAAGTGGAAAGACTAAAGTGGAAAGACTAAAGTGGAAAGACTAAGTGGACAGACTAAAGCGAAAGACTAAAGTGGAAAGACTAAAGTGGACAGACTATAGTGGAAAGACTAAAGTGGACGGACTAAAGTGGAAAGACTAAAGTGGAAAGACTAAAGTGGACAGACTATAGTCGGAAGACCATAGTGGAAAGACTGTAGTGGACAGAAGAAAGTGGAGACTATGGTGGAAAGACTAAAGTGGAAAGACTAAAGTGGACAGAGATTAGTGGAAAGGCTAAAGTGGACAGACTATAGTGGAAAGACTAAAGTCGACAGACGAAAGTGGAAAGACTAAAGTGGACAGACTGTAGTGGACAGAATAAATTGGAGAGTATAGTGGAAAGAATAAAGTGGACAGAGAATAGTGGAAAGACTAAAGTGGACAGACTATAGTGGAAAGACTATAGTGGAGAGACTGTAGTGGACAGAATAAAGTGGAGACTATAGTGGAAAGTCTAAAGTGGAAAGACTAAAGTGGACAGAGAATAGTGGAAAGACTGAAGTTGAAAGACTGTAGTGGACAGAATAAAGTGGAGACTATAGTGGAAAGTCTAATGTGGAAAGACTAAAGTGGACAGAGAATAGTGGAAAGACTAAAGTGGAAAGACTCTAGTGGAAAGAATAAAGTGGAGACTATAGTGGAAAGACAAAAGTGGAAAGACTAAAGTGGACAGACTATAGTGGAAAGACTATAGTGGAAAGACTGTAGTGGACAGAATAAAGTGGAGACGATAGTGGAAAGACTAAAGTGAACAGAGAATAGTGGAAAGACTAAAGTGGACAGACTATAGTGGAAAGACTAAAGTGGACAGACTAAAGTGGAAAGACTAAAGTGGAAAGACTAAAGTGGAAAGACTAAGTGGACAGACTAAAGCGAAAGACTAAAGTGGAAAGACTAAAGTGGACAGACTATAGTGGAAAGACTAAAGTGGACGGACTAAAGTGGAAAGACTAAAGTGGAAAGACTAAAGTGGACAGACTATAGTCGGAAGACCATAGTGGAAAGACTGTAGTGGACAGAAGAAAGTGGAGACTATGGTGGAAAGACTAAAGTGGAAAGACTAAAGTGGACTGAGATTAGTGGAAAGGCTAAAGTGGACAGACCATAGTGGAAAGACTAAAGTCGACAGAAGAAAGTGGAAAGACTAAAGTGGACAGACTGTAGTGGACAGAATAAATTGGAGAGTATAGTGTAAAGAATAAAGTGGACAGAGAATAGTGGAAAGACTAAAGTGGACAGACTATAGTGGAAAGACTATAGTGGAGAGACTGTAGTGGACAGAATAAAGTGGAGACTATAGTGGAAAGTCTAAAGTGGAAAGACTAAAGTGGACAGAGAATAGTGGAAAGACTGAAGTTGAAAGACTGTAGTGGACAGAATAAAGTGGAGACTATAGTGGAAAGACTAAAGTGGAAAGACTAAAGTGGACAGACTATAGTGGAAAGACTATAGTGGAAAGACTGTAGTGGACAGAATAAAGTGGAGACTATAGTGGAAAGACTAAAGTGGACAGAGAAGAATAGTGGAAAGACTAAAGTGGACAGACTATAGTGGAAAGACTATAGTGGAAAGACTGTAGTGGACAGACTAAAGTGGAGACTATAGTGGAAAGACTAAAGTGGGCAGAGAATAGTGGAAAGACTAAAGTGGACAGACTATAGTGGAAAGACTGAAGTGGAAAGACTAAAAGGACAGACTAAAGTGGAAAGACTTTAGTGGAAAGACTAAAGTGGACAGACTATAATGACTATAGTGGACTATAGTGGAAAGACTGTAGTGGACAGAATAAAGTGGAGACTATAGTGGAAAGACTAATGTGGAAAGACTAAAGTGGACAGAGAATAGTGGAAAGACTAAAGTGGACAGACTAAAGTGGACAGACTAAAGTGGAAAGACTAAAGCGGAAAGACTAAAGAGGAAAGACTAAAGTGGACAGACTAAGTGTACACACTGCAGTGGACAGAATAAAGTGGAAAGACTAAAGTGGAAAGACTAAAGTGGACAGACTATAGTGGAAAGACTAAAGTGGACAGACTAAAGTGGAAAGACTAAAGTGGAAAGACTAAAGTGGACATACTATAGTGGAAAGACTATAGTGGAAAGACTGTAGTGGACAGAATAAAGTGGAGACTATAGTGGAAAGACTAAAGTGGAAAGACTAAAGTCGACAGATTATAGTGGACAGACTATAGTGGAAAGACTAAAGTGAACAGACTAAAGTGGACAGACTAAAGTGGACAGACTAAAGTGGAAAGACTAAAGTGGACAGACTAAAGTGGAAAGACTAAAGTGGAAAGACTAAAGTGGACAGACTATAGTGGAAAGACTGTAGTGGACAGAACAAAGTCGAGAGTATAGTGGAAAGAATAAAGTGGGCAGAGAATAGTGGAAAGACTAAAGTGGACAGAATATAGTGGAGAGACTATAGTGGAAAGACTGTAGTGGACAGAATAAAGTGGAGACTATAGTGGAAAGACTAAAATGGAAAGACTAAAGTGGACAGAGAATAGTGGAAAGACTAAAGTGGACAGACTATAGTGGAAAGACAAAAGTGGAGAGACTAAAGTGGAAAGACTAAAGTGGAAAGACTAAAGTGGACAGACTAAAGTGGACAGACTATAGTGGAAAGGCCGTAGTGGACATAATAAAGTCGAGAGTATAGTTTAAAGAATAAAGTGGGCAGAGAATAGTGGGAAGACTAAAGTGGACAGAATATTGTGGAAAGACTATAGTGGAAAGACTGTAGTGGACAGAATAAAGTGGAGACTATAGTGGAAAGACTAAAGTGGACAGAGAATAGTAGAAAGTCTAAAGTGGAAAGACCTGTAGTGGACAGAATAAAGTGGAGACTATAGTGGAAAGACTAAAGTGGACAGACTATAGTGGAATGACTGAAGTGGAAAGACTAAGTGGACAGACTAAAGTGGCAAGACTATAGTGGAAAGACTAAAGTGGACAGACTATAGTGGAAAGACTAAAGTGGAAAGACTAAAGTGGACGGACTATAGTGGAAAGACTGAAGTGGACAGACAAAAGTGGAAAAACTAAAGTGGAAAGACTAAAGTGGACAGACTATAGTGGAAAGACTATAGTGGAAAGACTGTAGTGGACAGAATAAAGTGTAGACTATAGTGGAAAGACTAAAGTGGGCAGAGAATAGTGGACTAAAGTGGACAGACTATAGTGGAAAGACTATAGTGGAAAGACTAAAGTGGACAGAGAATAGTAGAAAGACTAAAGTGGAAAGACTAAAGTGAACAGACTATAGTGGAAAGACTGAAGTGGAAAGACTAAGTGGACAGACTAAAGTGGAAAGACTATAGTGGAAAGACTAAAGTGGACAGAGAATAGTGGAAAGACTAAAGTGGAAAGACTGTAGTGGAAAGACTAAAGTAGACAGAGATTAGTGGAAAGACTAAAGTTGGCAGACTTAAGTGGAAAGACAAAAGTGGAAAGACTAAAGTGGACAAACTATAGTGGAAAGACTGTAGTGGACAGAATAAAGTGGAGAGTATAGTGGAAAGAATAAAGTGGACAGACTATAGTGTAAAGACTGTAGTGGAGAGACTAGAGTGAAGAGTATAGTGGAAAGAATAAAGTGGACAGAGAATAGTGGAAAGACTAAAGTGGACAGACTATAGTGGAAAGACTATAGTGGAGAGACTGTAGTGGACAGAATAAAGTGGAGACTATAGTGGAAAGTCTAAAGTGGAAAGACTAAAGTGGACAGAGAATAGTGGAAAGACTAAAGTGGAAAGACTCTAGTGGAAAGAATAAAGTGGAGACTATAGTGGAAAGACAAAAGTGGAAAGACTAAAGTGGACAGACTATAGTGGAAAGACTATAGTGGAAAGACTGTAGTGGACAGAATAAAGGGGAGACGATAGTGGAAAGACTAAAGTGAACAGAGAAAAGTGGAAAGACTAAAGTGGACAGACTATAGTGGAAAGACTAAAGTGGACAGACTAAAGTGGAAAGACTAAAGTGGAAAGACTAAAGTGGAAAGACTAAGTGGACAGACTAAAGCGAAAGACTAAAGTGGAAAGACTAAAGTGGACAGACTATAGTGGAAAGACTAAAGTGGACGGACTAAAGTGGAAAGACTAAAGTGGAAAGACTAAAGTGGACAGACTATAGTCGGAAGACCATAGTGGAAAGACTGTAGTGGACAGAAGAAAGTGGAGACTATGGTGGAAAGACTAAAGTGGAAAGACTAAAGTGGACAGAGATTAGTGGAAAGGCTAAAGTGGACAGACTATAGTGGAAAGACTAAAGTCGACAGACGAAAGTGGAAAGACTAAAGTGGACAGACTGTAGTGGACAGAATAAATTGGAGAGTATAGTGGAAAGAATAAAGTGGACAGAGAATAGTGGAAAGACTAAAGTGGACAGACTATAGTGGAAAGACTATAGTGGAGAGACTGTAGTGGACAGAATAAAGTGGAGACTATAGTGGAAAGTCTAAAGTGGAAAGACTAAAGTGGACAGAGAATAGTTTAAAGACTGAAGTTGAAAGACTGTAGTGGACAGAATAAAGTGGAGACTATAGTGGAAAGTCTAAAGTGGAAAGACTAAAGTGGACAGAGAATAGTGGAAAGACTAAAGTGGAAAGACTCTAGTGGAAAGAATAAAGTGGAGACTATAGTGGAAAGACAAAAGTGGAAAGACTAAAGTGGACAGACTATAGTGGAAAGACTATAGTGGAAAGACTGTAGTGGACAGAATAAAGTGGAGACGATAGTGGAAAGACTAAAGTGGACAGACTAAAGTGGAAAGACTAAAGTGGAAAGACTAAAGTGGAAAGACTAAGTGGACAGACTAAAGCGAAAGACTAAAGTGGAAAGACTAAAGTGGACAGACTATAGTGGAAAGACTAAAGTGGACGGACTAAAGTGGAAAGACTAAAGTGGAAAGACTAAAGTGGACGGACTAAAGTGGAAAGACTAAAGTGGAAAGACTAAAGTGGACAGAGATTAGTGGAAAGGCTAAAGTGGACAGACTATAGTGGAAAGACTAAAGTCGACAGAAGAAAGTGGAAAGACTAAAGTGGACAGACTGTAGTGGACAGAATAAATTGGAGAGTATAGTGGAAAGAATAAAGTGGACAGAGAATAGTGGAAAGACTAAAGTGGACAGACTATAGTGGAAAGACTATAGTGGAGAGACTGTAGTGGACAGAATAAAGTGGAGACTATAGTGGAAAGTCTAAAGTGGAAAGACTAAAGTGGACAGAGAATAGTGGAAAGACTGAAGTTGAAAGACTGTAGTGGACAGAATAAAGTGGAGACTATAGTGGAAAGACTAAAGTGGAAAGACTAAAGTGGACAGACTATAGTGGAAAGACTATAGTGGAAAGACTGTAGTGGACAGAATAAAGTGGAGACTATAGTGGAAAGACTAAAGTGGACAGAGAAGAATAGTGGAAAGACTAAAGTGGACAGACTATAGTGGAAAGACTATAGTGGAAAGACTGTAGTGGACAGACTAAAGTGGAGACTATAGTGGAAAGACTAAAGTGGGCAGAGAATAGTGGAAAGACTAAAGTGGACAGACTATAGTGGAAAGACTGAAGTGGAAAGACTAAAAGGACAGACTAAAGTGGAAAGACTTTAGTGGAAAGACTAAAGTGGACAGACTATAATGACTATAGTGGACTATAGTGGAAAGACTGTAGTGGACAGAATAAAGTGGAGACTATAGTGGAAAGACTAATGTGGAAAGACTAAAGTGGACAGAGAATAGTGGAAAGACTAAAGTGGACAGACTAAAGCGGACAGACTAAAGTGGAAAGACTAAAGCGGAAAGACTAAAGAGGAAAGACTAAAGTGGACAGACTAAGTGTACACACTGCAGTGGACAGAATAAAGTGGAAAGACTAAAGTGGAAAGACTAAAGTGGACAGACTATAGTGGAAAGACTAAAGTGGACAGACTAAAGTGGAAAGACTAAAGTGGAAAGACTAAAGTGGACATACTATAGTGGAAAGACTATAGTGGAAAGACTGTAGTGGACAGAATAAAGTGGAGACTATAGTGGAAAGACTAAAGTGGAAAGACTAAAGTCGACAGATTATAGTGGACAGACTATAGTGGAAAGACTAAAGTGGACAGACTAAAGTGGACAGACTAAAGTGGACAGACTAAAGTGGAAAGACTAAAGTGGAAAGACTAAAGTGGAAAGACTAAAGTGGAAAGACTAAAGTGGACAGACTATAGTGGAAAGACTGTAGTGGACAGAACAAAGTCGAGAGTATAGTGGAAAGAATAAAGTGGGCAGAGAATAGTGGAAAGACTAAAGTGGACAGAATATAGTGGAGAGACTATAGTGGAAAGACTGTAGTGGACAGAATAAAGTGGAGACTATAGTGGAAAGACTAAAATGGAAAGACTAAAGTGGACAGAGAATAGTGGAAAGACTAAAGTGGACAGACTATAGTGGAAAGACAAAAGTGGAGAGACTAAAGTGGAAAGACTAAAGTGGAAAGACTAAAGTGGACAGACTATAGTGGAAAGACTGTAGTGGACAGAACAAAGTCGAGAGTATAGTGGAAAGAATAAAGTGGGCAGAGAATAGTGGAAAGACTAAAGTGGACAGAATATAGTGGAAAGACTATAGTGGAAAGACTGTAGTGGACAGAATAAAGTGGAGACTATAGTGGAAAGACTAAAGTGGACAGACTAAAGTGGAAAGACTAAAGTGGACAGACTAAAGTGGAAAGACTAAAGTGGAAAGACTAAAGTGGACAGACTATAGTGGAAAGACTGTAGTGGACAGAACAAAGTCGAGAGTATAGTGGAAAGAATAAAGTGGGCAGAGAATAGTGGAAAGACTAAAGTGGACAGAATATAGTGGAAAGACTATAGTGGAAAGACTGTAGTGGACAGAATAAAGTGGAGACTATAGTGGAAAGATTAAAGTGGAAAGACTAAAGTGGACAGAGAATAGTGGAAAGTTTGAAGTGGACAGACTATAGTGGAAATACAAAAGTGGAGAGACTAAAGTGGAAAGACTAAAGTGGAAAGACTAAAGTGGACAGACTATAGTGGAAAGACTATAGTGGAAAGACTGTAGTGGACAGAATAATGTGGAGACTATAGTGGAAAGACTAAAGTGGACAGAGAATAGTGGAAAGACTAAAGTGGACAGACTATAGTGGAAAGACTAAAGTGGACAGTCTAAAGTGGAAAGACTAAAGTGGAAAGACTAAAGTGGACAGACTATAGTGGAAAGACTGTAGTGGACAGAACAAAGTCGAGAGTATAGTGGAAAGAATAAAGTGGGCAGAGAATAGTGGAAAGACTAAAGTGGACAGAATATAGTGGAAAGACTATAGTGGAAAGACTGTAGTGGACAGATTAAAGTGGAGACTATAGTGGAAAGACGAAAGTGGACAGACTATAGTGGAAAGACTAAAGTGGAAAGACTAAAGTGGAAAGACTAAAGTGTTCTAAAGTCTGTCCACTTTAGTCTTTCCACTTTAGTCTTTCCACTTTAGTCTGTTCACTTTAGTCTTTCCACTGTAGTCTGTCCACTTTAGTCTTTCCACTTTAGTCTTTCCACTTTATTCTGTCCACTGCAGTGTGTACACTTAGTCTGTCCACTTTAGTCTTTCCTCTTTAGTCTTTCCGCTTTAGCCTGTCCACTTAGTCTTTCCACTTCAGTCTTTCCACTAGAGTCTGTCCACTTTAGTCTTTCCACTTTAGTCTAGTCCACTTTAGTCTGTCCACTTTAGTCTGTCCACTTTAGTCTGTCCACTATTAAAAGAACCTGAACCTGTCTGTCCACTTTATTCTTTACACTTTAGTCTGTCCACTTTAGTCTTTCCACTATAGTCTGTCCACTTTAGTCTTTCCATTATAGTCTGTCCACTTAGTCTTTCCACTTCAGTCTTTCCACTATAGTCTGTCCACTTTAGTCTTTCCACTATAGTCTCCACTTTATTCTGTCCACTACAGTCTTTCCACTTTAGTCTTTCTACTATTCTCTGTCCACTTTAGTCTTTCCACTATAGTCTCCACTTTATTCTGTCCACTACAGTCTTTCCACTTTAGTCTTTCTACTATTCTCTGTCCACTTTAGTCTTTCCACTACAGTCTACACTTTATTCTGTCCACTACAGTCTTTCCACTATAGTCTTTCCACCATAGTCTGCCCACTTTAGTCTTTCCACTTTAGTTTTTCCACTTTAGTCTGTCCACTTCAGTCTTTCCACTATAGTCTCCACTTTATTCTGTCCACTACAGTCTTTCCACTATAGTCTTTCCACTATAGTCTGTCCACTTTAGTCTTTCCACTATTCTCTGTCCACTTTAGTCTTTCCACTATAGTCTCCACTTTATTCTGTCCACTACAGTCTTTCCACTATAGTCTGTCCACTTTAGTCTTTCCACTTTAGTATTTCCACTATAGTCTCCACTTTATTCTGTCGACTAAAGTCTTTCCACTTTAGTCTTTCCACTATTCTCTGTCCACTTTAGTCTTTCCACTTTAGACTTTCCACTATAGTCTCCACTTTATTCTGTCAACTACAGTCTCTCCACTATAGTCTTTCCACTATAGTCTGTCCACTTTAGTCTTTCCACTATTCTCTGTCCACTTTATTCTTTCCACTATACTCTTCACTCTATTCTCTCCACTACAGTCTTTCCACTATAGTCTGTCCACTTTAGTCTTTCCACTTTAGTCTTTCCACTTTAGTCTGTCCACTTTAGTCTTTCCACTATAGTCTGTCCACTTTAGTCTTTCCACTAATCTCTGTCTACTTTAGTCTTTCCACTATAGTCTCCACTTTATTCTGTCCACTACAGTCTTTCCACTTTAGTCTTTCTACTATTCTCTGTCCACTTTAGTCTTTCCACTATAGTCTCCACTTTATTCTGTCCACTACAGTCTTTCCAATATAGTCTTTCCACTATAGTCTGTCCACTTTAGTCTTTCCGCTTTAGTCCGTCCACTTAGTCTTTCCACTTCAGTCTTTCCACTAGAGTCTGTCCACTTTAGTCTTTCCACTTTAGTCTGTCCTCTTTAGTCTGTTCACTTTAGTCTTTCCATTTTAGTCATTTCCACTATCGTCTGTCCACTTTAGTCTTTCCACTTTAGTCTTTCCACTTTAGTCTGTCCAATTTAGTCTTTCCACTTTAGTTTTTCCACTTTAGTCTGTCCACTTCAGTCTTTCCACTATAGTCTCCACTTTATTCTGTCCACTACAGTCTTTCCACTATAGTCTTTCCACTATAGTCTGTCCACTTTAGTCTTTCCACTATAGTCTGTCCACTTTAGTCTTTCCACTTTAGTCTTTCCACTTTAGTCTTTCCACTATAGTCTCCACTTTATTCTGTCCACTACAGTCTTTCCACTATAGTCTTTCCACTACAGTATGTCCACTTTAGTCTTTCCACTTTAGTCTTTCCACTTTAGTCTGTCCACTTTAGTCTTTCCACTATAGTCTGTCCACTTTAGTCTTTCCACTTTATTTTTTCGACTTTATTCTGTCCACTGCAGTGTGTACACTTAGTCTGTCCACTTTAGTCTTTCCTCTTTAGTCTTTCCGCTTTAGCCTGTCCACTTAGTCTTTCCACTTCAGTCTTTCCACTAGAGTCTGTCCACTTTAGTCTTTCCACTTTAGTCTGTCCACTTTAGTCTGTCCACTTTAGTCTGTTCACATTAGTCTGTCCACTATCGTCTGTCCACTTTATTCTTTACACTTTAGTCTGTCCACTTTAATCTTTCCACTATAGTCTGTCCACTTTAGTCTTTCCATTATAGTCTGTTCACTTTAGTCTTTCCACTTTAGTCTTTCCACTATAGTCTGTCCACGTTAATCTTTCCACTATAGTCTTTCCACTTTAGTCTGTCCACTTAGTCTTTCCACTTCAGTCTTTCCACTATAGTCTGTCCACTTTAGTCTTTCCACTATAGTCTCCACTTTATTCTGTCCACTTTAGTCTTTCTACTATTCTCTGTCCACTTTAGTCTTTCCACTATAGTCTCCACTTTATTCTGTCCACTACAGTCTTTCCAATATAGTCTTTCCACTATAGTCTGTCCACTATCGTCTGTCCACTTTATTCTTTACACTTTAGTCTGTCCACTTTAATCTTTCCACTATAGTCTGTCCACTTTAGTCTTTCCATTATAGTCTGTCCACTTTAATCTTTCCACTATAGTCTGTCCACTTTAGTCTTTCCATTATAGTCTGTCCACTTTAGTCTTTCCACTTTAGTCTGTCCACTTAGTCTTTCCACTTTAGTCTTTCCACTATAGTCTGTCCACTTTAGTCTTTCCACTATAGTCTCCACTTTATTCTGTCCACTTTAGTCTTTCTACTATTCTCTGTCCAGTTTAGTCTTTCCACTATATTCTCCACTTTATTCTGTCCACTACAGTCTTTCCAATATAGTCTTTCCACTATAGTCTGTCCACTTTAGTCTTTCCACTATTCTCTACCCACTTTAGTCTTTCCACTATAGTCTCCACTTTATTCTGTCCACTACAGTCTTTCCACTATAGTCTTTCCACTATAGTCTGTCCACTTTAGTCTTTCCACTATTCTCTGTCCACTTTAGTCTTTCCACTATAGTCTCCACTTTATTCTGTCCACTAAAGTCTTTCCACTTTAGTCTTTCCACTATTCTCTGTCCACTTTAGTCTTTCCACTTTAGACTTTCCACTATAGTCTCCACTTTATTCTGTCCACTACAGTCTTTCCACTTTAGTCTTTCTACTATTCTCTGTCCACTTTAGTCTTTCCACTATAGTCTCCACTTTATTCTGTCCAGTACAGTCTTTCCACTATAGTCTTTCCACTATAGTCTGTCCACTTTAGTCTTTCCACTTTAGTTTTTCCACTTTAGTCTGTCCAATTCAGTCTTTCCACTATAGTCTGTCCACTTTAGTCTTTCCACTTTAGTCTTTCCACTATAGTCTCCACTTTATTCTGTCCACTACAGTCTTTCCACTATAGTCTTTCCACTATAGTCTGTCCACTTTAGTTTTTCCACTATTCTCTGTCCACTTTAGTCTTTCCACTATAGTCTCCACTTTATTCTGTCCACTACAGTCTTTCCACTATAGTCTGTCCACTTTAGTCTTTCCACTTTAGTATTTCCACTATAGTCTCCACTTTATTCTGTCCACTAAAGTCTTTCCACTTTAGTCTTTCCACTATTATCTGTCCACTTTAGTCTTTCCACTTTAGACTTTCCACTATAGTCTCCACTTTATTCTGTCCACCACAGTCTCTCCACTATAGTCTTTCCACTATAGTCTGTCCACTTTAGTCTTTCCACTATTCTCTGTCCACTTTATTCTTTCCACTATACTCTTCACTCTAGTCTCTCCACTACAGTCTTTCCACTATAGTATGTCCACTTTAGTCTTTCCACTATTCTCTGTCCACTTTAGTCTTTCCACTATCGTCTCCACTTTATTCTTTCCACTAGAGTCTTTCCACTTTAGTCTTTCCACTATTCTCTGTCCGCTTTAGTCTTTCCACTTTAGACTTTCCACTATAGTCTCCACTTTATTCTGTCCACTACAGTCTCTCCACTATAGTCTTTCCACTATAGTCTGTCCACTTTAGTCTTTCCACTATTCTCTGTCCACTTTATTCTTTCCACTATACTCTTCACTCTAGTCTCTCCACTACAGTCTTTCCACTATAGTCTGTCCACTTTATTCTTTCCACTATACTCTCCACTTTATTCTGTCCACTACAGTCTTTCCACTATAGTCTGTCCACTTTAGTCTTTCCACTTTTGTCTTTCCACTTAAGTCTGCCAACTTTAGTCTTTCCACTAATCTCTGTCTACTTTAGTGTTTCCACTACAGTCTTTCCACTTTAGTCTTTCCACTATTCTCTGTCCACTTTAGTCTTTCCACTATAGTCTTTCCACTTTAGTCTGTCCACTTAGTCTTTCCACTTCAGTCTTTCCACTATAGTCTGTTCACTTTAGTCTTTCCACTTTAGTCTTTCTACTATTCTCTGTCCACTTTAGTCTTTCCACTATAGTCTTTCCACTATAGTCTGTCCACTTTAGTCCACTATTCTCTGCCCACTTTAGTCTTTCCACTATAGTCTACACTTTCTTCTGTCCACTACAGTCTTTCCACTATAGTCTTTCCACTATAGTCTGTCCACTTTAGTCTTTCCACTTTAGTTTTTCCACTTTTGTCTGTCCACTTCAGTCTTTCCACTATAGTCTGTCCACTTTAGTCTTTCCACTTTAGTCTTTCCACTATAGTCTGTCCACTTTAGTCTTTCCACTATAGTCTTGCCACTTTAGTCTGTCCACTTAGTCTTTCCACTTCAGTCATTCCACTATAGTCTGTCCACTTTAGTCTTTCCACTATAGTCTCCACTTTATTCTGTCCACTACAGGTCTTTCCACTTTAGACTTTCTACTATTCTCTGTCCACTTTAGTCTTTCCACTATAGTCTCCACTTTATTCTGTCCACTACAGTCTTTCCACTATAGTCTTTCCACAATATTCTGTCCACTTTAGTCTTCCCACTATTCTCTGCCCACTTTATTCTTTAAACTATACTCTCGACTTTATTATGTCCACTACGGCCTTTCCACTATAGTCTGTCCACTTTAATCTTTCCACTATAGTCTGTCCACTTTAGTCTTTCCACTATAGTCTTTTCACTTTAGTCTGTCCTTTTAGTCTTTCCACTTCAGTCTTTCCACTATAGTCTGTCCACTTTAGTCTGTCCACTTTAGTCTTTCCACTTTAGTCTTTCCACTATAGTATCCACTTTATTCTGTCAATTTTAGTCTTTCCAATTTAGTCTTTCCACTTTAGTCTGTCCACTTTAGTCTTTCCACAATAGTCTGTCCACTTTAGTCTTTCCACTATAGTCTTTCCACTTTAGTCTGTCCTTTTAGTCTTTCCACTTCAGTCTTTCCACTATAGTCTTTCCGTTTTAGTCTTTCCACTTAGTCTTTCCACTTCAGTCTTTCCACTAGAGTCTGTCCACTTTAGTTTGTCCACTGAGTCTTTCCCCTTCAGTTTTTTCCACTATAGTCTGTCCACTATAGTCTTTCCACTTTAGTCTTTCCACTATAGTTTTTCCACTTCAGTCCGTCCACTTTAGTCTTTCCACTATAGTCTGTCCACTTTAGTCTTTCCACTATAGTCTTTCCACTTTAGTCTGTCCACTTAGTCTTTCCACTTCAGTCTTTCCACTATAGTCTGTCCACTTTAGTCTTTCCACTTTAGTCTTTCCACTATAGTATCAACTTTATTCTGTCCACTACAGTCTTTCCACTTTAGTCTTTCCACTATTCTCTCTCCACTTTAGTCTTTCCACTATAGTCTCTTCTTTATTCTGTCCACTACAGTCTTTCCACTATAGTCTTTCCACTATAGTCTGTCCACTTTAGTCTTTCCACTGTAGTTTTTCCACTTTAGTCTGTCCACTTCAGTCTTTCCACTATAGTCTGTCCACTTTAGTCTTTCCACTATAGTCTCTCCACTTTAGTCTTTCCACTTTAGTCTTTTCACTTTAGTCTGTCCACTTTAGTCTTTCCACTATAGTCTGTCCACTTTAGTCTTTCCACTTTAGTCTTTCCACTTTATTCTCTCCACTTCAGTGTGTACACTTTAGTTTGTCCACTGAGTCTTTCCACTTCAGTCTTTCCACTATAGTCTGTCCACTATAGTCTTTCCACTTTAGTCTTTCCACTATAGTCTTTCCACTTCAGTCCGTCCACTTTAGTCTTTCCACTATAGTCTGTCCACTTTAGTCTTTCCACTAAAGTCTTTCCACTTTAGTCTGTCCTTTTAGTCTTTCCACTTCAGTCTTTCCACTATAGTCTGTCCACTTTAGTCTTTCCACTATTCTCTGCCCACTTTATAGTTTAGTTTATAGTTTATAGTTTTATTTAATTACAACAAACATAGATAAAAATCACGGACCAGTGCACATGCCTGGTGGCATACTTTAGCACTGACAATGTTGCACAACGAAAATAAAATAAAAAGCCGTCTTCTAACTACATTTTAACATCAACAAAAAGAGAACAAAAACAAAAGAAATTGCTCAACTACGCGTCGTAAATTTTTTTTTTCAGTAATTTTAGAAACTGTCGCTTATTGCTACATTCTCGCACTGATACTGGAATTGAGTTCCAGATTTTTGGCCCAGTGTGACGGATGCTGAAACTCGCTCTTGACGTAGGGCGAAATTCGCACGAAAAATCTGAACGATGAGTGGTTGGATAATTATGAAATTGGGAATTAGTTGGAAAAATACCAGAGAAATTTGAAGGTAAACTATTGTATAGATAATCATGGCAAATATTAGAAATAGAAATTGTATGAAGTTGATCCAAGGAATATATTCCTGAAGTCCCATATAGGTGTCTAACTGAAGATCTATATTCAACATTAAAAAGAATCCTCATTGCTTTATTCTGGAGTATTTGGAGAGGTTTAAATACAGATGAAAAGGTAGAAGCCCAAACAGAAATACAATAAAGAAAATATGGGTGGACAAAAGAATAATAAATTGATTTTAGAATATTTTTAGGAAAAAAATAACGAAGACGTGATAGAATACCAATATTTCGGGAAATTTTTAACGATAGTGTTTTCACATGTTTATGAAACGACAAATTTTCATCTAAAATTACACCAAGGTATTTAAACTGATCAACCCTTTTTAATTCCAGACCATTTAACAAAAGAGAGAAGCTATCTGAACTGACTGATCCAGTACGCGAAAATAACATATATTGGCATTTTTTCTCGTTAAGAGCTAGTAAATTCCTTGAGTACCAATCAGATACAGCTAGTAACGTGCTTTCAAGGTTCTGGAAAAGAACTGCTAGGTCCCGGTGAGAAGAAAAAATTACTACATCATCAGCAAACATTATAATTTTACAAAGAGGCAAAACTTCCGGTAAATCATTTAAAAAAAGAAGAAATAGAATAGGCCCAAGGACAGAGCCCTGAGGTACTCCGTAGTTAATCTGGAAAGTATCTGAACGAAGATCACGGGATTTATCAACACATTCTAGTCGTCTCCCAGAAAGATAAGATGCAAAAAAATTAACAGCTTGTGTTGAAAATCCGTAAGACTTAAGTTTTGCAAGAAGCAAAGAATGATTTACGGTGTCAAACGCCTTGGCAACATCAAGGAAAATCGCCAAAGCATGTTGACCACCATCTAATGAATCATTTATATTCAATAAAAGCTCATGAATTGCCAGTTCAGTTGACTTTCCCTTTATAAAACCATATTGAGAAGTGTGTAAAATCTTATTATCAAATAAGTATTTTTTTAATTGATTGTTTGCAATTTTTTCCAAAATTTTACTAAAAACCGAAAGCAGAGAAATACCTCTATAATCTGAAGGATCAATTGAACTACCTGCTTTAGGTAATGCTATAACATTTGCTTTTTTTAGTAGCTCAGGAAAAATCCCATGTGTAAGTGACAGATTGAAAATATGTGCCAATAAAGGTGAAATGCTCGACGCTATGTGTTTAACAATTTGTGCTGAAAAACCAAATTCATCCGCAGAAAAACTCTGTTTAAGCTTCACAATAGTTTTTTTTATCTCCTGTGGCGCAATCTCAGAAAAAGTAAACGAACTTTCCGCATGTTGCCCATTAACTGGAATAAAAGGGGAATTCAGCTGCGTACTCATAGTCGATGCAAGTCTAGAACCAATATTACTAAAATAATCTCCAAAAGCGTTTAAAATATCTTTAGGCTCAGTAATTTTTTCCCCATTTATTTCCAGGCAATCAACACTAGTACTCTTACGACTATGAGGACGTATTTTTTCATTTATCATTTGCCACGTCTTTCTCATATCAGATTTATATTCCAAGAATTTATCTTTATAAAATTTTCTCTTCCCATGTCTTATAATTGAATTTAGCTTATTCCTGTAAACTCTATATTCTTCAAAAGACTCAGGTGTCTGCAGTTTTAAATAATTTTTAAACTTTTTATTTTTATGTTTTAGTGATACCAAAATACCTTCTGAAATCCACGGGTCAAATCTCTGCGCAAATTTTCCATGCAAAACTCGTGTCGAGGAAGCCTTATCCCGCAGTCGAATCATTTGATCAATAAAATTCGAAAATGCAGCATTTGCGTCTTTCCACTATAGTCTCCACTTTAGTCTGTCCACTACAGTCTTTCCACTATAGTCTTTCCACTATAGTCTGTCCACTTTAGTCTTTCCACTATTCTTCTCTGTCCACTTTAGTCTTTCCACTATAGTCTCCACTTTATTCTGTCCACTACAGTCTTTCCACTATAGTCTTTCCACTATAGTCTGTCCACTTTAGTCTTTCCACTTTAGTCTTTCCACTATAGTCTCCACTTTATTCTGTCCACTACAGTCTTTCAACTTCAGTCTTTCCACTATTCTCTGTCCACTTTAGTCTTTCCACTTTAGACTTTCCACTATAGTCTCCACTTTATTCTGTCCACTACAGTCTCTCCACTATAGTCTTTCTACTATAGTCTGTCCACTTTAGTCTTTCCACTATTCTCTGTCCACTTTATTCTTTCCACTATACTCTCCACTTTATTCTGTCCACTACAGTCTGTCCACTTTAGTCTTTCCACTTTCGTCTGTCGACTTTAGTCTTTCCACTATAGTTTGTCCACTTTAGCCTTTCCACTAATCTCTGTCCACTTTAGTCTTTCCACTTTAGTCTTTCCACCATAGTCTCCACTTTCTTCTGTCCACTACAGTCTTTCCACTATGGTCTTCCGACTATAGTCTGTCCACTTTAGTCTTTCCACTTTAGTCTTTCCACTTTAGTCCGTCCACTTTAGTCTTTCCACTATAGTCTGTCCACTTTAGTCTTTCCACTTTAGTCTTTCGCTTTAGTCTGTCCACTTAGTCTTTCCACTTTAGTCTTTCCACTTTAGTCCGTCCACTTTAGTCTTTCCACTATAGTCTGTCCACTTTAGTCTTTCCACTTTAGTCTTTCGCTTTAGTCTGTCCACTTAGTCTTTCCACTTTAGTCTTTCCACTTTAGTCTTTCCACTTTAGTCTGTCCACTTTAGTCTTTCCACTATAGTCTGTCCACTTTAGTCTTTCCACTATTCTCTGTTCACTTTAGTCTTTCCACTATCGTCTCCACTTTATTCTGTCCACTACAGTCTTTCCACTATAGTCTTTCCACTATAGTCTGTCCACTTTAGTCTTTCCACTTTTGTCTTTCCACTATAGTCTCCACTTTATTCTTTCCACTAGAGTCTTTCCACTTTAGTCTTTCCACTATTCTCTGTCCACTTTAGTCTTTCCACTTTAGACTTTCCACTATAGTCTCCACTTTATTCTGTCCACTACAGTCTCTCCACTATAGTCTTTCCACTATAGTCTGTCCACTTTAGTCTTTCCACTATTCTCTGTCCACTTTATTCTTTCCACTATACTCTCCACTTTATTCTGTCCACTACAGTCTTTCCACTATAGTCTGTCCACTTTAGTCTTTCCACTTTTGTCTTTCCACTTAAGTCTGCCAACTTTAGTCTTTCCACTAATCTCTGTCTACTTTAGTCTTTCCACTACAGTCTTTCCACTTTAGTCTTTCCACTATTCTCTGTCCACTTTAGTCTTTCCACTATAGTCTTTCCACTTTAGTCTGTCCACTTAGTCTTTCCACTTCAGTCTTTCCACTATAGTCTGTTCACTTTAGTCTTTCCACTTTAGTCTTTCTACTATTCTCTGTCCACTTTAGTCTTTCCACTATAGTCTTTCCACTATAGTCTGTCCACTTTAGTCCACTATTCTCTGCCCACTTTAGTCTTTCCACTATAGTCTACACTTTATTCTGTCCACTACAGTCTTTCCACTATAGTCTTTCCACTATAGTCTGTCCACTTTAGTCTTTCCACTTTAGTTTTTCCACTTTTGTCTGTCCACTTCAGTCTTTCCACTATAGTCTGTCCACTTTAGTCTTTCCACTTTAGTCTTTCCACTATAGTCTGTCCACTTTAGTCTTTCCACTATAGTCTTGCCACTTTAGTCTGTCCACTTAGTCTTTCCACTTCAGTCATTCCACTATAGTCTGTCCACTTTAGTCTTTCCACTATAGTCTCCACTTTATTCTGTCCACTACAGGTCTTTCCACTTTAGACTTTCTACTATTCTCTGTCCACTTTAGTCTTTCCACTATAGTCTCCACTTTATTCTGTCAACTACAGTCTTTCCACTATAGTCTTTCCATAATATTCTGTCCACTTTAGTCTTCCCACTATTCTCTGCCCACTTTATTCTTTAAACTATACTCTCGACTTTATTATGTCCACTACGGCCTTTCCACTATAGTCTGTCCACTTTAATCTTTCCACTATAGTCTGTCCACTTTAGTCTTTCCACTATAGTCTTTTCACTTTAGTCTGTCCTTTTAGTCTTTCCACTTCAGTCTTTCCACTATAGTCTGTCCACTTTAGTCTGTCCACTTTAGTCTTTCCACTTTAGTCTTTCCACTATAGTATCCACTTTATTCTGTCAACTTTAGTCTTTCCAATTTAGTCTTTCCACTTTAGTCTGTCCACTTTAGTCTTTCCACAATAGTCTGTCCACTTTAGTCTTTCCACTATAGTCTTTCCACTTTAGTCTGTCCTTTTAGTCTTTCCACTTCAGTCTTTCCACTATAGTCTTTCCGTTTTAGTCTTTCCACTTAGTCTTTCCACTTCAGTCTTTCCACTAGAGTCTGTCCACTTTAGTTTGTCCACTGAGTCTTTCCACTTCAGTTTTTTCCACTATAGTCTGTCCACTATAGTCTTTCCACTTTAGTCTTTCCACTATAGTTTTTCCACTTCAGTCCGTCCACTTTAGTCTTTCCACTATAGTCTGTCCACTTTAGTCTTTCCACTATAGTCTTTCCACTTTAGTCTGTCCACTTAGTCTTTCCACTTCAGTATTTCCACTATAGTCTGTCCACTTTAGTCTTTCCACTTTAGTCTTTCCACTATAGTATCAACTTTATTCTGTCCACTACAGTCTTTCCACTTTAGTCTTTCCACTATTCTCTCTCCACTTTAGTCTTTCCACTATAGTCTCTTCTTTATTCTGTCCACTACAGTCTTTCCACTATAGTCTTTCCACTATAGTCTGTCCACTTTAGTCTTTCCACTGTAGTTTTTCCACTTTAGTCTGTCCACTTCAGTCTTTCCACTATAGTCTGTCCACTTTAGTCTTTCCACTATAGTCTCTCCACTTTAGTCTTTCCACTTTAGTCTTTTCACTTTAGTCTGTCCACTTTAGTCTTTCCACTATAGTCTGTCCACTTTAGTCTTTCCACTTTAGTCTTTCCACTTTATTCTCTCCACTTCAGTGTGTACACTTTAGTTTGTCCACTGAGTCTTTCCACTTCAGTCTTTCCACTATAGTCTGTCCACTATAGTCTTTCCACTTTAGTCTTTCCACTATAGTCTTTCCACTTCAGTCCGTCCACTTTAGTCTTTCCACTATAGTCGGTCCACTTTAGTCTTTCCACTAAAGTCTTTCCACTTTAGTCTGTCCTTTTAGTCTTTCCACTTCAGTCTTTCCACTATAGTCTGTCCACTTTAGTCTTTCCACTATTCTCTGCCCACTTTAGTCTTTCCACTATAGTCTCCACTTTAGTCTGTCCACTACAGTCTTTCCACTACAGTCTTTCCACTATAGTCTGTCCACTTTAGTCTTTCCACTATTCTTCTCTGTCCACTTTAGTCTTTCCACTATAGTCTCCACTTTATTCTGTCCACTACAGTCTTTCCACTATAGTCTTTCCACTATAGTCTGTCCACTTTAGTCTTTCCACTATAGTCTCCACTTTATTCTGTCCACTACAGTCTTTCAACTTCAGTCTTTCCACTATTCTCTGTCCACTTTAGTCTTTCCACTTTAGACTTTCCACTATAGTCTCCACTTTATTCTGTCCACTACAGTCTCTCCACTATAGTCTTTCCACTATAGTCTGTCCACTTTAGTCTTTCCACTATTCTCTGTCCACTTTATTCTTTCCACTATACTCTCCACTTTATTCTGTCCACTACAGTCTGTCCACTTTAGTCTTTCCACTTTCGTCTGTCGACTTTAGTCTTTCCACTATAGTCTGTCCACTTTAGCCTTTCCACTAATCTCTGTCCACTTTAGTCTTTCCACTTTAGTCTTTCCACCATAGTCTCCACTTTCTTCTGTCCACTACAGTCTTTCCACTATGGTCTTCCGACTATAGTCTGTCCACTTTAGTCTTTCCACTTTAGTCTTTCCACTTTAGTCCGTCCACTTTAGTCTTTCCACTATAGTCTGTCCACTTTAGTCTTTCCACTATAGTCTACACTTTATTCTGTCCACTACAGTCTTTCCACTATAGTCTTTCCACTATAGTCTGTCCACTTTAGTCTTTCCACTTTAGTTTTTCCACTTTTGTCTGTCCACTTCAGTCTTTCCACTATAGTCTGTCCACTTTAGTCTTTCCACTTTAGTCTTTCCACTATAGTCTGTCCACTTTAGTCTTTCCACTATTATCTGTCCACTTTAGTCTTTCCACTTTAGACTTTCCACTATAGTCTCCACTTTATTCTGTCCACTACAGTCTCTCCACTATAGTCTTTCCACGATAGTCTGTCCACTTTAGTCTTTCCACTATTCTCTGTCCACTTTATTCTTTCCACTATACTCTTCACTCTAGTCTCTCCACTACAGTCTTTCCACTATAGTCTGTCCACTTTAGTCTTTCCACTATTCTCTGTCCACTTTAGTCTTTCCACTATCGTCTCCACTTTATTCTGTCCACTACAGTCTTTCCACTATAGTCTTTCCACTATAGTCTGTCCACTTTAGTCTTTCCACTTTTGTCTTTCCACTATAGTCTCCACTTTATTCTTTCCACTAGAGTCTTTCCACTTTAGTCTTTCCACTATAGTGGAAAGACTAAAGTTGATACTATAGTGGAAAGACTAAAGTGGAAAGACTAAAGTGGACAGACTATAGTGGAAAGACTGAAGTGGAAAGACTAAGTGGACAGACTAAAGTGGAAAGACTATAGTGGAAAGACTAAAGTGGACAGACTATAGTGGAAAGACTAAAGTGGACGGACTGAAGTGGAAAAACTATAGTGGAAAGACTAAAGTGGAAAGACTATAGTGGACAGACTATAGTGGAAAAAACTGAAGTGGAAAGACTCAGTGGACAAACTAAAGTGGACAGACTCTAGTGGAAAGACTGAAGTGGAAAGACTAAGTGGAAAGACTAAAACGGAAAGACTATAGTGGAAAGACTGAAGTAGAAAGACTAAAAGGACAGACTAAAGTGGAAAGACTATAGTGGAAAGACTAAAGTGGACAGACTATTGTGGAAAGACTAAAGTGGACAGACTAAAGTGGAAAGACTAAATTGGAAAGACTAAAGTTGACAGAATAAAGTGGATACTATAGTGGAAAGACTAAAGTGGAAAGACTAAAGTGGACAGACTAAAGTGGACAGACTATAGTGGAAAGACTGAAGTGGAAAGACTAAAAGGACAGACTAAAGTGAAAAGACTATAGTGGAAAGACTAAAGTGGACAGACTATAGTGGAAAGATTAAAGTGGACAGACTATAGTGGAAAGGCCGTAGTGGACATAATAAAGTCGAGAGTATAGTTTAAAGAATAAAGTGGGCAGAGAATAGTGGGAAGACTAAAGTGGACAGAATATTGTGGAAAGACTATAGTGGAAAGACTGTAGTGGACAGAATAAAGTGGAGACTATAGTGGAAAGACTAAAGTGGACAGAGAATAGTAGAAAGTCTAAAGTGGAAAGACCTGTAGTGGACAGAATAAAGTGGAGACTATAGTGGAAAGACTAAAGTGGACAGACTATAGTGGAAAGACTGAAGTGGAAAGACTAAGTGGACAGACTAAAGTGGCAAGACTATAGTGGAAAGACTAAAGTGGACAGACTATAGTGGAAAGACTAAAGTGGAAAGACTAAAGTGGACAGACTATAGTGGAAAGACTGAAGTGGACAGACAAAAGTGGAAAAACTAAAGTGGAAAGACTAAAGTGGACAGACTATAGTGGAAAGACTAAAGTGGACAGACTAAAGTGGAAAGACTAAAGTGGAAAGACTAAAGTGGACAGACTCTAGTGGAAAGACTGAAGTGGAAAGACTAAGTGGACAGGCTAAAGCGGAAAGACTAAAGAGGAAAGACTAAAGTGGACAGACTAAGTGTACAAACTGCAGTGGACAGAATAAAGTGGAAAGACTAAAGTGGAAAGACTAAAGTGGACAGACTATAGTGGAAAGACTAAATTTGACAGACTAAAGTGGAAAGACTAAAGTGGAAAGACTAAAGTGGACAGACTATAGTGGAAAGACTATAGTGGAAAGACTATAGTGGAAAGACTGTAGTGGACAGAATAAAGTGGAGACTATAATGGAAAGACTAAAGTAGACAGAGAATAGTGGAAAGACTAGAGTGGACAGACTATAGTGGAAAGACTAAAGTGGACAGACTAAAGTGGAAAGACTAAAGTGGAAAGACTAAAGTGGAAAGACTAAGTGGACAGACTAAAGCGAAAGACTAAAGTGGAAAGACTAAAGTGGACAGACTATAGTGGAAAGACTAAAGTGGACAGACTAAAGTGGAAAGACTAAAGTGGACAGACTATAGTCGGAAGACCATAGTGGAAAGACTGTAGTGGACAGAAGAAAGTGGAGACTATAGTGGAAAGACTAATGTGGAAAGACTAAAGTGGACAGAGATTAGTGGAAAGGCTAAAGTGGACAGACTATAGTGGAAAGACTAAAGTCGACAGACGAAAGTGGAAAGACTAAAGTGGACAGACTGTAGTGGACAGAATAAAGTGGAGAGTATAGTGGAAAGAATAAAGTGGACAGAGAATAGTGGAAAGACTAAAGTGGACAGTCTATAGTGGAAAGACTATAGTGGAGAGACTGTAGTGGACAGAATAAAGTGGAGACTATAGTGGAAAGTCTAAAGTGGAAAGACTAAAGTGGACAGAGAATAGTGGAAAGACTGAAGTTGAAAGACTGTAGTGGACAGAATAAAGTGGAGACTATAGTGGAAAGACTAAAGTGGAAAGACTAAAGTGGACAGACTATAGTGGAAAGACTATAGTGGAAAGACTGTAGTGGACAGAATAAAGTGGAGACTATAGTGGAAAGACTAAAGTGGACAGAGAAGAATAGTGGAAAGACTAAAGTGGACAGACTATAGTGGAAAGACTATAGTGGAAAGACTGTAGTGGACAGACTAAAGTGGAGACTATAGTGGAAAGACTAAAGTGGGCAGAGAATAGTGGAAAGACTAAAGTGGACAGACTATAGTGGAAAGACTGAAGTGGAAAGACTAAAAGGACAGACTAAAGTGGAAAGACTTTAGTGGAAAGACTAAAGTGGACAGACTATAGTGGAAAGACTAAAGTGGACGGACTGAAGTGGAAAGACTATAGTGGAAAGACTAAAGTGGAAAGACTATAGTGGACAGACTATAGTGGAAAGACTGAAGTGGAAAGACTCAGTGGACAAACTAAAGTGTACACACTGAAGTGGAGAGAATAAAGTGGAAAGACTAAAGTGGAAAGACTAAAGTGGACAGACTATAGTGGAAAGACTAAAGTGGACAGACTAAAGTGAAAAGACTAAAGTGGAAAGACTAAAGTGGAGAGACTATAGTGGAAAGACTAAAGTGGACAGACTATAGTGGAAAGACTGAAGTGGACAGACTAAAGTGGAAAAACTACAGTGGAAAGACTAAAGTGGACAGACTATAGTGGAAAGACTATAGTGGAAAGACTGTAGTGGACAGAATAAAGAAGAGACTATAGTGGAAAGACTAAAGTGGAGAGAGAATAGTGGAAAGACTAAAGTGGAAAGACTGTAGTGGACAGAATAAAGTTGATACTATAGTGGAAAGACTAAAGTGGAAAGACTAAAGTGGACAGACTAAGTGGAAAGACTAAAACGGAAAGACTATAGTGGAAAGACTGAAGTGGAAAGACTAAAAGGACAGACTAAAGTGGAAAGACTATAGTGGAAAGACTAAAGTGGACAGACTATTGTGGAAAGACTAAAGTGGACAGACTAAAGTGGAAAGACTAAATTGGAAAGACTAAAGTTGACAGAATAAAGTGGATACTATAGTGGAAAGACTAAAGTGGAAAGATTAAAGTGGACAGACTAAAGTGGACAGACTATAGTGGAAAGACTGAGGTGGAAAGACTAAAAGGACAGACTAAAGTGAAAAGACTATAGTGGACAGACTAAAGTGGACAGACTAAGTGGACAGAGAATAGTGGAAAGACTAAATTGGAAAGACTGTAGTGGACAGAATAAAGTGGAGACTATAGAGGAAAGACTAAAGTGGAAAGACTATAGTGGAAAGACTGAAGTGGAAAGACTCAGTGGAAAGACTAAAGTGTACACACTGAAGTGGACAGAATAAAGTGGAGACTATAGTGGAAAGACTAAAGTGGAAAGACTAAAGTGGACAGACTATAGTGGAAAGACTAAAGTGGAAAGACTCAGTGGAAAGACTAAAGTGTACACACTGAAGTGGACAGAATAAAGTGGAGACTAAAGTGGCAAGACTATAGTGGAAAGACTAAAGTGGACAGACTATAGTGGAAAGACTAAAGTGGAAAGACTAAAGTGGACAGACTATAGTGGAAAGACTGAAGTGGACAGACAAAAGTGGAAAAACTAAAGTGGAAAGACTAAAGTGGACAGACTATAGTGGAAAGACTATAGTGGAAAGACTGTAGTGGACAGAATAAAGTGTAGACTATAGTGGAAAGACTAAAGTGGGCAGAGAATAGTGGACTAAAGTGGACAGACTATAGTGGAAAGACTATAGTGGAAAGACTAAAGTGGACAGAGAATCGTAGAAAGACTAAAGTGGAAAGACTAAAGTGAACAGACTATAGTGGAAAGACTGAAGTGGAAAGACTAAGTGGACAGACTAAAGTGGAAAGACTATAGTGGAAAGACTAAAGTGGACAGAGAATAGTGGAAAGACTAAAGTGGAAAGACTGTAGTGGAAAGACTAAAGTAGACAGAGATTAGTGGAAAGACTAAAGTTGGCAGACTTAAGTGGAAAGACAAAAGTGGAAAGACTAAAGTGGACAGACTATAGTGGAAAGACTGTAGTGGACAGAAAAAAGTGGAGAGTATAGTGGAAAGAATAAAGTGGACAGACTATAGTGGAAAGACTATAGTGGAGAGACTGTAGTGGACAGAGTAAAGTGGAGACTATAGTGGAAAGTCTAAAGTGGAAAGACTAAAGTGGACAGAGAATAGTGGAAAGACTAAAGTGGAAAGACTCTAGTGGAAAGAATAAAGTGGAGACTATAGTGGAAAGACAAAAGTGGAAAGACTAAAGTGGACAGACTATAGTGGAAAGACTATAGTGGAAAGACTGTAGTGGACAGAATAAAGTGGAGACGATAGTGGAAAGACTAAAGTGGACAGAGAATAGTGGAAAGACTAAAGTGGACAGACTATAGTGGAAAGACTGTAGTGGAGAGACTAGAGTGAAGAGTATAGTGGAAAGAATAAAGTGGACAGAGAATAGTGGAAAGACTAAAGTGGACAGACTATCGTGGAAAGACTATAGTGGAGAGACTGTAGTGGACAGAATAAAGTGGAGACTATAGTGGAAAGTCTAAAGTGGAAAGACTAAAGTGGACAGATAATAGTGGAAAGACTAAAGTGGAAAGACTTTAGTGGACAGAATAAAGTGGAGACTATAGTGGACAGACTAAAGTGGAAAGACTAAAGTGGAAAGACTAAAGTGGAAAGACTAAAGTGGACAGACGATAGTGGAAATGACTAAAGTGGAAAGACTAAAGTGGACAGACTAAAGTGGACAGACTAAAGTGGAAAGACTAAAGTGGACAGACTCTAGTGGAAAGACTGAAGTGGAAAGACTAAGTAGAAAGACTAAAGCGGAAAGACTAAAGTGGAAAGACTAAAGTGGACAGACTATAGTGGAAAGACTAAAGTGGACAGACTAAAGTGGAAAGACTAAAGTGGAAAGACTAAAGTGGACAGACTATAGTGGAAAGACTAAAGTGGAAAGACTAAAGTGGAAAGACTAAAGTTGACAGAATAAAGTGGAGAGTATAGTGGAATGAATAAAGTGGACAGAAAATAGTGGAAATACTAAAGTTGACAGACTATAGTGGAAAGACTATAGCGGAGAGACTGTAGTGGACAGAATAAAGTGGAGACTATAGTGGAAAGTCTAAAGTGGAAAGACTAAAGTGGACAGAGAATAGTGGAAAGACTAAAGTGGAAAGACTGTAGTGGACAGACTAAAGTGGAGAGTATAGTGGAAAGACTAAAGTGGAAAGACTAAAGTGGACAGACTATAGTGGAAAGACTATAGTGGAATGACTGTAGTGGACAGAATAAAGTGGAGACTATAGTGGAAAGACTAACGTGGACAAAGAATAGTGGAAAGACTAAAGTGGACAGACTATAGTGGAAAGACTATGGTGGAAAGACTGTAGTGGACAGAATAAAGTGGAGACTACAGTATAGTAGAAAGGCTAAAGTTAAAAGACTAAAGTGGACAGAGAATAGTGTAAAGACTAAAGTGGAAAGACTGTAGTGGACAGAATAAAGTGGAGACTACAGTGGAAAGACTAAAGTGGAAAGACTAATGTGGACAGACTATAGTGGAAAGACTGAAGTGGACAGACTAAAGTGGAAAAACTGTATTGGACAAAATAAAGTGTAGACTATAGTGGAAAGACTACAGTGGGCAGAGAATAGTGGAAAAACTAAAATGGACAGACTTTAGTGGAAAGACTATAGTGGAAAGACTAAAGTTGGCAGAGAATAGCGGAAAGACTAAAGTGGACAGACTATAGTGGAAAGACTATAGTGGAAAGACTGTAGTGGACAGAATAAAGTGGAGACCATAGTGGAAAGACTAAAGTGGACAGAGAATAGTGGAAAGACTAAAGTAGACAGACTAAAGTGGACAGACTAAAGTGGAAAGACTAAAGTGGAAAGACTAAACTTGACAGACTATAGTGGAAAGACTATAGTGGAAAGACTGTAGTGGACAGAATAAAGTGGAGACTATAGCGGAAAGACTAAAGTGGAAAGACTAAGTGGACAGACTAAAGCGAAAGACTAAAGTGGAAAGACTAAAGTGGACAGACTATAGTGGAAAGACTAAAGTGGACAGACTAAAGTGGAAAGACTAAAGTGGAAAGACTAAAGTGGACAGACTCTAGTGGAAAGACTGAAGTGGAAAGACTAAGTGGACAGGCTAAAGCGGAAAGACTAAAGAGGAAAGGCTAAAGTGGACAGACTAAGTGTACAAACTGCAGTGGACAGAATAAAGTGGAAAGACTAAAGTGGAAAAACTAAAGTGGACAGACTATAGTGGAAAGACTAAATTTGACAGACTAAAGTGGAAAGACTAAAGTGGAAAGACTAAAGTGGACAGACTATAGTGGAAAGACTATAGTGGAAAGACTGTAGTGGACAGAATAAAGTGGAGACTATAATGGAAAGACTAAAGTAGGCAGAGAATAGTGGAAAGACTAGAGTGGACAGACTATAGTGGAAAGACTAAAGTGGACAGACTAAAGTGGAAAGACTAAAGTGGAAAGACTAAAGTGGAAAGACTAAGTGGACAGACTAAAGCGAAAGACTAAAGTGGAAAGACTAAAGTGGACAGACTATAGTGGAAAGACTAAAGTGGACAGACTAAAGTGGAAAGACTAAAGTGGAAAGACTAAAGTGGACAGACTATAGTCGGAAGACCATAGTGGAAAGACTGTAGTGGACAGAAGAAAGTGGAGACTATAGTGGAAAGACTAAAGTGGAAAGACTAAAGTGGACAGAGATTAGTGGAAAGGCTAAAGTGGACAGACTATAGTGGAAAGACTAAAGTCGACAGACGAAAGTGGAAAGACTAAAGTGGACAGACTATAGTGGAAAGACTATAGTGGAGAGACTGTAGTGGACAGAATAAAGTGGAGACTATAGTGGAAAGTCTAAAGTGGAAAGACTAAAGTGGACAGAGAATAGTGGAAAGACTGAAGTGTAAAGACTGTAGTGGACAGAATAAAGTGGAGACTATAGTGGAAAGACTAAAGTGGAAAGACTAAAGTGGACAGACTATAGTGGAAAGACTATAGTGGAAAGACTGTAGTGGACAGAATAAAGTGGAGACTATAGTGGAAAGACTAAAGTGGACAGAGAAGAATAGTGGAAAGACTAAAGTGGACAGACTATAGTGGAAAGACTATAGTGGAAAGACTGTAGTGGACAGACTAAAGTGGAGACTATAGTGGAAAGACCAAAGTGGGCAGAGAATAGTGGAAAGACTAAAGTGGACAGACTATAGTGGAAAGACTGAAGTGGAAAGACTAAAAGGACAGACTAAAGTGGAAAGACTTTAGTGGAAAGACTATAGTGGACAGACTATAGTGGAAAGACTAAAGTGGACGGACTGAAGTGGAAAGACTATAGTGGAAAGACTAAAGTGGAAAGACTATAGTGGACAGACTATAGTGGAAAGACTGAAGTGGAAAGACTCAGTGGACAAACTAAAGTGTACACACTGAAGTGGAGAGAATAAAGTGGAAAGACTAAAGTGGAAAGACTAAAGTGGACAGACTATAGTGGAAAGACTAAAGTGGACAGACTAAAGTGAAAAGACTAAAGTGGAAAGACTAAAGTGGAGAGACTATAGTGGAAAGACTAAAGTGGACAGACTATAGTGGAAAGACTGAAGTGGACAGACTAAAGTGGAAAAACTACAGTGGAAAGACTAAAGTGGACAGACTATAGTGGAAAGACTATAGTGGAAAGACTGTAGTGGACAAAATAAAGAAGAGACTATAGTGGAAAGACTAAAGTGGAGTGAGAATAGTGGAAAGACTAAAGTGGAAAGACTGTAGTGGACAGAATAAAGTTGATACTATAGTGGAAAGACTAAAGTGGAAAGACTAAAGTGGACAGACTAAGTGGAAAGACTAAAACGGAAAGACTATAGTGGAAAGACTGAAGTGGAAAGACTAAAAGGACAGACTAAAGTGGAAAGACTATAGTGGAAAGACTAAAGTGGACAGACTATTGTGGAAAGACTAAAGTGGACAGACTAAAGTGGAAAGACTAAATTGGAAAGACTAAAGTTGACAGAATAAAGTGGATACTATAGTGGAAAGACTAAAGTGGAAAGACTAAAGTGGACAGACTAAAGTGGACAGACTATAGTGGAAAGACTGAAGTGGAAAGACTAAAAGGACAGACTAAAGTGAAAAGACTATAGTGGAAAGACTAAAGTGGACAGACTAAGTGGACAGAGAATAGTGGAAAGACTAAATTGGAAAGACTGTAGTGGACAGAATAAAGTGGAGACTATAGAGGAAAGACTAAAGTGGAAAGACTATAGTGGAAAGACTGAAGTGGAAAGACTCAGTGGAAAGACTAAAGTGTACAAACTGAAGTGGACAGAATAAAGTGGAGACTATAGTGGAAAGACTAAAGTGGAAAGACTAAAGTGGACAGACTATAGTGGAAAGACTATAGTGGAAAGACTGTAGTGGACAGAATAAAGTGGAGACTATAGTGGAAAGACTAAAGTGGAAAGACTAAAGTGGACAGAGAATAGTGGAAAGACTAAAGTGGACAGACTATAGTGGAAAGACTAAAGTGGACAGACTAAAGTGGAAAGACTAAAGTGGACAGACTATAGTGGAAAGACTATAGTGGAAAGACTGTAGTGGACAGAATAAAAACGAGAGTATAGTGGAAAGACTAAAGTGGACAGAGAATAGTGGAAAGACTAAAGTGGACAAACTATAGTGGAAAGACTATAGTGGAAAGACTATAGTGGACAGAATAAAGTGGAGACTATAGTGGAAAGACTAAAGTCGACAGAGAATAGTGGAAAGACTAAATTGGAAAGACTGTAGTGGACAGAATAAAGTGGAGACTATAGTGGAAAGACTAAAGTTGAAAGACTAAAGTGGAAAGAGAATAGTGGAAAGACTAAAGTGGACAGACTATAGTGGAAAGACTAAAGTGGACAGACTAAAGTGGAAAGACTAAAGTGGAAAGACCAAAGTGGACAGACTATAGTGGAAAGACTATAGTGGAAAGACTGTAGTGGACAGAATAAAGTGGAGAGTATAGTGGAAAGACTAAAGTGGACAGAGAATAGTGGAAAGACTAAAGTGGATAGACTATAGTGGAAAGACTATAGTGTAAAGACTGTAGTGGACAGAATAAAGTCGAGACTATAGTGGAAAGACTAAAGTGGAAAGACTAAAGTTGACAGACTATAGTGGAAAGACTAAAGTGGAAAGACTAAAGTGGACAGAATAAAGTGGAGACTATAGTGGAAAGACTAAAGTGGAAAGACTAAAGTAGACAGACTATAGTGGAAAGACTGAAGTTGACAGACTAAAGTCGAAAAACTAAAGTGGAAAGACTAAAGTGGACAGACTATAGTGGAAAGACTATAGTGGAAAGACTGTAGTGGACAGAATAAAGTGGAGACTATAGTGGAAAGACTAAAGTGGACAGAGAATAGTGGAAGGACTGAAGTGGACAGACTACAGTGGAAAGACTATAGTGGAAAGACTATAGTGGACAGAATAAAGTGGAGACTATAGTGGAAAGACTAAAGTGGATAGTGAAGTGGAGAATATAGTGGAAAAACTAAAGTGGACAGAGAGTATTGGAAAGACTAAAGTGGAAAGATTGTAGTGGACAGAATAAAGTAGAGACTGTAGTGGAAAGACTAAAGTGGACAGACTATAGTGTACACACTGAAGTGGACAGAATAAAGTGGAAAGACAAAAGTGGAAAGACTAAAGTGGAAAGATTAAAGTGGAAAGACTAAAGTGGACAGACTATAGTGGAAAGACTATAGTGGAAAGACTGTAGTGGACAGAATAAAGTGGAGAGTATAGTGGAAAGACTAAAGTGGACAGATAATAGTGGAAAGACTAAAGTGGACAGACTATAGTGGAAAGATTATAGTGGAAAGACTATAGTGGACAGAATAAAGTGGAGACTATAGTGGAAAGACTAAAGTGGACAGAGAATAGTGGAAAGACTAAATGTAGTGGACAGAATAAAGTGGATACTATAGTGGAAAGACTGAAGTGGAGAGAGAATAGTGGAAAGACTATAGTGGAAAGACTAAAGTGGAAAGAATAAAGTGGAGACTATAGTGGAAAGACTGAAGTGGAAAGACTCAGTGGAAAGACTAAAGTGTACACACTGAAGTGGACAGAATAAAGTGGAGACTATAGTGGAAAGACTAAAGTGGAAAGACTAAAGTGGACAGACTATAGTGGAAACACTATAGTGGAAAGACTGTAGTGGACAGAATAAAGTGGAGACTATAGTGGAAAGACTAAAGTGGAAAGACTAAAGTGGACAGAGAATAGTGGAAAGACTAAAGTGGACAGACTATAGTGGAAAGACTAAAGTGGACAGACTAAAGTGGAATGACTAAAGTGGAAAGACTAAAGTGGACAGACTATAGTGGAAAGAATGTAGTGGACAAAATAAAGTGGGTACTATAGTGGAAAGACTGAAGTGGACAGAGAATAGTGGAAAGACTAAATTGGAAAGACTGTAGTGGACAGAATAAAGTGGAGACTATAGTGGAAAGACTAAAGTGGAAAGACTAAAGTGGACAGACTATAGTGGAAAGACTATAGTGGAAAAACTGTAGTGGACAGAATAAAGTGGAGACTATAGTGGAAAGACTAAAGTGGAAAGACTAAAGTGGACAGAGAATAGTGGAAAGACTAAAGTGGACAGACTATAGTGGAAAGACTAAAGTGGACAGACTAAAGTGGAAAGACTAAAGTGGAAAGACTAAAGTGGACAGACTATAGTGGAAAGACTATAGTGAGTAGTTATATAAACCGGTTTCTACCCCACCCTCCCCCAAATTTCAAAACCCCATTTTAACATCGATTTCTTAAATTTTAACATGCTTTTTTCCGAAATTTCACCCTTTTTATAGATATTTGTATTTTCTTTTTTTCCAAATAAAGGTACCAAGAAATAGGAAATATTAGCCTTTATACTACATATAAACTACTACTTTTTTTTTTGCTTTTTTCAATTTTTTATCCAAATACCCCCAATTACTGAGTAAACAGTTCCAAGTCAACGTATTCTTCCGAGTTCTTATTTACACGCAAAATAGGCTGCAAAATAAGATTGTTCTTTAGAAGTAACTCATTAGCAATCGAATTGTATCTCTGTGGTATAAACAGATCACACATCTTCTTGTTATGATTGATAACTACAACTAACTTATCTCCATATTTTGTTTTAGCGATTCTCATTTTAACGATGGTATATTTCAAGCCTAATACCAACTGTTCTTTCTTGATTGTCTCATTGTATTTATTCATGCTGATTGTATTCAAGACCTCCATTTATTAGCGGCTGATTTTCTTTAATAAAAATCCAGACTATCTGGTGAGAGAAACTAACACACAAAAAAGTTCATCATTTTGAAATTTATAGAATATTTCTTCAAAACCCCACATCCCCAGACTGTGACGAATGGTTGCGTTAAGCAGACACGCAAAGCAAAATACTGTGATGGCTATCAGTCTGGGGAGCCCCTGAACAGGGAAACTCCTTAGAGTTTTTTGTTCAAATCCCTACCAACAGAAACTGCCAGCGCTGGGATTCGAACCGAGGTCTTGACAGACGTTAGTTTTGCACCGGCCAAGCGCTAACCAACTGAGCTGTCGGGGTCCTCATCCGATCCACAAAGTTTCCGTTTTCTGATGTGATATGAGTCATCGTAAATAGTTGCAAAACCTCTCGCCTCCAGACAATAAATACGGGGAAAGTTAAGAGGTGCGATGGAGTTGCACCCCGAGTTTTTGGTTGTTGTTGTAGTTGTGGTTGTATTTATTGTCTGGAGGCAGCTCCGATGGGAGAGGAAACTCAAAGAGTTTTTTCCCGCCGTCGCTCACTACTAACAAAATTGTTAGCAGCGAGGTTTGATCTCATGATACAACATCGGGCAATTTGCGTTAGCTAGACGCTAGCCAACTGATCTATCGGAGCTAGTGGTAATTTTTTGTTGAAAGTTTTAAGATGAGAAAACGGGAGACAATTAGGCTACGAAATTAATGGTGGGTACTGGTTATGAATGATACAGGTAATTATTGCGCGTAGAAACTGGATCTGAGAGTCGGAGCACATTGAACGTTTTATGAAGAGAATACCAGAGAAAATTATGCTTTGCGTCACGAATCAATGTTTGTCTGAATTCACCCACCACCCCAAGGGGCCTGGGTGAGGGGTTGGACACTGGTGTACCACAGTTCCAGGAAGAGGAGGTTTACTGGGTGGTGAGGGGGTATTCACTTGGACAAAGGTGTACTGGTTGGCGAGGGGTTACTCAGGTACTGGTTATGAATGACGCAGGTAATTAATGCGTATATGAATATGAGGATAGAGTTTTCAATCTTATGAAAGCAATATACTACACTTTGGGTAATTTCTCTTGATTTATTATGGAATTATTTTTACAATATTTATAACCATTCAAACGGACTTGTTTCATGTATTTTTCGCGAGGAAAAAATCTAAATGTTTTACGCATTTCTGCTTCACGCTGAATAACCTCTTCAACCGTTAATTGACCACATTTTAGCATTGATACCAATTCAGTGTAAAAATTATACGTGGTTTTGTATTCAGCTTTTCTATCTGCAATGTTTAAATGTTTTTCAATTATTTCGATAATAACGGAACCCAAACTTAAAGACGCTAAAGTTAGTATTAAAAACGCACTTAAGCCTGCTGCTGAAAAGGCAAATTTGGATAAAAGTAGACCGTTACTCACATTATTGTAATATTTATAGCTTCGGCGATATACAAACATTTTCTTTTCCAAATCTTTCATTTATAATAAAACTAAATTGTTTCAAAAATTACTTCTTTAGGTTTGCCTCCAAATTCAGGAACACGTACACCATCTTGTAAACATTACTGCAGATAGCATGATCAGTCGGATGTAATCCAGACGGTGCATACTACGTGAACGCAAAACACTTCTGCCACCTGCGCAACTCCACTATTTCTTTCTTAACTGGTCAGAGGCAATCTAGATCGCGTATGCTCCGAGAAATACAAACAAATCAGCCGTCTCGGTAACTGTGCTCTCTGTGCATTGTCCAGTCGGAGAAAATGAGATAGCCTTTGCTCCATGAAACACATAATGAAACCAGTGAATTTCTTTACGGCTGAGAAAACGCAGTCAAATTATCAAATTATACACCAGAGCCAGCATTAAGGAAGATTTTAGAACATGAGATAAAAGAAAATAATATTGCTATTGGAAATATAAAAAAAAGAGGAGAAACGGATAATAGAAAAGGATACAAGTGAATTAAAAAGGTTTCTAAAAAACAAAGGCCTACCCACTCGTGGTAACAGAGATGAAGTTATAGAACGCATTAAGGAATACTATGGTAGGATAATTAATAAGCAGAAAGAAACTATGGATAAAACTAGAGGTATCCTGAGAGATCAAACAGAAAGAGGTTATAAAAATAGACACAAACTAATCGATTTATCTACTCTCTTTATAAATAAGAAACAAATCAAAGAAGAAACATCGATTCCCAAATATTTGTTTAAAACAGAAGAAGAACAACACCCCACTATTGTAAGAGAAAATGAAAACATTTACACAGTAAACGTATCGATTGAAAGCAACGGTAGAGACGAAAATACTCTCATTAGTTTTGTTTTTGAGGATTTGCAACGAAGAATGAATGAAATATACCAGTACAGAGTTCAGTTTGTGACCAAGGTTATTTTCTATCGACAAGAGAATGATGAGGATGTAGAAGTATTTTACAACAGTACTTCTTGGGTTTTAAACAAAAATAGTGTCCTTACTCGTAGCCATTTAGATGACAACAACAGGAGACTTAGTTCTTTGAGTAATACCCCTCGATCTGGATTACAATTTAGGCGATATGATGCAATCGACTATAGGATGACTCGAATCGAATCCTACATGGGAGGAACCTATAAAATACTGCCAGATTTCGTAAAAAATAAAAAAGCTTGCCTGAATATTGAAAATAAGGATCAAAAATGCTTTCTTTGGTCAATCTTAGCACATTTATACCCAGCTAAAGATCATGCAGAAAGAACTTCGAAATATAAACAGTATGAAAATGGATTTGATTTCAAAGGAATTACTAACTACCCGATGGATACCAAAGATATCTACAAATTTGAAAATAAATACAATATCAAGATTTGTTTATTCCAATTGGATAAAGAGAAAATAATCAGAAGTCATATACTAAAAAGTACTATCAATGGGAAAACAGCAAAACATATCATTCATTTACTGTATTTCGATAATCACTATGTACTAATAAAGGATCTCAGCAGATTAATTGGTAGTCAAATCTCTAAAAATAAAACAAAGACATACCTATGCACTTATTGCGGAAGGCATTTTTCGAAACAAGAACACTTTGAAAAACATGAATTGAAAAAGAACTGTGAAGATCCTGATATTATAATGCCTCCTGAAGGTTCAAAAATACAATTTAAAAATGTTTCGAAACAGATGAAAGTACCGTACTGTATAATAGCAGATTTTGAGTCTTATAATGAAGAATACAATCAAGTCCACGGAAAGAAAACAATCAAAGTGGCTGAACAGAAAGCGTTTGCATACGGAATTCAGGTGTGCTGTTCTTTTGATTCAAAGCAGAATAAATACTATGATTATTTTGGTGAAGACGCTGCAAAACATTTTGTGAAAACCATTACAGAAGTGTCCACAATAATTGCACACAAGTATGAAAACAGACAAAGAAATCACACTTATACCGACGAAGAAATTAAAGAAAAATGGAAGACACTAAAGAACAAGACTTGCCATATCTGTAACACAGAAATTACTGAAAATCCCCACTTTGATCACGACCATATGACAGGAAAGGATAGAGGTTTCACACACGTTGAATGTAACATGCAATACAGGATTCCCAAGCATATCCCTGTAGTCCTACACAACTTATTCAAGTATGACTCCCATCTATTTGTGAAAGAATTAGTACCTGATAACCGGAGTTTTGAAAGTGCTGAAAGTTTCATTTCATTTTCGAAATCAGGATAAGGAAATAAAATATGAAATCAGATTTATAGATTCCATTCGACTCATGGCTTCATCACTGGACAAACTATCAGCAAATTTAGCGAAATGTGACTGTAAAGTATCATGTAATCATCTGAGAGAGAATTTCAAGTACACATCTGACAGTTTCAGAAACGATGCTGAATTTAAAGAAATAATTAAAAAGGGGGTGTATCCTTATGAATTTGTGGATAGTTTCAGTAAAATGGATTGTACAAAGTTACCACCCATAGAAAGCTTTTATTCTAGGTTAACGGGAAAAGGTATTGACAAAGCTGATTATAAAAGAGCGGTGTCCATATGGAAACAATTTAATTGCGAAACATTACTTGATTATACCAAGTTGTAACTAAAAAGTGACGTTTTAATACTATCAGATGTTGTAGAGAATTTCAGAAATGTATGTATACATAATTATGACTTGGATCCACTTTATTACTTCTCAGCTCCAGGACTAACATGGGACGCTTTCCTAAAGCATTCAACAGTAGAATTACCGTTATTCTGAAAGGAAGACATGTATACATTCATTGAAAAGGGGATAAGAGGTGGTGTATCGCAATGTATAAAGAGATACGTTAAAGCAAATAATAAATATATGAGTAATTATAATAAGAATAATCCATCTAATTATTTGATATATTTGGATAAAAATAATTTATATGGGTGGGCAATGTCACAAAAATTACCAGCGAATGATTTCCAATTCATTTCCATACCAGAAGCTTTGAAAGAAAGAAATGACAACACACCAATCGGGTATTACAACCATCTAAAAAATCATGTTAACTCGGTGATACAATTACCGAATGTAGGTGCTATATATGAAGTAGATTTGGAATATCCAAAAGAACTACACGAATTACACAAAGATTTACCATTAGCACCCGAACATTTCAATGGCAAACTATGTACGACCTTACTGGATAAAAACAACTACGTAGTTCACCACAGGAACCTAGAATTCTATTTACAAAAAGGTCTGAAACTGAAAAAAGTACATAGAATACTAGGATTCACTGAAAGTGCTTACTTAAAAGGATATATAGACCACAACACATCACTTAGAACTAAAGGTACAAATGATTTTGAAAAGGACTTTTTTAAGCTGATGAATAACGCTTGCTTTGGAAAAACCATGGAGAACGTAAGGAAACGAGCTGATATGGAAATAATAACTGACGATAAAACTAGAGAAAAAATAATAAAGAAACCCAACTTTAAATCTGAAATTATTTTCAGTGAAAACTTTTCTGTAGCAAGAATGTCAAAGGAAAAGATCAAATTAGACAAACCCATGTTCATCGGTTTTGCTGTACTGGAACTATCCAAACTATTGATGTATGAATTCCATTATGATTATATGAAACCTAAATATGGGGATAAAATAGATTTATGTTATATGGATACTGATTCTTTCATCTATAACATACGAACCGAGGATTTCTATCAAGATATTAAACCGGATTTGAATGAGAAGTTCGATACATCTGATTATGCGAAAGATAATCCATACGGGTTTCCTAATGTAAACAAGAAAGTGATAGGAATGATGAAAGATGAATTAGCAGGACAAGTGATGACAGAGTTTGTTGGGTTGCGGTCGAAAGTATATGCTTATTTAAAGGACAACCAAGACCTATCAAAAGCTAGCAAAAAACTAAAAGGAATAAAAACAAACATAGTGAAAGATAAAATTACGATTCAAAACTACAAGGATGTTCTGTTTGGAAACGTTGGAAACCTTTCAGTAACCCAGTACAACTTAAGGTCATACAAACACAATATGTTTCTAGAAGAATAGAATAAAAAAGCCCTAGATCCTAAGGATGATAAAAGGATTGTATCCAGTGATAAATTCACAACTTTTCCATTAGGTTACAAACAATAAATATTCAAGTACCTACTTAAAAATTTCAAGTACCTAGTTATAAAATTCAAGTACCTAGTTAAAAAATTCAAGTATATAGTTAAAAAAGTCAAGTACCTAGTTAAAAAAGTCAAGTACCTAGTTAAAAAACTCAAGTACCTAGTTAAAAAATTCAAGTACCTAGTTGGTAAATCTTATAATAAAAAATTCCTCATAAGTAAATGAATGAAAAGGCTCCAATCAAAGTATATGATTTCAGCGAAAAGAACACTTATCAGAATAAGCACGACCTTACACCTCAGTGGCCATTTAGATTATTACTTTGTGGAAGTTCAGGAACAGGGAAAACCAATTTACTCTTGAATTTAATTTATGAATACATCTGTTTCAACCGAATATACTTGTATGCAAAAGATCTTGAAGAAGATAAATATAAAGAACTTATAGACAATTTAACCACCTTGGAATCAAAATGTAAAACGAATATTTTAACCGTAAGTTAACCTAACCTTAATGATATTATCGATGTTGATGACCTAGACCCTAATTATCAAAACTTGATTATCTTTGACGATTTTGTCACTGAAAAAGACCAGAAGAAAATAGAAGATTTGTTCATAAGAGGAAGAAAGAAAAATGGCTCAATTATTTACTTGTCTCAAAGCTATCATAAAACGCCGAAGGTGGTAAGACTTCAGTGTAATTATTTTGCATTCTTTCAGTGTTCTAATCCAAAAGAAGTAAAATTAATAAGACAAAGCCATGTATCTAGTATAGACAATGAAAAATTTCTCAAACAATTCGAGGTTGCAACCAAGGGCTACGGTTTTTTCTTCATAGATTTAAAAACAAAAGATACAAGGAAAAACAGGAAAAACTTTGAAAAATTTACCGGATAATTTATTTCTATAATAAATGAATAAATTTGGTAGTGTTGGAAAAAAGGTTAGTAACGAATCGAAAGTTACTGATGAAAATGGTAACATTAACCTACAAGATAAGAGAATCATTAATTTAGGGGATGCGAAAGCAGACCAGGACGCTATTAGTTTCAGATCTATGACTATTACTTTGAACCAATTTAAAGAAGAAATTACCGCAGAACAAGTGGGGATAAATCAGTATTTTAGCAAAGATATCAACAGATTAACTGCTGTACATGATTCTCTTGATAATTTCTTGGTAAGGATTAAAGATAAAGGGTTATTTGTAAAAGAAATAATTCGAGTTAATGATAAAGAAATTAACGCTGAAAACAAGTTGATAACAAATGTTCAAGACCCTAGAAACAAAAATGACGCTGTTAATTTAGGAACGTTAATTACACATCTTTTAGATTTGGAAAAAAAGCTCGAAACCCAACAAACCCTTAGCAATACTATTCTAACAAAAATTGCTGACCAACAAACCCATATCGATAATATTGAAAGAGCAATCGTAAACATTTTAAAAAGGCTTCTAGAGCAAAAACCTGTTGACAAACCATTCGTTTCCAGAATAGAAAAAATGATGGCTGGTAAATAAATTTATATGCTAAATTATTTTTCTAATAAATGGTTGAAACAATGGAGTATACAGTTTATTTGTCAAAGCTTCAGAAAGGAAAGCTGAAGAAGTGCTTTGGCGCTAAACAAAAATGTCAGATACGTGTTAGTCATAGTAGACAGAATGAACGAGAACCAGTCAAGTTACTTTTAAGTAAACGACAAATTGATAAAATTGAAACATGTAAACGAATAATAAGGGCTGTGATATTGATGTATCATACAAACAGATGAAAGAAGCGATTCAAAAGGGTGGATTACTTCCTTTCCTAATACCGTTGGCAATTACCCTTGGAAAGGCAGCTTTAACAAGCGGAGCTGCTGCTTTGGGTACATTCGCTGGTAAGAAATTGGTTGATAACATAACCAACACAGGTGGGGCGCTTAAACTTCCCGGAACACAAAAAGTTGTAGGTAATGGGGTACGTGGAAGGCCTAAGAAGGAAACCGATGATGTCAACACAGGTGGTGCGCTTACACTTCCTGGAACACAAAAAGTTGTAGGTCATGGTGTACGTGGAAGACCTAAGAAGTCGAAAAACGGGGACATCAAAAAAGAAGCAAAAGTAAAGTAGGACCTCTAACCAATTTTGACATTATGGATGCATTAGGGGATATGCCACATTTTAGAGGTGTTTTCTCTATAGAAACGCTACCCAAACAAATAAATAGCATAGAATGTGGTGTCATTAATTATGATAAACTCGGAATGCCTGGAACTCACTGGGTGGCGTACTGTAATCTACTTGATAGTCCTTATGTAGAATTTTTTGATTCTTTCAGTAAACCCCCAGGAAAAGAAAGAATTAAATATCTAAAAACGTCAAGAAAGAAAATAGCTTATGAAAATCTTGCCGTTCAGAATATAGATGAATTAAACTTTGGATTGCATTGTATTTCCTACATTAAGCGCAGTTCTTAGTTTATTCATCTCTCGTCTTTTTGTTTATAAAAATTGTTTTCTAATAAATGGAGATTTATTGTATGAAATGTAAAAAGAAAACTGACACTGAATCAATGTTTAAAGCAGTGTCACAGAAAAATAATGTTCCAATGGTGAAAGGTAATTGCGTTATCTGTGGTTCAATGAAAAATCGCTTTTTAAAAAAAACCTCGACGCAGAAAAATATATTTTAAAGACGTATTATTCAAATTTTTCAGGTGTTGATGATATTTACAGAAAATTAAAAGAAAATGGAGTGAACGTTTCTAAAGATAACATAAAACATGTTTTGCAAAATGAGAATGTGTATACGTTACACAAACCTTCCTATCACAATTTCGAAAGGAGACGAGTCTATGTTCACCATGTTGACGAGCAATGGCAAGCTGATTTAGTTGACATGCAGAAATATAAAAAAGAAAATAATAAAACAAATTACATTTTAACTATTATTGATTGCTTTAGTAAATATGCTTGGTGTATCCCTCTGAAAGACAAAACGGGAGCTGAAATAATAAAAGCATTCAGTCTTATATTTAAAGAAAGAATGCCTAAGAAACTACAAACTGATAAAGGTAAAGAATTTGTAATGAGAAATGTTCAAACATTTTTGAAAAATAACGACATACACTGGTTTGCATCTGAAAGTGAATTGAACGCGCAAATCGTTGAACGATTCAATAGAAAGTTGAAAGAAAAGTTATGGAAATATTTTACTCACAATAACACTACTAAATGGATTGATATTTTACCTTTATTTGTTAGAAATTACCATAACTCTTATCATCGTTCAATACAAATGAAACCAGTAGATGCTAGTAAAAAGGTGAATCAGAAAAAGGTTTACAATGCTTTGTTTCCTCCATGTGATTACAAAGTCACAGGAAATTACAAAGTAGGAGATTTAGTTAGAATTAAAAAAGAAAAAAGTATTTTTGATAAAGGTTATTTACCTAACTACACGAATGAAGTATTCCAGATAGCAACCGTTAGACCCACCATTCCCATTACTTATGAAATATCTGACAAAAGTGGGGAATTAATTCAAGGAGGGTTTTATGAAAAAGAACTTTCAAAATTTATTATGAAATAAAATTACTTGTATATAAATGGATTCAAGACGCTTGAGTGATATGTTATCGGGTATAGTTAAGAACAGAGAAATTCAAAGAAAACAAGTTCAACAATACGAGATGGAGAAAGCAGGGTTTCGGGAATATGCTTCAGAATTAAACGCTCCAGTTGTTATGGCACAAAAAGAAAACACTGAAGCGATCAATAAGAAATTACAGAAGAGTGATGAAAATTCAAGCAGACGGTTTCAAAGATTAGGTGAAACATTTAAGACTGCTTCAGGGGTATCGAGTCGAGTGCCAACTCCTGCTTTAGAACCAACTCCCGCTTTAGGACCATTATCCATTGAAATGAATAAAGGTATTACCCAAGAGTTTTTAAATCAGATTAATTCAAAACATGCAGAATCCTGGGATGACAATGATCCTTATTTTAAAATACCTATGTATTACATTAGTAATCCTATGGATATAGAGGAGGCTATGAATCATTTAACAACTATAAGTAAAAGTTATGGTGGGACAAAGAGTAAAGGTTACTCTAACCATGATCAAATTATTGAATTTATAAGAGTTTACAAGGATAGGTTAAGAACCATTCAAAATAATTGGGGATTATTCAAACAGCAAGGAACTGGAATATTTATGAATTGTGATGAAATGATTAAAAAATTGTACACTTTGATAGGTAGTAGAGTGAACGGGAATACATCTGATGAGGTGAGGAATGAAGCTATTGATATTTTGGATTCGTTAATGCGAAATAAATTCTTAAACAAGAGAGAATACAATTCAATATATAAAAAATATTTCTAATAAATGGTGTTGTTAAATATTGAAGGTAATGAAAGTATCATTGATATAACATTTAGTCAACCAATCGAATTGAATCGTAATTGGGATTATGAAATAGGTTTGAATCAGTGTACTTTGTGGTATTCGTGGCATAATATAAGTGATAAATTTGGGAATAATACATTTCAATACAGGAAAGATGAAGAGGGGGGATGGGTGAATGTTACTACTCCTAACGGGATGTATAACGATGATTGTTTGAATTATTTTTTGTGTCAGTATTTTGATACACCAAAAGATAAATGTCCTATTGTAATCTCATCCAATCCAGCATCTATGAGATTTGTCATAGTATTACAAGAAAAATATGTGTTTAGATTTAATAGTGACTTGTGTCAGATTTTAGGCTTTGAGAAGGATATTGAGATTTCTAAGAAAATCAATGAAGGTACAAAGCTTCCAAATATAACAAGAAGTGTAGATAAAATTCAAATTCACTGCTCTCTTGTAAACAGTTCTATCGTAAACAAAAGTAAATCAGATGTCATTTGGACATTTGTTCCGAATACTGAACCGGGTTGCCAAATTGTTGAGAATCCTAGACAATTAATATATCTTCCTATCAACACAAAAGACTTTATTTACTCGTTGAGAATGACAATAACTGATCAGCTTGGAACACCGATTGATCTGAATGGTGATAACGTAGGATACGTACTGCATTTAAGAAAAGCTTAAAGGATTATTGAAATAAAATTATTTACTTATAAATGTTGTTAAATAATAGGCGATTACTTTACAATAAGCAGTACGGAATTGGAATCAGTAGTATATTCAAAAACATTGCTAATTCCCAGTTATTCCAGACGTCAGCAAAACAAATAAAAGATGGAGCATTGTCAATGTATAATAATATTATAAAACCGAGATTTGAGCTGCTGAAAAACAGAGCAATAGAATATGGAAAAGATTTGATTGATGTCAACAAGAAGGAACTGATTGATGTGATTGGAAATAAGAAATCGATGAAGGATCTTCTGGGTACAAATAAAAGGATTTTAAATCAAAGGAGTCAAGATTTGATCAAAACGTTAATGACTGGAAATGGGTTAAAGATTCTGAAATGATTTTTATTGAATAATCTCCTTCTTATATAAATGGCAGTAAATAAAATTATTAGTCCGCAATGGAACATATTTGATGAGCCACTTGTGGATGATACAGTGGTCAAGTATGAATTTAAAGAAATTCGAGAAACAGATGTGAATGTATCCAATAAGTCAGAGTTTGAATTTGTAACAAAGAAATTGGATTCCTGGTTCTATCCAAGTGAAAGTTATCTTGAAGTGGGTGTAAGAATAGTTAAAGAGAATGGAACTAATGTAGGTTCAACCGATGTTGCTACGTTGACGAATAATGGATTTAATTTATTTAGTACCGCTGAGTATGTCATAAACGATACACCTGTTGAAAAAATTAATCATGTTGGCATTACAACTACCGTTACAAAGCTGATTGAATACTCTTATGATTACTCTAGAAGTGCTGCTAGAAACCATTTTTGTTACAAGGATTATAATCAAGGAACTGATATCAACCCTATAACTAGTTCATTTACCGTACCTGCAGAAGGAAAACTAACAGCAGGAAATATGAATGTCACTTCTAAGCCTAATCCCAATTATAATAAAGGGTTTGAAAAGAGATATAATAGAACTAAAAACAGCAAATTAGTGAATATGTATTTACCATTATCAGAGTTGTTTGGATTCTTGAAAGGAAACAAATGATTTTTTAGAGGTGCATCACACAGAATATGTCTAAGAAGAAATGATGATAATAATATGATTTTAAACAATGGAAATACTAATTTTAAAGTCGTCATTGAGTATTTATCCTGGAAAATTCCTGTTATAGCTCCTAGTATTGAAATGATGAGTGAATTGGAAAAGGGTTTGGCAAAGGATAAAAAGTATAATCTGATGTGGGAAGCTTGTAATACTTATAAAAGTGATGTTAGTCAGAATAAGGAACACACATGGAAAGTTGTGTATGAGAGAAATAGTCCTACGAAAATCGTTGTGATGTTACAGAAAAATGAAAAGCATAACAACCAAACAAATAATAATATGGTATTTGATCATATGAATTTGACGGATATAGAGGTTAGAAATAACGGGGATAAATATCCAGAAGAACCCCTCAAATGCGACTTTAGTGAGGAAAAATGCACATACTCGAATCTTTACAACAGATACATACACATGGGTTATAAGCAATTAGCGTTTGATACTGGTAGTGTAGTCAATATCGAAGAATTTAAAGAAGTATATCCACTATTTTGTTTCGATGTTTCTAAACACGAGTCAAATATTTATAATGGAACCACTGCTGATATTGAAATTAGTATAACTTTAAATGATCCTCAACCCGTACCATACAATCTTTACTGTGTTCTATATTATGAAAGAAAAGCTACATTGGATATCATTAATAAAAATATGTATGTGAGTTTGTGATTTGGATTTTTATTAAAGAAAATCAGCCGCTAATAAATGGAGGTCTTGAATACAATCAGAATGAATAAATACAATGAGACAATCAAGAAAGAACAGTTGGTATTAGGATTGAAGTATACCATCGTTAAAATGAGAATAGCTAAGACAAAATATGGTGACAAGTTAGTTGTAGTTATCAATCATAACAAGAAGATGTGTGATCTGTTTATACCACAGAGATACAATTCGATTGCTAATGAGTTACTTCAAAAGAACAATCTTATTTTGCAGCCTATTTTGCGTGTAAATAAGAACTCGGAACAATACGTTGACTTGGAATTGTTTACTCAGTAATTGGGGGGTATTTGGATAAAAAATTGAAAAAAGCAAAAAAAAAAGTATTAGTTTATATGTAGTATAAAGGTTAATATTTCCTATTTCATGGTACCTTTATTTGGAAAAAAAGAAAATACAAATATCCATAAAAAGGGTGAAATTTCGGAAAAAAGCATGTTAAAATTTAAGAAATCGATGTTAAAATGGGGTTTAGAAATTCGGGGGAGGGTGGGGTAGAAACCGGTTTATATAACTACTATAGTGGAAAGACTGTAGTGGACAGAATAAAGTGGAGAGTATAGTGGAAAGACTAAAGTGGACAGAGAATAGTGGAAAGACTAAAGTGGACAGACTATAGTGGAAAGACTATAGTGGACAGAATAAAGTGGAGACGATAGTGGAAAGACTAAAGTGGACAGAGAATAGTTGAAAGACTAAATTGGAAAGACTGTAGTGGACAGAATAAACTGGAGACTATAGTGGAAAGACTAAAGTGGAAAGACTAAAGTGGACAGACTATAGTGGAAAGACTATAGTGGAAAGACTGTAGTGGACAGAATAAAGTGGAGAGTATAGTGGAAAGACTAAAGTGGACAGAGAATAGTGGAAGGACTAAAGTGGAAAGACTAAAGTGGACAGACTATAGTGGAAAGACTATAGTGGAAAGACTAAAATGGAAAGACTAAAGTGGACATAATAAAGTGGAGACTATAGTGGAAAGACTAAAGTGGAAAGACTAAAGTGGACAGACTATAGTGGAAAGACTATAGTGGAAAGACTGTAGTGGACAGAATAAAGTGGAGACTATAGTGGAAAGACTAAAGTGGAAAGACTAAAGTGGACAGAGAATAGTGGAAAGACTAAAGTGGACAGACTATAGTGGAAAGACTAAAGTGGACAGACTAAAGTGGAAAGACTAAAGTGGAAAGACTAAAGTGGACAGACTATAGTGGAAAGACTATAGTGGAAAGACTGTAGTGGACAGAATAAAGTGGAGAGTATAGTGGAAAGACTAAAGTGGACAGAGAATAGTGGAAAGACTAAAGTGGATAGACTATAGTGGAAAGACTATACTGTAAAGACTGTAGTGGACAGAAGAAATTGGAGACTATAGTGGAAGGACTAAAGTGGAAAGACTAAAGTGGACAGACTATAGTGGAAAGACTCTAGTGGACAGAATAAAGTGGAGAGTATAGTGGAAAGACTAAAGTGAACAGAGAATAGTGGAAGGACTAAAGTGGAAAGACTAAAGTGGACAGACTATAGTGTAAAGACTATAGTGGAAAGACTAAAGTGGAAAGACTAAAGTGGACTGAATAAAGTGGAGACTATAGTGGAAAGACTAAAGTGGAAAGACTAAAGTGGACAGACTATAGTGGAAAGACTGAAGTTGACAGACTAAAGTCGAAAAACTAAAGTGGAAAGACTAAAGTGGACAGACTATAGTGAAAAGACTATAGTGGAAAGACTGTAGTGGACAGAATAAAGTGGAGACTATAGTGGAAAGACTAAAGTGGACAGACTACAGTGGAAAGACTATAGTGGAAAGACTATAGTGGACAGAATAAAGTGGAGACTATAGTGGAAAGACTAAAGTGGACAGTGAAGTGGAGAATATAGTGGAAAAACTAAATTGGACAGAGAGTATTGGAAAGACTAAAGTGGAAAGATTGTAGTGGACAGAATAAAGTGGAGACTATAGTGGAAAGACTAAAGTGGACAGACTATAGTGTACACACTGAAGTGGACAGAATAAAGTGGAAAGACTAAAGTGGAAAGACTAAAGTGGACAGACTAAAGTGGAAAGATTAAAGTGGAAAGACTAAAGTGGACAGGCTATAGTGGAAAGACTGTAGTGGACAGAATAAAGTGGAGAGTATAGTGGAAAGACTAAAGTGGACAGAGAATAGTGGAAAGACTAAAGTGGACAGACTATAGTGGAAAGACTATAGTGGAAAGACTATAGTGGACAGAATAAAGTGGAGACTATAGTGGAAAGACTAAAGTGGACAGAGAATAGCGGAAAGACTAAATTGGAAAGACTGTAGTGGACAGAATAAAGTGGAGACTATAGTAGAAAGCCGAAAGTGGAAAGACTAAAGTGGACAGACTATAGTGGAAAGACTATAGTGGAAAGACTGTAGTGGACAGAATAAAGTGGAGACTATAGTGGAAAGACTAAAGTGGAAAGACTAAAGTGGACAGAGAATAGTGGAAAGACTAAAGTGGACAGACTATAGTGGAAAGACTAAAGTGGACGGACTAAAGTGGAAAGACTAAAGTGGAAAGACTAAAGTGGACAGACTATAGTGGAAAAACTACAGTGGACAGACTATAGTGGAAAGACTATAGTGGAAATACTATAGTGGACAGAATAAAGTGGAGACTATAGTGGAAAGACTAAAGTGGACAGAGAATAGTGGAAAGACTAAAGTGGACAGACTATAGGGGAAAGACTATAGTGGAAAGACTATAGTGGACAGAATAAAGTGGAGACTATAGTGGAAAGACTAAAGTGGAAAGACTGTAGTGGACAGAATAAAGTGGAGACTATAGTGGAAAGACTAAAGTGGAAAGACTAAAGTGCACAGACTATAGTGGAAAGACTGTAGTGGAAAGACTAAAGTAGAAAGACTATAGTGGAAAGACTATAGTGGAAAGACTAAAGTGGACAGACTAAAGTGTAGTGGACAGAATAAAGTGGAGACTATAGTGGAAAGACTAAAGTGGAAAGACTAAAGTGGAAAGACTATAGTGGAAAGACTGAAGTGGAAAGACTCAGTGGAAAGACTAAAGTGTACACACTGAAGTGGACAGAATAAAGTGGAGACTATAGTGGAAAGACTAAAGTGGAATGTCTAAAGTGGACAGACTATAGTGGAAAGACTATAGTGGAAAGACTGTAGTGGACAGAATAAAGTGGAGACTATAGTGGAAAGACTAAAGTGGACAGACTATAGTGGAAAGAATGTAGTGGACAGAATAAAGTGGATACTATAGTGGAAAGACCGAAGTGGACAGAGAATAGGGGAAAGACTAAATTGGAAAGACTGTAGTGGACAGAATAAAGTGGAGACTATAGTGGAAAGACCAAAGTGGAAAGACTAAAGTGGACAGACTATAGTGGAAAGACTATAGTGGAAAGACTGTAGTGGACAGAATAAAGTGGAGACTATAGTGGAAAGACTAAAGTGGACAGAGAATAGTGGAAAGACTAAAGTGGACAGACTATAGTGGAAAGACTAAAGTGGACAGACTAAAGTGGAAAGACTAAAGTGGAAAGACTACAGTGGACAGACTATAGTGGAAAGACTATAGTGGATAGACTGTAGTGGACAGAATAAAGTGGAGAGTATAGTGGAAAGACTAAAGTGGACAGAGAATAGTGGAAAGACTAAAGTGGATAGACTATAGTGGAAAGACTATAGTGTAAAGACTGTAGTGGACAGAATAAAGTGGAGACTATAGTGGAAAGACTAAAGTGGAAAGACTAAAGTGGACAGACTATAGTGGAAAGACTGAAGTGGACAGACTAAAGTGGAGAAACTAAAGTGGAAAGACTAAAGTGGACAGACTATAGTGGAAAGACTATAGTGGAAAGACTGTAGTGGACAGAATAAAGTTGAGACTATAGTGGAAAGACTAAAGTGGAAAGACTAAAGTGGACAGAGAATAGTGGAAAGACTAAAGTGGACAGACTATAGTGGAAAGACTAAAGTGGAAAGACTAAAGTGGAAAGACTAAAGTGGAAACACTAAAGTAGACAGACTATAGTGGAAAGACTATAGTGGAAAGACTGCAGTGGAAAGAATAAAGTGGAGAGTATAGTGGAAAGACTAAAGTGGACAGAGAATAGTGGAAAGACATAAGTGGACAGACTATAGTGGAAAGACTATAGTGGAAAGACTATAGTGGACAGAATAAAGTGCAGACGATAGTGGAAAGACTAAAGTGGACAGAGAATAGTGGAAAGACTAAATTGGAAAGACTTTAGTGGACAGAATAAAGTGGAGAGTATAGTGGAAAGACTAAAGTGGACAGAGAATAGTGGAAGGACTAAAGTGGAAAGACTAAAGTGGACAGACTATAGTGGAAAGACTAGAGTGGAAAGACTATAGTGGAAAGACTGTAGTGGACAGAATAAAGTGGAGACTATAGTGGAAAGACTAAAGTGGAAAGACTAAAGTGGACAGAGAATAGTGGAAAGACTAAAGTGGACAGACTATAGTGTAAAGACTAAAGTGGACAGACTAAAGTGGAAAGACTAAAGTGGAAAGACTAAAGTGGACAGACTATAGCGGAAAGACTATAGTGGAAAGACTGTAGTGGACAGAATAAAGTGGAGAGTATAGTGGAAAGACTAAAGTGGACAGAGAATACTGGAAAGACAAAAGTGGATAGACTATAGTGGAAAGACTATAGTGTAAAGACTGTAGTGGACAGAATAAAGTGGAGACTATAGTGGAAAGACTAAAGTGGAAAGACTAAAGTGGACAGACTATAGTGGAAAGACTGAAGTGGACAGACTAAAGTGGAAAAACTAAACTGGAAAGACTAAAGTGGACAGACTATAGTGGAAAGACTATAGTGGAAAGACTGTAGTGGACAGAATAAAGTGGAAACTATAGTGGAAAGACTAAAGTGGAAAGACTAAAGTGGACAGAGAATAGTGGAAAGACTAAAGTGGACAGACTATAGTGGAAAGACTAAAGTGGACAGACTAAAGTGGAAAGACTAATGGGAAAGACTAAAGTGGACAGACTATAGTGGAAAGACTAAAGTGGAAAGACTAAAGTGGAAAGACTAAAGTGGACAGACTATAGTGGAAAGACTAAAGTGGACAGACTATAGTGGAAAGACTACAGTGGACAGAAAATAGTGGAAATGACTAAAGTGGAAAGACTAAAGTGGACAGACTAAAGTGGACAGACTAAAGTGGAAAGACTATAGTGGAAATACTATAGTGGACAGAATAAAGTGGAGACTATAGTGGAAAGACTAAAGTGGACAGAGAATAGTGGAAAGACTAAAGTGGACAGACTATAGTGGAAAGACTATAGTGGACAGAATAAAGTGGAGACTATAGTGGAAAGACTAAAGTGGACAGACTATAGTGGAAAAACTACAGTGGACAGACTATAGTGGAAAGACTATAGTGGAAATACTATAGTGGACAGAATAAAGTGGAGACTATAGTGGAAAGACTAAAGTGGACAGAGAATAGTGGAAAGACTAAAGTGGACAGACTATAGTGGAAAGACTATAGTGGAAAGACTATAGTGGACAGAATAAAGTGGAGACTATAGTGGAAAGACTAAAGTGGAAAGACTGTAGTGGACAGAATAAAGTGGAGACTATAGTGGAAAGACTAAAGTGGAAAGACTAAAGTGCACAGACTATAGTGGAAAGACTGTAGTGGAAAGACTAAAGTAGAAAGACTATAGTGGAAAGACTATAGTGGAAAGACTAAAGTGGACAGACTAAAGTGTAGTGGACAGAATAAAGTGGAGACTATAGTGGAAAGACTAAAGTGGAAAGACTAAAGTGGAAAGACTATAGTGGAAAGACTGAAGTGGAAAGACTCAGTGGAAAGACTAAAGTGTACACACTGAAGTGGACAGAATAAAGTGGAGACTATAGTGGAAAGACTAAAGTGGAATGTCTAAAGTGGACAGACTATAGTGGAAAGACTATAGTGGAAAGACTGTAGTGGACAGAATAAAGTGGAGACTATAGTGGAAAGACTAAAGTGGACAGACTATAGTGGAAAGAATGTAGTGGACAGAATAAAGTGGATACTATAGTGGAAAGACCGAAGTGGACAGAGAATAGGGGAAAGACTAAATTGGAAAGACTGTAGTGGACAGAATAAAGTGGAGACTATAGTGGAAAGACCAAAGTGGAAAGACTAAAGTGGACAGACTATAGTGGAAAGACTATAGTGGAAAGACTGTAGTGGACAGAATAAAGTGGAGACTATAGTGGAAAGACTAAAGTGGACAGAGAATAGTGGAAAGACTAAAGTGGACAGACTATAGTGGAAAGACTAAAGTGGACAGACTAAAGTGGAAAGACTAAAGTGGAAAGACTACAGTGGACAGACTATAGTGGAAAGACTATAGTGGATAGACTGTAGTGGACAGAATAAAGTGGAGAGTATAGTGGAAAGACTAAAGTGGACAGAGAATAGTGGAAAGACTAAAGTGGATAGACTATAGTGGAAAGACTATAGTGTAAAGACTGTAGTGGACAGAATAAAGTGGAGACTATAGTGGAAAGACTAAAGTGGAAAGACTAAAGTGGACAGACTATAGTGGAAAGACTGAAGTGGACAGACTAAAGTGGAAAAACTAAAGTGGAAAGACTAAAGTGGACAGACTATAGTGGAAAGACTATAGTGGAAAGACTGTAGTGGACAGAATAAAGTTGAGACTATAGTGGAAAGACTAAAGTGGAAAGACTAAAGTGGACAGAGAATAGTGGAAAGACTAAAGTGGACAGACTATAGTGGAAAGACTAAAGTGGAAAGACTAAAGTGGAAAGACTAAAGTGGAAACACTAAAGTAGACAGACTATAGTGGAAAGACTATAGTGGAAAGACTGCAGTGGAAAGAATAAAGTGGAGAGTATAGTGGAAAGACTAAAGTGGACAGAGAATAGTGGAAAGACATAAGTGGACAGACTATAGTGGAAAGACTATAGTGGAAAGACTATAGTGGACAGAATAAAGTGCAGACGATAGTGGAAAGACTAAAGTGGACAGAGAATAGTGGAAAGACTAAATTGGAAAGACTTTAGTGGACAGAATAAAGTGGAGAGTATAGTGGAAAGACTAAAGTGGACAGAGAATAGTGGAAGGACTAAAGTGGAAAGACTAAAGTGGACAGACTATAGTGGAAAGACTAGAGTGGAAAGACTATAGTGGAAAGACTGTAGTGGACAGAATAAAGTGGAGACTATAGTGGAAAGACTAAAGTGGAAAGACTAAAGTGGACAGAGAATAGTGGAAAGACTAAAGTGGACAGACTATAGTGTAAAGACTAAAGTGGACAGACTAAAGTGGAAAGACTAAAGTGGAAAGACTAAAGTGGACAGACTATAGCGGAAAGACTATAGTGGAAAGACTGTAGTGGACAGAATAAAGTGGAGAGTATAGTGGAAAGACTAAAGTGGACAGAGAATACTGGAAAGAAAAAAGTGGATAGACTATAGTGGAAAGACTATAGTGTAAAGACTGTAGTGGACAGAATAAAGTGGAGACTATAGTGGAAAGACTAAAGTGGAAAGACTAAAGTGGACAGACTATAGTGGAAAGACTGAAGTGGACAGACTAAAGTGGAAAAACTAAACTGGAAAGACTAAAGTGGACAGACTATAGTGGAAAGACTATAGTGGAAAGACTGTAGTGGACAGAATAAAGTGGAAACTATAGTGGAAAGACTAAAGTGGAAAGACTAAAGTGGACAGAGAATAGTGGAAAGACTAAAGTGGACAGACTATAGTGGAAAGACTAAAGTGGACAGACTAAAGTGGAAAGACTAATGGGAAAGACTAAAGTGGACAGAATATAGTGGAAAGACTAAAGTGGAAAGACTAAAGTGGAAAGACTAAAGTGGACAGACTATAGTGGAAAGACTAAAGTGGACAGACTATAGTGGAAAGACTACAGTGGACAGAAAATAGTGGAAATGACTAAAGTGGAAAGACTAAAGTGGACAGACTAAAGTGGACAGACTAAAGTGGAAAGACTATAGTGGAAATACTATAGTGGACAGAATAAAGTGGAGACTATAGTGGAAAGACTAAAGTGGACAGAGAATAGTGGAAAGACTAAAGTGGACAGACTATAGTGGAAAGACTATAGTGGACAGAATAAAGTGGAGACTATAGTGGAAAGACTAAAGTGGACAGAGAATAGCGGAAAGACTAAATTGGAAAGACTGTAGTGGACAGAATAAAGTGGAGACTATAGTAGAAAGCCGAAAGTGGAAAGACTAAAGTGGACAGACTATAGTGGAAAGACTATAGTGGAAAGACTGTAGTGGACAGAATAAAGTGGAGACTATAGTGGAAAGACTAAAGTGGAAAGACTAAAGTGGACAGAGAATAGTGGAAAGACTAAAGTGGACAGACTATAGTGGAAAGACTAAAGTGGACGGACTAAAGTGGAAAGACTAAAGTGGAAAGACTAAAGTGGACAGACTATAGTGGAAAAACTACAGTGGACAGACTATAGTGGAAAGACTATAGTGGAAATACTATAGTGGACAGAATAAAGTGGAGACTATAGTGGAAAGACTAAAGTGGACAGAGAATAGTGGAAAGACTAAAGTGGACAGACTATAGTGGAAAGACTATAGTGGAAAGACTATAGTGGACAGAATAAAGTGGAGACTATAGTGGAAAGACTAAAGTGGAAAGACTGTAGTGGACAGAATAAAGTGGAGACTATAGTGGAAAGACTAAAGTGGAAAGACTAAAGTGCACAGACTATAGTGGAAAGACTGTAGTGGAAAGACTAAAGTAGAAAGACTATAGTGGAAAGACTATAGTGGAAAGACTAAAGTGGACAGACTAAAGTGTAGTGGACAGAATAAAGTGGAGACTATAGTGGAAAGACTAAAGTGGAAAGACTAAAGTGGAAAGACTATAGTGGAAAGACTGAAGTGGAAAGACTCAGTGGAAAGACTAAAGTGTACACACTGAAGTGGACAGAATAAAGTGGAGACTATAGTGGAAAGACTAAAGTGGAATGTCTAAAGTGGACAGACTATAGTGGAAAGACTATAGTGGAAAGACTGTAGTGGACAGAATAAAGTGGAGACTATAGTGGAAAGACTAAAGTGGACAGACTATAGTGGAAAGAATGTAGTGGACAGAATAAAGTGGATACTATAGTGGAAAGACCGAAGTGGACAGAGAATAGGGGAAAGACTAAATTGGAAAGACTGTAGTGGACAGAATAAAGTGGAGACTATAGTGGAAAGACCAAAGTGGAAAGACTAAAGTGGACAGACTATAGTGGAAAGACTATAGTGGAAAGACTGTAGTGGACAGAATAAAGTAGAGACTATAGTGGAAAGACTAAAGTGGACAGAGAATAGTGGAAAGACTAAAGTGGACAGACTATAGTGGAAAGACTAAAGTGGACAGACTAAAGTGGAAAGACTAAAGTGGAAAGACTACAGTGGACAGACTATAGTGGAAAGACTATAGTGGATAGACTGTAGTGGACAGAATAAAGTGGAGAGTATAGTGGAAAGACTAAAGTGGACAGAGAATAGTGGAAAGACTAAAGTGGATAGACTATAGTGGAAAGACTAAAGTGGACAGACTAAAGTGGAAAGACTAAAGTGGAAAGACTACAGTGGACAGACTATAGTGGAAAGACTATAGTGTAAAGACTGTAGTGGACAGAATAAAGTGGAGACTATAGTGGAAAGACTAAAGTGGAAAGACTAAAGTGGACAGACTATAGTGGAAAGACTGAAGTGGACAGACTAAAGTGGAAAAACTAAAGTGGAAAGACTAAAGTGGACAGACTATAGTGGAAAGACTATAGTGGAAAGACTGTAGTGGACAGAATAAAGTTGAGACTATAGTGGAAAGACTAAAGTGGAAAGACTAAAGTGGACAGAGAATAGTGGAAAGACTAAAGTGGACAGACTATAGTGGAAAGACTAAAGTGGAAAGACTAAAGTGGAAAGACTAAAGTGGAAACACTAAAGTAGACAGACTATAGTGGAAAGACTATAGTGGAAAGACTGCAGTGGAAAGAATAAAGTGGAGAGTATAGTGGAAAGACTAAAGTGGACAGAGAATAGTGGAAAGACTAAAGTGGACAGACTATAGTGGAAAGACTATAGTGGAAAGACTATAGTGGACAGAATAAAGTGCAGACGATAGTGGAAAGACTAAAGTGGACAGAGAATAGTGGAAAGACTAAATTGGAAAGACTTTAGTGGACAGAATAAAGTGGAGAGTATAGTGGAAAGACTAAAGTGGACAGAGAATAGTGGAAGGACTAAAGTGGAAAGACTAAAGTGGACAGACTATAGTGGAAAGACTAGAGTGGAAAGACTATAGTGGAAAGACTGTAGTGGACAGAATAAAGTGGAGACTATAGTGGAAAGACTAAAGTGGAAAGACTAAAGTGGACAGAGAATAGTGGAAAGACCAAAGTGGACAGACTATAGTGTAAAGACTAAAGTGGACAGACTAAAGTGGAAAGACTAAAGTGGAAAGACTAAAGTGGACAGACTATAGCGGAAAGACTATAGTGGAAAGACTGTAGTGGACAGAATAAAGTGGAGAGTATAGTGGAAAGACTAAAGTGGACAGAGAATACTGGAAAGACAAAAGTGGATAGACTATAGTGGAAAGACTATAGTGTAAAGACTGTAGTGGACAGAATAAAGTGGAGACTATAGTGGAAAGACTAAAGTGGAAAGACTAAAGTGGACAGACTATAGTGGAAAGACTGAAGTGGACAGACTAAAGTGGAAAAACTAAACTGGAAAGACTAAAGTGGACAGACTATAGTGGAAAGACTATAGTGGAAAGACTGTAGTGGACAGAATAAAGTGGAAACTATAGTGGAAAGACTAAAGTGGAAAGACTAAAGTGGACAGAGAATAGTGGAAAGACTAAAGTGGACAGACTATAGTGGAAAGACTAAAGTGGACAGACTAAAGTGGAAAGACTAATGGGAAAGACTAAAGTGGACAGACTATAGTGGAAAGACTAAAGTGGAAAGACTAAAGTGGAAAGACTAAAGTGGACAGACTATAGTGGAAAGACTAAAGTGGACAGACTATAGTGGAAAGACTACAGTGGACAGAAAATAGTGGAAATGACTAAAGTGGAAAGACTAAAGTGGACAGACTAAAGTGGACAGACTAAAGTGGAAAGACTAAAGTGGACAGACTAAAGCGGAAAGACTAAAGTGGAAAGACCAAAGTGGACAGACTATCGTGGAAAGACTAAAGTGGACAGACTAAAGTGGAAAGACTAAAGTGGAAAGACTAAAGTGGACAGACTATAGTGGAAAGACTATAGTGGAAAGACTGTAGTGGACAGAATAAAGTGGAGAGTATAGTGGAAAGACTAAAGTGGACAGAGAATAGTGGAAAGACTAAAGGGGACAGACTATAGTTGAAAGACTATAGTGGAGAGTCTGTAGTGGACAGAATAAAGTGGAGACTATAGTGGAAAGACTAAAGTGGACAGAGAATAGTGGAAAGACTAAAGTAGACAGACTATAGTGGAAAGACTATATTGGAAAGACTGTAGTGGACAGAATAAAGTGGAGACTATAGTGGAAAGACTAAAGTGGAACGACTAAAGTGGACAGACTATAGTGGAAACACTGAAGTGGACAGACTAAAGTGGAAAAACTAAATTGGAAAGACTAAAGTGGACAGACTATAGTGGAAAGAATATAGTGGAAAGACTGTAGTGGACAGAATAAAGTGGAGACTATAGTGGAAAGACTAAAGTGGACAGAGAATAGTGGAAAGACTAAAGTGGACAGACTATAGTAGAAAGACTAAAGTGGAAAGACTAAAGTGGACAGACTAGAGTGGAAAGACTGAAATGGAAAGACTAAGTGGACAGACTAAAGTGGAAAGACTATAGTGGAAAGACTTAAGTGGACAGACTATAGTGGAAAGACTAAAGTGGACAAACTGAAGTGGAAAGACTATAGTGGAAAGACTAAAGTGGAAAGACGAAAGTGGAAAGATTAAAGTGGAAAGACTAAAGTGGAGACTATAGTGGAAAGACTAAAGTGGAAAGACTAAAGTGGACAGAGGATAGTGAAAAGACTAAAGTGGACAGACTATAATGGAAAGATTAAAGTGGACAGACTAAAGTGGAAAGACTAAAGTGGAAATACTAAAGTGGACAGACTATATTGGAAAGACTATAGTGGAAAGACTGTAGTGGACAGAATAAAGTGGAGAGTATAGTGGAAAGACTAAAGTGGACAGAGAATATTGGAAAGACTAAAGGGGACAGACTATAGTTGAAAGACTATAGTGGAGATTCTGTAGTGGACAGAATAAAGTGGAGACTATAGTGGAAAGACTAAAGTGGACAGAGAATAGTGGAAAGACTAAAGTAGACAGACTATAGTGGAAAGACTATATTGGAAAGACTGTAGTGGACAGAATAAAGTGGAGACTATAGTGGAAAGACTAAAGTGGAACGACTAAAGTGGACAGACTATAGTGGAAAGACTGAAGTGGACAGACTAAAGTGGAAAAACTAAATTGGAAACACTAAAGTGGACAGACTATAGTGGAAAGAATATAGTGGAAAGACTGTAGTGGACGGAATAAAGTGGAGACTATAGTGGAAAGACTAAAGTGGACAGAGAATAGTGGAAAGACTAAAGTGGACAGACTATAGTAGAAAGACTAAAGTGGAAAGACTAAAGTGGACAGACTAGAGTGGAAAGACTGAAATGGAAAGACTAAGTGGACAGACTAAAGTGGAAAGACTATAGTGGAAAGACTTAAGTGGACAGACTATAGTGGACAGACTAAAGTGGACAAACTGAAGTGGAAAGACTATAGTGGAAAGACTAAAGTGGAAAGACTAAAGTGGAAAGATTAAAGTGGAAAGACTAAAGTGGACAGACTATTGTGGAAAGACTATAGTGGAAAGACTGTAGTGGACAGAATAAAGTGGAGACTATAGTGGAAAGACTAAAGTGGAAAGACTAAAGTGGACGGACTATATTGGAAAGACTAAAGTGGACAGACTATAGTGGAAAGACTAAAGTGGACAGACTAAAGTGGAAAGACTAAAGTGGACAGACTATAGTGGAAAGACTATAGTGGAAAGACTGTAGTGGACAGAATAAAGTGGAGACTATAGTGGAAAGACTAAAGTGGAAAGACTAAAGTGGAAAGACTAAAGTGGACAGACTATAGTGGAAAGACTAAATTGGACAGACTAAAGTGGAAAGATTAAAGTGGAAAGACTAAAGTGGACAAACTGAAGTGGAAAGACTATAGTGGAAAGACTAAAGTGGAAAGACTAAAGTGGACAGACTATAGTGGAAAGACTAAAGTGGACAGACTAAAGTGGAAAGACTAAAGTGGACAGACTATAGTGGAAAGACTATAGTGGAAAGACTGTAGTGGAAAGACTATAGTGGAAAGACTGTAGTGGACAGAATAAAGTGGAGACTATAGTGGAAAGACTAAAGTGGAAAGACTAAAGTGGATAGACTAAAGTGGACGGACTATATTGGAAAGACTATAGTAAAAAGACTAAAGTGGACAGACTAAAGTGGGAAGACTAAAGTGGAAAGACTAAAGTGGACGGACTATTTTGGAAAGACTAAAGTGGACGGACTATTTTGGAAAGACTAAAGTGGACGGACTATAGTGGAAAGACTAAAGTGGACAGACTAAAGTGGAAAGACTAAAGTGGACAGACTATAGTGGAAAGACTATAGTGGAAAGACTGTAGTGGACAGAATAAAGTGGAGACTATAGTGGAAAGACTAAAGTGGAAAGACTAAAGTGGAAAGACTAAAGTGGACAGACTATAGTGGAAAGACTAAAGTGGAGAGACTAAAGTGGAAAGATTAAAGTGGAAAGATTAAAGTGGACAGACTATTGTGGAAAGACTATAGTGGAAAGACTGTAGTGGACAGAATAAAGTGGAGACTATTGTGGAAAGACTAAATTGGACAGAGAATAGTGGAAAGACTAAAGTGGACAGACTATAGTGGAAAGACTAAAGTGGACAGACTATAGTGGAAAGACTACAGTGGACAGAAGATAGTGGAAATGACTAAAGTGGAAAGACTAAAGTGGACAGACTAAAGTGGACAGACTAAAGTGGAAAGACTAAAGTGGACAGACTAAAGCGGAAAGACTAAAGTGGAAAGACCAAAGTGGACAGACTATCGTGGAAAGACTAAAGTGGACAGACTAAAGTGGAAAGACTAAAGTGGAAAGACTAAAGTGGACAGACTATAGTGGAAAGACTATAGTGGAAAGACTGTAGTGGACAGAATAAAGTGGAGAGTATAGTGGAAAGACTAAAGTGGACAGAGAATAGTGGAAAGACTAAAGGGGACAGACTATAGTTGAAAGACTATAGTGGAGAGTCTGTAGTGGACAGAATAAAGTGGAGACTATAGTGGAAAGACTAAAGTGGACAGAGAATAGTGGAAAGACTAAAGTAGACAGACTATAGTGGAAAGACTATATTGGAAAGACTGTAGTGGACAGAATAAAGTGGAGACGATAGTGGAAAGACTAAAGTGGAACGACTAAAGTGGACAGACTATAGTGGAAAGACTGAAGTGGACAGACTAAAGTGGAAAAACTAAATTGGAAAGACTAAAGTGGACAGACTATAGTGGAAAGAATATAGTGGAAAGACTGTAGTGGACAGAATAAAGTGGAGACTATAGTGGAAAGACTAAAGTGGACAGAGAATAGTGGAAAGACTAAAGTGGACAGACTATAGTGGAAAGAATATAGTGGAAAGACTATAGTGGACAGAATAAAGTGCAGACGATAGTGGAAAGACTAAAGTGGACAGAGAATAGTGGAAAGACTAAATTGGAAAGACTTTAGTGGACAGAATAAAGTGGAGGGTATAGTGGAAAGACTAAAGTGGACAGAGAATAGTGGAAGGACTAAAGTGGAAAGACTAAAGTGGACAGACTATAGTGGAAAGACTAGAGTGGAAAGACTATATTGGAAAGACTGTAGTGGACAGAATAAAGTGGAGACTATAGTGGAAAGACTAAAGTGGAAAGACTAAAGTGGACAGAGAATAGTGGAAAGACTAAAGTGGACAGACTATAGTGGAAAGACTAAAGTGGGCAGACTAAAGTGGAAAGACTAAAGTGGACAGAATAAAGTGGAGACTGTAGTGGAAAGACTAAAGTGGAAAGACTAAAGTGGAAAGACTAAAGTGGAAAGACTATAGTGGAAAGACTGAAGTGGAAAGACTGAGTGGAAAGACTAAAGTGTACACACTGAAGTGGACAGAATAAAGTGGAGACTATAGTGGAAAGACTAAAGTGGAAAGACTAAAGTGGACAGACTATAGTGGAAAGACTATAGTGGAAAGACTGTAGTGGACAGAATAAAGTGGAGACTATAGTGGAAAGACTAAAGTGGAAAGACTAAAGTGGACAGACTATAGTGGAAAGACTATAGTGGAAAGACTGTAGTGGACAGAATAAAGTGGAGACTATAGTGGAAAGACTAAAGTGGAAAGACTAAAGTGGACAGAGAATAGTGGAAAGACTAAAGTGGACAGACTATAGTGGAAAGACTAAAGTGGACAGACTAAAGTGGAAAGACTAAAGTGGACAGACTATAGTGGAAAGACTATAGTGGAAAGACTGTAGTGGACAGAATAAAGTGGAGACTATAGTGGAAAGACTAAAGTGGAAAGACTAAAGTGGAAAGACTAAAGTGGACAGACTATAGTGGAAAGACTAAAGTGGAGAGACTAAAGTGGAAAGATTAAAGTGGAAAGATTAAAGTGGACAGACTATTGTGGAAAGACTATAGTGGAAAGACTGTAGTGGACAGAATAAAGTGGAGACTATTGTGGAAAGACTAAAGTGGACAGAGAATAGTGGAAAGACTAAAGTGGACAGACTATAGTGGAAAGACTAAAGTGGACAGACTAAAGTGGACAGACTATAGTGGAAAGACTAAAGTGGACAGACCATAGTGGAAAGACTACAGTGGACAGAAGATAGTGGAAATGACTAAAGTGGAAAGACTAAAGTGGACAGACTAAAGTGGACAGACTAAAGTGGAAAGACTAAAGTGGACAGACTAAAGCGGAAAGACTAAAGTGGAAAGACCAAAGTGGACAGACTATCGTGGAAAGACTAAAGTGGACAGACTAAAGTGGAAAGACTAAAGTGGAAAGACTAAAGTGGACAGACTATAGTGGAAAGACTATAGTGGAAAGACTGTAGTGGACAGAATAAAGTGGAGAGTATAGTGGAAAGACTAAAGTGGACAGAGAATAGTGGAAAGACTAAAGGGGACAGACTATAGTTGAAAGACTATAGTGGAGAGTCTGTAGTGGACAGAATAAAGTGGAGACTATAGTGGAAAGACTAAAGTGGACAGAGAATAGTGGAAAGACTAAAGTAGACAGACTATAGTGGAAAGACTATATTGGAAAGACTGTAGTGGACAGAATAAAGTGGAGACGATAGTGGAAAGACTAAAGTGGAACGACTAAAGTGGACAGACTATAGTGGAAAGACTGAAGTGGACAGACTAAAGTGGAAAAACTAAATTGGAAAGACTAAAGTGGACAGACTATAGTGGAAAGAATATAGTGGAAAGACTGTAGTGGACAGAATAAAGTGGAGACTATAGTGGAAAGACTAAAGTGGACAGAGAATAGTGGAAAGACTAAAGTGGACAGACTATAGTGGAAAGAATATAGTGGAAAGACTATAGTGGACAGAATAAAGTGCAGACGATAGTGGAAAGACTAAAGTGGACAGAGAATAGTGGAAAGACTAAATTGGAAAGACTTTAGTGGACAGAATAAAGTGGAGGGTATAGTGGAAAGACTAAAGTGGACAGAGAATAGTGGAAGGACTAAAGTGGAAAGACTAAAGTGGACAGACTATAGTGGAAAGACTAGAGTGGAAAGACTATATTGGAAAGACTGTAGTGGACAGAATAAAGTGGAGACTATAGTGGAAAGACTAAAGTGGAAAGACTAAAGTGGACAGAGAATAGTGGAAAGACTAAAGTGGACAGACTATAGTGGAAAGACTAAAGTGGGCAGACTAAAGTGGAAAGACTAAAGTGGACAGAATAAAGTGGAGACTGTAGTGGAAAGACTAAAGTGGAAAGACTAAAGTGGAAAGACTAAAGTGGAAAGACTATAGTGGAAAGACTGAAGTGGAAAGACTGAGTGGAAAGACTAAAGTGTACACACTGAAGTGGACAGAATAAAGTGGAGACTATAGTGGAAAGACTAAAGTGGAAAGACTAAAGTGGACAGACTATAGTGGAAAGACTATAGTGGAAAGACTGTAGTGGACAGAATAAAGTGGAGACTATAGTGGAAAGACTAAAGTGGAAAGACTAAAGTGGACAGAGAATAGTGGAAAGACTAAAGTGGACAGACTATAGTGGAAAGACTAAAGTGGACAGACTAAAGTGGAAAGACTAAAGTGGAAAGACTAAAGTGGACAGACTATAGTGGAAAGACTATAGTGGAAAGACTGTAGTGGACAGAATAAAGTGGAGAGTATAGTGGAAAGACTAAAGTGGACAGAGAATACCGGAAAGACAAAAGTGGATAGACTATAGTGGAAAGACTATAGTGTAAAGACTGTAGTGGACAGAATAAAGTGGAGACTATAGTGGAAAGACTAAAGTGGAAAGACTAAAGTGGACAGACTATAGTGGAAAGACTGAAGTGGACAGACTAAAGTGGAAAAACTAAACTGGAAAGACTAAAGTGGACAGACTATAGTGGAAAGACTATAGTGGAAAGACTGTAGTGGACAGAATAAAGTGGAAACTATAGTGGAAAGACTAAAGTGGAAAGACTAAAGTGGACAGACTATAGTGGAAAGACTATAGTGGAAAGACTGTAGTGGACAGAATAAAGTGGAGACTATAGTGGAAAGACTAAAGTGGACAGAGAATAGTCGAAAGACGAAAGTTGAAAGACTGTAGTGGACAGAATAAAGTGGAGACTATAGTGAGAACACTAAAGTGGACAGAGAGTATTAGAAAGACTAAAGTGGAAAGACTGTAGTGGACAGAATAAAGTGGAGACTATAGTGGAAAGACTAAAGTGGAAAGACTAAAGTGGACAGACTATATTGGAAAGACTGAAGTGGAAAGACTGAAGTGGACAGAATAAAGTGGAAAGACTAAAGTGGAAAGACGAAAGTGGACAGACTACAGTGGAAAGACTAAAGTGGACAGACTAAAGTGGAAAGATTAAAGTGGAAAGACTCAAGATGACAGACTATAGTGGAAAGACTATAGTGGAAAGACTGTAGTGGACAGAATAAAGTGGAGACTATAGTGGAAAGAATAAAGTGGAAAGACTAAAGTGGACAGAGAATAGTGGAAAGACTAAAGTAGACAGACTATAGTGGACAGACTATAGTGGAAAGACTAAAGTGGAAAGACTAAAGTGGACAGACTATAGTGGAAAGACTATAGTGGAAAGACTGTAGTGGACAGAACAAAGTGGAGACTATAGTGGAAAGACTAAAGGGGACAGAGAATAGTGGAAAGACTAAAGTGGACAGACTATATTGGAAAGACTAAAGTGGAAAGACTGTAGTGGAGAGAATAAAGTGGAGACTATAGGGGAAAGACTAAAGTGGAAAGACTAAATTGGACAGACTATAGTGGAAAGACTATAGTGGAAAGACTGTAGTGGACAGAATAAATTGGATACTATAGTGGAAAGACTAAAGTGGACAGACGATTGTGGAAATGACTAAAGTGGAAAGACTAAAGTGGACAGACTAAAGTGGAAAGACTAAAGTGGACAGACTATAGTGGAAAGACTATAGAGGAAAGACTGTAGTGGACAGATTAAAGTGGAGACTATAGTGGAAAGACTAAAGTGGAAAGACTAAAGTGGAGAATAGTGGAAAGACTAAAGTGGACAAACTATAGTGGAAAGACTAAAGTAGACAGACTAAAGTGGAAAGACTAAAGTGGAAAGACTAAAGTGGACAGACTATAGTGGAAAGACTATAGTGGAAAGACTCTAGTGGACAGAATGAAGTGGAGACTATAGTGGAAAGACTAATGTGGACAGAGAATAGTCGAAAGACGAAAGTTGGAAGACTGTAGTGGACAGAATAAAGTGGAGACTATAGTGAGAACACTAAAGTGGACAGAGAGTATTAGAAAGACTAAAGTGGAAAGACTGTAGTGGACAGAATAAAGTTGAGACTATAGTGGAAAGACTAAAGTGGAAAGACTAAAGTGGACAGACTATATTGGAAAGACTGAAGTGGAAAGACTGAAGTGGACAGAATAAAGTGGAAAGACTAAAGTGGAAAGACGAAAGTGGACAGACTACAGTGGAAAGACTAAAGTGGACAGACTAAAGTGGAAAGATTAAAGTGGAAAGACTAAAGATGACAGACTATAGTGGAAAGACTCTAGTGGAAAGACTGTAGTGGAGAGAATAAAGTGGAGACTATAGTGGAAAGAATAAAGTGGAAAGACTAAAGTGGACAGAGAATAGTGGAAAGTCTAAAGTGGAAAGACTGTAGTGGACAGAATAAAGTGGAGACTATAGTAGAAAGACTAAAGTGGAAAGACTAAAGTGGACAGACTATAGTGGAAAGACTATAGTGGAAAGACTGTAGTGGACAGAATAAAGTGGAGACTATAGTGAGAACACTAAAGCGGACAGAGAGTATTAGAAAGACTAAAGTGGAAAGACTGTAGTGGACAGAATAAAGTGGAGACTATAGTGGAAAGACTAAAGTGGAAAGACTAAAGTGGACAGACTATATTGCAAAGACTGAAGTGGAAAGACTGAAGTGGACAGAATAAAGTGGAAAGACTAAAGTGGAAAGACGAAAGTGGACAGACTACAGTGGAAAGACTAAAGTGGACAGACTAAAGTGGAAAGATTAAAGTGGAAAGACTAAACATGACAGACTATAGTGGAAAGACTATAGTGGAAAGACTGTAGTGGACAGAATAAAGTGGAGACTATAGTGGAAAGAATAAAGTGGAAAGACTAAAGTGGACAGAGAATAGTGGAAAGACTAAAGTGGACAGACTATAGTCGAAAGACTAAAGTGGACAGACTAAAGTGGAAAGACTAAAGTGGAAAGACTAAAGTGGACAGACTATAGTGGAAAGACTATAGTGGAAAGACTTAAGTGGACAGAATAAAGTGCAGAGTATAGTGGAAAGACTAAAGTGAACAGAGAATAGTGGAAAGACTAAAGTGGACAGACTATAGTGGAAAGACTATAGTGGAAAGACTGTAGTGGACAGAATAAAGTGGAGACTACAGTGGAAAGACTAAAGTGGACAGACTGTAGTGGAAAAAATGAAGTGGACAGACTAAAGTGGAAAAACTAAAGTGGAAAGACTAAAGTGGACGGACTATAGTGGAAAGACTATATTGGAAAGACTTTAGTGGACAGAATAAAGTGGAGACTATAGTGGAAAGACTAAAGTGAACAGACTACAGTGGAAAGACTATAGTGGATATACTATATTGGACAGAATAAAGTGGAGACTCTAGTGGAAAGACTAAAGTGGACAGAGAATAGTGGAAAGACTAAATTGGAAAGACTGTAGTGGAAAGAATAAAGTGGAGACTATAGTGGAAAGACTAAAGTGGGAAGACTAAAGTGGAAAGACTAAAGTGGATAGACTATAGTGGAAAGACTATAGTGGAAAGACTCTAGTGGACAGAATGAAGTGGAGACTATAGTGGAAAGACTAATGTGGACAGAGAATAGTCGAAAGACGAAAGTTGGAAGACTGTAGTGGACAGAATAAAGTGGAGACTATAGTGAGAACACTAAAGTGGACAGAGAGTATTAGAAAGACTAAAGTGGAAAGACTGTAGTGGACAGAATAAAGTTGAGACTATAGTGGAAAGACTAAAGTGGAAAGACTAAAGTGGACAGACTAAAGAAGACAGACTATAGTGGAAAGACTATAGTGGAAAGACTGTAGTGGAGAGAATAAAGTGGAGACTATAGTGGAAAGAATAAAGTGGAAAGACTAAAGTGGACAGAGAATAGTGGAAAGTCTAAAGTGGAAAGACTGTAGTGGACAGAATAAAGTGGAGACTATAGTAGAAAGACTAAAGTGGAAAGACTAAAGTGGACAGACTATAGTGGAAAGACTATAGTGGAAAGACTGTAGTGGACAGAATAAAGTGGAGACTATAGTGGAAAGACTAAAGTGGACAGAGAATAGTCGAAAGACGAAAGTTGAAAGACTGTAGTGGACAGAATAAAGTGGAGACTATAGTGAGAACACTAAAGTGGACAGAGAGTATTAGAAAGACTAAAGTGGAAAGACTGTAGTGGACAGAATAAAGTGGAGACTATAGTGGAAAGACTAAAGTGGAAAGACTAAAGTGGACAGACTATATTGGAAAGACTGAAGTGGAAAGACTGAAGTGGACAGAATAAAGTGGAAAGACTAAAGTGGAAAGACGAAAGTGGACAGACTACAGTGGAAAGACTAAAGTGGACAGACTAAAGTGGAAAGATTAAAGTGGAAAGACTAAAGATGACAGACTATAGTGGAAAGACTATAGTGGAAAGACTGTAGTGGACAGAATAAAGTGGAGACTATAGTGGAAAGAATAAAGTGGAAAGACTAAAGTGGACAGAGAATAGTGGAAAGACTAAAGTAGACAGACTATAGTGGACAGACTATAGTGGAAAGACTAAAGTGGAAAGACTAAAGTGGACAGACTATAGTGGAAAGACTATAGTGGAAAGACTGTAGTGGACAGAACAAAGTGGAGACTATAGTGGAAAGACTAAAGGGGACAGAGAATAGTGGAAAGACTAAAGTGGACAGACTATATTGGAAAGACTAAAGTGGAAAGACTGTAGTGGAGAGAATAAAGTGGAGACTATAGTGGAAAGACTAAAGTGGAAAGACTAAATTGGACAGACTATAGTGGAAAGACTATAGTGGAAAGACTGTAGTGGACAGAATAAATTGGATACTATAGTGGAAAGACTAAAGTGGACAGACGATTGTGGAAATGACTAAAGTGGAAAGACTAAAGTGGACAGACTAAAGTGGAAAGACTAAAGTGGACAGACTATAGTGGAAAGACTATAGAGGAAAGACTGTAGTGGACAGATTAAAGTGGAGACTATAGTGGAAAGACTAAAGTGGAGAATAGTGGAAAGACTAAAGTGGACAAACTATAGTGGAAAGACTAAAGTAGACAGACTAAAGTGGAAAGACTAAAGTGGAAAGACTAAAGTGGACAGACTATAGTGGAAAGACTATAGTGGAAAGACTAATGTGGACAGAGAATAGTCGAAAGACGAAAGTTGGAAGACTGTAGTGGACAGAATAAAGTGGAGACTATAGTGAGAACACTAAAGTGGACAGAGAGTATTAGAAAGACTAAAGTGGAAAGACTGTAGTGGACAGAATAAAGTTGAGACTATAGTGGAAAGACTAAAGTGGAAAGACTAAAGTGGACAGACTATATTGGAAAGACTGAAGTGGAAAGACTGAAGTGGACAGAATAAAGTGGAAAGACTAAAGTGGAAAGACGAAAGTGGACAGACTACAGTGGACAGACTAAAGTGGAAAGATTAAAGTGGAAAGACTAAAGATGACAGACTATAGTGGAAAGACTATAGTGGAAAGACTGTAGTGGAGAGAATAAAGTGGAGACTATAGTGGAAAGAATAAAGTGGAAAGACTAAAGTGGACAGAGAATAGTGGAAAGTCTAAAGTGGAAAGACTGTAGTGGACAGAATAAAGTGGAGACTATAGTAGAAAGACTAAAGTGGAAAGACTAAAGTGGACAGACTATAGTGGAAAGACTATAGTGGAAAGACTGTAGTGGACAGAATAAAGTGGAGACTATAGTGGAAAGACTAAAGTGGACAGAGAATAGTCGAAAGACGAAAGTTGAAAGACTGTAGTGGACAGAATAAAGTGGAGACTATAGTGAGAACACTAAAGCGGACAGAGAGTATTAGAAAGACTAAAGTGGAAAGACTGTAGTGGACAGAATAAAGTGGAGACTATAGTGGAAAGACTAAAGTGGAAAGACTAAAGTGGACAGACTATATTGCAAAGACTGAAGTGGAAAGACTGAAGTGGACAGAATAAAGTGGAAAGACTAAAGTGGAAAGACGAAAGTGGACAGACTACAGTGGAAAGACTAAAGTGGACAGACTAAAGTGGAAAGATTAAAGTGGAAAGACTAAACATGACAGACTATAGTGGAAAGACTATAGTGGAAAGACTGTAGTGGACAGAATAAAGTGGAGACTAGAGTGGAAAGAATAAAGTGGAAAGACTAAAGTGGACAGAGAATAGTGGAAAGACTAAAGTGGACAGACTATAGTCGAAAGACTAAAGTGGACAGACTAAAGTGGAAAGACTAAAGTGGAAAGACTAAAGTGGACAGACTATAGTGGAAAGACTATAGTGGAAAGACTTAAGTGGACAGAATAAAGTGCAGAGTATAGTGGAAAGACTAAAGTGAACAGAGAATAGTGGAAAGACTATAGTGGAAAGACTATAGTGGAAAGACTGTAGTGGACAGAATAAAGTGGAGACTACAGTGGAAAGACTAAAGTGGACAGACTGTAGTGGAAAAAATGAAGTGGACAGACTAAAGTGGAAAAACTAAAGTGGAAAGACTAAAGTGGACGGACTATAGTGGAAAGACTATAGTGGAAAGACTTTAGTGGACAGAATAAAGTGGAGACTATAGTGGAAAGACTAAAGTGAACAGACTACAGTGGAAAGACTATAGTGGATATACTATATTGGACAGAATAAAGTGGAGACTCTAGTGGAAAGACTAAAGTGGACAGAGAATAGTGGAAAGACTAAATTGGAAAGACTGTAGTGGAAAGAATAAAGTGGAGACTATAGTGGAAAGACTAAAGTGGGAAGACTAAAGTGGAAAGACTAAAGTGGATAGACTATAGTGGAAAGTCTAAAGTGGACAGACTAAAGTGGAGACCATAGTGGAAAGACTAAAGTGGACAGAGAATAGTGGAAAGACTAAAGTGGACAGACTATAGTGGCAAGACTATAGTGGAAAGACTGTAGTGGACAGAATAAAGTGGAGACTATAGTGGAAAGACTAAAGTGGACAGAGAATAGTGGAAAGACTAAAGTGGATAGACTATAGTGGAAAGACTATAGTGGAAAGAGTGTAGTGGACAGAATAAAGTGGAGACTATAACGGAAAGACTAAAGAGGAAAGACTAAAGTGGACAGACAATAGTGGAAAGACTGAAGTGGACAGACTAAAGTGGAAAAACTAAAGTGGACAGACTAAAGTGGAAAGACTAAAGTGGACAGACTCTAGTGGAAAGACTAAGTGGACACACTAAAGCGAAAAGAGTAAAGTGGAAAGACTAAAGTGGACAGACTATAGTGGAAAGACTGAAGTGGAAAGACTCAGTGGACAGACTAAATTGTACACACTGCAGTGGACAGAATAAAGTGGAAAGACTAAAGTGGAAAGACTAAAGTGGACAGACTATAGTGGAAAGACTAAAGTGGACAGACTAAAGTGGAAAGACTAAAGTGAACAGACTTTAGTTGAAAGACTATAGAGGAAAGACTGTAGTGGACAGAATAAAGTGGAGACCATAGTGGAAAGACTAAAGTGGAAAGACTAAAGTGGAGAATAGTGGAAAGACTGAAGTGGACAGAGATTAGTGGAAAGACTAAAGTGGACAGACGATAGTTGAAAGACTATAGTGGAAAGACTGTAGTGGACAGAATAAAGTGGAGACGATAGTGGAAAGAATAAAGTGGAAAGACTAAAGTGGACAGACTATAGTGGAAAGACTATAGTGGAGAGACTGTAGTGGACGGAATAAAGTGGAGACTATAGTGGAAAGACTAAAGTGGACAGAGAATAGTGGAAAGACTTTAGTGGACAGAATAAAGTGGAGACTATAGTGGAAAGACTAAAGTGGAAAGACTAAAGTGGACAGACTATAGTTGAAAGACTATAGTAGAAAGACTGTAGTGGACAGAATCAAGTGGAGACTATAGTGGGAAGACTAAAGTGGACAGAGAATAATAGAAAGACTAAAGTGGACAGACTATAGTGGAAAGACTATAGTGGAAAGACTGTAGTGGACAGAATAAAGAGGAAAATATAGTGAAAAGACTAAAGTGGAAAGATAGAAAGTGGACAGACCATGGTGGAAAGACTAAAGTGGACGGACTATAGTTGGTTGACTATCGTTGAAAGACTGTAGTGGACAGAATAAAGTGGAGACTATAGTGGAAAGACTAAAGTGTACGGACTATAGTGGAAAGACTATAGTGGAAAGACTGTAGTGGACAGAATAAAGTGGAGACTATAGTGAAAAGACTAAAGTGGAAAGACGAAAGTGGACAGACTACAGTGGAAAGACTAAAGTGGACGGACTAAAGTGGAAAGATTAAAGTGGAAAGACTAAAGATGACAGACTATAGTGGAAAGACTATAGTGGAAAGACTGTAGTGGACAGAATAAAGTGGAGACTATAGTGGAAAGAATAAAGAGGAAAGACTAAAGTGGACAGAGAATAGTGGAAAGACTAAAGTGGACAGACTATAGTGGACAGACTATAGTGGAAAGACTAAAGTGGAAAGACTAAAGTGGACAGACTATAGTGGAAAGACTATAGTGGAAAGACTGTAGTGGACAGAACAAAGTGGAGACTATAGTGGAAAGACTAAAGGGGACAGAGAATAGTGGAAAGACTAAAGTGGACAGACTGTAGTGGACAGAATAAAGTGGAGACTATAGTGGAAAGACTAAAGTGGAAAGACTAAATTGGACAGACTATAGTGGAAAGACTATAGTGGAAAGACTGTAGTGGACAGAATAAATTGGATACTATAGTGGAAAGACTAAAGTGGACAGACGATTGTGGAAATGACTAAAGTGGAAAGACTAAAGTGGACAGACTAAAGTGGAAAGACTAAAGTGGACAGACTATAGTGGAAAGACTATAGAGGAAAGACTGTAGTGGACAGATTAAAGTGGAGACTATAGTGGAAAGACTAAAGTGGAAAGACTAAAGTGGACAAACTATGGTGGAAAGACTAAAGTGGACAGACTAAAGTGGAAAGACTAAAGTGGAAAGACTAAAGTGGACAGACTATAGCGGAAAGACTATAGTGGAAAGACTCTAGTGGACAGAATGAAGTGGAGACTATAGTGGAAAGACTAATTTGGACAGAGAATAGTCGAAAGACGAAAGTTGGAAGACTGTAGTGGACAGAATAAAGTGGAGACTATAGTGACAACACTAAAGTGGACAGAGAGTATTAGAAAGACTAAAGTGGAAAGACTGTAGTGGACAGAATAAAGTTGAGACTATAGTGGAAAGACTAAAGTGGAAAGACTAAAGTGGACAGACTATATTGGAAAGACTGAAGTGGAAAGACTGAAGTGGACAGAATAAAATGGAAAGACTAAAGTGGAAAGACGAAAGTGGACAGACTACAGTGGAAAGACTAAAGTGGACAGACTAAAGTGGAAAGATTAAAGTGGAAAGACTAAAGATGACAGACTATAGTGGAAAGACTATAGTGGAAAGACTGTAGTGGAGAGAATAAAGTGGAGACTATAGTGGAAAGAATAAAGTGGAAAGACTAAAGTGAACAGAGAATAGTGGAAAGTCTAAAGTGGAAAGACTGTAGTGGACAGAATAAAGTGGAGACTATAGTAGAAAGACTAAAGTGGAAAGACTAAAGTGGACAGACTATAGTGGAAAGACTATAGTGGAAAGACTGTAGTGGACAGAATAAAGTGGAGACTATAGTGGAAAGACTAAAGTGGACAGAGAATAGTCAAAAGACGAAAGTTGAAAGACTGTAGTGGACAGAATAAAGTGGAGACTATAGTGAGAACACTAAAGTGGACAGAGAGTATTAGAAAGACTAAAGTGGAAAGACTGTAGTGGACAGAATAAAGTGGAGACTATAGTGGAAAGACTAAAGTGGAAAGACTAAAGTGGACAGACTATATTGGAAAGACTGAAGTGGAAAGACTGAAGTGGACAGAATAAAGTGGAAAGATTAAAGTGGAAAGACGAAAGTGGACAGACTACAGTGGAAAGACTAAAGTGGACAGACTAAAGTGGAAAGATTAAAGTGGAAAGACTAAAGATGACAGACTATAGTGGAAAGACTATAGTGGAAAGACTGTAGTGGACAGAATAAAGTGGAGACTATAGTGGAAAGAATAAAGTGGAAAGACTAAAGTGGACAGAGAATAGTGGAAAGACTAAAGTGGACAGACTATAGTCGAAAGACTAAAGTGGACAGACTAAAGTGGAAAGACTAAAGTGGAAAGACTAAAGTGGACAGACTATAGTGGAAAGACTTAAGTGGACAGAATAAAGTGCAGAGTATAGTGGAAAGACTAAAGTGAACAGAGAATAGTGGAAAGACCAAAGTGGACAGACTATAGTGGAAAGACTGTAGTGGACAGAATAAAGTGGAGACTACAGTGGAAAGACTAAAGTGGACAGACCGTAGTGGAAAAAATGAAGTGGACAGACTAAAGTGGAAAAACTAAAGTGGAAAGACTAAAGTGGACGGACTATAGTGGAAAGACTAAAGTGGAAAGACTTTAGTGGACAGAATAAAGTGGAGACTATAGTGGAAAGACTAAAGTGAACAGACTACAGTGGAAAGTCTATAGTGGAGATACTATATTGGAAAAAATAAAGTGGAGACTCTAGTGGAAAGACTAAAGTGGACAGAGAATAGTGGAAAGACTAAATTGGAAAGACTGTAGTGGACAGAATAGAGTGGAGACTATAGTAGAAAGACTAAAGTGGGAAGACTAAAGTGGAAAGACTAAAGTGGATAGACTATAGTGGAAAGTCTAAAGTGGAAAGACTGTAGTGGACAGAATAAAGTGGAGACTATAGTAGAAAGACTAAAGTGGAAAGACTAAAGTGGACAGACTATAGTGGAAAGACTATAGTGGAAAGACTGTAGTGGACAGAATAAAGTGGAGACTATAGTGGAAAGACTAAAGTGGACAGAGAATAGTCGAAAGACGAAAGTTGAAAGACTGTAGTGGACAGAATAAAATGGAGACTATAGTGAGAACACTAAAGCGGACAGAGAGTATTAGAAAGACTAAAGTGGAAAGACTGTAGTGGACAGAATAAAGTGGAGACTATAGTGGAAAGACTAAAGTGGAAAGACTAAAGTGGACAGACTATATTGGAAAGACTGAAGTGGAAAGACTGAAGTGGACAGAATAAAGTGGAAAGACTAAAGTGGAAAGACGAAAGTGGACAGACTACAGTGGAAAGACTAAAGTGGACAGACTAAAGTGGAAAGATTAAAGTGGAAAGACTAAACATGACAGACTATAGTGGAAAGACTATAGTGGAAAGACTGTAGTGGACAGAATAAAGTGGAGACTATAGTGGAAAGAATAAAGTGGAAAGACTAAAGTGGACAGAGAATAGTGGAAAGACTAAAGTGGACAGACTATAGTCGAAAGACTAAAGTGGACAGACTAAAGTGGAAAGACTAAAGTGGAAAGACTAAAGTGGACAGACTATAGTGGAAAGACTATAGTGGAAAGACTTAAGTGGACAGAATAAAGTGCAGAGTATAGTGGAAAGACTAAAGTGAACAGAGAATAGTGGAAAGACTAAAGTGGACAGACTATAGTGGAAAGACTATAGTGGAAAGACTGTAGTGGACAGAATAAAGTGGAGACTACAGTGGAAAGACTAAAGTGGACAGACTGTAGTGGAAAAAATGAAGTGGACAGACTAAAGTGGAAAAACTAAAGTGGAAAGACTAAAGTGGACGGACTATAGTGGAAAGACTATAGTGGAAAGACTTTAGTGGACAGAATAAAGTGGAGACTATAGTGGAAAGACTAAAGTGAACAGACTACAGTGGAAAGACTATAGTGGATATACTATATTGGACAGAATAAAGTGGAGACTCTAGTGGAAAGACTAAAGTGGACAGAGAATAGTGGAAAGACTAAATTGGAAAGACTGTAGTGGAAAGAATAAAGTGGAGACTATAGTGGAAAGACTAAAGTGGGAAGACTAAAGTGGAAAGACTAAAGTGGATAGACTATAGTGGAAAGTCTAAAGTGGACAGACTAAAGTGGAGACCATAGTGGAAAGACTAAAGTGGACAGAGAATAGTGGAAAGACTAAAGTGGAAAGACGAAAGTGGACAGACTACAGTGGAAAGAATAAAGTGGAAAGACTAAAGTGGACAGAGAATAGTGGAAAGACTAAAGTGGACAGACTATAGTCGAAAGACTAAAGTGGACAGACTAAAGTGGAAAGACTAAAGTGGAAAGACTAAAGTGGACAGACTATAGTGGAAAGACTATAGTGGAAAGACTTAAGTGGACAGAATAAAGTGCAGAGTATAGTGGAAAGACTAAAGTGAACAGAGAATAGTGGAAAGACCAAAGTGGACAGACTATAGTGGAAAGACTGTAGTGGACAGAATAAAGTGGAGACTACAGTGGAAAGACTAAAGTGGACAGACTGTAGTGGAAAAAATGAAGTGGACAGACTAAAGTGGAAAAACTAAAGTGGAAAGACTAAAGTGGACGGACTATAGTGGAAAGACTATAGTGGAAAGACTTTAGTGGACAGAATAAAGTGGAGACTATAGTGGAAAGACTAAAGTGAACAGACTACAGTGGAAAGACTATAGTGGAGATACTATATTGGACAGAATAAAATGGAGACTCTAGTGGAAAGACTAAAGTGGACAGAGAATAGTGGAAAGACTAAATTGGAAAGACTGTAGTGGACAGAATAAAGTGGAGACTATAGTGGAAAGACTAAAGTGGGAAGACTAAAGTGGAAAGACTAAAGTGGATAGACTATAGTGGAAAGTCTAAAGTGGACAGACTAAAGTGGAGACCATAGTGGAAAGACTAAAGTGGACAGAGAATAGTGGAAAGACTAAAGTGGACAAACTATAGTGGCAAGACTATAGTGGAAAGACTGTAGTGGACAGAATAAAGTGGAGACTATAGTGGAAAGACTAAAGTGGACAGAGAATAGTGGAAAGACTAAAGTGGATAGACTATAGTGGAAAGACTATAGTGGAAAGAGTGTAGTGGACAGAATAAAGTGGAGACTATAATGGAAAGACTAAAGAGGAAAGACTAAAGTGGACAGACTATAGTGGAAAGACTGAAGTGGACAGACTAAAGTGGAAAAACTAAAGTGGACAGACTAAAGTGGAAAGACTAAAGTGGACAGACTCTAGTGGAAAGACTAAGTGGACACACTAAAGCGAAAAGAGTAAAGTGGAAAGACTAAAGTGGACAGACTATAGTGGAAAGACTGAAGTGGAAAGACTCAGTGGACAGACTAAATTGTACACACTGCAGTGGACAGAATAAAGTGGAAAGACTAAAGTGGAAAGACTAAAGTGGACAGACTATAGTGGAAAGACTAAAGTGGACAGACTAAAGTGGAAAGACTAAAGTGAACAGACTTTAGTTGAAAGACTATAGAGGAAAGACTGTAGTGGACAGAATAAAGTGGAGACCATAGTGGAAAGACTAAAGTGGAAAGACTAAAGTGGAGAATAGTGGAAAGACTGAAGTGGACAGAGATTAGTGGAAAGACTAAAGTGGACAGACGATAGTTGAAAGACTATAGTGGAAAGACTGTAGTGGACAGAATAAAGTGGAGACTATAGTGGAAAGAATAAAGTGGAAAGACTAAAGTGGACAGACTATAGTGGAAATACTATAGTGGAGAGACTGTAGTGGACGGAATAAAGTGGAGACTATAGTGGAAAGACTAAAGTGGACAGAGAATAGTGGAAAGACTGTAGTGGACAGAATAAAGTGGAGACTATAGTGGAAAGACTAAAGTGGAAAGACTAAAGTGGACAGACTATAGTTGAAAGACTATAGTGGAAAGACTGTAGTGGACAGAATAAAGTGGAGACTATAGTGGGAAGACTAAAGTGGACAGAGAATAATAGAAAGACTAAAGTGGACAGACTATAGTGGAAAGACTATAGTGGAAAGACTGTAGTGGACAGAATAAAGTGGAAAATATAGTGGAAAGACTAAAGTGGAAAGATAGAAAGTGGACAGACTATGGTGGAAAGACTAAAGTGGACAGACTATAGTTGGTTGACTATAGTTGAAAGACTGTAGTGGACAGAATAAAGTGGAGACTATAGTGGAAAGAATAAAGTGGACGGACTATAGTGGAAAGACTATAGTGGAAAGACTGTAGTGGACAGAATAAAGTGGAGACTATAGTGGAAAGACTAAAGTGGAAAGACTAAAGTGGACAGACTATAGTGGAAAGACTGAAGTGGACAGACTAAAGTGGAAAAACTAATTGGAAAGACTAAAGTGGACAGACTATAGTGGAAAGACTATAGTGGAAAGACTGTAGTTGACAGGATGAAGTGGAGACTATAGTGGAGAGACTAAAGTGGACGGAGAATAGTGGAAAGACTAAAGTGGACAGACTATAGTGGAAAGACTATAGTGGAAATACTGTAGTGGACAGACTAAAGTGGAGACTATAGTGGAAAGACTAAAGTGGACGGAGAATAGTGGAAAGACTGTAGTGGACAGAATAAAGTGGAGACTATAGTGGAAAGACTAAAGTGGAAAGACTAAAGTGGACAGACTATAGTGGAAAGACTATAGTGGAAAGACTGTAGTGGACAGAATAAAGTTAAAGTGGAGACTATAGTGGAAAGACTAAAGTGGACAGAGAATAATAGAAAGACTAAAGTGGGCAGACTATAGTGGAAAGACTATAGTGGAAAGACTGTAGTGGACAGAATAAAGTGTAGACTATAGTGGAAAGACTAAAGTGGAAAGACTAAAGTGGACAGACTATAGTGGAAAGACTGAAGTGGAAAGACTAAGTGGACAGACTAAAGTGGAAAGACTATAGTGAAAAGACTAAAGTGGACAGACTATAGTGGAAAGACTAAAGTGGAAAGACTAAAGTGGAAAGACTATGGTGGAAAGACTGAAGTGGAAAGACTCAGCAGACAAACTAAAGTGTACACACTGAAGTGGAGAGAATAAAGTGGAAAGACTATAGTGGAAAGACTAAAGTGGAAAGACTAAAGTGGACAGACTATAGTGGAAAGACTGAAGTGGAAATACTAAGTGGACAGACTAAAGTGGAAAGACTAAAGTGGACAGACTAAAGTGGAAAGACTAAAGTGGACAGACTCTAGTGGAAAGACTAAAGTGGAAAGACTAAAGTGGAAAGACTATAGTGGAAAGACTGAAGTGGAAAGACTGAGAGGACAAACTAAAGTGTACACACTGAAGTGGAGAGAATAAAGTGGAAAGACTAAAGTGGAAAGACTAAAGTGGAAAGACTAAATTGGACGGACTATAGTGGAAAGACTAAAGTGGACAGACTATAGTGGAAAGACTAAAGTGGACAGACTAAAGTGGAAAGATTAAAGTGGACAGACGATTGTGGAAATGACTAAAGTGGAAAGACTAAAGTGGACAGACTAAAGTGGAAAGACTAAAGTGGACAGACTCTAGTGGATAGACTAAGTGGAAAGACTAAAGCGAAAAGACTACAGTGGAAAGAGTAAAGTGGAAGGACTATAGTGGAAAGACTAAAGTGGACAGACTAAAGTGGAAAGACTAAAGTGGACAGACGATTGTGGAAATGACTAAAGTGGAAAGACTAAAGTGGACAGACTAAAGTGGAAAGACTAAAGTGGACAGACTCTAGTGGATAGACTAAGTGGAAAGACTAAAGCGAAAAGACTACAGTGGGAGTAAAGTGGACAGACTATAGTGGAAAGACTGAAGTGGAAAGAGAATAGTGGAAAGACTAAAGTGGAAAGACCAAAGTGGACAGACTAAAGTTGAAACACTAAAGTGGACAGACTAAAGTGGACAGACTCTAGTGGAAAGACTAAGTGGACAGACTAAAGTGGAAAGACTAAAGTGGACAGACTAAAGTGGACAGACTATAGTTGAAAGACTATAGTGGAAAGACTGTAATGGACAGAATAAAGTGGAGACTATAGTGGAAAGACTAAAGTCGACGGAGAATAGTGGAAAGACTGTAGTGGACAGAATAAAGTGGAGACTATAGTGGAAAGACTAAAGTGGACGGAGAATAGTGGAAAGACTAAAGTGGAAAGACCAAAGTGGACAGACTAAAGTTGAAACACTAAAGTGGACAGACTAAAGTGGACAGACTATTTCGGAAAGACTATAGTGGAAAGACTCTAGTGGACAGAATAAAGTGGAGAGTATAGTGGAAAGACTAAAGTGGAAAGACCAAAGTGGACAGACTAAAGTTGAAACACTAAAGTGGACAGACTAAAGTGGACAGACTCTAGTGGAAAGACTAAGTGGACAGACTAAAGTGGAAAGACTAAAGTGGACAGACTAAAGTGGACAGACTATAGTTGAAAGACTATAGTGGAAAGACTGTAATGGACAGAATAAAGTGGAGACTATAGTGGAAAGACTAAAGTCGACGGAGAATAGTGGAAAGACTGTAGTGGACAGAATAAAGTGGAGACTATTGTGGAAAGACTAAAGTGGACGGAGAATAGTGGAAAGACTGTAGTGGACAGAATAAAGTGGAGACTATAGTGGAAAGACTAAAGTGGAAAGACTAAAGTGGACAGACTATAGTTGAAAGACTATAGTGGAAAGACTGTAGTGGACAGAATAAAGTGGATAGTGGAAAGACTAAAGTGGACAGAGAATAATAGAAAGACTAAAGTGGAAAGACTATAGTGGAAAGACTATAGTGGAAATACTGTAGTGGACAGACTAAAGTGGAGACTATAGTGGAAAGACTAAAGTGGACGGAGAATAGTGGAAAGACTGTAGTGGACAGAATAAAGTGGAGACTATAGTGGAAAGACTGAAGTGGAAAGACTCAGAGGACAAACTAAAGTGTACACACTGAAGTGGAGAGAATAAAGTGGAAAGACTAAAGTGGAAAGACTCAAGTGGACAGACTATAGTGGAAAGACTAAAGTGGACAGACTAAAGTGGAAAGACTAAAGTGGAAAGACTAAAGTGGAAAGACTAAAGTGGACGGACTATAGTGGAAAGACTAAAGTGGACCGACTATAGTGGAAAGACTAAAGTGGACAGACTAAAGTGGAAAGACTAAAGTGGACAGAAGATTGTGGAAATGACTAAAGTGGAAAGACTAAAGTGGAAAGACTAAAGTGGACAGACTATAGTTGAAAGACTATAGAGGAAAGACTGTAGTGGACAGAATAAAGTGGACAGACTAAAGTGGAAAGACTAAAGTGGACAGACGATTGTGGAAATGACTAAAGTGGAAAGACTAAAGTGGACAGACTAAAGTGGAAAGACTAAAGTGGACAGACTATAGTGGAAAGACTGAAGTGGAAAGACTCAGTGGACAGACTAAAGTGTACACACTGCAGTGGACAGAATAAAGTGGAAAGACTAAAGTGGAAAGACTAAAGTGGACAGACTATAGTGAAAAGACTATAGTGGAAAGACTGTAGTGGACAGAATAAAGTGGAGACTATAGTGGAAAGACTAAAGTGGACAGACTATAGTGGAAAGACTGAAGTGGAAAGACTCAGTGGACAGACTAAAGTGTACACACTGCAGTGGACAGAATAAAGTGGAAAGAATAAAGTGGAAAGACTAAAGTGGACAGACTATAGTGGACAGACTATAGTGGAAAGACTGTAGTGGACAGAATAAAGTGGAGACTATAGTGGAAAGACTAAAGTGGAAAGACTAAAGTGGACAGAGAATAGTGGAAAGACTAAAGTGGACAGACTATAGTGGAAAGATTAAAGTGGACAGACTAAAGTGGAAAGACTAAAGTGGAAAGACTAAAGTGGACAGACTATAGTGGAAAGACTATAGTGGAAATACTGTAGTGGACAGAATAAAGTGGAGAGTATAGTGGAAAGACTAAAGCGGACAGAGAATAGTGGAAAGACTAAAGTAGACAGACTATAGTGGAAAGACTATAGTGGAAAGACTGAAGTGGACAGAATAAAGTGGAAACTATAGTGGAAAGACTAAAGTGGAAAGATTAAAGTGGACAGACTATAGTGGAAAGACTGAAGTGGACAGACTAAAGTGGAAAATCTAAAGTGGAAAGACTAAAGTGGACAGACTATAGTGAAAAGACTATAGTGGAAAGACTGTCGTGGACAGAATAAAGTGGAGAATATAGTGGAAAGACTAAAGCGGAAAGACTAAAGTGGAAAGACTAAAGTGGACAGACTATAGTAGAAAGACTAAAGTGGACAGACTAAAGTGGAAAGACTAAAGTGGAAAGACTAAAGTGGACAGACTAAAGTGGAAAGACTAAAGTGGAAAGACTGTAGTGGATAGAATAAAGTGGAGACTATAGTGGAAAGACTAAAGTGGAAAGACTAAAGTGGACAGACTATAGTGGAAAGACTGAAGTGGACAGACTAAAGTGGAAAAACTAAATTGGAAAGACCAAAGTGGACAGACTAAAGCGGAAAGACTAAAGTGGAAAGACTAGAGTGGAAAGATTAGAGTGGACAGACTATAGTGGAAAGACTAAAGTGGACAGAGAATAGTGGAAAGACTAAAGTGGACAGTCTATAGTGGAAAGACTAAAGTGGACAGACTAAATTGGAAAGACTAAAGTGGAAAGACTATAGTGGAAAGACTAAAGTGGACCGACTAAAGTGGAAAGAGTAAATTGGACAGAAGACAGTGGCAATGACGAAAGTGGAAAGACTAAAGTGGACAGACTAAAGTGGACAGACTAAAGTGGAAAGACTAAAGTGGACAGACTAAAGCGGAAAGACTAAAGTGGAAAGACCAAAGTGGACAGACTATAGTGGAAAGACTAAAGTCGACAGACTAAATTGGAAACACTAAAGTGGAAAGACTAAAGTGGACAGACTATAGTGGAAAGACTATAGTGGAAAGACTGTAGTTGACAGAATAAATTGGAGACTATAGTAGAAAGACTAAAGTGGAAAGACTAAAGTGGACAGAGAATAGTGGGAAGACTAAAGTGGACAGACTATAGTGGAGAGACTAAAGTGGACAGACAAAAGTGGAAAGACTAAAGTGGAAAGACTAAAGTGGACAGACTATAGTGGAAAGACTATAGTGGAAAGACTGTAGTGGACAGAATAAAGTGGAGAGTATAGTGGAAAGACTAAAGTGGACAGAGAATAGTGGAAAGACTAAAGTGGACAGACTATAGTGGAAAGACTATAGTGGAGAGACTGTAGTGAACAGAATAAAGTGGAGACTATAGTGGAAAGACTAAAGTGGAAAGACTAAAGTGGACAGAAAATAGTGGAAAGACTGTAGTGGACAGAATAAAGTGGAGACTATAGTGGAAAGACTAAAGTGGAAAGACTAAAGTGGACAGGGAGTATTGGAAAGACTAAAGTGGAAAGACTGTAGTGGACAGAATAAAGTGGAGACTATAGTGGAAAGACTAAAGTGGAAAGAGTAAAGTGGACAGACTATAGTGGAAAGACTGAAGTGGAAAGACTCAGTGGACAGACTAAAGTGTACACACTGAAGTGGACAGAATAAAGTGGAAACACTAAAGTGGAAAGACTAAAGTGGACAGACTATAGTGGAAAGACTAAAGTGGACAGACTAAAGTGGAAAGATTAAAGTGGACAGACTCTAGTGGAAAGACTGAAGCGGAAAGACTAAAGTGGACAGAGAGTAGTGGAAAGACTAAAGTGGACAGACTATAGTGGAAAGACTAAAGTGGACAGACTAAAGTGGAAAGACTAAAGTGGACAGACTCTAGGGGAAAGACTGAAGCGGAAAGACTAACGTGGAAAGAGAGTAGTGGAAAGACTAAAGTGGACAGACTATAGTGGAAAGACTAAAGTGGACAGACTAAAGTAGAAAGACTATAGTGGAAAGACTGTAGTGGACAGAATAAAGTGGAGACTATAGTGGAAAGACTAAAGTGGAAAGACTAAAGTGGACGGACTATAGTGGAAAGACTGAGGTGGACAGACTAAAGTGGAAAGATTAAAGTGGACAGATTCTAGTGGAAAGACTGAAGCGGAAAGACTAAAGTGGACAGAGAGTCGTGGAAAGACTAAAGTGGACAGACTATAGTGGAAAAACTAAAGTGGACAGAGAATAGTGGAAAGACTAAAGTGGACAGTCTATAGTGGAAAGACTAAAGTGGAAAGACTAAAGTGGACAGACTATAGTGGAAAGACTATAGTGGAAAGACTGGAGTGGACAGAATAAAGTGGAGACTATAGTGGAAAGACTAAAGTGGAAAGACTAAAGTGGACAGAGAATAGTGGAAAGACTAAAGTGGACAGACTAAAGTGGACAGACTCTAGTGGAAAGACTAAGTGGACAGACTAAAGTGGAAAGACTAAAGTGGACAGACTAAAGTGGACAGACTATAGTTGAAAGACTATAGTGGAAAGACTGTAATGGACAGAATAAAGTGGAGACTATAGTGGAAAGACTAAAGTCGACGGAGAATAGTGGAAAGACTGTAGTGGACAGAATAAAGTGGAGACTATAGTGGAAAGACTAAAGTGGACGGAGAATAGTGGAAAGACTAAAGTGGAAAGACCAAAGTGGACAGACTAAAGTTGAAACACTAAAGTGGACAGACTAAAGTGGACAGACTATTTCGGAAAGACTATAGTGGAAAGACTCTAGTGGACAGAATAAAGTGGAGAGTATAGTGGAAAGACTAAAGTGGACAGAGAATAGTGGAAAGACTAAAGTGGAAAGACCAAAGTGGACAGACTAAAGTTGAAACACTAAAGTGGACAGACTAAAGTGGACAGACTCTAGTGGAAAGACTAAGTGGACAGACTAAAGTGGAAAGACTAAAGTGGACAGACTAAAGTGGACAGACTATAGTTGAAAGACTATAGTGGAAAGACTGTAATGGACAGAATAAAGTGGAGACTATAGTGGAAAGACTAAAGTCGACGGAGAATAGTGGAAAGACTGTAGTGGACAGAATAAAGTGGAGACTATAGTGGAAAGACTAAAGTGGACGGAGAATAGTGGAAAGACTGTAGTGGACAGAATAAAGTGGAGACTATAGTGGAAAGACTAAAGTGGAAAGACTAAAGTGGACAGACTATAGTTGAAAGACTATAGTGGAAAGACTGTAGTGGACAGAATAAAGTGGATAGTGGAAAGACTAAAGTGGACAGAGAATAATAGAAAGACTAAAGTGGAAAGACTATAGTGGAAAGACTATAGTGGAAATACTGTAGTGGACAGACTAAAGTGGAGACTATAGTGGAAAGACTAAAGTGGACGGAGAATAGTGGAAAGACTGTAGTGGACAGAATAAAGTGGAGACTATAGTGGAAAGACTGAAGTGGAAAGACTCAGAGGACAAACTAAAGTGTACACACTGAAGTGGAGAGAATAAAGTGGAAAGACTAAAGTGGAAAGACTCAAGTGGACAGACTATAGTGGAAAGACTAAAGTGGACAGACTAAAGTGGAAAGACTAAAGTGGAAAGACTAAAGTGGAAAGACTAAAGTGGACGGACTATAGTGGAAAGACTAAAGTGGACCGACTATAGTGGAAAGACTAAAGTGGACAGACTAAAGTGGAAAGACTAAAGTGGACAGAAGATTGTGGAAATGACTAAAGTGGAAAGACTAAAGTGGAAAGACTAAAGTGGACAGACTATAGTTGAAAGACAATAGAGGAAAGACTGTAGTGGACAGAATAAAGTGGACAGACTAAAGTGGAAAGACTAAAGTGGACAGACGATTGTGGAAATGACTAAAGTGGAAAGACTAAAGTGGACAGACTAAAGTGGAAAGACTAAAGTGGACAGACTATAGTGGAAAGACTGAAGTGGAAAGACTCAGTGGACAGACTAAAGTGTACACACTGCAGTGGACAGAATAAAGTGGAAAGACTAAAGTGGAAAGACTAAAGTGGACAGACTATAGTGAAAAGACTATAGTGGAAAGACTGTAGTGGACAGAATAAAGTGGAGACTATAGTGGAAAGACTAAAGTGGACAGACTATAGTGGAAAGACTGAAGTGGAAAGACTCAGTGGACAGACTAAAGTGTACACACTGCAGTGGACAGAATAAAGTGGAAAGAATAAAGTGGAAAGACTAAAGTGGACAGACTATAGTGGACAGACTATAGTGGAAAGACTGTAGTGGACAGAATAAAGTGGAGACTATAGTGGAAAGACTAAAGTGGAAAGACTAAAGTGGACAGAGAATAGTGGAAAGACTAAAGTGGACAGACTATAGTGGAAAGATTAAAGTGGACAGACTAAAGTGGAAAGACTAAAGTGGAAAGACTAAAGTGGACAGACTATAGTGGAAAGACTATAGTGGAAATACTGTAGTGGACAGAATAAAGTGGAGAGTATAGTGGAAAGACTAAAGCGGACAGAGAATAGTGGAAAGACTAAAGTAGACAGACTATAGTGGAAAGACTATAGTGGAAAGACTGAAGTGGACAGAATAAAGTGGAAACTATAGTGGAAAGACTAAAGTGGAAAGATTAAAGTGGACAGACTATAGTGGAAAGACTGAAGTGGACAGACTAAAGTGGAAAATCTAAAGTGGAAAGACTAAAGTGGACAGACTATAGTGAAAAGACTATAGTGGAAAGACTGTCGTGGACAGAATAAAGTGGAGAATATAGTGGAAAGACTAAAGCGGAAAGACTAAAGTGGAAAGACTAAAGTGGACAGACTATAGTAGAAAGACTAAAGTGGACAGACTAAAGTGGAAAGACTAAAGTGGAAAGACTAAAGTGGACAGACTAAAGTGGAAAGACTAAAGTGGAAAGACTGTAGTGGATAGAATAAAGTGGAGACTATAGTGGAAAGACTAAAGTGGAAAGACTAAAGTGGACAGACTATAGTGGAAAGACTGAAGTGGACAGACTAAAGTGGAAAAACTAAATTGGAAAGACCAAAGTGGACAGACTAAAGCGGAAAGACTAAAGTGGAAAGACTAGAGTGGAAAGATTAGAGTGGACAGACTATAGTGGAAAGACTAAAGTGGACAGAGAATAGTGGAAAGACTAAAGTGGACAGTCTATAGTGGAAAGACTAAAGTGGACAGACTAAAGTGGAAAGACTAAAGTGGAAAGACTATAGTGGAAAGACTAAAGTGGACCGACTAAAGTGGAAAGAGTAAATTGGACAGAAGACAGTGGCAATGACGAAAGTGGAAAGACTAAAGTGGACAGACTAAAGTGGACAGACTAAAGTGGAAAGACTAAAGTGGACAGACTAAAGCGGAAAGACTAAAGTGGAAAGACCAAAGTGGACAGACTATAGTGGAAAGACTAAAGTCGACAGACTAAATTGGAAAGACTAAAGTGGAAAGACTAAAGTGGACAGACTATAGTGGAAAGACTATAGTGGAAAGACTGTAGTTGACAGAATAAATTGGAGACTATAGTAGAAAGACTAAAGTGGAAAGACTAAAGTGGACAGAGAATAGTGGGAAGACTAAAGTGGACAGACTATAGTGGAGAGACTAAAGTGGACAGACAAAAGTGGAAAGACTAAAGTGGAAAGACTAAAGTGGACAGACTATAGTGGAAAGACTATAGTGGAAAGACTGTAGTGGACAGAATAAAGTGGAGAGTATAGTGGAAAGACTAAAGTGGACAGAGAATAGTGGAAAGACTAAAGTGGACAGACTATAGTGGAAAGACTATAGTGGAGAGACTGTAGTGAACAGAATAAAGTGGAGACTATAGTGGAAAGACTAAAGTGGAAAGACTAAAGTGGACAGAAAATAGTGGAAAGACTGTAGTGGACAGAATAAAGTGGAGACTATAGTGGAAAGACTAAAGTGGAAAGACTAAAGTGGACAGGGAGTATTGGAAAGACTAAAGTGGAAAGACTGTAGTGGACAGAATAAAGTGGAGACTATAGTGGAAAGACTAAAGTGGAAAGAGTAAAGTGGACAGACTATAGTGGAAAGACTGAAGTGGAAAGACTCAGTGGACAGACTAAAGTGTACACACTGAAGTGGACAGAATAAAGTGGAAACACTAAAGTGGAAAGACTAAAGTGGACAGACTATAGTGGAAAGACTAAAGTGGACAGACTAAAGTGGAAAGATTAAAGTGGACAGACTCTAGTGGAAAGACTGAAGCGGAAAGACTAAAGTGGACAGAGAGTAGTGGAAAGACTAAAGTGGACAGACTATAGTGGAAAGACTAAAGTGGACAGACTAAAGTGGAAAGACTAAAGTGGACAGACTCTAGGGGAAAGACTGAAGCGGAAAGACTAACGTGGAAAGAGAGTAGTGGAAAGACTAAAGTGGACAGACTATAGTGGAAAGACTAAAGTGGACAGACTAAAGTAGAAAGACTATAGTGGAAAGACTGTAGTGGACAGAATAAAGTGGAGACTATAGTGGAAAGACTAAAGTGGAAAGACTAAAGTGGACGGACTATAGTGGAAAGACTGAGGTGGACAGACTAAAGTGGAAAGATTAAAGTGGACAGATTCTAGTGGAAAGACTGAAGCGGAAAGACTAAAGTGGACAGAGAGTCGTGGAAAGACTAAAGTGGACAGACTATAGTGGAAAAACTAAAGTGGACAGAGAATAGTGGAAAGACTAAAGTGGACAGTCTATAGTGGAAAGACTAAAGTGGAAAGACTAAAGTGGACAGACTATAGTGGAAAGACTATAGTGGAAAGACTGGAGTGGGCAGAATAAAGTGGAGACTATAGTGGAAAGACTAAAGTGGAAAGACTAAAGTGGACAGAGAATAGTGGAAAGACTAAAGTGGACAGACTATAGTGGAAAGACTAATGTGGACAGACTAAAGTGGAAAGACTAAAGTGGACAGACTAAAGTGGAAAGACTAAAGTGGAAAGACTGTAGTGGATAGAATAAAGTGGAGACTATAGTGGAAAGACTAAAGTGGAAAGACTAAAGTGGACAGACTATAGTGGAAAGACTGAAGTGGACAGACTAAAGTGGAAAAACTAAATTGGAAAGACCAAAGTGGACAGACTAAAGCGGAAAGACTAAAGTGGAAAGACTAGAGTGGAAAGATTAGAGTGGACAGACTATAGTGGATAGACTATAGTGGAAAGACTAAGTGGACAGACCAAAGCGGAAAGACCAAAGTGGACAGACTATAGTGGAAAGACTAAAGTGGACAGACTAAATTGGAAAGACTAAAGTGGAAAGACTAAAGTGGACAGACTATAGTGTAAAGACTATAGTGGAAAGACTGTAGTTGACAGAATAAATTGGAGACTATAGTAGAAAGACTAAAGTGGAAAGACTAAAGTGGACAGACTATAGTGGAAAGACTAAAGTGGACAGACTATAGTGGAAAGACTAAAGTGGACCGACTAAAGTGGAAAGAGTAAATTGGACAGAAGACAGTGGAAATGACTAAAGTGGAAAGACTAAAGTGGACAGACTAAAGTGGACAGACTAAAGTGGAAAGACTAAAGTGGACAGACTAAAGCGGAAAGACTAAAGTGGAAAGACCAAAGTGGACAGACTATAGTGGAAAGACTAAAGTCGACAGACTAAATTGGAAAGACTAAAGTGGAAAGACTAAAGTGGACAGACTATAGTGGCAAGACTATAGTGGAAAGACTGTAGTTGACAGAATAAATTGGAGACTATAGTAGAAAGACTAAAGTGGAAAGACTAAAGTGGACAGAGAATAGTGGAAAGACTAAAGTGGACAGACTATAGTGGAGAGACTAAAGTGGACAAACAAAAGTGGAAAGACTAAAGTGGAAAGACTAAAGTGGACAGACTATAGTGGAAAGACTATAGTGGAAAGACTGTAGTGGACAGAATAAAGTGGAGAGTATAGTGGAAAGACTAAAGTGGACAGAGAATAGTGGAAAGACTAAAGTGGACAGACTATAGTGGAAAGACTATACTGGAGAGACTGTAGTGAATAGAATAAAGTGGAGACTATAGTGGAAAGACTAAAGTGGAAAGACTAAAGTGGAAAGACTAAAGTGGACAGAAAATAGTGGAAAGACTGTAGTGGACAGAATAAAGTGGAGACTATAGTGGAAAGACTAAAGTGGAAAGACTAAAGTGGACAGGGAGTATTGGAAAGACTAAAGTGGAAAGACTGTAGTGGACAGAATAAAGTGGAGACTATAGTGGAAAGACTAAAGTGGAAAGACTAAAGTGGACAGACTATAGTGGAAAGACTGAAGTGGAAAGACTCAGTGGACAGACTAAAGTGTACACACTGAAGTGGACAGAATAAAGTGGAAACACTAAAGTGGAAAGACTAAAGTGGACAGACTATAGTGGAAAGACTAAAGTGGATAGACTAAAGTGGAAAGATTAAAGTGGACAGACTCTAGTGGAAAGACTGAAGCGGAAAGACTAAAGTGGACAGAGAGTAGTGGAAAGACTAAAGTGGACAGACTATAGTGGAAAGACTAAAGTGGACGGACTAAAGTGGAAAGACTAAAGTGGACAGACTCTAGGGGAAAGACTGAAGCGGAAAGACTAAAGTGGACAGAGAGTAGTGGAAAGACTAAAGTGGACAGACTATAGTGGAAAGACTAAAGTGGACAGACTAAAGTGGAAAGACTATAGTGGAAAGACTGTAGTGGACAGAATAAAGTGGAGACTATAGTGGAAAGACTAAAGTGGAAAGACTAAAGTGGACGGACTATAGTGGAAAGACTGAGGTGGACAGACTAAAGTGGAAAGATTAAAGTGGACAGATTCTAGTGGAAAGACTGAAGCGGAAAGACTAAAGTGGACAGAGAGTAGTGGAAAGACTAAAGTGGACAGACTATAGTGGAAAAACTAAAGTGGACAGAAAATAGTGGAAAGACTAAAGTGGACAGTCTATAGTGGAAAGACTAAAGTGGAAAGACTAAAGTGGACAGACTATAGTGGAAAGACTATAGTGGAAAGACTGGAGTGGACAGAATAAAGTGGAGACTATAGTGGAAAGACTAAAGTGGAAAGACTAAAGTGGACAGAGAATAGTGGAAAGACTAAAGTGGACAGACTATAGTGGAAAGACTAAAGTGGACAGACTAAAGAGGAAAGACTAAAGTGGAAAGACTAAAGTGGACAGACTATAGTGGAAAGACTATAGTGGAAATACTGTAGTGGACAGAATAAAGTTGAGAGTATGGTGGAAAGACTAAAGCGGACAGAGAATAGTGGAAAGACTAAAGTGGACAGACTATAGTGGAAAGACTATAGTGGAAAGACTGTAGTGGACAGAATAAAGTGGAAACTATAGTGGAAAGACTAAAGTGGAAAGATTAAAGTGGACAGACTATAGTGGAAAGACTGAAGTGGACAGACTAAAGTGGAAAAACTAAAGTGGAAAGACTAAACTGGACAGACTATAGTGAAAAGACTATAGTGGAAAGACTGTCGTGGACAGAATAAAGTGGAGAATATAGTGGAAAGACTAATGCGGAAAGACTAAAGTGGAAAGACTAAAGTGGACAGACTATAGTAGAAAGACTAAAGTGGACAGACTAAAGTGGAAAGACTAAAGTGGAAAGACTAAAGTGGAAAGACTAAAGTGGACAGACTAAAGTGGAAAGACTAAAGTGGAAAGACTGTAGTGGATAGAATAAAGTGGAGACTATAGTGGAAAGACTAAAGTGGAAAGACTAAAGTGGACAGACTATAGTGGAAAGACTGAAAAGGACAGACTAAAGTGGAAAAACTAAATTGGAAAGACCAAAGTGGACAGACTAAAGCGGAAAGACTAAAGTGGAAAGACTAGAGTGGAAAGACTAGAGTGGACAGACTATAGTGGAAAGACTATAGTGGAAAGACTAAGTGGACATACCAAAGCGGAAAGACTAAAGTGGAAAGACTAAAGTGGAAAGACTAAAGTGGACAGACTAAAGTGGAAAGACCATAGAGGAAAGACTGTAGTGGACAGAATAAAGTGGAGACTATAGTGGAAAGACTAAAGTGGACAGAGAATAGTGGAAAGACTAAAGTGGACAGTCTATAGTGGAAAGACTCAAGTGGACAGACTAAAGTGGAGACTATAGTGGAAAGACTAAAGTGGAAAGACTAAAGAGGAAAGACTAAAGTGGACAGACTATAGTGGAAAGACTAAAGTGGACAGACTATAGTGGAAAGACTAAAGTGGACCGACTAAAGTGGAAAGAGTAAATTGGACAGAAGACAGTGTAAATGACTAAAGTGGAAAGACTAAAGTGGACAGACTAAAGTGGAAAGACTAAAGTGGACAGACTAAAGCGGAAAGACTAAAAAGTGGAAAGACTAAACTGGACAGACTATAGTGGAAAAACTAAAGTGGAAAGACTAAAGTGGACAGACTAAACTGGACAGACTATAGTGGAAAAACTAAAGTGGAAAGACTAAATTGGACAGACGATAGTGGAAAGACTATAGTGGAAAGACTGTAGTGGACAGAATAAAGTGGAGACTATAGTGGAAAGACTAAAGTGGACAGACTCTAGTGGAAAGACTTAGTGGACAGACTATAGTGGAAGACAAAAGTGGAAAGACTAAAGTGGAAAGACTAAAGTGGACAGACTATAGTGGAAAGACTATAGTGGAAAGACTGCAGTGGACAGAATAAAGTGGAGAGTATAGTGGAAAGACTAAAGTGGACAGAGAATAGTGGAAAGACTAAAGTGGACAGACTATAGTGGAAAGACTATAGTGGAGAGACTGTAGTGAACAGAATAAAGTGGAGACTCTAGTGGAAAGACTAAAGTGGAAAGACTAAAGTGGAAAGACTAAAGTGGACAGAAAATAGTGGAAAGGCTGTAGTGGACAGAATAAAGTGGAGACTATAGTGGAAAGACTAATGTGGAAAGACTAAAGTGGACAGGGAGTATTGGAAAGACTAAAGTGGAAAGACTGTAGTGGACAGAATAAAGTGGAGACTATAGTGGAAAGACTAAAGTGGACAGACTATAGTGGAAAGACTGAAGTGGAAAGACTCAGTGGACAGACTGAAGTGTACACACTGAAGTGGACAGAATAAAGTGGAAACACTAAAGTGGAAAGACTAAAGTGGACAGACTATAGTGGAAAGACTAAAGTGGACAGACTAAAGTGGAAAGATTAAAGTGGACAGACTCTAGTGGAAAGACTGAAGCGGAAAGACTAAAGTGGACAGAGAGTAGTGGAAAGACTAAAGTGGACAGACTATAGTGGAAAGACTAAAGCGGACAGACTAAAGTGGAAAGACTAAAGTGGACAGACTCTAGGGGAAAGACTGAAGCGGAAAGACTAAAGTGGACAGAGAGTAGTGGAAAGACTAAAGTGGACAGACTATTGTGGAAAGACTAAAGTGGACAGACTAAAGTGGAAAGACTATAGTGGAAAGACTGTAGTGGACAGAATAAAGTGGAGACTATAGTGGAAAGACTAAAGTGGAAAGACTAAAGTGGACGGACTATAGTGGAAAGACTGAGGTGGACAGACTAAAGTGGAAAGATTAAAGTGGACAGACTCTAGTGGAAAGACTGAGCAGAAAGACTATAGTGGACAGAGAGTAGTGGAAAGACTAAAGTGGACAGACTATATTGGAAAAACTAAAGTGGACAGAGAATAGTGGAAAGACTAAAGTGGACAGTCTATAGTGGAAAGACTAAAGTGGAAAGACTAAAGTGGACAGACTATAGTGGAAAGACTATAGTGGAAAGACTGGAGTGGACAGAATAAAGTGGAGACTATAGTGGAAAGACTAAAGTGGACAGAGAATAGTGGAAAGACTAAAGTGGACAGTCTATAGTGGAAAGACTAAAGTGGAAAGACTAAAGTGGAAAGACTAAAGTGGACAGAAGATAGTGGAAATGACTAAAGTGGAAAGACTAAAGTGGAAAGACTAAAGTGGACAGACTAAAGCGGAAAGACTAAAGTGGACAGACTCTAGTGGAAAGACTGAAGCGGAAAGACTAAAGTGGACAGAGAGTAGTGGAAAGACTAAAGGGGACAGACTATAGTGGAAAGACTAAAGTGGACCGACTAAAGTGGAAATACTATAGTGGAAAGACTGTAGTGGACAGAGTATAGTGGAAAGACTAAAGTGGAAAGACTAAAGTGGACAGACTACAGTGGAAAGACTTAAGTGGAAAGACTAAAGTGGAAAGACTAAAGTGGACAGACTAAAGTGGAAAGACTAAAGTGGACAGACTCTAGTGGAAAGACTGAAGCGGAAAGACTAAAGTGGACAGAGAGTAGTGGAAAGACTAAAGGGGACAGACTAAAGTGGAAAGATTAAAGTGGACAGACTCTAGTGGAAAGACTGAAGCGGAAAGACTAAAGTGGACAGAGAGTAGTGGAAAGACTAAAGTGGACAGACTATAGTGGAAAGACTAAAGTGGACAGAGAATAGTGGGAAGACTAAAGTGGACAGTCTATAGTGGAAAGACTAAAGTGGACAAACTAAAGTGGAAAGACTAAAGTGGAAAGACTAAAGTGGACAGAATAAAGTGGAGACTATAATGGAAGGACTAAAGTGGAAAGACTAAAGTGGAAAGACTAAACTGGACAGACTATAGTGGAAAGACTAAAGTGGACAGACTATGGTGGAAAGACTAAAGTGGACCGACTAAAGTGGAAAGACTAAAGTGGAAAGACTAAATTGGACAGAAGATAGTGGAAATGACTAAAGTGGAAAGACTAAAGTGGACAGACTAAAGTGGACAGACTAAAGTGGAAAGACTAAAGTGGACGGACTAAAGCGGAAAGACTAAAGTGGAAAGACCAAAGTGGAGAGACTATAGTGGAAAGACTAAAGTGGACAGACTAAAGTGGAAAGACTAAAGTGGAAAGACTAAAGTGGACAGACTATAGTGGAAAGACTATAGTGGAAAGACTGTAGTGGACAGAATAAAGTGGAGACTATAGTGGAAAGACTAAAGTGGAAAGACTAAAGTGGACAGAGAATAGTGGAAAGACTAAAGTGGACAGACTATAGAGGAAAGACTAAAGTGGACAGACTAAAGTGGAAAGACTAAAGTGGAAAGACTAAAGTGGACAGACTATAGTGGAAAGACTATAGTGGAAAGACTGTAGTGGACAGAATAAAGTGGAGAGTATAGTGGAAAGACTAAAGTGGACAGAGAATAGTGGAAAGACTAAAGTGGACAGACTATAGTGGAAAGACTATAGTGGAGAGACTGTAGTGGACAGAATAAAGTGGAGACTATAGTGGAAAGACTAATGTGGAAAGACTAAAGTGGAAAGACTAAAGTGGACAGGGAGTATTGGAAAGACTAAAGTGGAAAGACTGTAGTGGACAGAATAAAGTGGAGACTATAGTGGAAAGACTAAAGTGGACAGACTATAGTGGAAAGACTGAAGTGGAAAGACTCAGTGGACAGACTAAAGTGTACACACTGAAGTGGACAGAATAAAGTGGAAACACTAAAGTGGAAAGACTAAAGTGGACAGACTATAGTGGAAGACTAAAGTGGACAGACTAAAGTGGAAAGATTAAAGTGGACAGACTCTAGTGGAAAGACTGAAGCGGAAAGACTAAAGTGGACAGAGAGTAGTGGAAAGACTAAAGTGGACAGACTATAGTGGAAAGACTAAAGCGGACAGACTAAAGTGGAAAGACTAAAGTGGACAGACTCTAGTGGAAAGACTGAAGCGGAAAGACTAAAGTGGACAGAGAGTAGTGGAAAGACTAAAGGGGACAGACTATAGTGGAAAGACTAAAGTGGACCGACTAAAGTGGAAATCCTATAGTGGAAAGACTGTAGTGGACAGAGTATAGTGGAAAGACTAAAGTGGAAAGACTAAAGTGGACAGACTATAGTGGAAAGACTGAAGTGGAAAGACTAAAGTGGAAAGACTAAAGTGGACAGACTAAAGTGGAAAGACTAAAGTGGACAGACTCTAGTGGAAAGACTGAAGCGGAAAGACTAAAGTGGACAGAGAGTAGTGGAAAGACTAAAGGGGACAGACTATAGTGGAAAGACTAAAGTGGACAGACTAAAGTGGAAAGACTATAGTGGAAAGACTGTAGTGGACAGAATAAAGTGGAGACTATAGTGGAAAGACTAAAGTGGAAAGACTAAAGTGGACGGACTATAGTGGAAAGACTGAGGTGGACAGACTAAAGTGGAAAGATTAAAGTGGACAGACTCTAGTGGAAAGACTGAAGCGGAAAGACTAAAGTGGACAGAGAGTAGTGGAAAGACTAAAGTGGACAGACTATATTGGAAAAACTAAAGTGGACAGAGAATAGTGGAAAGACTAAAGTGGACAGTCTATAGTGGAAAGACTAAAGTGGAAAGACTAAAGTGGACAGACTATAGTGGAAAGACTATAGTGGAAAGACTGGAGTGGACAGAATAAAGTGGAGACTATAGTGGAAAGACTAAAGTGGACAGAGAATAGTGGAAAGACTAAAGTGGACAGTCTATAGTGGAAAGACTAAAGTGGAAAGACTAAAGTGGAAAGACTAAAGTGGACAGAAGATAGTGGAAATGACTAAAGTGGAAAGACTAAAGTGGAAAGACTAAAGTGGACAGACTAAAGTGGAAAGACTAAAGTGGACAGACTCTAGTGGAAAGACTGAAGCGGAAAGACTAAAGTGGACAGAGAGTAGTGGAAAGACTAAAGGGGACAGACTATAGTGGAAAGACTAAAGTGGACCGACTAAAGTGGAAATCCTATAGTGGAAAGACTGTAGTGGACAGAGTATAGTGGAAAGACTAAAGTGGAAAGACTAAAGTGGACAGACTATAGTGGAAAGACTGAAGTGGAAAGACTAAAGTGGAAAGACTAAAGTGGACAGACTAAAGTGGAAAGACTAAAGTGGACAGACTCTAGTGGAAAGACTGAAGCGGAAAGACTAAAGTGGACAGAGAGTAGTGGAAAGACTAAAGGGGACAGACTAAAGTGGAAAGATTAAAGTGGACAGACTCTAGTGGAAAGACTGAAGCGGAAAGACTAAAGTGGACAGAGAGTAGTGGAAAGACTAAAGTGGACAGACTATAGTGGAAAGACTAAAGTGGACAGAGAATAGTGGGAAGACTAAAGTGGACAGTCTATAGTGGAAAGACTAAAGTGGACAAACTAAAGTGGAAAGACTAAAGTGGAAAGACTAAAGTGGACAGAATAAAGTGGAGACTATAATGGAAGGACTAAAGTGGAAAGACTAAAGTGGAAAGACTAAACTGGACAGACTATAGTGGAAAGACTAAAGTGGACAGACTATGGTGGAAAGACTAAAGTGGACCGACTAAAGTGGAAAGACTAAAGTGGAAAGACTAAATTGGACAGAAGATAGTGGAAATGACTAAAGTGGAAAGACTAAAGTGGACAGACTAAAGTGGACAGACTAAAGTGGAAAGACTAAAGTGGACGGACTAAAGCGGAAAGACTAAAGTGGAAAGACCAAAGTGGAGAGACTATAGTGGAAAGACTAAAGTGGACAGACTATATTGGAAAAACTAAAGTGGACAGAGAATAGTGGAAAGACTAAAGTGGACAGTCTATAGTGGAAAGACTAAAGTGGAAAGACTAAAGTGGACAGACTATAGTGGAAAGACTATAGTGGAAAGACTGGAGTGGAAAGACTGGAGTGGACAGAATAAAGTGGAGACTATAGTGGAAAGACTAAAGTGGACAGAGAATAGTGGAAAGACTAAAGTGGACAGTCTATAGTGGAAAGACTAAAGTGGAAAGACTAAAGTGGAAAGACTAAAGTGGACAGAAGATAGTGGAAATGACTAAAGTGGAAAGACTATAGTGGAAAGACTGGAGTGGACAGAATAAAGTGGAGACTATAGTGGAAAGACTAAAGTGGACAGAGAATAGTGGAAAGACTAAAGTGGACAGTCTATAGTGTAAAGACTAAAGTGGAAAGACTAAAGTGGAAAGACTAAAGTGGACAGAAGATAGTGGAAATGACTAAAGTGGAAAGACTAAAGTGGAAAGACTAAAGTGGACAGACTAAAGTGGAAAGACTAAAGTGGACAGACTCTAGTGGAAAGACTGAAGCGGAAAGACTAAAGTGGACAGAGAGTAGTGGAAAGACTAAAGGGGACAGACTATAGTGGAAAGACTAAAGTGGACCGACTAAAGTGGAAATACTATAGTGGAAAGACTGTAGTGGACAGAGTATAGTGGAAAGACTAAAGTGGAAAGACTAAAGTGGACAGACTATAGTGGAAAGACTGAAGTGGAAAGACTAAAGTGGAAAGACTAAAGTGGACAGACTAAAGTGGAAAGACTAAAGTGGACAGACTCTAGTGGAAAGACTGAAGCGGAAAAACTAAAGTGGACAGAGAGTAGTGGAAAGACTAAAGGGACAGACTAAAGTGGAAAGATTAAAGTGGACAGACTCTAGTGGAAAGACTGAAGCGGAAAGACTAAAGTGGACAGAGAGTAGTGGAAAGACTAAAGTGGACAGACTATAGTGGAAAGACTAAAGTGGACAGAGAATAGTGGGAAGACTAAAGTGGACAGTCTATAGTGGAAAGACTAAAGTGGACAAACTAAAGTGGAAAGACTAAAGTGGAAAGACTAAAGTGGACAGAATAAAGTGGAGACTATAATGGAAGGACTAAAGTGGAAAGACTAAAGTGGAAAGACTAAACTGGACAGACTATAGTGGAAAGACTAAAGTGGACAGACTATGGTGGAAAGACTAAAGTGGACCGACTAAAGTGGAAAGACTAAAGTGGAAAGACTAAATTGGACAGAAGATAGTGGAAATGACTAAAGTGGAAAGACTAAAGTGGACAGACTAAAGTGGACAGACTAAAGTGGAAAGACTAAAGTGGACGGACTAAAGCGGAAAGACTAAAGTGGAAAGACCAAAGTGGAGAGACTATAGTGGAAAGACTAAAGTGGACAGACTAAAGTGGAAAGACTAAAGTGGAAAGACTAAAGTGGACAGACTATAGTGGAAAGACTATAGTGGAAAGACTGTAGTGGACAGAATAAAGTGGAGACTATAGTGGAAAGACTAAAGTGGAAAGACTAAAGTGGACAGAGAATAGTGGAAAGACTAAAGTGGACAGACTATAGAGGAAAGACTAAAGTGGACAGACTAAAGTGGAAAGACTAAAGTGGAAAGACTAAAGTGGACAGACTATAGTGGAAAGACTATAGTGGAAAGACTGTAGTGGACAGAATAAAGTGGAGAGTATAGTGGAAAGACTAAAGTGGACAGAGAATAGTGGAAAGACTAAAGTGGACAGACTATAGTGGAAAGACTATAGTGGAGAGACTGTAGTGGACAGAATAAAGTGGAGACTATAGTGGAAAGACTAATGTGGAAAGACTAAAGTGGAAAGACTAAAGTGGACAGGGAGTATTGGAAAGACTAAAGTGGAAAGACTGTAGTGGACAGAATAAAGTGGAGACTATAGTGGAAAGACTAAAGTGGACAGACTATAGTGGAAAGACTGAAGTGGAAAGACTCAGTGGACAGACTAAAGTGTACACACTGAAGTGGACAGAATAAAGTGGAAACACTAAAGTGGAAAGACTAAAGTGGACAGACTATAGTGGAAAGACTAAAGTGGACAGACTAAAGTGGAAAGATTAAAGTGGACAGACTCTAGTGGAAAGACTGAAGCGGAAAGACTAAAGTGGACAGAGAGTAGTGGAAAGACTAAAGTGGACAGACTATAGTGGAAAGACTAAAGCGGACAGACTAAAGTGGAAAGACTAAAGTGGACAGACTCTAGGGGAAAGACTGAAGCGGAAAGACTAAAGTGGACAGAGAGTAGTGGAAAGACTAAAGTGGACAGACTATAGTGGAAAGACTAAAGTGGACAGACTAAAGTGGAAAGACTAAAGTGGACAGACTAAAGTGGAAAGACTATAGTGGAAAGACTGTAGTGGACAGAATAAAGTGGAGACTATAGTGGAAAGACTAAAGTGGACAGAGAATAGTGGAAAGACTAAAGTGGACAGTCTATAGTGGAAAGACTAAAGTGGAAAGACTAAAGTGGAAAGACTAAAGTGGACAGAAGATAGTGGAAATGACTAAAGTGGAAAGACTAAAGTGGAAAGACTAAAGTGGAAAGACTAAAGTGGAAAGACTAAAGTGGACAGACTCTAGTGGAAAGACTGAAGCGGAAAGACTAAAGTGGACAGACTAAAGTGGAAAGACTAAAGTGGACAGTCTATAGTGGAAAGACTAAAGTGGAAAGACTAAAGTGGACAGACTATAGTGGAAAGACTATAGTGGAAAGACTGGAGTGGACAGAATAAAGTGGAGACTATAGTGGAAAGACTAAAGTGGACAGAGAATAGTGGAAAGACTAAAGTGGACAGTCTATAGTGGAAAGACTAAAGTGGAAAGACTAAAGTGGAAAGACGAAAGTGGACAGAAGATAGTGGAAATGACTAAAGTGGAAAGACTAAAGTGGAAAGACTAAAGTGGACAGACTAAAGTGGAAAGACTAAAGTGGACAGACTCTAGTGGAAAGACTGAAGCGGAAAGACTAAAGTGGACAGAGAGTAGTGGAAAGACTAAAGGGGACAGACTATAGTGGAAAGACTAAAGTGGACCGACTAAAGTGGAAATCCTATAGTGGAAAGACTGTAGTGGACAGAGTATAGTGGAAAGACTAAAGTGGAAAGACTAAAGTGGACAGACTATAGTGGAAAGACTGAAGTGGAAAGACTAAAGTGGAAAGACTAAAGTGGACAGACTAAAGTGGAAAGACTAAAGTGGACAGACTCTAGTGGAAAGACTGAAGCGGAAAGACTAAAGTGGACAGAGAGTAGTGGAAAGACTAAAGGGGACAGACTAAAGTGGAAAGATTAAAGTGGACAGACTCTAGTGGAAAGACTGAAGCGGAAAGACTAAAGTGGACAGAGAGTAGTGGAAAGACTAAAGTGGACAGACTATAGTGGAAAGACTAAAGTGGACAGAGAATAGTGGGAAGACTAAAGTGGACAGTCTATAGTGGAAAGACTAAAGTGGACAAACTAAAGTGGAAAGACTAAAGTGGAAAGACTAAAGTGGACAGAATAAAGTGGAGACTATAATGGAAGGACTAAAGTGGAAAGACTAAAGTGGAAAGACTAAACTGGACAGACTATAGTGGAAAGACTAAAGTGGACAGACTATGGTGGAAAGACTAAAGTGGACCGACTAAAGTGGAAAGACTAAAGTGGAAAGACTAAATTGGACAGAAGATAGTGGAAATGACTAAAGTGGAAAGACTAAAGTGGACAGACTAAAGTGGACAGACTAAAGTGGAAAGACTAAAGTGGACAGACTAAAGCGGAAAGACTAAAGTGGAAAGACCAAAGTGGAGAGACTATAGTGGAAAGACTAAAGTGGACAGACTAAAGTGGAAAGACTAAAGTGGAAAGACTAAAGTGGACAGACTATAGTGGAAAGACTATATTTGAAAGACTGTAGTGGACAGAATAAAGTGGAGACTATAGTGGAAAGACTAAAGTGGAAAGACTAAAGTGGACAGAGAATAGTGGAAAGACTAAAGTGGACAGACTATAGAGGAAAGACTAAAGTGGACAGACTAAAGTGGAAAGACTAAAGTGGAAAGACTAAAGTGGACAGACTATAGTGGAAAGACTATAGTGGAAAGACTGTAGTGGACAGAATAAAGTGGAGAGTATAGTGGAAAGACTAAAGTGGACAGAGAATAGTGGAAAGACTAAAGTGGACAGACTATAGTGGAAAGACTATAGTGGAGAGACTGTAGTGGACAGAATAAAGTGGAGAATATAGTGGAAAGACTAAAGTGGAAAGACTAAAGTGGACAGAAAATAGTGGAAAGACTGTAGTGGACAGAATAAAGTGGAAACTATAGTGGAAAGACTAAAGTGGAAAGACTAAAGTGGACAGGGAGTATTGGAAAGACTAAAGTGGAAAGACTATAGTGGACAGAATAAAGTGGAGACTACAGTGGAAAGACTAAAGTGAAAAGACTAAAGTGGACAGACTATAGTGGAAAGACTGAAGTGGAAACACTCAGTTGACAGACTAAAGTGTACACACTGAAGTGGACAGAATAAAGTGGAAAGACTAAAGTGGAAAGACTAAAGTGGAAAGACTAAAGTGGACAGAGAATAGTAGAAAGACTAAAGTGGACAGACTATAGTGGAAAGACTAAAGTGGACAGACTAAAGTGGAAAGACTAAAGTGGAAAGACTAAAGTGGACAGACTATAGTGGAAAGACTATAGTGGACAGACTGTAGTCGACAGAATGAAGTGGAGACTATAGTGGAAAGACTAAACTGGAAAGACTAAAGTGGACAGACTATAGTCGAACAGAACAGAATTTTATTTTTCAAAAGTACCTGTCACAGCGTTACCGCCGAAATTGACCTTTTTGTCATACAAAATGAAAAATGCATAACACTTTGTAACAAATAATAAAAACAAAAACGCTAAAAGTGACTAACTTATTGGTTGTTGTACAACTCAACAAATGCTGGAACAAAACTCCTTCTATATCTTTCATGAAGAGGGGCCACAGGGGCTAGTTTGGGGATTTTCTGGGATTTCTCTCGCTGGGGTCTAATACGTATTGGAGAATAGGGGGGTGGGAGAATATTACGTAAACGGGGAACAGATAGGGTTTTAATACCGAAATCGATGCTAAGGCGGGTTCGTCTCTCTTCCAGGGTAGCCAGCTTGAATCTTTTTAGTTTGTAACTGTAAGGCACTTCACCCTCCCCGTTTATAATCGTGAGGGCCCTTTTTTGAATGTTCTCGATACGGTATGTGTGTTCTGAAGAGAGCCCGAAGTGCCAAACAGGACAAGCGTATTCAAGAATAGGTCTGATAAAACTAATGTAAATTTGGAGGAGATCTTTAGAAGGGCAAGAAAATTTTATAAGTAGTTTCAAAACGGCAATACATGGGGAGGCTTGTTTTAAAATATTTTTGATGTGGGCGTCCCATTTTAAATCATTGGTTAAAGTAATTCTGAGTAGTTTAATTTTTTTTAACGGAGATTTCTGGGGGAATGGGGTCAAGAAAGGCTGGTGTAGCTTTTAAAAAGCTAATTGTCATAATTGAAGATTTCTTGGAGTTGACTTTCATTTGCGACAGAGCAGCTTCCTGGGTAATGTTATCCGGAATGGTCATCGCTGAGCTCTTGATGTTTCGCCGGCAAACCTCAAGAGCGGAGAGGTCGTCAACATATTTCCATCGGTCAGGGTACTCAGAAATAAGACTATTTATGATAAGTAAGAATAAAATCGGACCTAGTAAAGTACCTTGGGGAACACCATAAAAAATAGGGAGGGGTTCAGAAAAAAACATTATTATATTTGACTATTTGTGATCGATTTGTCAAAAAAGAAACTAAAATTTTTATCAAAAAAGGACTAACTTTAAATTCTGAAAGCAACTTTTCAACCAGAATATTATGATCAATAAGGTCAAAAGCTTTCTGGAGATCAATTAGTAAAAGATTTAACCATGTATCAGGGTTTTCAAGGTTTTTATAAATTAAATCAAGTAAACTCACAAGGTAATGAGAGGTAGACGTTTCCTTAAGGTTCCCGAACTGTTTAAGGTCAATAAGTTCCAGGATTTCTGCCTTCAACCAATCGGCAAGAAAACTTTCATACATCTTTGAAAATGTCGGGGTTAGTGTAATTGGTCGTACTCCGGTGAAGTCATTTAGACCTCCCTTTTTCTCAATCGGAGTAACGTACCCTAATTTCCAACAAGACGGATAATTTCCCTATTTACTAATTTCATTAAAAATGCTTAACAGCGGAATAGATAATTTGTCGGGGAAAGCTTTGATCAGAGCTGTTGGGATATCAATGGGGCAAATGCTAGTTTTTTTAAGCTTCTTTATTTTACTAATAATTTCATTAACTGAAATTAATGGAATATTTTTTACTGGTGTACTTGGGATCTTATGGCTATTTGAAAAAGGGGGGGAAGTTTGGACTATTGCGGCTAAGTGCTTGTTGAGCTCATTTGCCGTTTGCAAAGGTGGCTCGTCCAAGTGGAAATCCAGATTCTTATGCGTACGACCACCAAGCTCCTTAGCTTTTCTAAACCACTGGCGGGGCTTACTTTCTTTAAGAACATTTAATTTGGTCCTTCCGTAATTGGAAGCAGCTCGTCTGATTTCTTTCTTTATCATTTTACGCAAAGCAATTGCAGCATCTTTTTTTCCATGACGAAACAATTTTAATTTTTGTTGAATGAGTGATTTTATCTTTTCATTAATATAAGGTTTGTCGGAAGAGCAAAACTTTTTTGTTACTTCAGGGAAAAAAGACGTGTATTGTTTCATTAATTTTGATTGAAACAGAGAAACCTTAGTATCAAGGTTCTCACAAGCTGTAACATCTTCCCAAGTCTCAGCAGAAATCCAAGTACCAAAGTCTAGAAGCCCTTGATTTGTTATAGGGCGGTAGGAATATTCAGAGACTGTTACATGTGTTTTTAAATTTTTGTAGAGGAATGAAGTGTAAAATAAAATGGTAACTTCCACCGAGGGGAGGAAGTGGGGTGGGGGGCTTGTAAAAATGTTTAAGGTTAGTACAAATGACATCTAAACTAGTTCCACCTTTTGTAGTTGGGAAATCTACAATTTGCTCAAGTTTTTGGTCCTTACACATATAATTTAGTTTTCATTTCATAGTTCATTTGCATCACCTGCCATAATAATTCCTGCATTCGGGTATTTAGTGGTAAAAAAGTCAAGGCTTGCTTGGAGCTTGTCCTGGAACTCTCGGCGAGAGCAAGCATTCTGTCCCGGAGAATAATAAAAAGAACAAATAATTATGTTAGTTTAGGGGCGAGGGAGGCATTTCGGTTTAGTTGAAACCCAGATTATTTCATCATACACATCAATTCCGGGCACAAGAAGGGGGACAGGGGACAGAGATTCTCTTGCAAAAATCATTACTCCACCTCCTCCGACGGGCGAAGTTTAATGAACTGTTGAAAACCATTCATTTTAAGGAGATCTGGGTTTTGAGCTGGACTTCAGTAACTGCCACAATTCCAACGCTGTTTATTTTTGCAGTAGATTCCAATTCAACTAATTTTTCAAAATTTAAACTTTCTGCATTGGTAAGGAGGATACAAGGGAAACTGTACCGCGTGTCACTAAACTCTTTAACAACAGATTTTTTCACAGTGACTTTATTTGGCGGTACTACTGGGATAGGGGAAAAAGTCGGCTTGTCGCAAGGTTCAGGCTCGCCGTCTTGGACAGAGAGACTACGTAATTGGGTAGGAGCAGGATTGATATTTACTGAAGTACAAGAATACCGACTGGGGGTAGTTTTCGCGTGCCTTTGTTCAAGCTCAGGGGTTAGGGAGCCTAACACACTAAATCTATTTAGGAGAAAGGGAAATACTGGGTCACTTGGTGTGCTGATGGTTACTGGTCGTTGATGAGGGCGGGGAGGGGTGTAGCCATTGCTCGTATATATCAACGCGTTGGAGCTTTGTTCCAGCTTTTGGCCGACCTGTAAAAACTGGCATTTTGGGGGGAAAAACGAAGAAGGGGAGGAGTGGGTACTCGTGAGAAGTAAGCTATGGCGTTTGGATTGAGGGGGGATATAAACGAAGCGGGCATTGTCGTCGGTGGATTTTTCCATCTTGCCGTCGCTGATGATGTAGGGACTAAAAAATGGTCGTTTGATCGCTGGTAGGTGCGAAACTGTGAAATGCAAGTGTTAACAGCTTCCAGTGGGTTGTAAAGAAGATTAGCAGGTAGACTTGATCTAGGAGGCTGGTTTCGGTTGTAAAACTGACGGGCACTAGTACGAGAAGCCTCAAAAACTGGTTCAGAACATTTCTGTAAAAAAACTGCTGGCGAGCTAGAACTAGGGGCATGCGCAAATTTACATGATTTTTCGGTACACACTAAATTCGAACAATGGTCAACATGGTGAAATAGGCACTTTTTATATTTACAGTTTCCGGAAACGTACTGCGGGCAAATGTGTAGGAACCGGCATTTTTTCCCATGTTTGCAGGAACCGGCGGTGAAGAATTTGCATATTACGTTCAGTTTGCCGGTTAACTTCGCATTGCTACTAATATCGACCGCACTCGAACTAGAAGCGTCGTCACTTGTCTGTATAATGCGGTGGAAAGATCGCGAATTGTTTAGTTGTGGGCCCTGGGGGCTGGTCAACACAGTCACTGCTTTAGAGAGAGAATTTGCCGGAGTCGTGATTAAAATGTTCTTGCACTTTGAGATCAACTGGTTTTCGCGCTGGAGTAAGACGATTTTATGGTCTCAGTCACTAATGGCTGCATTTAGGCGGGACGCCTCTTCGCTTGTTTGACTCGTTATGTCTAGGAGTTTTTGAGTCAAGGTGGAAATTTCCCTTTCTTGATCAAAACGGCTATCGTCAGAAAAGGTATGTTGCTGTTTGTAGAGCTCGAATTGTTTGTTAAGGGAGGCAAAAGTGTCCGTGCTCGATGTGAGTCCTTTTCCAAAACGATAATAAGTCTCCCCATAGACAGCTGGTTTTCTCGCAAAACAGACAATTCAGCTTCCATTGAGTCTATGAGGGACTGACGGTGGGAGGTTTGGGAGTTGGGGCTTGTCAGTTCAGACTCGTATTTGCTGACACGATGGCAAATTTCGGCGGACGAACTGGTCAACGAATCGAGCCTTGACTGCAACCCTTCGATCTCTAGGCTCAGAATTGGGCATTTGCGGCAATCCTTAGGATCGGTAACCGACTTTGGGGCAGTTGTTGGAGTGCTTCGCTGCGATGGAGGTGTCTGGTTGTTACAAGACGTCGACGGGCGCCGGGAAATAGGATGTTTTCCAAGAGATTTGTTTGCCGTGGGGGTAGGTACGAGAGTTTTTGACTGACCTTGGGGTGTCCTGGGTTGGACAAAAGATGCGCAGTTGAGGCATAACCAATCCACTGAGTCTTTTGGCGTGTGTTCCTTGGCGACACATCTGGAGTGCAGCACTTGACTGCACTTGGAACATTGTAAGGAACCGCCGGGACTGTTCCTGCTTACCAGCCCACGACAGTCAGGACATGTTAGGCGAAAATTCTTTTCGCTTATCACCATGTTATTCGGTGGGTTAAAACCAGGGAGGGAGAGCGGAGAAAGCCTTGGTGAAACGGGGTAAAAACAGTGTGATATAACAGGATAAACTTCAAACTTCAACCTCGGACAGTTTGCTAGGCTGTCCAGGCACTGGTACTTCCTATAGAAAAGTTCAACACACTGCCCCCGCGTTCTCACAGAAAGCCACTTATAACCACTTTATTTTGACAATTATCGTCAGCACATCCAATAAACTCCGTGCGCTCGGTATGGACTCTCAATGAGACTATAGTGGAAAGACTAAAGTGGACAGACTAAAGTGGAAAGACTAAAGTGGGAAGACTAAAGTGGACAAACTATAGTGGAAAGACTATAGTGGACAGACTAAAGTGGAAAGACTAAAGTGGACAGACTAAAGTGGACAGACTTTAGAGGAAAGACTAAGTGGACAGACTAAAGCGGAAAGACTAAAGTGGAAAAACTAAAGTGGACAGACTATAGTGGAAAGACTAAAGTGGACAGACTAAGGTGGAAAGACTAAAGATGAAAGACTAAAGTGGACAGACTATAGTGGAAAGACTATAGTGGAAAGACTAAGTGGACAGGCTAAAGCGGAAAGACTAAAGTGGAAAGAGTAAAGTTTAGAGACTATAGTGGAAAGATTAAAGTGGACAGACTAAAGTGGAAAGACTAAAGTGGAAAGACTAAAGTGGACAGACTATAGTGGAAAGACTATAGTGGAAAGACTGTAGTGGACAGAATAAAGTGGAGAATATAGTGGAAAGACTAAAGTGGACAGAGAATAGTGGAAAGAGTAAAGTGGACAGTCTATAGTGGAAAGACTAAAGTAGAAAGACGAAAGTGGACAGAAGATAGTTGAGATGACTAAAGTGGAAAGACTAAAGTGGAAAGACTAAAGTGGACAGACTAAAGTCTAAAGACTAAAGTGGACAGACTCTAGTGGAAAGACTGAAGCGGAAAGACTAAAGTGGACAGACTCTAGTGGAAAGACTAAAGTGGACAGACTATAGTGGAAAGACTAAAGTGGACAGAAAGTGGAAAGACTATAGTGGAAATACTGTAGTGGACAGAATAAAGTGGAGACTATAGTGGAAAGACTAAAGTGGAAAGACTAAAGTGGACAGACTATAGTGGAAAGACTGAAGTGGACAGACTAAAGTGGAAAAACTAAAGTGGAAAGACTAAAGTGGACAGACTATAGTGGACAGACTCTAGTGGAAAGACTAAGTGGACAGACTAAAGCGGAAAGACTAAAGTGGAAAGACTAAAGTGGACAGACTATAGTGGAAAGACTAAAGTGGACAGACTAAAATGGAAAGACTAAAGTTGAAAGACTAAAGTGGAAAGACTAAAGTGGACAGACTATAGTGGAAAGACTAAAGTGGACAGACTAAAATGGAAAGACTAAAGTTGAAAGACTAAAGTGGACAGACTATAGTGGAAAGACTATAGTGGAAAGACTAAGTGGACAGACTAAAGCGGAAAGACTAAAGTGGACACAGAATAATGGAAAGACTAAAGTGGACAGTCTATAGTGGAAAGACTAAAGTGGACAGACTAAAGTGGAGACTATAGTGGAAAGACTAAAGTGGAAAGACTAAAGTAGAAAGACTAATGTGGACAGACTATAGTGGAAAGACTATCGTGGAAAGACTGTAGTGGACAGAATAAAGTGGAGACTATAGTGGAAAGACTAAAGTGGAAAGACTAAAGTGGAAAGACTAAAGTGGACAGACTATAGTGGAAAGACTAAAGTGGACTGACTATAGTGGAAAGACTAAAGTGGACAGACTAAAGTGGAAAGACTAAAGTGGAAAGACTAAACTGGACAGAAGATGGTGGAAATGACTAAAGTGGAAAGACTAAAGTGGACAGACTAAAGTGGACAGACTAAAGTGGAAAGACTAAAGTGGACAGACTAAAGCGGAAAGACTAAAGTGGAAAAACCAAAGTGGACAGACTATAGTGGAAAGACTAAAGTGGACAGACACTAAAGTGGAAAGACTAAAGTGGAAAGAATAAAGTGGACAGACTATAGTGGAAAGACTATAGTGGAAAGACTATAGTGGACAGAATAAAGTGGAGACTATGGTGGAAAGACTAAAGTGGAAAGACTAAAGTGGACAGAGAATAGTGGAAAGACTAAAGTGGACAGACTATAGTGGAAAGACTAAAGTGGACAGACTAAAGTGGAAAGACTAAAGTGGAAAGACTAGAGTGGACAGACTATAGCGGAAAGACTATAGTGGAAAGACTGTAGTGGACAGAATAAAGTGTAGAGTATAGTGAAAAGACTAAAGTGGACAGAGAATAGTGGAAAGACTAAAGTGGACAGACTATAGTGTAAAGACTGAAGTGGAAAGACTCAGTGGACAGACTAAAGTGTACACACTGTAGTGGACAGAATAAAGTGGAAAGACTAAAGTGGAAAGACGAAAGTGGACAGACTATAGTGGAAAGATTAAAGTGGACAGACTAAAGTGGAAAACTAAAGAGGACAGACTAAAGTGGAAAGATTAAAGTGGAAAGACTAAAGTGGACAGACTAAAGTGGAAAGACTATAGTGGAAAGACTGTAGTGGACAGAATAAAGTGGAGACTATAGTGGAAAGACTAAAGTGGAAACACTAAAGTGGACAGAGAATAGTGGAAAGACTGTAGTGGACAGAATAATGTGGAGACTATAGTGGAAAGACTTAAGTGGACAGGGAGTATTGGAAAGACTAAAGTGGAAAGACTGTAGTGGACAGAATAAAGTGGAGACTATAGTGGAAAGACTAAAGTGGACAGACTATGGTGGAAAGACTAAAGTGGACAGACTATAGTGGAAAGACTATAGTGGAAAGACTGTAGTGGACAGAATAAAGTGGAGACTATAGTGGAAAGACTAAAGTGGACACAGAATAGTGGAAAGACTAAAGTGGAAGGACTAAAGTGGACAGACTATAGTGGAAAGACTATAGTGGAAAGACTGTAGTGGACAGAATAAAGTGGAGACTATAGTGGAAAGACTAAAGTGGACAGAGAACAGTGGAAAGACTAAATTGGAAAGACTGTGGTGGACAGAATAAAGTGGAGACTATAGTGGAAAGACTAAAGTGGAAAGACTAAAGTGGACAGACTATAGTGGAAAGACTAAAGTGGAAAGACTCAGTGGACAAACTAAAGTGTACACACTGAAGTGGACAGAATAAAGTGGAAAGACTAAAGTGGAAAGACTAAAGTGGATAGACTATAGTGGAAAGACTAAAGTCGAAAGACTAAAGTGGAAAGACTAAAGTGGACAGAGAATATTGGAAAGACTAAAGTGGACAGACTATAGTGGAAAGACTAAAGTGGACAGACTAAAGTGGAAAGACTAAAGTGGAAAGACTAAAGTGGAAAGATTAAAGTGGAAAGACTAAAGTGGACAGACTATAGTGGAAAGACTATAGTGGAAAGACTGTAGTGGACAGAATAAAGTGGAGACTATAGTGGTCAGACTAAAGTGTAAAGACTAAAGTGGACAGACTATAGTAGAAAGACTGAAGTGGACAGACTAAAGTGGAAAGACTAAAGTGGACAGACTCTAGTGGAAAGACTGAAGCGGAAAGACTAAAGTGGACAGAGAGTAGTGGAAAGACTAAAGTGGACAGACTATAGTGGAAAGACTAAAGTGGACAGACTAAAGTGGACAGACTATAGCGGAAAGACTATAGTGGAAAGACTGTAGTGGACAGAATAAAGTGGAGAGTATAGTGGAAAGACTAAAGTGGACAGAGAATAGTGGAAAGACTAGAGTGGACAGACTATAGTGGAAAGACTATAGTAGAGAGACTGTAGTGGACAGAATAAAGTGGAGACTATAGTCGAAAGACTAAAGTGGAAAGACTAAAGTGGAAAGACTAAAGTGGAAAAACTAAATTGGACAGAGAATAGTGGAAAGACTAAAGTGGACAGACTAAAGCGGAAAGACTAAAGTGGAAAAACTAAAGTGGACAGACTATAGTGGAAAGACTAAAGTGGACAGACTAAGGTGGAAAGACTAAAGATGAAAGACTAAAGTGGACAGACTATAGTGGAAAGACTATAATGGAAAGACTAAGTGGACAGGCTAAAGCGGAAAGACTAAAGTGGAAAGAGTAAAGTGGACAGACTATAGTGGAAATATTAAAGTGGACAGACTAAAGTGGAAAGACTAAAGTGGAAAGACTGAAGTGGACAGACTATAGTGGAAAGACTATAGTGGAAAGACTGTAGTGGACAGAATAAAGTGGAGAATATAGTGGAAAGACTAAAGTGGAAAGACTAAAGTGGACAGAGAATAGTGGAAAGAGTAAAGTGGACAGTCTATAGTGGAAAGACTAAAGTAGAAAGACTAAAGTGGACAGAAGATAGTTGAGATGACTAAAGTGGAAAGACTAAAGTGGAAAGACTAAAGTGGACAGACTAAAGTCTAAAGACTAAAGTGGACAGACTCTAGTGGAAAGACTGAAGCGGAAAGACTAAAGTGGACAGAGAGTAGTGGAAAGACTAAAGTGGACAGACTATAGTGGAAAGACTAAAGTGGACAGAAAGTGGAAAGACTATAGTGGAAAGACTGTAGTGGACAGAATAAAGTGGAGACTATAGTGGAAAGACTAAAGTGGATAGACTATAGTGGAAAGACTAAAGTCGAAAGACTAAAGTGGAAAGACTAAAGTGGACAGAGAATATTGGAAAGACTAAAGTGGACAGACTATAGTGGAAAGACTAAAGTGGACAGACTAAAGTGGAAAGACTAAAGTGGAAAGACTAAAGTGGAAAGATTAAAGTGGAAAGACTAAAGTGGACAGACTATAGTGGAAAGACTATAGTGGAAAGACTGTAGTGGACAGAATAAAGTGGAGACTATAGTGGTCAGACTAAAGTGTAAAGACTAAAGTGGACAGACTATAGCAGAAAGACTGAAGTGGACAGACTAAAGTGGAAAGACTAAAGTGGACAGACTCTAGTGGAAAGACTGAAGCGGAAAGACTAAAGTGGACAGAGAGTAGTGGAAAGACTAAAGTGGACAGACTATAGTGGAAAGACTAAAGTGGACAGACTAAAGTGGACAGACTATAGCGGAAAGACTATAGTGGAAAGACTGTAGTGGACAGAATAAAGTGGAGAGTATAGTGGAAAGACTAAAGTGGACAGAGAATAGTGGAAAGACTAGAGTGGACAGACTATAGTGGAAAGACTATAGTAGAGAGACTGTAGTGGACAGAATAAAGTGGAGACTATAGTCGAAAGACTAAAGTGGAAAGACTAAAGTGGAAAGACTAAAGTGGAAAAACTAAATTGGACAGAGAATAGTGGAAAGACTAAAGTGGACAGACTAAAGCGGAAAGACTAAAGTGGAAAAACTAAAGTGGACAGACTATAGTGGAAAGACTAAAGTGGACAGACTAAGGTGGAAAGACTAAAGATGAAAGACTAAAGTGGACAGACTATAGTGGAAAGACTATAATGGAAAGACTAAGTGGACAGGCTAAAGCGGAAAGACTAAAGTGGAAAGAGTAAAGTGGACAGACTATAGTGGAAATATTAAAGTGGACAGACTAAAGTGGAAAGACTAAAGTGGAAAGACTGAAGTGGACAGACTATAGTGGAAAGACTATAGTGGAAAGACTGTAGTGGACAGAATAAAGTGGAGAATATAGTGGAAAGACTAAAGTGGAAAGACTAAAGTGGACAGAGAATAGTGGAAAGAGTAAAGTGGACAGTCTATAGTGGAAAGACTAAAGTAGAAAGACTAAAGTGGACAGAAGATAGTTGAGATGACTAAAGTGGAAAGACTAAAGTGGAAAGACTAAAGTGGACAGACTAAAGTCTAAAGACTAAAGTGGACAGACTCTAGTGGAAAGACTGAAGCGGAAAGACTAAAGTGGACAGAGAGTAGTGGAAAGACTAAAGTGGACAGACTATAGTGGAAAGACTAAAGTGGACAGAAAGTGGAAAGACTATAGTGGAAAGACTGTAGTGGACAGAATAAAGTGGAGACTATAGTGGAAAGACTAAAGTGGAAAGACTAAAGTGGACAGACTATAGTGGAAAGACTGAAGTGGACAGACTAAAGTCGAAAAACTAAAGTGGAAAGACTAAAGTGGACAGACTATAGTGGACAGACTATAGTGGAAAGACTGTAGTGGACAGAATAAAGTGGAGACTATGGTGGAAAGACTAAAGTGGACAGACTAAAGTTGACAGACTCTAGTGGAAAGACTAAGTGGACAGACTAAAGCGGAAAGACTAAAGTGGAAAGACTAAAGTGGACAGACTATAGTGGAAAGACTAAAGTGGACAGACTAAAATGGAAAGACTAAAGTTGAAAGACTAAAGTGGACAGACTGTAGTGGAAAGACTATAGTGGAAAGACTAAGTGGACAGACTAAAGCGAAAAGACTAAAGTGGACACAGAATAGTGGAAAGACTAAAGTGGACAGTCTATAGTGGAAAGACTAAAGTGGACAGACTAAAGTGGAAAGACTAAAGTAGAAAGACTAGTGTGGACAGACTATAGTGGAAAGACTATCGTGGAAAGACTGTAGTGGACAGAATAAAGTGGAGACTATAGTGGAAAGAATAAAGTGGAAAGACTAAAGTGGAAAGACTAAAGTGGACAGACTATAGTGGAAAGACTAAAGTGGACAGACTATAGTGGAAAGACTAAAGTGGACAGACTAAAGTGGAAAGACTAAAGTGGAAAGACTAAACTGGACAGAAGATGGTGGAAATGACTAAAGTGGAAAGACTAAAGTGGACAGACTAAAGTGGACAGACTAAAGTGGAAAGACTAAAGTGGACAGACTAAAGCGGAAAGACTAAAGTGGAAAAACCAAAGTGAACAGACTATAGTGGAAAGACTAAAGTGGACAGACTAAAGTGGAAAGACTAAAGTGGAAAGACTAAAGTGGACAGACTATAGTGGAAAGACTATAGTGGAAAGATTGTAGTGGACAGAATAAAGTGGAGACTATGGTGGAAAGACTAAAGTGGAAAGACTAAAGTGGACAGAGAATAGTGGAAAGACTAAAGTGGACAGACTATAGTGGAAAGACTAAAGTGGACAGACTAAAGTGGAAAGACTAAAGTGGAAAGACTAGAGTGGACAGACTATAGCGGAAAGACTATAGTGGAAAGACTGTAGTGGACAGAATAAAGTGTAGAGTATAGTGAAAAGACTAAAGTGGACAGAGAATAGTGGAAAGACTAAAGTGGACAGACTCTAGTGTAAAGACTGAAGTGGAAAGACTCAGTGGACAGACTAAAGTGTACACACTGAAGTGGACAGAATAAAGTGGAAAGACTAAAGTGGAAAGACTAAAGTGGACAGACTATAGTGGAAAGATTAAAGTGGACAGACTAAAGTGGAAAACTAAAGAGGACAGACTAAAGTGGAAAGATTAAAGTGGAAAGACTAAAGTGGACAGACTAAAGTGGAAAGACTATAGTGGAAAGACTGTAGTGGACAGAATAAAGTGGAGACTATAGTGGAAAGACTAAAGTGGAAACACTAAAGTGGACAGAGAATAGTGGAAAGACTGTAGTGGACAGAATAATGTGGAGACTATAGTGGAAAGACTAAAGTGGACAGGGAGTATTGGAAAGACTAAAGTGGAAAGACTGTAGTGGACAGAATAAAGTGGAGACTATAGTGGAAAGACTAAAGTGGACAGACTATGGTGGAAAGACTAAAGTGGACAGACTATAGTGGAAAGACTATAGTGGAAAGACTGTAGTGGACAGAATAAAGTGGAGACTATAGTGGAAAGACTAAAGTGGACACAGAATAGTGGAAAGACTAAAGTGGAAAGACTAAAGTGGACAGACTATAGTGGAAAGACTATAGTGGAAAGACTGTAGTGGACAGAATAAAGTGGAGACTATAGTGGAAAGACTAAAGTGGACAGAGAACAGTGGAAAGACTAAATTGGAAAGACTGTGGTGGACAGAATAAAGTGGAGACTATAGTGGAAAGACTAAAGTGGAAAGACTAAAGTGGACAGACTATAGTGGAAAGACTAAAGTGGAAAGACTCAGTGGACAGACTAAAGTGTACACACTGAAGTGGACAGAATAAAGTGGAAAGACTAAAGTGGAAAGACTAAAGTGGATAGACTATAGTGGAAAGACTAAAGTCGAAAGACTAAAGTGGAAAGACTAAAGTGGACAGAGAATAGTGGAAAGACTAAAGTGGACAGACTATAGTGGAAAGACTAAAGTGGACAGACTAAAGTGGAAAGACTAAAGTGGAAAGACTAAAGTGGAAAGATAAAGTGGAAAGACTAAAGTGGACAGACTATAGTGGAAAGACTATAGTGGAAAGACTGTAGTGGACAGAATAAAGTGGAGACTATAGTGGTCAGACTAAAGTGTAAAGACTAAAGTGGACAGATTATAGTAGAAAGACTGAAGTGGACAGACTAAAGTGGAAAGACTAAAGTGGACAGACTCTAGTGGAAAGACTGAAGCGGAAAGACTAAAGTGGACAGAGAGTAGTGGAAAGACTAAAGTGGACAGACTATAGTGGAAAGACTAAAGTGGACAGACTAAAGTGGACAGACTATAGCGGAAAGACTATAGTGGAAAGACTGTAGTGGACAGAATAAAGTGGAGAGTATAGTGGAAAGACTAAAGTGGACAGAGAATAGTGGAAAGACTAGAGTGGACAGACTATAGTGGAAAGACTATAGTAGAGAGACTGTAGTGGACAGAATAAAGTGGAGACTATAGTCGAAAGACTAAAGTGGAAAGACTAAAGTGGAAAGACTAAAGTGGAAAAACTAAAGTGGACAGAGAATAGTGGAAAGACTAAAGTTGACAGACTATAGTGGAAAGACTAAAGTGGACAGACTTTAGTGGAAAGACTAAGTAGACAGACTAAAGCGGAAAGAATAAAGTGGAAAGACTAAAGTGGACAGACTATAGTGGAAAGACTAAAGTGGACAGACTAAAGTGGAAAGACTAAAGTGGAAAGACTAAATTGGACAGACTATAGTGGAAAGACTATAGTGGAAAGACTAAGTGGACAGACTAAAGCGGAAAGACTAAAGTGGAAAGACTAAAGTGGACAGACTATAGTGGAAAGATTAAAGTGGACAGACTAAAGCGGAAAGACTAAAGTGGAAAGACTACAGTGGACAGACTATAGTGGAAAGACTATAGTGGAAAGACTGTAGTGGACAGAATAAAGTGGAGACTATAGTGGAAAGACTAAAGTGGACAGTCTATAGTGGAAAGACTAAAGTGGAAAGACTAAAGTGGACAGAAGATAGTGGAAATGACTAAAGTAGAAAGACTAAAGTGGAAAGACTAAAGTGGACAGACTAAAGTCTAAAGACTAAAGTGGACAGACTCTAGTGGAAAGACTAAAGCGGAAAGACTAAAGTGGACAGACTATAGTGGAAAGACTAAAGTGGACAGACTAAAGTGGAAAGACTATAGTGGAAAGACTGTAGTGGACAGAATAAAGTGGAGACTATAGTGGAAAGACTAAAGTGGACAGACTATAGTAGAAAGACTGAAGTGGACAGACTAAAGTGGAAAGACTAAAGTGGACAGACTCTAGTGGAAAGACTGAAGCGGAAAGACTAAAGTGGACAGAGAGTAGTGGAAAGACTAAAGTGGACAGACTATAGTGGAAAGACTAAAGTGGACAGAAAGTGGAAAGACTATAGTGGAAAGACTGTAGTGGACAGAATAAAGTGGAGACTATTGTGGAAAGACTAAAGTGGACAGAATAAAGTGGAAAGACTAAAGTGGACAGACTAAAGCGGAAAGACTAAAGTGGAAAAACCAAAGTGGACAGACTATAGTGGAAAGACTAAAGTGGACAGACTAAAGTGGAAAGACTGAAGTGGAAAGACTAAAGTGGACAGACTATAGTGGAAAGACTAAAGTGGACAGACTAAAGTGGAAAGACTAAAGTGGAAAGACTAAAGTGGACAGACTATAGTGGAAAGACTAAAGTGGACAGAGAATAGTGGAAAGACTAAAGTTGACAGACTATAATGGAAAGACTAAAGTGGACAGACTAAAGTGGACAGACTAAAGTGGAAAGACTAAAGTGGACAGACTATAGCGGAAAGACTATAGTGGAAAGACTGTAGTGGACAGAATAAAGTGGAGAGTATAGTGGAAAGACTAAAGTTGACAGAGAATAGTGGAAAGACTAAAGTGGACAGACTATAGTGGAAAGACTATAGTAGAGAGACTGTAGTGGACAGAATAAAGTGGAGACTGTAGTGGAAAGACTAAAGTGGACAGAGAATAGTGGAAAGACTGTAGTGGACAGAATAAAGTGGAGACTATAGTGGAAAGACTAAAGTGGAAAGACTAAAGTGGACAGACTATAGTGGAAAGACTGAAGTGGAAAGACTCAGTGGACAGACTAAAGTGTACACACTGAAGTGGACAGAATAAAGTGGAAAGACTAAAGTGGAAAGACTAAAGTGGACAGACTATAAAGGAAAAACTAAAGTGGACAGACTAAAGTGGAAAGACAAAAGTGGAAAGACTAAAGTGGACAGACTATAGTGGAAAGACTATAGTGGAGAGACTGTAGTGGACAGAATAAAGTGGAGACTATAGTGGAAAGACTAAAGTAGAAATAGTAAAGTGGACAGACTATAGTGGAAAGACTGAAGTGGAAAGACTCAGTGGACAGACTAAAGTGTACACACTGAAGTGGACAGAATAAAGTGGAAAGACTAAAGTGGAAAGACTAAAGTGGACAGACTATAAAGGAAAAACTAAAGTGGACAGACTAAAGTGGAAAGACAAAAGTGGAAAGACTGTAGTGGACAGAATAAAGTGGAGAGTATAGTGGAAAGACTAAAGTTGACAGAGAATAGTGGAAAGACTAAAGTGGACAGACTATAGTGGAAAGACTATAGTAGAGAGACTGTAGTGGACAGAATAAAGTGGAGACTGTAGTGGAAAGACTAAAGTGGACAGAGAATAGTGGAAAGACTGTAGTGGACAGAATAAAGTGGAGACTATAGTGGAAAGACTAAAGTGGAAAGACTAAAGTGGACAGACTATAGTGGAAAGACTGAAGTGGAAAGACTCAGTGGACAGACTAAAGTGTACACACTGAAGTGGACAGAATAAAGTGGAAAGACTAAAGTGGAAAGACTAAAGTGGACAGACTATAAAGGAAAAACTAAAGTGGACAGACTAAAGTGGAAAGACAAAAGTGGAAAGACTAAAGTGGACAGACTATAGTGGAAAGACTATAGTGGAGAGACTGTAGTGGACAGAATAAAGTGGAGACTATAGTGGAAAGACTAAAGTAGAAATAGTAAAGTGGACAGAGAATAGTGGAAAGACTGTAGTGGACAGAATAAAGTGGAGACTATAGTGGAAAGAATAAAGTGGAAAGACTAAAGTGGGCAGGGAGTATTGAAAAAAATAAAGTGGAAAGACTGTAGTGGACAGAATAAAGTGGAGACTATAGTGGAAAGACTAAAGTGGAAAGACTAAAGTGGACAGACTATAGTGGAAAGACTGAAGTGGAAAGACTCAGTGGACAGACTAAAGCGTACACACTAAAGTGGACAGAATAAAGTGGAAAGACTAAAGTGGAAAGACTAAAGTGGACAGACTATAGTGGAAAGACTGAAGTGGAGAGACTAAAGTGGAAAGATTAAAGTGGAAAGACTAAAGTGGACAGACTATAGTGGAAAGACTATAGTGGAAAGACTATAGTGGAAAGACTGTAGTGGACAGAATAAAGTGGAGAGTATAGTGGCAAGACTAAAGTGGTCAGAGAATAGTGGAAAGACTAAAGTGGACAGACTATAGTGGAAAGACTGTAGTTGACAGAATAAAGTGGAGACTGTAGTGGAAAGACTATAGTGGAAAGACTGTAGTGGACAGAATAAAGTGGAGAGTATAGTGGAAAGACTAAAGTGGACAGAGAATAGTGGAAAGACTAAAGTGGACAGACTATAGTGGAAAGACTAAAGTGGACAGACTAAAGTGGAAAGACTAAAGTGGAAAGACTAAAGTGGACAGACTATAGTGGAAAGACTATAGTGGAAAGACTGTAGTGGACAGAATAAAGTGGAGAGTATAGTGGCAAGACTAAAGTGGACAGAGAATAGTGGAAAGACTAAAGTGGACAGACTATAGTGGAAAGACTATAGTGGAAAGACTGTAGTGGACATAATAAAGTGGAGACTGTAGTGGAAAGACTAAAGTGGAAAGACTAAAGTGGACAGACTATAGTGGAAAGACTGAAGTGGACAGACTAAAGTAGAAAAACTAAAGTGGAAAGACTAAAGTGGAAAGACTGTAGTGGACAGAATAAAGTGGAGACTATAGTGGAAAGACTAAAGTGGACAGACTAAAGTGGACAGACTCTAGTGGAAAGACTAAGTGGACAGACTAAACTGGAAAGACTAAAGTGGAAAGACTAAAGTAGGCAGACTAAAGTGGACAGACTCTAGTGGAAAGACTAAGTGGAAAGACTGTAGTGGACATAATAAAGTGGAGACTGAAGTGGAAAGACTAAAGTGGAAAGACTAAAGTCGACAGACTATAGTGGAAAGACTAAAGTGGACAGACTAAAGTGGACAGACTCTAGTGGAAAGACTAAGTGGAAAGACTAAAGTAGAAAGACTAAAGTGGAAAGACTAAAGTGGACAGACTATAGTGGAAAGACTAGAGTGGACAGACTAAAGTGGAAAGACTAAAGTGGACAGACTAAAGTGGACCTACTCTAGTGGAAAGACTAAGTGGACAGACTAAAGCGGAAAGACTAAATTGGAAAGACTAATGTGGACAGACTATAGTGGAAAGACTATAGTGGAAAGACTAAAGTGGAACGACTAAAGTGGAAAGACTAAAGTGGAAAGACTGTAGTGGACAGAATAAAGTGGAGACTATAGTGGAAAGACTAAAGTGGACAGACTAAAGTGGACAGACTCTAGTGGAAAGACTAAGTGGACAGACTAAAGTAGAAAGACTAAAGTGGAAAGACTAAAGTGGACAGACTATAGTGGAAAGACTAAAGTGGACAGACTAAAGTGGAAAGACTAAAGTGGACAGACTAAAGTGGACAGACTCTAGTGGAAAGACTAAGTGGACAGACTAAAGCGGAAAGACTAAAGTGGAAAGACTACAGTGGACAGACTATAGTGGAAAGACTATAGTGGACAGACTAAAGTGGAATGACTAAAGTGGAAAGACTAAAGTGGACAGACTATAGTGGAAAGACTATAGTGGAAAGACTAAGTGGACAGACTAAAGCGGAAAGACTAAAGTGGAAAGACTAAAGTGGACAGACTCTAGTGGAAAGACTAAAGTGGACAGACTAAAGTGGAAAGACTAAAGGGGAAAGACTAAAGTGGACAGACTATAGTTGAATGACTGTAGTGGACAGAATAAAGTGGAGACTATAGTGGAAAGACTAAAGTGGACAGAGAATAGTGGAAAGACTAAAGTGGAAAGACTAAACTTGACAGACTATAGTGGAAAGACTGAAGTGGACAGACTAAAGTGGAAAAACTAAAGTGGAAAGACTAAAGTGGAAAGACTATAGTGGAAATATTATAGTGGAAAGACTGTAGTGGAAAGAATACAGTGGAGACTATAGTGGAAAGACTAAAGTGGACAGAGAATAGTGGAAAGACTGAAGTGGACAGACTATAGTGGTAAGACTATAGTGGAAAGACTGTAGTGGACAGAATAAAGTGGAGACTATAGTGGAAAGACTAAAGTGGACAGAGAATAGGGGAAAGACTAAATTGGAAAGACTGTGGTGGACAGAATAAAGTGGAGACTATAGTGGAAAGACTAAATTGGAAAGACTAAAGTGGACAGACTATAGTGGAAAGACTAAAGTGGAAAGACTCAGTGGACAGACTAAAGTGTACACACTGAAGTGGACAGAATAAAATGGAAAGACTAAAGTGGAAAGACTAAAGTGGATAGACCATAGTGGAAAGACTAAAGTCGAAAGACTAAAGTGGAAAGACTAAAGTGGACAGAGAATAGTGGAAAGACTAAAGTGGACAGACTATAGTGGAAAGACTAAAGTGGACAGACTAAAGTGGAAAGACTAAAGTGGAAAGACTAAAGTGGACAGACTAAAGTGGACAGACTCTAGTGGAAAGACTAAGTGGGCAGACTAAAGCGGAAAGACTAAAGTGGAAAGACTAAAGTGGACAGACTATAGTGGAAAGACTAAAGCGGACAGACTAAAGTGGAAAGACTAAAGTGGAAAGACTAAAGTGGAAAGACTAAAGTGGAAAGACTAAAGTGGACAGACTATAGTGGACAGACTAAAGTGGACAGACTTTAGTGGAAAGACTAAGTGGACAGACTAAAGCGGAAAGACTAAAGTGGAAAGACTAAAGTGGACAGACTATAGTGGAAAGACTATAGTGGACAGACTAAAGTGGAAAGACTAAAGTGGAAAGACTAAAGTGGACAGACTATAGTGGAAAGACTATAGTGGAAAGACTAAGTGGACAGACTAAAGCGGAAAGACTAAAGTGGAAAGACTAAAGTGGACAGACTATAGTGGAAAGACTATAGTGGAAAGACTAAGTGGACAGACTAAAGCGGAAAGACTAAAGTGGAAAGACTAAAGTGGACAGACTATAGTGGAAAGATTAAAGTGGACAGACTAAAGTGGAAAGACTAAAGTGGAAAGACTAAAGTGGACAGACTATAGTGGAAAGACTATAGTGGAAAGACTGTAGTGGACAGAATAAAGTGGAGACTATAGTGGAAAGACTAAAGTGGACAGTCTATAGTGGAAAGACTAAAGTGGAAAGACTAAAGTGAACAGAAGATAGTGGAAATGACTAAAGTGGAAAGACTAAAGTGGAAAGACTAAAGTGGACAGACTAAAGTCTAAAGACTAAAGTGGACAGACTCTAGTGGAAAGACTGAAGCGGAAAGACTAAAGTGGACAGAGAGTAGTGGAAAGACTAAAGTGGACAGACTATAGTGGAAAGACTAAAGTGGACAGACTAAAGTAGAAAGACTATAGGGGAAAGACTGTAGTGGACAGAATAAAGTGGAGACTATAGTGGAAAGACTAAAGTGGAAAGACTAAAGTGGACAGACTATAGTAGAAAGACTGAAGTGGACAGACTAAAGTGGAAAGACTAAAGTGGACAGACTCTAGTGGAAAGACTGAAGCCTGATAGACTAAAGTGGACAGAGAGTAGTGGAAAGACTAAAGTGGACAGACTATAGTGGAAAGACTAAAGTGGACAGAAAGTGGAAAAACTATAGTGGAAAGACTGTAGTGGACAGAATAAAGTGGAGACTATAGTGGAAAGACTAAAGTGGAAAGACTAAAGTGGAAAGACTAAAGTGGACAGACTATAATGGAAAGACTAAAGTGGACAGACTATAGTGGAAAGAATAAAGGGGACAGCCTAAAGTGGAAAGACAAAAGTGGAAAGACTAAATTGGACAGAAGATAGTGGAAATGACTAAATTGGAAAGACTAAAGTGGACAGACTAAAGTGGACAGACTAAAGTGGACAGACTAAAGTGGACAGACTAAAGCAGAAAAACTAAAGTGGAAAAACCAAAGTGGACAGACTATAGTGGAAAGACTAAAGTGGACGGACTAAAGTGGAAAGACTAAAGTGGAAAGACTAAAGTGGACAGACTATAGTGGAAAGACTATAGTGGAAAGACTGTAGTGGACAGAATAAAGTGGAGACTATAGTGGAAAGACTAAAGTGGACAGAGAATAGTGGAAAGACTAAAGTGGACAGACTATAGTGGAAAGACTAAAGTGGACAGACTAAAGTGGAAAGACTAAAGTGGAAAGACTAAAGTGGACAGACTATAGTGAAAAGACTAAAGTGGAAAGACTAAAGTGGAAAGACTAAAGTGGACAGACTAAAGTGGACAAACTCTAGTGGAAAGACTAAGTGGACAGACTAAAGCGGAAAGACTAAAGTGGAAAGACTAAAGTGGACAGACTATAGTGGAAAGACTATAGTGGACAGACTAAAGTGGAAAGACTAAAGTGGAAAGACTGTAGTGGACAGAATAAAGTGGAGACTGTAGTGGAAAGACTAAAGTGGACAGACTAAAGTGGAAAGACTAAAGTGGAAAGACTAAAGTGGACAGACTATAGTGGAAAGACTATAGTGGACAGACTAAAGTGGAAAGACTAAATTGGACAGACTAAAGTGGACAGACTTTAGTGGAAAGACTGAAGTGGACAGACTAAAGTGGAAAGACTAAAGTGGACAGACTCTAGTGGAAAGACTGAAGCGGAAAGACTAAAGTGGACAGAGAGTAGTGGAAAGACTAAAGTGGACAGACTATAGTTTAAAGACTATAGTGGAAAGACTGTAGTGGACAGAATAAAGGTGAGACTATAGTGGAAAGACTAAAGTGGACAGTCTATAGTGGAAAGACTAAAGTGGAAAGACTAAAGTGGACAGAAGATAGTGGAAATGACTAAAGTGGAAAGACTAAAGTGGAAAGACTAAAGTGTACAGACTAAAGTCTAAAGACTAAAGTGGAAAGACTAAAGTGGACAGACTATAGTGGAAAGACGATAGTGGAAAGACTAAGTGGACAGACTAAATCGGAAAGACTATAGTGGAAAGACTGTAGTGGACAGAATAAAGTGGAGACTATAGTGGAAAGACTAAAGTGGAAAGACTAAAGTGGACAGACTATAGTAGAAAGACTGAAGTGGACAGACTAAAGTGGAAAGACTAAAGTGGACAGACTCTAGTGGAAAGACTGAAGCGGAAAGACTAAAGTGGACAGAGAGTAGTGGAAAGACTAAAGTGGACAGACTATAGTGGAAAGACTATAGTGGAAAGACTGTAGTGGACAGAATAAAGGTGAGACTATAGTGGAAAGACTAAAGTGGACAGTCTATAGTGGAAAGACTAAAGTGGAAAGACTAAAGTGGACAGAAGATAGTGGAAATGACTAAAGTGGAAAGACTAAAGTGGAAAGACTAAAGTGTACAGACTAAAGTGGAGAGACTCTAGTGGAAAGACTGAAGCGGAAAGACTAAAGTGGAAAGAGAGTAGTGGACAGACTAAAGTGGACAGACTATAGTGGAAAGACTAAAGTGGACAGACTAAAGTGGAAAGACTATAGTGGAAAGACTGTAGTGGACAGAATAAAGTGGAGACTATAGTGGAAAGACTAAAGTGGAAAGACTAAAGTGGACAGACTCTAGTGGAAAGACTGAAGCGGAAAGACTAAAGTGGACAGAGAGTAGTGGAAAGACTAAAGCGGACAGACTATAGTGGAAAGACTAAAGTGGACAGAAAGTGGAAAGACTATAGTGGAAAGACTGTAGTGGAAAGACAGAAGTGGACAGACTAAAGTGGAAAGACTAAAGTGGACAGACAATAGTGGAAAGACAAAAGTGGACAGACTAAAGTGGAAAATCTAAAGTTGAAAGACTAAAGTGGACAGACTATAGTGGAAAGACTATAGTGGAAAGACTGTAGTTACATAATAAAGTGGAGACTATAGTGGAAAAACTAAAGTGTACAGACTAAAGTGGACAGACTCTAGTGGAAAGACTAAGTGTACAGACTAAAGCGGAAAGACTAAAGTGGAAAGACTAAAGTGGACAGACTAAAGTGGACCTACTCTAGTGGAAAGACTAAGTGGACAGACTAAAGCGGAAAGACTAAAGTGGAAAGACTAAAGTGGACAGACTATAGTGGAAAGACTATAGTGGACGGACTAAAGTGGAACGACTAAAGTGAAAAGACTAAAGTGGAAAGACTGTAGTGGACAGAATAAAGTGGAGACTATAGCGGAAAGACTAAAGTGGACAGACTAAAGTGGACAGACTCTAGTGGAAAGACTAAGTGGACAGACTAAAGTAGAAAGACTAAAGTGGAGAGACTGTAGTGGACAGAATAAAGTGGAGACTATAGTGGAAAGACTAAAGTGGACAGACTAAAGTGGACAGACTCTAGTGGAAAGACTAAGTGGACAGACTAAAGTAGAAAGACTAAAGTGGAAAGACTAAAGTGGACAGACTATAGTGGAAAGACTAAAGTGGACAGACTAAAGTGGAAAGACTAAAGTGGACAGACTAAAGTGGACAGACTCTAGTGGAAAGACTAAGTGGACAGACTAAACTGGACAGACTATAGTGGAAAGACTGAAGTGGACAGACTAAAGTGGAAAAACTAAAGTGGAAAGACTAAAGTGGAAAGACTATAGTGGAAATATTATAGTGGAAAGACTGTAGTGGAAAGAATACAGTGGAGACTATAGTGGAAAGACTAAAGTGGACAGAGAATAGTGGAAAGACTGAAGTGGACAGACTATAGTGGTAAGACTATAGTGGAAAGACTGTAGTGGACAGAATAAAGTGGAGACTATAGTGGAAAGACTAAAGTGGACAGAGAATAGGGGAAAGACTAAATTGGAAAGACTGTGGTGGACAGAATAAAGTGGAGACTATAGTGGAAAGACTAAATAGGAAAGACTAAAGTGGACAGACTATAGTGGAAAGACTAAAGTGGAAAGACTCAGTGGACAGACTAAAGTGTACACACTGAAGTGGACAGAATAAAGTGGAAGACTAAAGTGGAAAGACTAAAGTGGATAGACCATAGTGGAAAGACTAAAGTCGAAAGACTAAAGTGGAGAGACTAAAGTGGACAGAGAATAGTGGAAAGACTAAAGTGGACAGACTATAGTGGAAAGACTAAAGTGGACAGACTAAAGTGGAAAGACTAAAGTGGAAAGACTAAAGTGGACAGACTAAAGTGGACAGACTCTAGTGGAAAGACTAAGTGGGCAGACTAAAGCGGAAAGACTAAAGTGGAAAGACTAAAGTGGACAGACTATAGTGGAAAGACTAAAGTGGACAGACTAAAGTGGAAAGACTAAAGTGGAAAGACTAAAATGGAAAGACTAAAGTGGACAGACTATAGTGGACAGACTAAAGTGGACAGACTTTAGTGGAAAGACTAAGTGGACAGACTAAAGCGGAAAGACTAAAGTGGAAAGACTAAAGTGGACAGACTATAGTGAAAAGACTAAAGTGGACAGACTAAAGTGGAAAGACTAAAGTGGAAAGACTAAAGTGGACAGACTATAGTGGAAAGACTATAGTGGAAAGACTGAGTGGACAGACTAAAGCGGAAAGACTAAAGTGGAAAGACTAAAGTGGACAGACTATAGTGGAAAGATTAAAGTGGACAGACTAAAGTGGAAAGACTAAAGTGGAAAGACTAAAGTGGACAGACTATAGTGGAAAGACTATAGTGGAAAGACTGTAGTGGACAGAATAAAGGTGAGACTATAGTGGAAAGACTAAAGTGGACAGTCTATAGTGGAAAGACTAAAGTGGAAAGACTAAAGTGGACAGACTCTAGTGGAAAGACTAAGTGGACAGACTAAAGTAGAAAGACTAAAGTGGAAAGACTAAAGTGGACAGACTATAGTGGAAAGACTAAAGTGGACAGACTAAAGTGGAAAGACTAAAGTGGACAGACTAAAGTGGACAGACTCTAGTGGAAAGACTAAGTGGACAGACTAAAGCGGAAAGACTAAAGTGGAAAGACTACAGTGGACAGACTATAGTGGAAAGACTATAGTGGACAGACTAAAGTGGAATGACTAAAGTGGAAAGACTAAAGTGGACAGACTATAGTGGAAAGACTATAGTGGAAAGACTAAGTGGACAGACTAAAGCGGAAAGACTAAAGTGGAAAGACTAAAGTGGACAGACTCTAGTGGAAAGACTAAAGTGGACAGACTAAAGTGGAAAGACTAAAGGGGAAAGACTAAAGTGGACAGACTATAGTTGAATGACTGTAGTGGACAGAATAAAGTGGAGACTATAGTGGAAAGACTAAAGTGGACAGAGAATAGTGGAAAGACTAAAGTGGAAAGACTAAACTTGACAGACTATAGTGGAAAGACTGAAGTGGACAGACTAAAGTGGAAAAACTAAAGTGGAAAGACTAAAGTGGAAAGACTATAGTGGAAATATTATAGTGGAAAGACTGTAGTGGAAAGAATACAGTGGAGACTATAGTGGAAAGACTAAAGTGGACAGAGAATAGTGGAAAGACTGAAGTGGACAGACTATAGTGGTAAGACTATAGTGGAAAGACTGTAGTGGACAGAATAAAGTGGAGACTATAGTGGAAAGACTAAAGTGGACAGAGAATAGGGGAAAGACTAAATTGGAAAGACTGTGGTGGACAGAATAAAGTGGAGACTATAGTGGAAAGACTAAATTGGAAAGACTAAAGTGGACAGACTATAGTGGAAAGACTAAAGTGGAAAGACTCAGTGGACAGACTAAAGTGTACACACTGAAGTGGACAGAATAAAGTGGAAAGACTAAAGTGGAAAGACTAAAGTGGATAGACCATAGTGGAAAGACTAAAGTCGAAAGACTAAAGTGGAAAGACTAAAGTGGACAGAGAATAGTGGAAAGACTAAAGTGGACAGACTATAGTGGAAAGACTAAAGTGGACAGACTAAAGTGGAAAGACTAAAGTGGAAAGACTAAAGTGGACAGACTAAAGTGGACAGACTCTAGTGGAAAGACTAAGTGGGCAGACTAAAGCGGAAAGACTAAAGTGGAAAGACTAAAGTGGACAGACTATAGTGGAAAGACTAAAGCGGACAGACTAAAGTGGAAAGACTAAAGTGGAAAGACTAAAGTGGAAAGACTAAAGTGGAAAGACTAAAGTGGACAGACTATAGTGGACAGACTAAAGTGGACAGACTTTAGTGGAAAGACTAAGTGGACAGACTAAAGCGGAAAGACTAAAGTGGAAAGACTAAAGTGGACAGACTATAGTGGAAAGACTATAGTGGACAGACTAAAGTGGAAAGACTAAAGTGGAAAGACTAAAGTGGACAGACTATAGTGGAAAGACTATAGTGGAAAGACTAAGTGGACAGACTAAAGCGGAAAGACTAAAGTGGAAAGACTAAAGTGGACAGACTATAGTGGAAAGACTATAGTGGAAAGACTAAGTGGAGAGACTAAAGCGGAAAGACTAAAGTGGAAAGACTAAAGTGGACAGACTATAGTGGAAAGATTAAAGTGGACAGACTAAAGTGGAAAGACTAAAGTGGAAAGACTAAAGTGGACAGACTATAGTGGAAAGACTATAGTGGAAAGACTGTAGTGGACAGAATAAAGTGGAGACTATAGTGGAAAGACTAAAGTGGACAGTCTATAGTGGAAAGACTAAAGTGGAAAGACTAAAGTGAACAGAAGATAGTGGAAATGACTAAAGTGGAAAGACTAAAGTGGAAAGACTAAAGTGGACAGACTAAAGTCTAAAGACTAAAGTGGACAGACTCTAGTGGAAAGACTGAAGCGGAAAGACTAAAGTGGACAGAGAGTAGTGGAAAGACTAAAGTGGACAGACTATAGTGGAAAGACTAAAGTGGACAGACTAAAGTGGAAAGACTATAGGGGAAAGACTGTAGTGGACAGAATAAAGTGGAGACTATAGTGGAAAGACTAAAGTGGAAAGACTAAAGTGGACAGACTATAGTAGAAAGACTGAAGTGGACAGACTAAAGTGGAAAGACTAAAGTGGACAGACTCTAGTGGAAAGACTGAAGCCTGATAGACTAAAGTGGACAGAGAGTAGTGGAAAGACTAAAGTGGACAGACTATAGTGGAAAGACCAAAGTGGACAGAAAGTGGAAAAACTATAGTGGAAAGACTGTAGTGGACAGAATAAAGTGGAGACTATAGTGGAAAGACTAAAGTGGAAAGACTAAAGTGGAAAGACTAAAGTGGACAGACTATAATGGAAAGACTAAAGTGGACAGACTATAGTGGAAAGAATAAAGGGGACAGCCTAAAGTGGAAAGACAAAAGTGGAAAGACTAAATTGGACAGAAGATAGTGGAAATGACTAAATTGGAAAGACTAAAGTGGACAGACTAAAGTGGACAGACTAAAGTGGACAGACTAAAGTGGACAGACTAAAGCAGAAAAACTAAAGTGGAAAAACCAAAGTGGACAGACTATAGTGGAAAGACTAAAGTGGACGGACTAAAGTGGAAAGACTAAAGTGGAAAGACTAAAGTGGACAGACTATAGTGGAAAGACTATAGTGGAAAGACTGTAGTGGACAGAATAAAGTGGAGACTATAGTGGAAAGACTAAAGTGGACAGAGAATAGTGGAAAGACTAAAGTGGACAGACTATAGTGGAAAGACTAAAGTGGACAGACTAAAGTGGAAAGACTAAAGTGGAAAGACTAAAGTGGACAGACTATAGTGAAAAGACTAAAGTGGAAAGACTAAAGTGGAAAGACTAAAGTGGACAGACTAAAGTGGACAAACTCTAGTGGAAAGACTAAGTGGACAGACTAAAGCGGAAAGACTAAAGTGGAAAGACTAAAGTGGACAGACTATAGTGGAAAGACTATAGTGGACAGACTAAAGTGGAAAGACTAAAGTGGAAAGACTGTAGTGGACAGAATAAAGTGGAGACTGTAGTGGAAAGACTAAAGTGGACAGACTAAAGTGGAAAGACTAAAGTGGAAAGACTAAAGTGGACAGACTATAGTGGAAAGACTATAGTGGACAGACTAAAGTGGAAAGACTAAATTGGACAGACTAAAGTGGACAGACTTTAGTGGAAAGACTGAAGTGGACAGACTAAAGTGGAAAGACTAAAGTGGACAGACTCTAGTGGAAAGACTGAAGCGGAAAGACTAAAGTGGACAGAGAGTAGTGGAAAGACTAAAGTGGACAGACTATAGTTTAAAGACTATAGTGGAAAGACTGTAGTGGACAGAATAAAGGTGAGACTATAGTGGAAAGACTAAAGTGGACAGTCTATAGTGGAAAGACTAAAGTGGAAAGACTAAAGTGGACAGAAGATAGTGGAAATGACTAAAGTGGAAAGACTAAAGTGGAAAGACTAAAGTGTACAGACTAAAGTCTAAAGACTAAAGTGGAAAGACTAAAGTGGACAGACTATAGTGGAAAGACGATAGTGGAAAGACTAAGTGGACAGACTAAATCGGAAAGACTATAGTGGAAAGACTGTAGTGGACAGAATAAAGTGGAGACTATAGTGGAAAGACTAAAGTGGAAAGACTAAAGTGGACAGACTATAGTAGAAAGACTGAAGTGGACAGACTAAAGTGGAAAGACTAAAGTGGACAGACTCTAGTGGAAAGACTGAAGCGGAAAGACTAAAGTGGACAGAGAGTAGTGGAAAGACTAAAGTGGACAGACTATAGTGGAAAGACTATAGTGGAAAGACTGTAGTGGACAGAATAAAGGTGAGACTATAGTGGAAAGACTAAAGTGGACAGTCTATAGTGGAAAGACTAAAGTGGACAGAAGATAGTGGAAATGACTAAAGTGGAAAGACTAAAGTGGAAAGACTAAAGTGTACAGACTAAAGTGGAGAGACTCTAGTGGAAAGACTGAAGCGGAAAGACTAAAGTGGAAAGAGAGTAGTGGACAGACTAAAGTGGACAGACTATAGTGGAAAGACTAAAGTGGACAGACTAAAGTGGAAAGACTATAGTGGAAAGACTGTAGTGGACAGAATAAAGTGGAGACTATAGTGGAAAGACTAAAGTGGAAAGACTAAAGTGGACAGACTCTAGTGGAAAGACTGAAGCGGAAAGACTAAAGTGGACAGAGAGTAGTGGAAAGACTAAAGCGGACAGACTATAGTGGAAAGACTAAAGTGGACAGAAAGTGGAAAGACTATAGTGGAAAGACTGTAGTGGAAAGACAGAAGTGGACAGACTAAAGTGGAAAGACTAAAGTGGACAGACAATAGTGGAAAGACAAAAGTGGACAGACTAAAGTGGAAAATCTAAAGTTGAAAGACTAAAGTGGACAGACTATAGTGGAAAGACTATAGTGGAAAGACTGTAGTTACATAATAAAGTGGAGACTATAGTGGAAAAACTAAAGTGTACAGACTAAAGTGGACAGACTCTAGTGGAAAGACTAAGTGTACAGACTAAAGCGGAAAGACTAAAGTGGAAAGACTAAAGTGGACAGACTAAAGTGGACCTACTCTAGTGGAAAGACTAAGTGGACAGACTAAAGCGGAAAGACTAAAGTGGAAAGACTAAAGTGGACAGACTATAGTGGAAAGACTATAGTGGACGGACTAAAGTGGAACGACTAAAGTGAAAAGACTAAAGTGGAAAGACTGTAGTGGACAGAATAAAGTGGAGACTATAGCGGAAAGACTAAAGTGGACAGACTAAAGTGGACAGACTCTAGTGGAAAGACTAAGTGGACAGACTAAAGTAGAAAGACTAAAGTGGAGAGACTGTAGTGGACAGAATAAAGTGGAGACTATAGTGGAAAGACTAAAGTGGACAGACTAAAGTGGACAGACTCTAGTGGAAAGACTAAGTGGACAGACTAAAGTAGAAAGACTAAAGTGGAAAGACTAAAGTGGACAGACTATAGTGGAAAGACTAAAGTGGACAGACTAAAGTGGAAAGACTAAAGTGGACAGACTAAAGTGGACAGACTCTAGTGGAAAGACTAAGTGGACAGACTAAACTGGACAGACTATAGTGGAAAGACTGAAGTGGACAGACTAAAGTGGAAAAACTAAAGTGGAAAGACTAAAGTGGAAAGACTATAGTGGAAATATTATAGTGGAAAGACTGTAGTGGAAAGAATACAGTGGAGACTATAGTGGAAAGACTAAAGTGGACAGAGAATAGTGGAAAGACTGAAGTGGACAGACTATAGTGGTAAGACTATAGTGGAAAGACTGTAGTGGACAGAATAAAGTGGAGACTATAGTGGAAAGACTAAAGTGGACAGAGAATAGGGGAAAGACTAAATTGGAAAGACTGTGGTGGACAGAATAAAGTGGAGACTATAGTGGAAAGACTAAATAGGAAAGACTAAAGTGGACAGACTATAGTGGAAAGACTAAAGTGGAAAGACTCAGTGGACAGACTAAAGTGTACACACTGAAGTGGACAGAATAAAGTGGAAGACTAAAGTGGAAAGACTAAAGTGGATAGACCATAGTGGAAAGACTAAAGTCGAAAGACTAAAGTGGAGAGACTAAAGTGGACAGAGAATAGTGGAAAGACTAAAGTGGACAGACTATAGTGGAAAGACTAAAGTGGACAGACTAAAGTGGAAAGACTAAAGTGGAAAGACTGAAGTGGACAGACTAAAGTGGACAGACTCTAGTGGAAAGACTAAGTGGGCAGACTAAAGCGGAAAGACTAAAGTGGAAAGACTAAAGTGGACAGACTATAGTGGAAAGACTAAAGTGGACAGACTAAAGTGGAAAGACTAAAGTGGAAAGACTAAAATGGAAAGACTAAAGTGGACAGACTATAGTGGACAGACTAAAGTGGACAGACTTTAGTGGAAAGACTAAGTGGACAGACTAAAGCGGAAAGACTAAAGTGGAAAGACTAAAGTGGACAGACTATAGTGAAAAGACTAAAGTGGACAGACTAAAGTGGAAAGACTAAAGTGGAAAGACTAAAGTGGACAGACTATAGTGGAAAGACTATAGTGGAAAGACTGAGTGGACAGACTAAAGCGGAAAGACTAAAGTGGAAAGACTAAAGTGGACAGACTATAGTGGAAAGATTAAAGTGGACAGACTAAAGTGGAAAGACTAAAGTGGAAAGACTAAAGTGGACAGACTATAGTGGAAAGACTATAGTGGAAAGACTGTAGTGGACAGAATAAAGGTGAGACTATAGTGGAAAGACTAAAGTGGACAGTCTATAGTGGAAAGACTAAAGTGGAAAGACTAAAGTGGACAGACTCTAGTGGAAAGACTAAGTGGACAGACTAAAGTAGAAAGACTAAAGTGGAAAGACTAAAGTGGACAGACTATAGTGGAAAGACTAAAGTGGACAGACTAAAGTGGAAAGACTAAAGTGGACAGACTAAAGTGGACAGACTCTAGTGGAAAGACTAAGTGGACAGACTAAAGCGGAAAGACTAAAGTGGAAAGACTACAGTGGACAGACTATAGTGGAAAGACTATAGTGGACAGACTAAAGTGGAATGACTAAAGTGGAAAGACTAAAGTGGACAGACTATAGTGGAAAGACTATAGTGGAAAGACTAAGTGGACAGACTAAAGCGGAAAGACTAAAGTGGAAAGACTAAAGTGGACAGACTCTAGTGGAAAGACTAAAGTGGACAGACTAAAGTGGAAAGACTAAAGGGGAAAGACTAAAGTGGACAGACTATAGTTGAATGACTGTAGTGGACAGAATAAAGTGGAGACTATAGTGGAAAGACTAAAGTGGACAGAGAATAGTGGAAAGACTAAAGTGGAAAGACTAAACTTGACAGACTATAGTGGAAAGACTGAAGTGGACAGACTAAAGTGGAAAAACTAAAGTGGAAAGACTAAAGTGGAAAGACTATAGTGGAAATATTATAGTGGAAAGACTGTAGTGGAAAGAATACAGTGGAGACTATAGTGGAAAGACTAAAGTGGACAGAGAATAGTGGAAAGACTGAAGTGGACAGACTATAGTGGTAAGACTATAGTGGAAAGACTGTAGTGGACAGAATAAAGTGGAGACTATAGTGGAAAGACTAAAGTGGACAGAGAATAGGGGAAAGACTAAATTGGAAAGACTGTGGTGGACAGAATAAAGTGGAGACTATAGTGGAAAGACTAAATTGGAAAGACTAAAGTGGACAGACTATAGTGGAAAGACTAAAGTGGAAAGACTCAGTGGACAGACTAAAGTGTACACACTGAAGTGGACAGAATAAAGTGGAAAGACTAAAGTGGAAAGACTAAAGTGGATAGACCATAGTGGAAAGACTAAAGTCGAAAGACTAAAGTGGAAAGACTAAAGTGGACAGAGAATAGTGGAAAGACTAAAGTGGACAGACTATAGTGGAAAGACTAAAGTGGACAGACTAAAGTGGAAAGACTAAAGTGGAAAGACTAAAGTGGACAGACTAAAGTGGACAGACTCTAGTGGAAAGACTAAGTGGGCAGACTAAAGCGGAAAGACTAAAGTGGAAAGACTAAAGTGGACAGACTAAAGTGGACCTACTCTAGTGGAAAGACTAAGTGGACAGACTAAAGCGGAAAGACAAAAGTGGAAAGACTAAAGTGGACAGACTATAGTGGAAAGACTATAGTGGAAAGACTGAGTGGACAGACTAAAGCGGAAAGACTAAAGTGGAAAGACTAAAGTGGACAGACTATAGTGGAAAGACTATAGTGGACGGACTAAAGTGGAACGACTAAAGTGAAAAGACTAAAGTGGAAAGACTGTAGTGGACAGAATAAAGTGGAGACTATAGCGGAAAGACTAAAGTGGACAGACTAAAGTGGACAGACTCTAGTGGAAAGACTAAGTGGACAGACTAAAGTAGAAAGACTAAAGTGGAGAGACTGTAGTGGACAGAATAAAGTGGAGACTATAGTGGAAAGACTAAAGTGGACAGACTAAAGTGGACAGACTCTAGTGGAAAGACTAAGTGGACAGACTAAAGTAGAAAGACTAAAGTGGAAAGACTAAAGTGGACAGACTATAGTGGAAAGACTAAAGTGGACAGACTAAAGTGGAAAGACTAAAGTGGACAGACTAAAGTGGACAGACTCTAGTGGAAAGACTAAGTGGACAGACTAAACTGGACAGACTATAGTGGAAAGACTGAAGTGGACAGACTAAAGTGGAAAAACTAAAGTGGAAAGACTAAAGTGGAAAGACTATAGTGGAAATATTATAGTGGAAAGACTGTAGTGGAAAGAATACAGTGGAGACTATAGTGGAAAGACTAAAGTGGACAGAGAATAGTGGAAAGACTGAAGTGGACAGACTATAGTGGTAAGACTATAGTGGAAAGACTGTAGTGGACAGAATAAAGTGGAGACTATAGTGGAAAGACTAAAGTGGACAGAGAATAGGGGAAAGACTAAATTGGAAAGACTGTGGTGGACAGAATAAAGTGGAGACTATAGTGGAAAGACTAAATAGGAAAGACTAAAGTGGACAGACTATAGTGGAAAGACTAAAGTGGAAAGACTCAGTGGACAGACTAAAGTGTACACACTGAAGTGGACAGAATAAAGTGGAAGACTAAAGTGGAAAGACTAAAGTGGATAGACCATAGTGGAAAGACTAAAGTCGAAAGACTAAAGTGGAGAGACTAAAGTGGACAGAGAATAGTGGAAAGACTAAAGTGGACAGACTATAGTGGAAAGACTAAAGTGGACAGACTAAAGTGGAAAGACTAAAGTGGAAAGACTAAAGTGGACAGACTAAAGTGGACAGACTCTAGTGGAAAGACTAAGTGGGCAGACTAAAGCGGAAAGACTAAAGTGGAAAGACTAAAGTGGACAGACTATAGTGGAAAGACTAAAGTGGACAGACTAAAGTGGAAAGACTAAAGTGGAAAGACTAAAATGGAAAGACTAAAGTGGACAGACTATAGTGGACAGACTAAAGTGGACAGACTTTAGTGGAAAGACTAAGTGGACAGACTAAAGTGGAAAGACTAAAGTGGAAAGACTAAAGTGGACAGACTATAGTGAAAAGACTAAAGTGGACAGACTAAAGTGGAAAGACTAAAGTGGAAAGACTAAAGTGGACAGACTATAGTGGAAAGACTATAGTGGAAAGACTGAGTGGACAGATTAAAGCGGAAAGACTAAAGTGGAAAGACTAAAGTGGACAGACTATAGTGGAAAGATTAAAGTGGACAGACTAAAGTGGAAAGACTAAAGTGGAAAGACTAAAGTGGACAGACTATAGTGGAAAGACTATAGTGGAAAGACTGTAGTGGACAGAATAAAGGTGAGACTATAGTGGAAAGACTAAAGTGGATAGTCTATAGTGGAAAGACTAAAGTGGAAAGACTAAAGTGGACAGACTCTAGTGGAAAGACTAAGTGGACAGACTAAAGTAGAAAGACTAAAGTGGAAAGACTAAAGTGGACAGACTATAGTGGAAAGACTAAAGTGGACAGACTAAAGTGGAAAGACTAAAGTGGACAGACTAAAGTGGACAGACTCTAGTGGAAAGACTAAGTGGACAGACTAAAGCGGAAAGACTAAAGTGGAAAGACTACAGTGGACAGACTATAGTGGAAAGACTATAGTGGACAGACTAAAGTGGAATGACTAAAGTGGAAAGACTAAAGTGGAGAGACTATAGTGGAAAGACTATAGTGGAAAGACTAAGTGGACAGACTAAAGCGGAAAGACTAAAGTGGAAAGACTAAAGTGGACAGACTCTAGTGGAAAGACTAAAGTGGACAGACTAAAGTGGAAAGACTAAAGGGGAAAGACTAAAGTGGACAGACTATAGTTGAATGACTGTAGTGGACAGAATAAAGTGGAGACTATAGTGGAAAGACTAAAGTGGACAGAGAATAGTGGAAAGACTAAAGTGGAAAGACTAAACTTGACAGACTATAGTGGAAAGACTGAAGTGGACAGACTAAAGTGGAAAAACTAAAGTGGAAAGACTAAAGTGGAAAGACTATAGTGGAAATATTATAGTGGAAAGACTGTAGTGGAAAGAATACAGTGGAGACTATAGTGGAAAGACTAAAGTGGACAGAGAATAGTGGAAAGACTGAAGTGGACAGACTATAGTGGTAAGACTATAGTGGAAAGACTGTAGTGGACAGAATAAAGTGGAGACTATAGTGGAAAGACTAAAGTGGACAGAGAATAGGGGAAAGACTAAATTGGAAAGACTGTGGTGGACAGAATAAAGTGGAGACTATAGAGGAAAGACTAAATTGGAAAGACTAAAGTGGACAGACTATAGTGGAAAGACTAAAGTGGAAAGACTCAGTGGACAGACTAAAGTGTACACACTGAAGTGGACAGAATAAAGTGGAAAGACTAAAGTGGAAAGACTAAAGTGGATAGACCATAGTGGAAAGACTAAAGTCGAAAGACTAAAGTGGAAAGACTAAAGTGGACAGAGAATAGTGGAAAGACTAAAGTGGACAGACTATAGTGGAAAGACTAAAGTGGACAGACTAAAGTGGAAAGACTAAAGTGGAAAGACTAAAGTGGACAGACTAAAGTGGACAGACTCTAGTGGAAAGACTAAGTGGGCAGACTAAAGCGGAAAGACTAAAGTGGAAAGACTAAAGTGGACAGACTAAAGTGGACCTACTCTAGTGGAAAGACTAAGTGGACAGACTAAAGCGGAAAGACTAAAGTGGAAAGACTAAAGTGGACAGACTATAGTGGAAAGACTATAGTGGAAAGACTGAGTGGACAGACTAAAGCGGAAAGACTAAAGTGGAAAGACTAAAGTGGAAAGACTATAGTGGAAAGACTATAGTGGACGGACTAAAGTGGAACGACTAAAGTGAAAAGACTAAAGTGGAAAGACTGTAGTGGACAGAATAAAGTGGAGACTATAGCGGAAAGACTAAAGTGGACAGACTAAAGTGGACAGACTCTAGTGGAAAGACTAAGTGGACAGACTAAAGTAGAAAGACTAAAGTGGAGAGACTGTAGTGGACAGAATAAAGTGGAGACTATAGTGGAAAGACTAAAGTGGACAGACTAAAGTGGACAGACTCTAGTGGAAAGACTAAGTGGACAGACTAAAGTAGAAAGACTAAAGTGGAAAGACTAAAGTGGACAGACTATAGTGGAAAGACTAAAGTGGACAGACTAAAGTGGAAAGACTAAAGTGGACAGACTAAAGTGGACAGACTCTAGTGGAAAGACTAAGTGGACAGACTAAACTGGACAGACTATAGTGGAAAGACTGAAGTGGACAGACTAAAGTGGAAAAACTAAAGTGGAAAGACTAAAGTGGAAAGACTATAGTGGAAATATTATAGTGGAAAGACTGTAGTGGAAAGAATACAGTGGAGACTATAGTGGAAAGACTAAAGTGGACAGAGAATAGTGGAAAGACTGAAGTGGACAGACTATAGTGGTAAGACTATAGTGGAAAGACTGTAGTGGACAGAATAAAGTGGAGACTATAGTGGAAAGACTAAAGTGGACAGAGAATAGGGGAAAGACTAAATTGGAAAGACTGTGGTGGACAGAATAAAGTGGAGACTATAGTGGAAAGACTAAATAGGAAAGACTAAAGTGGACAGACTATAGTGGAAAGACTAAAGTGGAAAGACTCAGTGGACAGACTAAAGTGTACACACTGAAGTGGACAGAATAAAGTGGAAGACTAAAGTGGAAAGACTAAAGTGGATAGACCATAGTGGAAAGACTAAAGTCGAAAGACTAAAGTGGAGAGACTAAAGTGGACAGAGAATAGTGGAAAGACTAAAGTGGACAGACTATAGTGGAAAGACTAAAGTGGACAGACTAAAGTGGAAAGACTAAAGTGGAAAGACTAAAGTGGACAGACTAAAGTGGACAGACTCTAGTGGAAAGACTAAGTGGGCAGACTAAAGCGGAAAGACTAAAGTGGAAAGACTAAAGTGGACAGACTATAGTGGAAAGACTAAAGTGGACAGACTAAAGTGGAAAGACTAAAGTGGAAAGACTAAAATGGAAAGACTAAAGTGGACAGACTATAGTGGACAGACTAAAGTGGACAGACTTTAGTGGAAAGACTAAGTGGACAGACTAAAGTGGAAAGACTAAAGTGGAAAGACTAAAGTGGACAGACTATAGTGAAAAGACTAAAGTGGACAGACTAAAGTGGAAAGACTAAAGTGGAAAGACTAAAGTGGACAGACTATAGTGGAAAGACTATAGTGGAAAGACTGAGTGGACAGACTAAAGCGGAAAGACTAAAGTGGAAAGACTAAAGTGGACAGACTATAGTGGAAAGATTAAAGTGGACAGACTAAAGTGGAAAGACTAAAGTGGAAAGACTAAAGTGGACAGACTATAGTGGAAAGACTATAGTGGAAAGACTGTAGTGGACAGAATAAAGGTGAGACTATAGTGGAAAGACTAAAGTGGACAGTCTATAGTGGAAAGACTAAAGTGGAAAGACTAAAGTGGACAGACTCTAGTGGAAAGACTAAGTGGACAGACTAAAGTAGAAAGACTAAAGTGGAAAGACTAAAGTGGACAGACTATAGTGGAAAGACTAAAGTGGACAGACTAAAGTGGAAAGACTAAAGTGGACAGACTAAAGTGGACAGACTCTAGTGGAAAGACTAAGTGGACAGACTAAAGCGGAAAGACTAAAGTGGAAAGACTACAGTGGACAGACTATAGTGGAAAGACTATAGTGGACAGACTAAAGTGGAATGACTAAAGTGGAAAGACTAAAGTGGACAGACTATAGTGGAAAGACTATAGTGGAAAGACTAAGTGGACAGACTAAAGCGGAAAGACTAAAGTGGAAAGACTAAAGTGGACAGACTCTAGTGGAAAGACTAAAGTGGACAGACTAAAGTGGAAAGACTAAAGGGGAAAGACTAAAGTGGACAGACTATAGTTGAATGACTGTAGTGGACAGAATAAAGTGGAGACTATAGTGGAAAGACTAAAGTGGACAGAGAATAGTGGAAAGACTAAAGTGGAAAGACTAAACTTGACAGACTATAGTGGAAAGACTGAAGTGGACAGACTAAAGTGGAAAAACTAAAGTGGAAAGACTAAAGTGGAAAGACTATAGTGGAAATATTATAGTGGAAAGACTGTAGTGGAAAGAATACAGTGGAGACTATAGTGGAAAGACTAAAGTGGACAGAGAATAGTGGAAAGACTGAAGTGGACAGACTATAGTGGTAAGACTATAGTGGAAAGACTGTAGTGGACAGAATAAAGTGGAGACTATAGTGGAAAGACTAAAGTGGACAGAGAATAGGGGAAAGACTAAATTGGAAAGACTGTGGTGGACAGAATAAAGTGGAGACTATAGAGGAAAGACTAAATTGGAAAGACTAAAGTGGACAGACTATAGTGGAAAGACTAAAGTGGAAAGACTCAGTGGACAGACTAAAGTGTACACACTGAAGTGGACAGAATAAAGTGGAAAGACTAAAGTGGAAAGACTAAAGTGGATAGACCATAGTGGAAAGACTAAAGTCGAAAGACTAAAGTGGAAAGACTAAAGTGGACAGAGAATAGTGGAAAGACTAAAGTGGACAGACTATAGTGGAAAGACTAAAGTGGACAGACTAAAGTGGAAAGACTAAAGTGGAAAGACTAAAGTGGACAGACTAAAGTGGACAGACTCTAGTGGAAAGACTAAGTGGGCAGACTAAAGCGGAAAGACTAAAGTGGAAAGACTAAAGTGGACAGACTATAGTGGAAAGACTAAAGCGGACAGACTAAAGTGGAAAGACTAAAGTGGAAAGACTAAAGTGGAAAGACTAAAGTGGACAGACTATAGTGGACAGACTAAAGTGGACAGACTTTAGTGGAAAGACTAAGTGGACAGACTAAAGCGGAAAGACTAAAGTGGAAAGACTAAAGTGGACAGACTATAGTGGAAAGACTATAGTGGACAGACTAAAGTGGAAAGACTAAAGTGGAAAGACTAAAGTGGACAGACTATAGTGGAAAGACTATAGTGGAAAGACTAAGTGGACAGACTAAAGCGGAAAGACTAAAGTGGAAAGACTAAAGTGGACAGACTATAGTGGAAAGACTATAGTGGAAAGACTAAGTGGACAGACTAAAGCGGAAAGACTAAAGTGGAAAGACTAAAGTGGACAGACTATAGTGGAAAGATTAAAGTGGACAGACTAAAGTGGAAAGACTAAAGTGGAAAGACTAAAGTGGACAGACTATAGTGGAAAGACTATAGTGGAAAGACTGTAGTGGACAGAATAAAGTGGAGACTATAGTGGAAAGACTAAAGTGGACAGTCTATAGTGGAAAGACTAAAGTGGAAAGACTAAAGTGAACAGAAGATAGTGGAAATGACTAAAGTGGAAAGACTAAAGTGGAAAGACTAAAGTGGACAGACTAAAGTCTAAAGACTAAAGTGGACAGACTCTAGTGGAAAGACTGAAGCGGAAAGACTAAAGTGGACAGAGAGTAGTGGAAAGACTAAAGTGGACAGACTATAGTGGAAAGACTAAAGTGGACAGACTAAAGTGGAAAGACTATAGGGGAAAGACTGTAGTGGACAGAATAAAGTGGAGACTATAGTGGAAAGACTAAAGTGGAAAGACTAAAGTGGACAGACTATAGTAGAAAGACTGAAGTGGACAGACTAAAGTGGAAAGACTAAAGTGGACAGACTCTAGTGGAAAGACTGAAGCCTGATAGACTAAAGTGGACAGAGAGTAGTGGAAAGACTAAAGTGGACAGACTATAGTGGAAAGACTAAAGTGGACAGAAAGTGGAAAAACTATAGTGGAAAGACTGTAGTGGACAGAATAAAGTGGAGACTATAGTGGAAAGACTAAAGTGGAAAGACTAAAGTGGAAAGACTAAAGTGGACAGACTATAATGGAAAGACTAAAGTGGACAGACTATAGTGGAAAGAATAAAGGGGACAGCCTAAAGTGGAAAGACAAAAGTGGAAAGACTAAATTGGACAGAAGATAGTGGAAATGACTAAATTGGAAAGACTAAAGTGGACAGACTAAAGTGGACAGACTAAAGTGGACAGACTAAAGTGGACAGACTAAAGCAGAAAAACTAAAGTGGAAAAACCAAAGTGGACAGACTATAGTGGAAAGACTAAAGTGGACGGACTAAAGTGGAAAGACTAAAGTGGAAAGACTAAAGTGGACAGACTATAGTGGAAAGACTATAGTGGAAAGACTGTAGTGGACAGAATAAAGTGGAGACTATAGTGGAAAGACTAAAGTGGACAGAGAATAGTGGAAAGACTAAAGTGGACAGACTATAGTGGAAAGACTAAAGTGGACAGACTAAAGTGGAAAGACTAAAGTGGAAAGACTAAAGTGGACAGACTATAGTGAAAAGACTAAAGTGGAAAGACTAAAGTGGAAAGACTAAAGTGGACAGACTAAAGTGGACAAACTCTAGTGGAAAGACTAAGTGGACAGACTAAAGCGGAAAGACTAAAGTGGAAAGACTAAAGTGGACAGACTATAGTGGAAAGACTATAGTGGACAGACTAAAGTGGAAAGACTAAAGTGGAAAGACTGTAGTGGACAGAATAAAGTGGAGACTGTAGTGGAAAGACTAAAGTGGACAGACTAAAGTGGAAAGACTAAAGTGGAAAGACTAAAGTGGACAGACTATAGTGGAAAGACTATAGTGGACAGACTAAAGTGGAAAGACTAAATTGGACAGACTAAAGTGGACAGACTTTAGTGGAAAGACTGAAGTGGACAGACTAAAGTGGAAAGACTAAAGTGGACAGACTCTAGTGGAAAGACTGGAGCGGAAAGACTAAAGTGGACAGAGAGTAGTGGAAAGACTAAAGTGGACAGACTATAGTTTAAAGACTATAGTGGAAAGACTGTAGTGGACAGAATAAAGGTGAGACTATAGTGGAAAGACTAAAGTGGACAGTCTATAGTGGAAAGACTAAAGTGGAAAGACTAAAGTGGACAGAAGATAGTGGAAATGACTAAAGTGGAAAGACTAAAGTGGAAAGACTAAAGTGTACAGACTAAAGTGGAGAGACTCTAGTGGAAAGACTGAAGCGGAAAGACTAAAGTGGAAAGAGAGTAGTGGACAGACTAAAGTGGACAGACTATAGTGGAAAGACTAAAGTGGACAGACTAAAGTGGAAAGACTATAGTGGAAAGACTGTAGTGGACAGAATAAAGTGGAGACTATAGTGGAAAGACTAAAGTGGAAAGACTAAAGTGGACAGACTCTAGTGGAAAGACTGAAGCGGAAAGACTAAAGTGGACAGAGAGTAGTGGAAAGACTAAAGCGGACAGACTATAGTGGAAAGACTAAAGTGGACAGAAAGTGGAAAGACTATAGTGGAAAGACTGTAGTGGAAAGACAGAAGTGGACAGACTAAAGTGGAAAGACTAAAGTGGACAGACAATAGTGGAAAGACAAAAGTGGACAGACTAAAGTGGAAAATCTAAAGTTGAAAGACTAAAGTGGACAGACTATAGTGGAAAGACTATAGTGGAAAGACTGTAGTTACATAATAAAGTGGAGACTATAGTGGAAAAACTAAAGTGTACAGACTAAAGTGGACAGACTCTAGTGGAAAGACTAAGTGTACAGACTAAAGCGGAAAGACTAAAGTGGAAAGACTAAAGTGGACAGACTAAAGTGGACCTACTCTAGTGGAAAGACTAAGTGGACAGACTAAAGCGGAAAGACTAAAGTGGAAAGACTAAAGTGGACAGACTATAGTGGAAAGACTATAGTGGACGGACTAAAGTGGAACGACTAAAGTGAAAAGACTAAAGTGGAAAGACTGTAGTGGACAGAATAAAGTGGAGACTATAGCGGAAAGACTAAAGTGGACAGACTAAAGTGGACAGACTCTAGTGGAAAGACTAAGTGGACAGACTAAAGTAGAAAGACTAAAGTGGAGAGACTGTAGTGGACAGAATAAAGTGGAGACTATAGTGGAAAGACTAAAGTGGACAGACTAAAGTGGACAGACTCTAGTGGAAAGACTAAGTGGACAGACTAAAGTAGAAAGACTAAAGTGGAAAGACTAAAGTGGACAGACTATAGTGGAAAGACTAAAGTGGACAGACTAAAGTGGAAAGACTAAAGTGGACAGACTAAAGTGGACAGACTCTAGTGGAAAGACTAAGTGGACAGACTAAACTGGACAGACTATAGTGGAAAGACTGAAGTGGACAGACTAAAGTGGAAAAACTAAAGTGGAAAGACTAAAGTGGAAAGACTATAGTGGAAATATTATAGTGGAAAGACTGTAGTGGAAAGAATACAGTGGAGACTATAGTGGAAAGACTAAAGTGGACAGAGAATAGTGGAAAGACTGAAGTGGACAGACTATAGTGGTAAGACTATAGTGGAAAGACTGTAGTGGACAGAATAAAGTGGAGACTATAGTGGAAAGACTAAAGTGGACAGAGAATAGGGGAAAGACTAAATTGGAAAGACTGTGGTGGACAGAATAAAGTGGAGACTATAGTGGAAAGACTAAATAGGAAAGACTAAAGTGGACAGACTATAGTGGAAAGACTAAAGTGGAAAGACTCAGTGGACAGACTAAAGTGTACACACTGAAGTGGACAGAATAAAGTGGAAGACTAAAGTGGAAAGACTAAAGTGGATAGACCATAGTGGAAAGACTAAAGTCGAAAGACTAAAGTGGAGAGAATAAAGTGGACAGAGAATAGTGGAAAGACTAAAGTGGACAGACTATAGTGGAAAGACTAAAGTGGACAGACTAAAGTGGAAAGACTAAAGTGGAAAGACTAAAGTGGACAGACTAAAGTGGACAGACTCTAGTGGAAAGACTAAGTGGGCAGACTAAAGCGGAAAGACTAAAGTGGAAAGACTAAAGTGGACAGACTATAGTGGAAAGACTAAAGTGGACAGACTAAAGTGGAAAGACTAAAGTGGAAAGACTAAAATGGAAAGACTAAAGTGGACAGACTATAGTGGACAGACTAAAGTGGACAGACTTTAGTGGAAAGACTAAGTGGACAGACTAAAGCGGAAAGACTAAAGTGGAAAGACTAAAGTGGACAGACTATAGTGAAAAGACTAAAGTGGACAGACTAAAGTGGAAAGACTAAAGTGGAAAGACTAAAGTGGACAGACTATAGTGGAAAGACTATAGTGGAAAGACTGAGTGGACAGACTAAAGCGGAAAGACTAAAGTGGAAAGACTAAAGTGGACAGACTATAGTGGAAAGATTAAAGTGGACAGACTAAAGTGGAAAGACTAAAGTGGAAAGACTAAAGTGGACAGACTATAGTGGAAAGACTATAGTGGAAAGACTGTAGTGGACAGAATAAAGGTGAGACTATAGTGGAAAGACTAAAGTGGACAGTCTATAGTGGAAAGACTAAAGTGGAAAGACTAAAGTGGACAGAAGATAGTGGAAATGACTAAAGTGGAAAGACTAAAGTGTACAGACTAAAGTCTAAAGACTAAAGTGGACAGACTCTAGTGGAAAGACTGAAGCGGAAAGACTAAAGTGGACAGAGAGTAGTGGACAGACTAAAGTGGACAGACTATAGTGGAAAGACTAAAGTGGACAGACTAAAGTGGAAAGACTATAGTGGAAAGACTGTAGTGGACAGAATAAAGTGGAGACTATAGTGGAAAGACTAAAGTGGAAAGACTAAAGTGGACAGACTATAGTAGAAAGACTGAAGTGGACAGACTAAAGTGGAAAGACTAAAGTGGACAGACTCTAGTGGAAAGACTGAAGCGGAAAGACTAAAGTGGACAGAGAGTAGTGGAAAGACTAAAGTGGACAGACTATAGTGGAAAGACTAAAGTGGACAGAAAGTGGAAAGACTATAGTGGAAAGACTGTAGTGGAAAGACAGAAGTGGACAGACTAAAGTGGAAAGACTAAAGTGGACAGACTATAGTGGAAAGACAAAAGTGGACAGAATAAAGTGGAAAATCTAAAGTGGAAAGACTAAAGTGGACAGACTATAGTGGAAAGACTATAGTGGAAAGACTGTAGTTACATAATAAAGTGGAGACTATAGTGGAAAAACTAAATTGGACAGACTAAAGTGGACAGACTCTAGTGGAAAGACTAAGTGTACAGACTAAAGCGGAAAGACTAAAGTGGAAAGACTAAAGTGGACAGACTAAAGTGGACCTACTCTAGTGGAAAGACTAAGTGGACAGACTAAAGCGGAAAGACTAAAGTGGAAAGACTAAAGTGGACAGACTATAGTGGAAAGACTATAGTGGACGGACTAAAGTGGAACGACTAAAGTGAAAAGACTAAAGTGGAAAGACTGTAGTGGACAGAATAAAGTGGAGACTATAGTGGAAAGACTAAAGTGGACAGACTAAAGTGGACAGACTCTAGTGGAAAGACTGAGTGGACAGACTAAAGTAGAAAGACTAAAGTGGAGAGACTATAGTGGACAGAATAATGTGGAGACTATAGTGGAAAGACTAAAGTGGACAGACTAAAGTGGACAGACTCTAGTGGAAAGACTAAGTGGACAGACTAAAGTAGAAAGACTAAAGTGGAAAGACTAAAGTGGACAGACTATAGTGGAAAGACTAAAGTGGACAGACTAAAGTGGAAAGACTAAAGTGGACAGACTAAAGTGGACAGACTCTAGTGGAAAGACTAAGTGGACAGACTAAACTGGACAGACTATAGTGGAAAGACTGAAGTGGACAGACTAAAGTGGAAAAACTAAAGTGGAAAGACTAAAGTGGAAAGACTATAGTGGAAATATTATAGTGGAAAGACTGTAGTGGAAAGAATACAGTGGAGACTATAGTGGAAAGACTAAAGTGGACAGAGAATAGTGGAAAGACTGAAGTGGACAGACTATTGTGGTAAGACTATAGTGGAAAGACTGTAGTGGACAGAATAAAGTGGAGACTATAGTGGAAAGACTAAAGTGGACAGAGAATAGTGGATAGACTAAATTGGAAAGACTGTGGTGGACAGAATAAAGTGGAGACTATAGTGGAAAGACTAAATTGGAAAGACTAAAGTGGACAGACTATAGTGGAAAGACTAAAGTGGAAAGACTCAGTGGACAGACTAAAGTGTACACACTGAAGTGGACAGAATAAAGTGGAAAGACTAAAGTGGAAAGACTAAAGTGGATAGACCATAGTGGAAAGACTAAAGTCGAAAGACTAAAGTGGAAAGACTAAAGTGGACAGAGAATAGTGGAAAGACTAAAGTGGACAGACTATAGTGGAAAGACTAAAGTGGACAGACTAAAGTGGAAAGACTAAAGTGGAAAGACTAAATTGGACAGACTAAAGTGGACAGACTCTAGTGGAAAGAATAAGTGGGCAGACTAAAGCGGAAAGACTAAAGTGGAAAGACTAAAGTGGACAGACTATAGTGGAAAGACTAAAAAGGACAGACTAAAGTGGAAAGACTAAAGTGGAAAGACTAAAGTGGAAAGACTAAAGTGGACAGACTATAGTGGACAGACTAAAGTGGACAGACTTTAGTGGAAAGACTAAGTGGACAGACTAAAGCGGAAAGACTAAAGTGGAAAGACTAAAGTGGACAGACTATAGTGGAAAGACTAAAGTGGACAGACTAAAGTGGAAAGACTAAAGTGGAAAGACTAAAGTGGACAGACTATAGTGGAAAGACTATAGTGGAAAGACTAAGTGGACAGACTAAAGCGGAAAGACTAAAGTGGAAAGACTAAAGTGGAAAGACTATAGTGGAAAGATTAAAGTGGACAGACTAAAGTGGAAAGACGAAAGTGGAAAGACTAAAGTGGACAGACTATAGTGGAAAGACTATAGTGGAAAGACTGTAGTGGACAGAATAAAGTGGAGACTATAGTGGAAAGACTAAAGTGGACAGTCTATAGTGGAAAGACTAAAGTGGAAAGACTAAAGTGGACAGAAGATAGTGGAAATGACTAAAGTGGAAAGACTAAAGTGGAAAGACTAAAGTGGACAGACTAAAGTCTAAAGACTAAAGTGGACAGACTCTAGTGGAAAGACTGAAGCGGAAAGACTAAAGTGGACAGAGAGTAGTGGAAAGACTAAAGTGGACCGACTATAGTGGAAAGACTAAAGTGGACAGACAAAAGTGGAAATACTATAGGGGAAAGACTGTAGTGGACAGAATAAAGTGGAGATTATAGTGGAAAGACTAAAGTGGAAAATCTAAAGTGGACCGACTATAGTAGAAAGACTGAAGTGGACAGACTAAAGTGGAAAGACTAAAGTGGACAGACTCTAGTGGAAAGACTGAAGCGGAAAGACTAAAGTGGACAGAGAGTAGTGGAAAGACTAAAGTGGACAGACTATAGTGGAAAGACTAAAGTGGACAGAAAGTGGAAAGACTATAGTGGAAAGACTGTAATGGACAGAATAAAGTGGAGACTATAGTGGAAAGACTAAAGTGGAAAGACTAAAGTGGAAAGACTAAAGTGGACAGACTATAATGGAAAGACTAAAGTGGACAGACTATAGTGGAAAGAATAAAGGGGACAGCCTAAAGTGGAAAGACAAAAGTGGAAAGACTAAATTGGACAGAAGATAGTGGAAATGACTAAAGTGGAAAGACTAAAGTGGACAGACTAAAGTGGACAGACTAAAGTGGACAGACTAAAGTGGACAGACTAAAGCAGAAAAACTAAAGTGGAAAAATCAAAGTCCAAAGTGGACAGACTATAGTGGAAAGACTAAAGTGGACGGACTAAAGTGGAAAGACTAAAGTGGAAAGACTAAAGTGGACAGACTAAAGTGGACAGACTAAAGTGGACAGACTAAAGTGGACAGACTAAAGCAGAAAAACTAAAGTGGAAAAATCAAAGTCCAAAGTGGACAGACTATAGTGGAAAGACTAAAGTGGACGGACTAAAGTGGAAAGACTGGTGGACAGACTATAGTGGAAAGACTATAGTGGAAAGACTGTCGTGGACAGAATAAAGTGGAGACTATAGTGGAAAGACTAAAGTGGACAGAGAATAGTGGAAAGACTAAAGTGGACAGACTATAGTGGAAAGACTATAGTGGACAGACTAAAGTGGAAAGACTAAAGTGGAAAGACTGTAGTGGACAGAATAAAGTGGAGACTATAGTGGAAAGACTAAAGTGGAAAGACTAAGACTAAATTGGAAAGACTGTGGTGGACAGAATAAAGTGGAGACTATAGTGGAAAGACTAAAGAGGAAAGACTAAAGTGGACAGACTATAGTGGAAAGACTAAAGTGGAAAGACTCAGTGGACAGACTAAAGTGTACACACTGAAGTGGACAGAATAAAGTGGAAAGACTAAAGTGGAAAGACTAAAGTGGATAGACTATAGTGGAAAGACTAAAGTCGAAAGACCAAAGTGGAAAGACTAAAGTGGAAAGACTAAAGTGGACAGACTAAAGTGGACAGACTATAGTGGAAAGACTAAAGTGGACAGACTAAAGTGGAAAGACTAAAGTGGAAAGACTAAAGTGGACAGACTATAGTGGAAAGACTATAGTGGACAGACTAAAGTGGAAAGACTAAAGTGGACAGACTAAAGTGGAAAGACTTTAGTGGAAAGACTAAGTGGACAGACTAAAGCGGAAAGACTAAAGTGGAAAGACTAAAGTGGACAGACTAAAGTGGAAAGACTAAAGTGGAAAGACTAAAGTGGACAGACTGTAGTGGAAGACTATAGTGGAAAGACTAAGTGGACAGACTAAAGCGGAAAGACTAAAGTGGAAAGACTAAAGGGGACAGACTATAGTGGAAAGATTAAAGTGGACAGACTAAAGTGGAAAAACTAAAGTGGAAAGACTAAAGTGGACAGACTATAGTGGAAAGACTGTTGTGGACAGAATAAAGTGGAGACTATAGTGGAAAGACTAAAGTGGAAAGACTAAAGTGGAAAGACTAAAGTGGACAGACTATAATGGAAAGACTAAAGTGGACAGACTATAGTGGAAAGAATAAAGGGGACAGCCTAAAGTGGAAAGACAAAATTGGAAAGACTAAATTGGACAGAAGATAGTGGAAATGACTAAAGTGGAAAGACTAAAGTGGACAGACTAAAGTGGACAGACTAAAGTGGACAGACTAAAGTGGACAGACTAAAGCAGAAAAACTAAAGTGGAAAAATCAAAGTGGACAGACTATAGTGGAAAGACTAAAGTGGACGGACTAAAGTGGAAAGACTAAAGTGGAAAGACTAAAGTGGACAGACTATAGTGGAAAGACTATAGTGGAAAGACTGTCGTGGACAGAATAAAGTGGAGACTATAGTGGAAAGACTAAAGTGGACAGAGAATAGTGGAAAGACTAAAGTGGACAGACTATAGTGGAAAGACTATAGTGGACAGACTAAAGTGGAAAGACTAAAGTGGAAAGACTGTAGTGGACAGAATAAAGTGGAGACTATAGTGGAAAGACTAAAGTGGAAAGACTAAAGTGGACAGACTATAGTGAAAAGACTATAGTGGACAGACTAAAGTGGAAAGACTAAAGTGGACAGACTAAAGTGGACAGACTTTAGTGGAAAGACTAATTGGACAGACTAAAGTGGAAAGACTAAAGTGGAAAGACTAAAGTGGACAGACTATAGTGGAAAGACTAAAGTGGACAGACTAAAGTGGAAAGACTAAAGTGGAAAGACTAAAGTGGACAGACTATAGTGGAAAGACGATAGTGGAAAGACTAAGTGGACAGACTAAAGCGGAAAGACTATAGTGGAAACACTGTAGTGGACAGAATAAAGTGGAGACTATAGTGGAAAGACTAAAGTGGACAGACTATAGTAGAAAGACTGAAGTGGACAGACTAAAGTGGAAAGACTAAAGTGGACAGACTCTAGTGGAAAGACTGAAGCGGAAAGACTAAAGTGGACAGAGAGTAGTGGAAAGACTAAAATGGACAGACTATAGTGGAAAGACTATAGTGGAAAGACTGTAGTGGACAGAATAAAGGTGAGACTATAGTGGAAAGACTAAAGTGGACAGTCTATAGTGGAAAGACTAAAGTGGAAAGACTAAAGGGGACAGAAGATAGTGGAAATGACTAAAGTGGAAAGACTAAAGTGGAAAGACTCTAGTGGAAAGACTGAAGCGGAAAGACTAAAGTGGACAGAGAGTAGTGGAAAGACTAAAGTGGACAGACTATAGTGGAAAGACTAAAGTGGACAGACTAAAGTGGAAAGACTATAGTGGAAAGACTGTAGTGGACAGAATAAAGTGGAGACTATAGTGGAAAGACTAAAGTGGAAAGACTAAAGTGGACAGACTATAGTAGAAAGACTGAAGTGGACAGACTAAACTGGAAAGACTAAAGTGGACAAACTCTAGTGGAAAGACTGAAGCGGAAAGACTAAAGTGGACAGAGAGTAGTGGAAAGACTAAAGTGGACAGACTATAGTGGAAAGACTAAAGTGGACAGAAAGTGGAAAGACTATAGTGGAAAGACTGTAGTGGAAAGACAGAAGTGGACAGACTAAAGTGGAAAGACTAAAGTGGACAGACTATAGTTGAAAGACAGAAGTGGACAGACTAAAGTGGAAAATCTAAAGTGGAAAGACTAAAGTGGACAGACTATAGTGGAAAGACTATAGTGGAAAGACTGTAGTTACATAATAAAGTGGAGACTATAGTGGAAAAACTAAAGTGGACAGACTAAAGTGGACAGACTCTAGTAGAAAGACTAAGTGTACAGACTAAAGCGGAAAGACTAAAGTGGAAAGACTAAAGTAGACAGACTATAGTGAAAAGACTGTAGTGGACAGAATAAAGTGGAGACTATAGTGGAAAGACTAAAGTGGACAGAGAATAGTGGAAAGACTAAAGTGGAAAGACTAAACTGGACAGACTATAGTGGAAAGACTGAAGTGGACAGACTAAAGTGGAAAAAACTAAAGTGGAAAGACTAAAGTGGACAGACTATAGTGGAAAGATTATAGTTGAAAGACTGTAGTGGAAAGAATAAAGTGGAGACTATAGTGGAAAGACTAAAGTGGACAGAGAATAGTGGAAAGACTGAAGTGGACAGACTATAGTGGAAAGACTATAGTGGAAAGACTGTAGTGGACAGAATAAAGTGGAGACTATAGTGGAAAGACTAAAGTGGACAGTCTATAGTGGAAAGACAGAAGTGGAAAGACTAAAGTGGACAGAAGATAGTGGAAATGACTAAAGTGGAAAGACTAAAGTGGAAAGACTAAATTGGAAAGACTGTGGTGGACAGAATAAAGTGGAGACTATAGTTGAAAGACTAAAGTGGAAAGACTAAAGTGGAGAGACTATAGTGGAAAGACTAAAGTGGAAAGACTCAGTGGACAAACTAAAGTGTACACACTGAAGTGGACAGAATAAAGTGGAAAGACTAAAGTGGAAAAACTAAAGTGGATAGACTATAGTGGAAAGACTAAAGTCGAAAGACTAAAGTGGAAAGACTAAAGTGGACAGAGAATAGTGGAAAGACTAAAGTGGACAGACTATAGTGGAAAGACTAAAGTGGACAGACTAAAGTGGAAAGACTAAAGTGGAAAGACTAAAGAGGACAGACTAAAGTGGACAGACTCTAGTTGAAAGACTAAGTGGGCAGACTAAAGCGGAAAGACTAAAGTGGAAAGACTAAAGTGGACAGACTATAGTGGAAAGACTAAAGTGGACAGACTAAAGTGGAAAGACTAAAGTGGAAAGACTAAAGTGGACAGACTATAGTGGAAAGATTATAGTGGACAGACTAAAGTGGAAAGACTAAAGTGGACAGACTAAAGTGGAAAGACTTTAGTGGAAAGACTAAGTGGACAGACTAAAGCGGAAAGACTAAAGTGGAAAGACTAAAGTGGACAGACTATAGTGGAAAGACTATAGTGGAAAGACTGTCGTGGACAGAATAAAGTGGAGACTATAGTGGAAAGACTAAAGTGGACAGAGAATAGTGGAAAGACTAAAGTGGACAGACTATAGTGGAAAGACTATAGTGGACAGACTAAAGTGGAAAGACTAAAGTGGAAAGACTGTAGTGGACAGAATAAAGTGGAGACTATAGTGGAAAGACTAAAGTGGAAAGACTAAAGTGGACAGACTATAGTGAAAAGACTATAGTGGACAGACTAAAGTGGAAAGACTAAAGTGGACAGACTAAAGTGGACAGACTTTAGTGGAAAGACTAATTGGACAGACTAAAGTGGAAAGACTAAAGTGGAAAGACTAAAGTGGACAGACTATAGTGGAAAGACTAAAGTGGACAGACTAAAGTGGAAAGACTAAAGTGGAAAGACTAAAGTGGACAGACTATAGTGGAAAGACGATAGTGGAAAGACTAAGTGGACAGACTAAAGCGGAAAGACTATAGTGGAAACACTGTAGTGGACAGAATAAAGTGGAGACTATAGTGGAAAGACTAAAGTGAACAGACTATAGTAGAAAGACTGAAGTGGACAGACTAAAGTGGAAAGACTAAAGTGGACAGACTCTAGTGGAAAGACTGAAGCGGAAAGACTAAAGTGGACAGAGAGTAGTGGAAAGACTAAAATGGACAGACTATAGTGGAAAGACTATAGTGGAAAGACTGTAGTGGACAGAATAAAGGTGAGACTATAGTGGAAAGACTAAAGTGGACAGTCTATAGTGGAAAGACTAAAGTGGAAAGACTAAAGGGGACAGAAGATAGTGGAATGACTAAAGTGGAAAGACTAAAGTGGAAAGACTCTAGTGGAAAGACTGAAGCGGAAAGACTAAAGTGGACAGAGAGTAGTGGAAAGACTAAAGTGGACAGACTATAGTGGAAAGACTAAAGTGGACAGACTAAAGTGGAAAGACTATAGTGGAAAGACTGTAGTGGACAGAATAAAGTGGAGACTATATTGGAAAGACTAAAGTGGAAAGACTAAAGTGGACAGACTATAGTAGAAAGACTGAAGTGGACAGACTAAACTGGAAAGACTAAAGTGGACAAACTCTAGTGGAAAGACTGAAGCGGAAAGACTAAAGTGGACAGAGAGTAGTGGAAAGACTAAAGTGGACAGACTATAGTGGAAAGACTAAAGTGGACAGAAAGTGGAAAGACTATAGTGGAAAGACTGTAGTGGAAAGACAGAAGTGGACAGACTAAAGTGGAAAGACTAAAGTGGACAGACTATAGTGGAAAGACAGAAGTGGACAGACTAAAGTGGAAAATCTAAAGTGGAAAGACTAAAGTGGACAGACTATAGTGGAAAGACTATAGTGGAAAGACTGTAGTTACATAATAAAGTGGAGACTATAGTGGAAAAACTAAAGTGGACAGACTAAAGTGGACAGACTCTAGTAGAAAGACTAAGTGTACAGACTAAAGCGGAAAGACTAAAGTGGAAAGACTAAAGTGGACAGACTATAGTGAAAAGACTGTAGTGGACAGAATAAAGTGGAGACTATAGTGGAAAGACTAAAGTGGACAGAGAATAGTGGAAAGACTAAAGTGGAAAGACTAAACTGGACAGACTATAGTGGAAAGACTGAAGTGGACAGACTAAAGTGGAAAAAACTAAAGTGGAAAGACTAAAGTGGACAGACTATAGTGGAAAGATTATAGTTGAAAGACTGTAGTGGAAAGAATAAAGTGGAGACTATAGTGGAAAGACTAAAGTGGACAGAGAATAGTGGAAAGACTGAAGTGGACAGACTATAGTGGAAAGACTATAGTGGAAAGACTGTAGTGGACAGAATAAAGTGGAGACTATAGTGGAAAGACTAAAGTGGACAGTCTATAGTGGAAAGACAGAAGTGGAAAGACTAAAGTGGACAGAAGATAGTGGAAATGACTAAAGTGGAAAGACTAAAGTGGAAAGACTAAATTGGAAAGACTGTGGTGGACAGAATAAAGTGGAGACTATAGTTGAAAGACTAAAGTGGAAAGACTAAAGTGGAGAGACTATAGTGGAAAGACTAAAGTGGAAAGACTCAGTGGACAAACTAAAGCGTACACACTGAAGTGGACAGAATAAAGTGGAAAGACTAAAGTGGAAAAACTAAAGTGGATAGACTATAGTGGAAAGACTAAAGTCGAAAGACTAAAGTGGAAAGACTAAAGTGGACAGAGAATAGTGGAAAGACTAAAGTGGACAGACTATAGTGGAAAGACTAAAGTGGACAGACTAAAGTGGAAAGACTAAAGTGGAAAGACTAAAGAGGACAGACTAAAGTGGACAGACTCTAGTTGAAAGACTAAGTGGGCAGACTAAAGCGGAAAGACTAAAGTGGAAAGACTAAAGTGGACAGACTATAGTGGAAAGACTAAAGTGGACAGACTAAAGTGGAAAGACTAAAGTGGAAAGACTAAAGTGGACAGACTATAGTGGAAAGATTATAGTGGACAGACTAAAGTGGAAAGACTAAAGTGGACAGACTAAAGTGGAAAGACTTTAGTGGAAAGACTAAGTGGACAGACTAAAGCGGAAAGACTAAAGTGGAAAGACTAAAGTGGACAGACTAAAGTGGAAAGACTAAAGTGGAAAGACTAGAGTGGACAGACTATAGTGGAAGACTATAGTGGAAAGACTAAGTGGACAGACTAAAGCGGAAAGACTAAAGTGGAAAGACTAAAGGGGACAGACTATAGTGGAAAGATTAAAGTGGACAGACTAAAGTGGAAAAACTAAAGTGGAAAGACTAAAGTGGACAGTCTATAGTGGAAAGACAGAAGTGGAAAGACTAAAGTGGACAGACTCTAGTGGAAAGACTGAAGCGGAAAGACTATAGTGGACAGAGAGTAGTGGAAAGACTAAAGTGGACAGACTATAGTGGAAAGACTAAAGTGGACAGACTAAAGTGGAAAGACTATAGTGGAAAGACTGTAGTGGACAGAATAAAGTGGAGACTATAGTGGAAAGACTAAAGTGGACAGACTCTAGTGGAAAGACTAAGTGTACGGACTAAAGCGGAAAGACTAAAGTGGAAAGACTAAAGTGGACAGACTATAGTGGAAAGACTGTAGTGGACAGAATAAAGTGGAGACTATAGTGGAAAGACTAAAGTGGAAAGACTAAAGTGGACAGACTATAGTGGAAAGACAGAAGTGGACAGACTAAAGTGGAAAATCTAAAGTGGAAAGACTAAAGTGGACAGACTATAGTGGAAAGACTATAGTGGAAAGACTGTAGTTACATAATAAAGTGGAGACTATAAAGGGAAAACTAAAGTGGACAGACTAAAGTGGACAGACTCTAGTGGAAAGACTAAGTGTACAGACTAAAGCGGAAAGACTAAAGTGGAAAGACTAAAGTGGACAGACTATAGTGGAAAGACTGTAGTGGACAGAATAAAGTGGAGACTATAGTGGAAAGACTAAAGTGGACAGAGAATAGTGGAAAGACTAAAGTGGAAAGACTAAACTGGACAGACTATAGTGGAAAGACTGAAGTGGACAGACTAAAGTGGAAAAAACTAAAGTGGAAAGACTAAAGTGGACAGACTATAGTGTAAAGATTATAGTGGAAAGACTGTAGTGGAAAGAATAAAGTGGAGACTATAGTGGAAAGACTAAAGTGGACAGAGAATAGTGGAAAGACTGAAGTGGACAGACTATAGTGGAAAGACTATAGTGGAAAGACTGTAGTGGACAGAATAAAGTGGAGACTACAGTGGAAAGACTAAAGTGGACAGTCTATAGTGGAAAGACAGAAGTGGAAAGACTAAAGTGGACAGAAGATAGTGGAAATGACTAAAGTGGAGAGACTAAAGTGGAAAGACTAAAGTGGACAGACTAAAGTCTAAAGACTAAAGTGGACAGAGAACAGTGGAAAGACTAAATTGGAAAGACTGTGGTGGACAGAATAAAGTGGAGACTACAGTGGAAAGACTATAGTGGAAAGACTAAAGTGGACTGACTATAGTGGAAAGACTAAAGTGGAAAGACTCAGTGGACAGACTAAAGTGTACACACTGAAGTGGACAGAATAAAGTGGAAAGACTAAAGTGGAAAGACTAAAGTGGATAGACTATAGTGGAAAGACTAAAGTCGAAAGACCAAAGTGGAAAGACTAAAGTGGAAAGACTAAAGTGGACAGACTAAAGTGGACAGACTATAGTGGAAAGACTAAAGTGGACAGACTAAAGTGGAAAGACTAAAGTGGAAAGACTAAAGTGGACAGACTATAGTGGAAAGACTATAGTGGACAGACTAAAGTGGAAAGACTAAAGTGGACAGACTAAAGTGGAAAGACTTTAGTGGAAAGACTAAGTGGACAGACTAAAGCGGAAAGACTAAAGTGGAAAGACTAAAGTGGACAGACTAAAGTGGAAAGACTAAAGTGGAAAGACTAAAGTGGACAGACTGTAGTGGAAGACTATAGTGGAAAGACTAAGTGGACAGACTAAAGCGGAAAGACTAAAGTGGAAAGACTAAAGGGGACAGACTATAGTGGAAAGATTAAAGTGGACAGACTAAAGTGGAAAAACTAAAGTGGAAAGACTAAAGTGGACAGACTATAGTGGAAAGACTGTTGTGGACAGAATAAAGTGGAGACTATAGTGGAAAGACTAAAGTGGAAAGACTAAAGTGGAAAGACTAAAGTGGACAGACTATAATGGAAAGACTAAAGTGGACAGACTAAAGTGGACAGACTAAAGTGGACAGACTAAAGTGGACAGACTAAAGTGGACAGACTAAAGCAGAAAAACTAAAGTGGAAAAATCAAAGTGGACAGACTATAGTGGAAAGACTAAAGTGGACGGACTAAAGTGGAAAGACTAAAGTGGAAAGACTAAAGTGGACAGACTATAGTGGAAAGACTATAGTGGAAAGACTGTCGTGGACAGAATAAAATGGAGACTATAGTGGAAAGACTAAAGTGGACAGAGAATAGTGAAAAGACTAAAGTGGACAGACTATAGTGGAAAGACTATAGTGGACAGACTAAAGTGGAAAGACTAAAGTGGAAAGACTGTAGTGGACAGAATAAAGTGGAGACTATAGTGGAAAGACTAAAGTGGAAAGACTAAAGTGGACAGACTATAGTGAAAAGACTATAGTGGACAGACTAAAGTGGAAAGACTAAAGTGGACAGACTAAAGTGGACAGACTTTAGTGGAAAGACTAATTGGACAGACTAAAGTGGAAAGACTAAAGTGGAAAGACTAAAGTGGACAGACTATAGTGGAAAGACTAAAGTGGACAGACTAAAGTGGAAAGACTAAAGTGGAAAGACTAAAGTGGACAGACTATAGTGGAAAGACGATAGTGGAAAGACTAAGTGGACAGACTAAAGCGGAAAGACTATAGTGGAAAGACTGTAGTGGACAGAATAAAGTGGAGACTATAGTGGAAAGACTAAAGTGGACAGACTATAGTAGAAAGACTGAAGTGGACAGACTAAAGTGGAAAGACTAAAGTGGACAGACTCTAGTGGAAAGACTGAAGCGGAAAGACTAAAGTGGACAGAGAGTAGTGGAAAGACTAAAATGGACAGACTATAGTGGAAAGACTATAGTGGAAAGACTGTAGTGGACAGAATAAAGGTGAGACTATAGTGGAAAGACTAAAGTGGACAGTCTATAGTGGAAAGACTAAAGTGGAAAGACTAAAGGGGACAGAAGATAGTGGAAATGACTAAAGTGGAAAGACTAAAGTGGAAAGACTCTAGTGGAAAGACTGAAGCGGAAAGACTAAAGTGGACAGAGAGTAGTGGAAAGACTAAAGTGGACAGACTATAGTGGAAAGACTAAAGTGGACAGACTAAAGTGGAAAGACTATAGTGGAAAGACTGTAGTGGACAGAATAAAGTGGAGACTATAGTGGAAAGACTAAAGTGGAAAGACTAAACTGGAAAGACTAAAGTGGACAAACTCTAGTGGAAAGACTGAAGCGGAAAGACTAAAGTGGACAGAGAGTAGTGGAAAGACTAAAGTGGACAGACTATAGTGGAAAGACTAAAGTGGACAGAAAGTGGAAAGACTATAGTGGAAAGACTGTAGTGGAAAGACAGAAGTGGACAGACTAAAGTGGAAAGACTAAAGTGGACAGACTATAGTGGAAAGACAGAAGTGGACAGACTAAGTGGAAAATCTAAAGTGGAAAGACTAAAGTGGACAGACTATAGTGGAAAGACTATAGTGGAAAGACTGTAGTTACATAATAAAGTGGAGACTATAGTGGAAAAACTAAAGTGGACAGACTAAAGTGGACAGACTCTAGTGGAAAGACTAAGTGTACAGACTAAAGCGGAAAGACTAAAGTGGAAAGACTAAAGTGGACAGACTATAGTGAAAAGACTGTAGTGGACAGAATAAAGTGGAGACTATAGTGGAAAGACTAAAGTGGACAGAGAATAGTGGAAAGACTAAAGTGGAAAGACTAAACTGGACAGACTATAGTGGAAAGACTGAAGTGGACAGACTAAAGTGGAAAAAACTAAAGTGGAAAGACTAAAGTGGACAGACTATAGTGGAAAGATTATAGTTGAAAGACTGTAGTGGAAAGAATAAAGTGGAGACTATAGTGGAAAGACTAAAGTGGACAGAGAATAGTGGAAAGACTGAAGTGGACAGACTATAGTGGAAAGACTATAGTGGAAAGACTGTAGTGGACAGAATAAAGTGGAGACTATAGTGGAAAGACTAAAGTGGACAGTCTATAGTGGAAAGACAGAAGTGGAAAGACTAAAGTGGATAGAAGATAGTGGAAATGACTAAAGTGGAAAGACTTAAGTGGAAAGACTAAATTGGAAAGACTGTGGTGGACAGAATAAAGTGGAGACTATAGTTGAAAGACTAAAGTGGAAAGACTAAAGTGGAGAGACTATAGTGGAAAGACTAAATTGGAAAGACTCAGTGGACCAACTAAAGTGTACACACTGAAGTGGACAGAATAAAGTGGAAAGACTAAAGTGGAAAAACTAAAGTGGATAGACTATAGTGGAAAGACTAAAGTCGAAAGACTAAAGTGGAAAGACTAAAGTGGACAGAGAATAGTGGAAAGACTAAAGTGGACAGACTATAGTGGAAAGACTAAAGTGGACAGACTAAAGTGGAAAGACTAAAGTGGAAAGACTAAAGAGGACAGACTAAAGTGGACAGACTCTAGTTGAAAGACTAAGTGGGCAGACTAAAGCGGAAAGACTAAAGTGGAAAGACTAAAGTGGACAGACTATAGTGGAAAGACTAAAGTGGACAGACTAAAGTGGAAAGACTAAAGTGGAAAGACTAAAGTGGACAGACTATAGTGGAAAGATTATAGTGGACAGACTAAAGTGGAAAGACTAAAGTGGACAGACTAAAGTGGAAAGACTTTAGTGGAAAGACTAAGTGGACAGACTAAAGCGGAAAGACTAAAGTGGAAAGACTAAAGTGGACAGACTAAAGTGGAAAGACTAAAGTGGAAAGACTAGAGTGGACAGACTATAGTGGAAGACTATAGTGGAAAGACTAAGTGGACAGACTAAAGCGGAAAGACTAAAGTGGAAAGACTAAAGGGGACAGACTATAGTGGAAAGATTAAAGTGGACAGACTAAAGTGGAAAAACTAAAGTGGAAAGACTAAAGTGGACAGTCTATAGTGGAAAGACAGAAGTGGAAAGACTAAAGTGGACAGACTCTAGTGGAAAGACTGAAGCGGAAAGACTATAGTGGACAGAGAGTAGTGGAAAGACTAAAGTGGACAGACTATAGTGGAAAGACTAAAGTGGACAGACTAAAGTGGAAAGACTATAGTGGAAAGACTGTAGTGGACAGAATAAAGTGGAGACTATAGTGGAAAGACTAAAGTGGACAGACTCTAGTGGAAAGACTAAGTGTACAGACTAAAGCGGAAAGACTAAAGTGGAAAGACTAAAGTGGACAGACTATAGTGGAAAGACTGTAGTGGACAGAATAAAGTGGAGACTATAGTGGAAAGACTAAAGTGGAAAGACTAAAGTGGACAGACTATAGTGGAAAGACAGAAGTGGACAGACTAAAGTGGAAAATCTAAAGTGGAAAGACTAAAGTGGACAGACTATAGTGGAAAGACTATAGTGGAAAGACTGTAGTTACATAATAAAGTGGAGACTATAAAGGGAAAACTAAAGTGGACAGACTAAAGTGGACAGACTCTAGTGGAAAGACTAAGTGTACAGACTAAAGCGGAAAGACTAAAGTGGAAAGACTAAAGTGGACAGACTATAGTGGAAAGACTGTAGTGGACAGAATAAAGTGGAGACTATAGTGGAAAGACTAAAGTGGACAGAGAATAGTGGAAAGACTAAAGTGGAAAGACTAAACTGGACAGACTATAGTGGAAAGACTGAAGTGGACAGACTAAAGTGGAAAAAACTAAAGTGGAAAGACTAAAGTGGACAGACTATAGTGTAAAGATTATAGTGGAAAGACTGTAGTGGAAAGAATAAAGTGGAGACTATAGTGGAAAGACTAAAGTGGACAGAGAATAGTGGAAAGACTGAAGTGGACAGACTATAGTGGAAAGACTATAGTGGAAAGACTGTAGTGGACAGAATAAAGTGGAGACTATAGTGGAAAGACTAAAGTGGACAGTCTATAGTGGAAAGACAGAAGTGGAAAGACTAAAGTGGACAGAAGATAGTGGAAATGACTAAAGTGGAAAGACTAAAGTGGAAAGACTAAAGTGGACAGACTAAAGTCTAAAGACTAAAGTGGACAGAGAACAGTGGAAAGACTAAATTGGAAAGACTGTGGTGGACAGAATAAAGTGGAGACTACAGTGGAAAGACTAAAGTGGAAAGACTAAAGTGGACTGACTATAGTGGAAAGACTAAAGTGGAAAGACTCAGTGGACAGACTAAAGTGTGCACACTGAAGTGGACAGAATAAAGTGGAAAGACTAAAGTGGAAAGACTAAAGTGGATAGACTATAGTGGAAAGACTAAAGTCGAAAGACCAAAGTGGAAAGACTAAAGTGGAAAGACTAAAGTGGACAGACTAAAGTGGACAGACTATAGTGGAAAGACTAAAGTGGACAGACTAAAGTGGAAAGACTAAAGTGGAAAGACTAAAGTGGACAGACTATAGTGGAAAGACTATAGTGGACAGACTAAAGTGGAAAGACTAAAGTGGACAGACTAAAGTGGAAAGACTTTAGTGGAAAGACTAAGTGGACAGACTAAAGCGGAAAGACTAAAGTGGAAAGACTAAAGTGGACAGACTAAAGTGGAAAGACTAAAGTGGAAAGACTAAAGTGGACAGACTGTAGTGGAAGACTATAGTGGAAAGACTAAGTGGACAGACTAAAGCGGAAAGACTAAAGTGGAGAGACTAAAGGGGACAGACTATAGTGGAAAAATTAAAGTGGACAGACTAAAGTGGAAAAACTAAAGTGGAAAGACTAAAGTGGACAGACTATAGTGGAAAGACTGTTGTGGACAGAATAAAGTGGAGACTATAGTGGAAAGACTAAAGTGGACAGTCTATAGTGGAAAGACAGAAGTGGAAAGACTAAAGTGGACAGAAGATAGTGGAAATGACTAAAGTGGAAAGACTAAAGTGGAAAGACTAAAGTGGACAGACTAAAGTCTAAAGACTAAAGTGGACAGACTCTAGTGGAAAGACTGAAGCGGAAAGACTATAGTGGACAGAGAGTAGTGGAAAGACTAAAGTGGACAGACTATAGTGGAAAGACTAAAGTGGACAGACTAAAGTGGAAAGACTATAGTGGAAAGACTGTAGTGGACAGAATAAAGTGGAGACTATAGTGGAAAGACTAAAGTGGAAAGACTAAAGTGGACAGACTATAGTAGAAAGACTGAAGTGGACAGACTAAAGTGGAAAGACTAAAGTGGACAGACTCTAGTGGAAAGACTGAAGCGGAGAGACTAAAGTGGACAGAGAGTAGTGGAAAGACTAAAGTGGACAGACTATAGTGGAAAGACTAAAGTGGACAGAAAGTGGAAAGACTATAGTGGAAAGACTGTAGTGAACAGAATAAAGTGGACAGACTAAAGTCTAAAGACTAAAGTGGACAGACTCTAGTAGAAAGACTGAAGTGGACAGACTAAAGTGGAAAGACTAAAGTTGACAGACTCTAGTGGAAAGACTGAAGCGGAAAGACTAAAGTGGACAGAGAGTAGTGGAAAGACTAAAGTGGACAGACTATAGTGGAAAGACTAAAGTGGACAGAAGATAGTGGAAATGACTAAAGTGGAAAGACTAAAGTGGAAAGACTAAAGTGGACAGATTAAAGTCTAAAGACTAAAGTGGACAGACTGTAGTGGAAAGACTGAAGCGGAAAGACTATAGTGGACAGAGAGTAGTGGAAAGACTAAAGTGGACAGACTATAGTGGAAAGACTAAAGTGGACAGATTAAAGTGGAAAGACTATAGTGGAAAGACTGTAGTGGACAAAATAAAGTGGAGACTATAGTGGAAAGACTAAAGTGGAAAGACTAAAGTGGACAGACTATAGTAGAAAGACTGAAGTGGACAGACTAAAGTGGAAAGACTAAAGTGGACAGACTCTAGTGGAAAGACTGAAGCGGAAAGACTAAAGTGGACAGAGAGTAGTGGAAAGACTAAAGTGGACAGACTAAAGCGGAAAGACTAAAGTGGAAAAACCAAAGTGGACAGACTATATTGGAAAGACTAAAGTGGAAAGACTAAAGTGGAAAGACTAAAGTGGAAAGACTATAGTGGACAGACTATAGTGGAAAGACTAAAGTGGACAGACTAAAGTGGAAAGACTAAAGTGGAAAGACTAAGGTGGACAGACTATAGTGGAAAGACTAAAGTGGACAGAGAATAGTGGAAAGACTAAAGTGGACAGACTATAGTGGAAAGACTAAAGTGGACAGACTAAAGTGGAAAGACTAAAGTGGAAAGACTAAAGTGGACAGACTATAGCGGAAAGACTATAGTGGAAAGACTGTAGTGGACAGAATAAAGTGGAGAGTATAGTGGAAAGACTAAAGTGGACAGAGAATAGTGGAAAGACTAAAGTGGACAGACTATAGTGGAAAGACTATAGTTAAGAGACTGTAGTGGACAGAGAATAGTGGAGACTATAGTGGAAAGACTAAAGTGGAAAGACTAAAGTGGACAGACTATAGTGGAAAGACTGAAGTGGAAAGACTCAGTGGACAGACTAAAGTGTACACACTGAAGTGGACAGAATAAAGTGGAAAGACTAAAGTGGAAAGACTAAAGTGGACAAACTATAGTGGAAAGACTAAAGTGGACAGACTAAAGTGGAAAGACTAAAGTGGACAGAGAATAGTGGAAAGACTGAAGTGGACAGACTATAGTGGAAAGACTATAGTGGAAAGACTGTAGTGGACAGAATAAAGTGGAGACTATAGTGGAAAGACTAAAGTGGACAGAGAATAGTGGAAAGACTAAATTGGAAAGACTGTGGTGGACAGAATAGAGTGGAGACTACAGTGGAAAGACTAAAGTGGAAAGACTAAAGTGGACAGACTATAGTGGAAAGACTAAAGTGGAAAGACTCAGTGGACAGACTAAAGTGTACACACTGAAGTGGACAGAATAAAGTGGAAAGACTAAAGTGGAAAGACTAAAGTGGATAGACTATAGTGGAAAGACTAAAGTCGAAAAACTAAAGTGGAAAGACTAAAGTGGACAGAGAATAGTGGAAAGACTAAAGTGGACAGACTATAGTGGAAAGACTAAAGTGGACAGACTAAAGTGGAAAGACTAAAGTGGAAAGACTAAAGTGGACAGACTAAAGTGGACAGACTCTAGTGGAAAGACTAAGTGGGCAGACTAAAGCGGAAAGACTAAAGTGGAAAGACTAAAGTGGACAGACTATAGTGGGAAGACTAAAGTGGACAGACTAAAGTGGAAAGACTAAAGTGGAAAGACTAAAGTGGAAAGACTAAAGTGGACAGACTATAGTGGAAAGACTATAGTGGACAGACTAAAGTGGAAAGACTATAGTGGAAAGACTAAAGTGGACAGACTAAAGTGGAAAGACTAAAGTGGAAAGACTAAAGTGGAAAGACTAAAGTGGACAGACTAAAGTGGACAGACTCTAGTGGGAAGAGTAAGTGGACAGACTAAAGCGGAAAGACTAAAGTGGAAAGACTAAAGTGGACAGACTATAGTGGAAAGACTATAGTGGATAGACTAAAGTGGAAAGACTAAATTGGAAAGACTGTAGTGGACAGAATAAAGTGGAGACTATAGTGGAAAGACTAAAGTGGACAGACTAAAGTGGAAAGACTAAAGTGGAAAGACTAAAGTGGACAGACTATAGTGGAAAGACTATAGTGGACAGACTAAAGTGGAAAGACTAAAGTGGACAGACTAAAGTGGACAGACTTTAATGGAAAGACTAAGTGGACAGACTAAAGCGAAAAGACTAAAGTGGAAAGACTAAAGTGGACAGACTATAGTGGAAAGACTAAAGTGGACAGACTAAAGTGGAAAGACTAAAGTGGAAAGACTAAAGTGGACAGACTATAGTGGAAAGACTATAGTGGAAAGATTAAGTGGACAGACTAAAGCGGAAAGACTATAGTGGAAATACTGTAGTGGACAGAATAAAGTGGAGACTATAGTGGAAAGACTAAAGTGGAAAGACTAAGGTGGACAGACTATAGTAGAAAGAGTCAAGTGGACAGACTAAAGTGGAAAGACTAAAGTGGACAGACTGTAGTGGAAAGACTGAAGCGGAAAGACTAAAGTGGACAGAGAGTAGTGGAAAGATTAAAGTGGACAGACTATAGTGGAAAGACTATAGTGGAAAGACTGTAGTGGACAGAATAAAGTGGAGACTATAGTGGAAAGACTAAAGTGGACAGTCTATAGTGGAAAGACTAAAGTGGAAAGACTAAAGTGGACAGAAGATAGTGGAAATGACTAAAGTGGAAAGACTAAAGTGGAAAGACTAAAGTGTACAGACTAAAGTCTCAAGACTAAAGTGGACAGACTCTAGTGGAAAGACTGAAGCGGAAAGACTAAAGTGGACAGAGAGTAGTGGAAAGACTAAAGTGGACAGACTATAGTGGAAAGACTAAATTGGACAGACTAAAGTGGAAAGACTATAGTGGAAAGACTGTAGTGGACAGAATAAAGTGGAGACTATAGTGCAAAGACTAAAGTGGAAAGACTAAAGTGGACAGACTATAGTGGAAAGACTATAGTGGAAAGACTGTAGTGGACAGAATAAAGTGGAGACTATAGTGGAAAGACTAAAGTGGACAGTCTATAGTGGAAAGACTAAAGTGGAAAGACTAAAGTGGACAGAAGATAGTGGAAATGACTAAAGTGGAAAGATTAAAGTGGAAAGACTAAAGTGGACAGACTAAAGTCTAAAGACTAAAGTGGACAGACTCTAGTGGAAAGACTGAAGCGGAAAGACTAAAGTGGACAGAGACTAGTGGAAAGACTAAATTGGACAGACTATAGTGGAAAGACTAAAGTGGACAGACTAAAGTGGAAAGACTATAGTGGAAAGACTGTAGTGGACAGAATAAAGTGGAGACTATAGTGGAAAGACTAAAGTGGAAAGACTAAAGTGGACAGACTATAGTAGAAAGACTGAAGTGGACAGACTAAAGTGGAAAGACTAAAGTGGACAGACTCTAGTGGAAAGACTGAAGCGGAAAGACTAAAGTGGACAGAGAGTAGTGGAAAGACTAAAGTGGACAGACTATAGTGGAAAGACTAAAGTGGACAGACTATAGTGGAAAGACTAAAGTGGACAGCCTAAAGTGGCAAGACTAAAGTGGAAAGACTAAATTGGACAGAAGATAGTGGAAGTGACTAAAGTGGAAAGATTAAAGTGGAAAGACTAAAGTGGACAGACTAAAGTCTAAAGACTAAAGTGGACAGACTCTAGTGGAAAGACTGAAGCGGAAAGACTAAAGTGGACAGAGAGTAGTGGAAAGACTAAAGTGGACAGACTAAAGTGGAAAGACTATAGTGAAAAGACTGTAGTGGACAGAATAAAGTGGAGACTATAGTGGAAAGACTAAAGTGGAAAGACTAAAGTGGACAGACTATAGTGGAAAGACTAAAGTGGACAGACTATAGTGGAAAGACTAAAGTGGACAGCCTAAAGTAGAAAGACTAAAGTGGAAAGACTAAATTGGACAGAAGATAGTGGAAGTGACTAAAGTGGAAAGACTAAAGTGGACAGACTAAAGTGGAAAGACTAAAGTGGAAAGACTAAAGTGGACAGACTAAAGCAGAAAGACTAAAGTGGAAAAACCAAAGTGGACAGACTATAGTGGAAAGACTAATGTGGACGGACTAAAGTGGAAAGACTGTAGTGGACAGAATAAAGTGGAGACTATAGTGGAAAGACTAAAGTGGACAGAGAATAGTGGAAAGACTAAAGTGGACAGACTATAGTGGAAAGACTAAAGTGGACAGACTAAAGTGGAAAGACTAAAGTGGAAAGACTAAAGTGGAAAGACTAAAGTGGACAGACTAAAGTGGACAGACTCTAGTGGGAAGAGTAAGTGGACAGACTAAAGCGGAAAGACTAAAGTGGAAAGACTAATGTGGACAGACTATAGTGGAAAGACTATAGTGGACAGACTAAAGTGGAAAGACTAAAGTGGAAAGACTGTAGTGGACAGAATAAAGTGGAGACTATAGTGGAAAGACTAAAGTGGACAGACTAAAGTGGAAAGACTAAAGTGGAAAGACTAAAGTGGACAGACTATAGTGGAAAGACCATAGTGGACAGACTAAAGTGGAAAGACTAAAGTGGAAAGACTAAAGTGGACTGACTATAGTGGAAAGACTAAAGTGGACAGACTAAAGTGGAAAGACTAAAGTGGAAAGACTAAAGTGGACAGACTATAGTGGAAAGACTATAGTGGAAAGATTAAGTGGACAGACTAAAGCGGAAAGACTATAGTGGAAATACTGTAGTGGACAGAATAAAGTGGAGACTATAGTGGAAAGACTAAAGTGGAAAGACTAAGGTGGACAGACTATAGTAGAAAGACTCAAGTGGACAGACTAAAGTGGAAAGACTAAAGTGGACAGACTCTAGTGGAAAGACTGAAGCGGAAAGACTAAAGTGGACAGAGAGTAGTGGAAAGATTAAAGTGGACAGACTATAGTGGAAAGACTATAGTGGAAAGACTGTAGTGGACAGAATAAAGTGGAGACTATAGTGGAAAGACTAAAGTGGACAGTCTATAGTGGAAAGACTAAAGTGGAAAGACTAAAGTGGACAGAAGATAGTGGAAATGACTAAAGTGGAAAGACTAAAGTGGAAAGACTAAAGTGTACAGACTAAAGTCTCAAGACTAAAGTGGACAGACTCTAGTGGAAAGACTAAATTGGACAGACTAAAGTGGAAAGACTATAGTGGAAAGACTGTAGTGGACAGAATAAAGTGGAGACTATAGTGGAAAGACTAAAGTGGAAAGACTAAAGTGGACAGACTATAGTAGAAAGACTGAAGTGGACAGACTAAAGTGGAAAGACTAAAGTGGACAGACTCTAGTGGAAAGACTGAAGCGGAAAGACTAAAGTGGACAGAGAGTAGTGGAAAGACTAAAGTGGACAGACTATAGTGGAAAGACTAAAGTGGACAGAAAGTGGAAAGACTATAGTGGAAAGGCTGTAGTGGACAGAATAAAGTGGAGACTATAGTGGAAAGACTAAAGTGGAAAGACTAAAGTGGACAGACTATAGTGGAAAGACTGAAGTGGACAGACTAAAGTGGAAAAACTAAAGTGGAAAGACTAAAGTGGACAGACTATAGTGGAAAGACTATAGTGGAAAGACTGTGGTGGACATAATAAAGTGGAGACTATAGTGGAAAGACTGAAGTGGACAGACTAAAGTGGAAAAACTAAAGTGGAAAGACTAAAGTGGACAGACTATAGTGGAAAGACTATAGTGGAAAGACTGTAGTGGACATAATAAAGTGGAGACTATAGTGGAAAGACTAAAGTGGACAGACTAAAGTGGAAAGACTAAAGTGGAAAGACTATAGTGGAAAGACTGTAGTGGACAGAATAAAGTGGAGACTATAGTGGAAAGACTAAAGTGGACAGAGAATAGTGGAAAGACTAAAGTGGAAAGACTAAACTGGACAGACTATAGTGGAAAGACTGAAGTGGACAGACTAAAGTGGAAAAAAACTAAAGTGGAAAGACTAAAGTGGACAGACTATAGTGGAAAGATTATAGTGGAAAGACTGTAGTGGAAAGAATAGAGTGGAGAATATAGTGGAAAGACTAAAGTGGACAGAGAATAGTGGAAAGACTGAAGTGGACAGACTATAGTGGAAAGACTATAGTGGAAAGACTGTAGTGGACAGAATAAAGTGGAGACTATAGTGGAAAGACTAAAGTGGACAGAGAACAGTGGAAAGACTAAATTGGAAAGACTGTGGTGGACAGAATAAAGTGGAGACTATAGTGGAAAGACTAAAGTGGAAAGACTAAAGTGGACAGACTATAGTGGAAAGACTAAAGTGGAAAGACTCAGTGGACAGACTAAAGTGTACACACTGAAGTGGACAGAATAAAGTGGAAAGACTAAAGTGGAAAGACTAAAGTGGATAGACTATAGTGGAAAGACTAAAGTCGAAAGACTAAAGTGGAAAGACTAAAGTGGACGGAGAATAGTGGAAAGACTAACGTGGACAGACTATAGTGGAAAGACTAAAGTGGACAGACTAAAGTGGAAAGACTAAAGTGGAAAGACTAAAGTGGAAAGACTAAAGTGGACAGACTATAGTGGAAAGACTATAGTGGACAGACTAAAGTGGAAAGACTAATGTGGACAGACTAAAGTGGACAGACTTTAGTCTTTAGTCTAAATTGGAAAGACTGTGGTGGACAGAATAAAGTGGAGACTATAGTGGAAAGACTAAAGTGGAAAGACTAAAGTGGACAGACTATAGTGGAAAGACTAAAGTGGAAAGACTCAGTGGACAGACTAAAGTGTACACACTGAAGTGGACAGAATAAAGTGGAAAGACTAAAGTGGACAGACTATAGTGAAAAGACTAAAGTGGACAGACTAAAGTGGAAAGACTAAAGTGGAAAGACTAAAGTGGACAGACTATAGTGGAAAGACTATAGTGGAAAGACTGAGAGGACAGACTAAAGCGGAAAGACTAAAGTGGAAAGACTAAAGTGGACAGACTATAGTGGAAAGATTAAAGTGGACAGACTAAAGTGGAAAGACTAAAGTGGAAAGACTAAAGTGGAGAGACTATAGTGGAAAGACTATAGTGGAAAGACTGTAGTGGACAGAATAAAGGTGAGACTATAGTGGAAAGACTAAAGTGGACAGTCTATAGTGGAAAGACTAAAGTGGAAAGACTAAAGTGGACAGAAGATAGTGGAAATGACTAAAGTGGAAAGACTAAAGTGTACAGACTAAAGTCTAAAGACTAAAGTGGACAGACTCTAGTGGAAAGACAGAAGCGGAAAGACTAAAGTGGACAGAGAGTAGTGGACAGACTAAAGTGGACAGACTATAGTGGAAAGACTAAAGTGGACAGACTAAAGTGGAAAGACTATAGTGGAAAGACTGTAGTGGACAGAATAAAGTGGAGACTATAGTGGAAAGACTAAAGTGGAAAGACTAAAGTGGACAGACTATAGTAGAAAGACTGAAGTGGACAGACTAAAGTGGAAAGACTAAAGTGGACAGACTCTAGTGGAAAGACTGAAGCGGAAAGACTAAAGTGGACAGAGAGTAGTGGAAAGACTAAAGTGGACAGACTATAGTGGAAAGACTAAAGTGGACAGAAAGTGGAAAGACTATAGTGGAAAGACTGTAGTGGAAAGACAGTAGTGGACAGACTAAAGTGGAAAGACTAAAGTGGACAGACTATAGTGGAAAGACAAAAGTGGACAGACTAAAGTGGAAAATCTAAAGTGGAAAGACTAAAGTGGACAGACTATAGTGGAAAGACTATAGTGGAAAGACTGTAGTTACATAATAAAGTGGAGACTATAGTAGAAAAACTAAAGTGGACAGACTAAAGTGGACAGACTCTAGTGGAAAGACTAAGTGTACAGACTAAAGCGGAAAGACTAAAGTGGAAAGACTAAAGTGGACAGACTAAAGTGGACCTACTCTAGTGGAAAGACTAAGTGGACAGACTAAAGCGGAAAGACTAAAGTGGAAAGACTAAAGTGGACAGACTATAGTGGAAAGACTATAGTGGACGGACTAAAGTGGAACGACTAAAGTGAAAAGACTAAAGTGGAAAGACTAAAGTGGACAGACTAAAGTGGACAGACTCTAGTGGAAAGACTAAGTGGACAGACTAAAGTAGAAAGACTAAAGTGGAGAGACTATAGTGGACAGAATAAAGTGGAGACTATAGTGGAAAGACTAAAGTGGACAGACTAAAGTGGACAGACTCTAGTGGAAAGACTAAGTGGACAGACTAAAGTAGAAAGACTAAAGTGGAAAGACTAAAGTGGACAGACTATAGTGGAAAGACTAAAGTGGACAGACTAAAGTGGAAAGACTAAAGTGGACAGACTAAAGTGGACAGACTCTAGTGGAAAGACTAAGTGGACAGACTAAACTGGACAGACTATAGTGGAAAGACTGAAGTGGACAGACTAAAGTGGAAAAACTAAAGTGGAAAGACTAAAGTGGAAAGACTATAGTGGAAATATTATAGTGGAAAGACTGTAGTGGAAAGAATACAGTGGAGACTATAGTGGAAAGACTAAAGTGGACAGAGAATAGTGGAAAGACTGAAGTGGACAGACTATTGTGGTAAGACTATAGTGGAAAGACTGTAGTGGACAGAATAAAGTGGAGACTATAGTGGAAAGACTAAAGTGGACAGAGAATAGGGGAAAGACTAAATTGGAAAGACTGTGGTGGACAGAATAAAGTGGAGACTATAGTGGAAAGACTAAATTGGAAAGACTAAAGTGGACAGACTATAGTGGAAAGACTAAAGTGGAAAGACTCAGTGGACAGACTAAAGTGTACACACTGAAGTGGACAGAATAAAGTGGAAAGACTAAAGTGGAAAGACTAAAGTGGATAGACCATAGTGGAAAGACTAAAGTCGAAAGACTAAAGTGGAAAGACTAAAGTGGACAGAGAATAGTGGAAAGACTAAAGTGAACAGACTATAGTGGAAAGACTAAAGTGGACAGACTAAAGTGGAAAGACTAAAGTGGAAAGACTAAATTGGACAGACTAAAGTGGACAGACTCTAGTGGAAAGAATAAGCGGGCAGACTAAAGCGGAAAGACTAAAGTGGAAAGACTAAAGTGGAAAGACTAAAGTGGAAAGACTAAAGTGGACAGACTATAGTGGACAGACTAAAGTGGACAGACTTTAGTGGAAAGACTAAGTGGACAGACTAAAGCGGAAAGACTAAACTGGAAAGACTAAAGTGGACAGACTATAGTGGAAAGACTAAAGTGGACAGACTAAAGTGGAAAGACTAAAGTGGAAAGACTAAAGTGGACAGACTATAGTGGAAAGACTATAGTGGAAAGACTAAGTGGACAGACTAAAGCGGAAAGACTAAAGTGGAAAGACTAAAGTGGACAGACTATAGTGGAAAGATTAAAGTGGACAGACTAAAGTGGAAAGACTAAAGTGGAAAGACTAAAGTGGACAGACTATATTGGAAAGACTATAGTGGAAAGACTGTAGTGGACAGAATAAAGTGGAGACTATAGTGGAAAGACTAAAGTGGACAGTCTATAGTGGAAAGACTAAAGTGGAAAGACTAAAGTGGACAGAAGATAGTGGAAATGACTAAAGTGGAAAGACTAAAGTGGACAGACTAAAGTCTAAAGACTAAAGTGGACAGACTCTAGTGGAAAGACTGAAGCGGAAAGACTAAAGTGGACAGAGAGTAGTGGAAAGACTAAAGTGGACCGACTATAGTGGAAAGACTAAAGTGGACAGACAAAAGTGGAAATACTATAGGGGAAAGACTGTAGTGGACAGAATAAAGTGGAGATTATAGTGGAAAGACTAAAGTGGAAAATCTAAAGTGGACCGACTATAGTAGAAAGACTGAAGTGGACAGACTAAAGTGGAAAGACTAAAGTGGAAAGACTAAAGTGGACAGACTATAGTGGAAAGACTATAGTGGAAAGACTGTAGTGGACAGAATAAAGGTGAGACTATAGTGGAAAGACTAAAGTGGACAGTCTATAGTGGAAAGACTAAAGTGGAAAGACTAAAGTGGACAGAAGATAGTGGAAATGACTAAAGTGGAAAGACTAAAGTGTACAGACTAAAGTCTAAAGACTAAAGTGGACAGACTCTAGTGGAAAGACTGAAGCGGAAAGACTAAAGTGGACAGAGAGTAGTGGACAGACTAAAGTGGACAGACTATAGTGGAAAGACTAAAGTGGACAGACTAAAGTGGAAAGACTATAGTGGAAAGACTGTAGTGGACAGAATAAAGTGGAGACTATAGTGGAAAGACTAAAGTGGAAAGACTAAAGTGGACAGACTATAGTAGAAAGACTGAAGTGGACAGACTAAAGTGGAAAGACTAAAGTGGACAGACTCTAGTGGAAAGACTGAAGCGGAAAGACTAAAGTGGACAGAGAGTAGTGGAAAGACTAAAGTGGACAGACTATAGTGGAAAGACTAAAGTGGACAGAAAGTGGAAAGACTATAGTGGAAAGACTGTAGTGGAAAGACAGTAGTGGACAGACTAAAGTGGAAAGACTAAAGTGGACAGACTATAGTGGAAAGACAAAAGTGGACAGACTAAAGTGGAAAATCTAAAGTGGAAAGACTAAAGTGGACAGACTATAGTGGAAAGACTATAGTGGAAAGACTGTAGTTACATAATAAAGTGGAGACTATAGTGGAAAAACTAAAGTGGACAGACTAAAGTGGACAGACTCTAGTGGAAAGACTAAGTGTACAGACTAAAGCGGAAAGACTAAAGTGGAAAGACTAAAGTGGACAGACTAAAGTGGACCTACTCTAGTGGAAAGACTAAGTGGACAGACTAAAGCGGAAAGACTAAAGTGGAAAGACTAAAGTGGACAGACTATAGTGGAAAGACTATAGTGGACGGACTAAAGTGGAACGACTAAAGTGAAAAGACTAAAGTGGAAAGACTGTAGTGGACAGAATAAAGTGGAGACTATAGTGGAAAGACTAAAGTGGACAGACTAAAGTGGACAGACTCTAGTGGAAAGACTAAGTTGACAGACTAAAGTAGAAAGACTAAAGTGGAGAGACTATAGTGGACAGAATAAAGTGGAGACTATAGTGGAAAGACTAAAGTGGACAGACTAAAGTGGACAGACTCTAGTGGAAAGACTAAGTGGACAGACTAAAGTAGAAAGACTAAAGTGGAAAGACTAAAGTGGACAGACTATAGTGGAAAGACTAAAGTGGACAGACTAAAGTGGAAAGACTAAAGTGGACAGACTAAAGTGGACAGACTCTAGTGGAAAGACTAAGTGGACAGACTAAACTGGACAGACTATAGTGGAAAGACTGAAGTGGACAGACTAAAGTGGAAAAACTAAAGTGGAAAGACTAAAGTGGAAAGACTATAGTGGAAATATTATAGTGGAAAGACTGTAGTGGAAAGAATACAGTGGAGACTATAGTGGAAAGACTAAAGTGGACAGAGAATAGTGGAAAGACTGAAGTGGACAGACTATTGTGGTAAGACTATAGTGGAAAGACTGTAGTGGACAGAATAAAGTGGAGACTATAGTGGAAAGACTAAAGTGGACAGAGAATAGGGGAAAGACTAAATTGGAAAGACTGTGGTGGACAGAATAAAGTGGAGACTATAGTGGAAAGACTAAATTGGAAAGACTAAAGTGGACAGACTATAGTGGAAAGACTAAAGTGGAAAGACGCAGTGGACAGACTAAAGTGTACACACTGAAGTGGACAGAATAAAGTGGAAAGACTAAAGTGGAAAGACTAAAGTGGATAGACCATAGTGGAAAGACTAAAGTCGAAAGACTAAAGTGGAAAGACTAAAGTGGACAGAGAATAGTGGAAAGACTAAAGTGGACAGACTATAGTGGAAAGACTAAAGTGGACAGACTAAAGTGGAAAGACTAAAGTGGAAAGACTAAATTGGACAGACTAAAGTGGACAGACTCTAGTGGAAAGAATAAGCGGGCAGACTAAAGCGGAAAGACTAAAGTGGAAAGACTAAAGTGGACAGACTATAGTGGAAAGACTAAAGTGGACAGACTAAAGTGGAAAGACTAAAGTGGAAAGACTAAAGTGGAAAGACTAAAGTGGACAGACTATAGTGGACAGACTAAAGTGGACAGACTTTAGTGGAAAGACTAAGTGGACAGACTAAAGCGGAAAGACTAAAGTGGAAAGACTAAAGTGGACAGACTATAGTGGAAAGACTAAAGTGGACAGACTAAAGTGGAAAGACTAAAGTGGAAAGACTAAAGTGGACAGACTATAGTGGAAAGACTATAGTGGAAAGACTAAGTGGACAGACTAAAGCGGAAAGACTAAAGTGGAAAGACTAAAGTGGACAGACTATAGTGGAAAGATTAAAGTGGACAGACTAAAGTGGAAAGACTAAAGTGGAAAGACTAAAGTGGACAGACTATAGTGGAAAGACTATAGTGGAAAGACTGTAGTGGACAGAATAAAGTGGAGACTATAGTGGAAAGACTAAAGTGGACAGTCTATAGTGGAAATGACTAAAGTGGAAAGACTAAAGTGGAAAGACTAAAGTGGACAGACTAAAGTCTAAAGACTAAAGTGGACAGACTCTAGTGGAAAGACTGAAGCGGAAAGACTAAAGTGGACAGAGAGTAGTGGAAAGACTAAAGTGGACCGACTATAGTGGAAAGACTAAAGTGGACAGACAAAAGTGGAAATACTATAGGGGAAAGACTGTAGTGGACAGAATAAAGTGGAGATTATAGTGGAAAGACTAAAGTGGAAAATCTAAAGTGGACCGACTATAGTAGAAAGACTGAAGTGGACAGACTAAAGTGGAAAGACTAAAGTGGACAGACTCTAGTGGAAAGACTGAAGCGGAAAGACTAAAGTGGACAGAGAGTAGTGGAAAGACTAAAGTGGACAGACTATAGTGGAAAGACTAAAGTGGACAGAAAGTGGAAAGACTATAGTGGAAAGACTGTAGTGGACAGAAGAAAGTGGAGACTAAAGTGGAAAGACTAAAGTGGAAAGACTAAAGTGGAAAGACTAAAGTGGACAGACTATAATGGAAAGACTAAAGTGGACAGACTATAGTGGAAAGAATAAAGGGGACAGCCTAAAGTGGAAAGACTAAATTGGACAGAAGATAGTGGAAATGACTAAAGTGGAAAGACTAAAGTGGACAGACTAAAGTGGACAGACTAAAGTGGACAGACTAAAGCAGAAAAACTAAAGTGGAAAAATCAAAGTGGACAGACTATAGTGGAAAGACTAAAGTGGACGGACTAAAGTGGAAAGACTAAAGTGGAAAGACTAAAGTGGACAGACTATAGTGGAAAGACTATAGTGGAAAGACTGTAGTGGACAGAATAAAGTGGAGACTATAGTGGAAAGACTAAAGTGGACAGAGAATAGTGGAAAGACTAAAGTGGACAGACTATAGTGGAAAGACTATAGTGGAGAGACTAAAGTGGAAAGACTAAAGTGGAAAGACTGTAGTGGACAGAATAAAGTGGAGACTATAGTGGAAAGACTAAAGTGGACAGACTAAAGTGGAAAGACTAAAGTGGAAAGACTAAAGTGGACAGACTATAGTGGAAAGACTATAGTGGACAGACTAAAGTGGAAAGACTAAAGTGGACAGACTAAAGTGGACAGACTTTAGTGGAAAGACTAATTGGACAGACTAAAGTGGAAAGACTAAAGTGGAAAGACTAAAGTGGACAGACTATAGTGGAAAGACTAAAGTGGACAGACTAAAGTGGAAAGACTAAAGTGGAAAGATTAAAGTGGACAGACTATAGTGGAAAGACGATAGTGGAAAGACTAAGTGGACAGACTAAAGCGGAAAGACTATAGTGGAAAGACTGTAGTGGACAGAATAAAGTGGAGACTATAGTGGAAAGACTAAAGTGGAAAGACTAAAGTGGACAGACTATAGTAGAAAGACTGAAGTGGACAGACTAAAGTGGAAAGACTAAAGTGGACAGACTCTAGTGGAAAGACTGAAGCGGAAAGACTAAAGTGGACAGAGAGTAGTGGAAAGACTAAAATGGACAGACTATAGTGGAAAGAATATAGTGGAAAGACTGTAGTGGACAGAATAAAGGTGAGACTATAGTGGAAAGACTAAAGTGGACAGTCTATAGTGGAAAGACTAAAGTGGAAAGACTAAAGGGGACAGAAGATAGTGGAAATGACTAAAGTGGAAAGACTAAAGTGGAAAGACTCTAGTGGAAAGACTGAAGCGGAAAGACTAAAGTGGACAGAGAGTAGTGGAAAGACTAAAGTGGACAGACTATAGTGGAAAGACTAAAGTGGACAGACTAAAGTGGAAAGACTATAGTGGAAAGACTGTAGTGGACAGAATAAAGTGGAGACTATAGTGGAAAGACTAAAGTGGAAAGACTAAAGTGGACAGACTATAGTAGAAAGACTGAAGTGGACAGACTAAACTGGAAAGACTAAAGTGGACAGACTCTAGTGGAAAGACTGAAGCGGAAAGACTAAAGTGGACAGAGAGTAGTGGAAAGACTAAAGTGGACAGACTATAGTGGAAAGACTAAAGTGGACAGAAAGTGGAAAGACTATAGTGGAAAGACTGTAGTGGAAAGACAGAAGTGGACAGACTAAAGTGGAAAGACTAAAGTGGACAGACTATAGTGGAAAGACAGAAGTGGACAGACTAAAGTGGAAAATCTAAAGTGGAAAGACTAAAGTGGACAGACTATAGTGGAAAGACTATAGTGGAAAGACCGTAGTTACATAATAAAGTGGAGACTATAGTGGAAAAACTAAAGTGGACAGACTAAAGTGGACAGACTCTAGTGGAAAGACTAAGTGTACAGACTAAAGCGGAAAGACTAAAGTGGAAAGACTAAAGTGGACAGACTATAGTGAAAAGACTGTAGTGGACAGAATAAAGTGGAGACTGTAGTGGAAAGACTAAAGTGGACAGAGAATAGTGGAAAGACTAAAGTGGAAAGACTAAACTGGACAGACTATAGTGGAAAGACTGAATTGGACAGACTAAAGTGGAAAAAACTAAAGTGGAAAGACTAAAGTGGACAGACTATAGTGGAAAGATTATAGTTGAAAGACTGTAGTGGAAAGAATAAAGTGGAGACTATAGTGGAAAGACTAAAGTGGACAGAGAATAGTGGAAAGACTGAAGTGGACAGACTATAGTGGAAAGACTATAGTGGAAAGACTGTAGTGGACAGAATAAAGTGGAGACTATAGTGGAAAGACTAAAGTGGACAGTCTATAGTGGAAAGACAGAAGTGGAAAGACTAAAGTGGACAGAAGATAGTGGAAATGACTAAAGTGGAAAGACTAAAGTGGAAAGACTAAATTGGAAAGACTGTGGTGGACAGAATAAAGTGGAGACTACAGTGGAAAGACTAAAGTGGAAAGACTAAAGTGGAGAGACTATAGTGGAAAGACGAAAGTGGAAAGACTCAGTGGACAAACTAAAGTGTACACACTGAAGTGGACAGAATAAAGTGGAAAGACTAAAGTGGAAAAACTAAAGTGGATAGACTATAGTGGAAAGACTAAAGTCGAAAGACTAAAGTGGAAAGACTAAAGTGGACAGAGAATAGTGGAAAGACTAAAGTGGACAGACTATAGTGGAAAGACTAAAGTGGACAGACTAAAGTGGAAAGACTAAAGTGGAAAGACTAAAGAGGACAGACTAAAGTGGACAGACTCTAGTTGAAAGACTAAGTGGGCAGACTAAAGCGGAAAGACTAAAGTGGAAAGACTAAAGTGGACAGACTATAGTGGAAAGACTAAAGTGGACAGACTAAAGTGGAAAGACTAAAGTGGAAAGGCTAAAGTGGACAGACTATAGTGGAAAGACTATAGTGGACAGACTAAAGTGGAAAGACTAAAGTGGACAGACTAAAGTGGAAAGACTTTAGTGGAAAGACTAAGTGGACAGACTAAAGCGGAAAGACTAAAGTGGAAAGACTAAAGTGGACAGACTAAAGTGGAAAGACTAAAGTGGAAAGACTAGAGTGGACAGACTATAGCGGAAGACTATAGTGGAAAGACTAAGTGGACAGACTAAAGCGGAAAGACTAAAGTGGAAAGACTAAAGGGGACAGACTATAGTGGAAAGATTAAAGTGGACAGACTAAAGTGGAAAAACTAAAGTGGAAAGACTAAAGTGGACAGTCTATAGTGGAAAGACAGAAGTGGAAAGACTAAAGTGGACAGACTCTAGTGGAAAGACTGAAGCGGAAAGACTATAGTGGACAGAGAGTAGTGGAAAGACTAAAGTGGACAGACTATAGTGGAAAGACTAAAGTGGACAGACTAAAGTGGAAAGACTATAGTGGAAAGACTGTAGTGGACAGAATAAAGTGGAGACTATAGTGGAAAGACTAAAGTGGACAGACTCTAGTGGAAAGACTAAGTGTACAGACTAAAGCGGAAAGACTAAAGTGGAAAGACTAAAGTGGACAGACTATAGTGGAAAGACTTTAGTGGACAGAATAAAGTGGAGACTATAGTGGAAAGACTAAAGTGGAAAGACTAAAGTGGACAGACTATAGTGGAAAGACAGAAGTGGACAGACTAAAGTGGAAAATCTAAAGTGGAAAGACTAAAGTGGACAGACTATAGTGGAAAGACTATAGTGGAAAGACTGTAGTTACATAATAAAGTGGAGACTATAAAGGGAAAACTAAAGTGGACAGACTAAAGTGGACAGACTCTAGTGGAAAGACTAAGTGTACAGACTAAAGCGGAAAGACTAAAGTGGAAAGACTAAAGTGGACAGACTATAGTGGAAAGACTGTAGTGGACAGAATAAAGTGGAGACTATAGTGGAAAGACTAAAGTGGACAGAGAATAGTGGAAAGACTAAAGTGGAAAGACTAAACTGGACAGACTATATTGGAAAGACTGAAGTGGACAGACTAAAGAGGAAATAACTAAAGTGGAAAGACTAAAGTGGACAGACTATAGTGTAAAGATTATAGTGGAAAGACTGTAGTGGAAAGAATAAAGTGGAGACTATAGTGGAAAGACTAAAGTGGACAGAGAATAGTGGAAAGACTGAAGTGGACAGACTATAGTGGAAAGACTATAGTGGAAAGACTGTAGTGGACAGAATAAAGTGGAGACTATAGTGGAAAGACTAAAGTGGACAGTCTATAGTGGAAAGACAGAAGTGGAAAGACTAAAGTGGACAGAAGATAGTGGAAATGACTAAAGTGGAAAGACTAAAGTGGAAAGACTAAAGTGGACAGACTAAAGTCTAAAGACTAAATTGGAAAGACTGTGGTGGACAGAATAAAGTGGAGACTACAGTGGAAAGACTAAAGTGGAAAGACTAAAGTGGACTGACTATAGTGGAAAGACTAAAGTGGAAAGACTCAGTGGACAGACTAAAGTGTACACACTGAAGTGGACAGACTAAAGTGGACAGACTCTAGTTGAAAGACTAAGTGGGCAGACTAAAGCGGAAAGACTAAAGTGGAAAGACTAAAGTGGACAGACTATAGTGGAAAGACTAAAGTGGACAGACTAAAGTGGAAAGACTAAAGTGGAAAGACTAAAGTGGACAGACTATAGTGGAAAGACTATAGTGGACAGACTAAAGTGGAAAGACTAAAGTGGACAGACTAAAGTGGAAAGACTTTAGTGGAAAGACTAAGTGGACAGACTAAAGCGGAAAGACTAAAGTGGAAAGACTAAAGTGGACAGACTAAAGTGGAAAGACTAAAGTGGAAAGACTAAAGTGGACAGACTGTAGTGGAAGACTATAGTGGAAAGACTAAGTGGACAGACTAAAGTGGAAAGACTAAAGTGGAAAGACTAAAGGGGACAGACTATAGTGGAAAGATTAAAGTGGACAGACTAAAGTGGAAAAACTAAAGTGGAAAGACTAAAGTGGACAGACTATAGTGGAAAGACTGTTGTGGACAGAATAAAGTGGAGACTATAGTGGAAAGACTAAAGTGGACAGTCTATAGTGGAAAGACAGAAGTGGAAAGACTAAAGTGGACAGAAGATAGTGGAAATGACTAAAGTGGAAAGACTAAAGTGGAAAGACTAAAGTGGACAGACTAAAGTCTAAAGACTAAAGTGGACAGACTCTAGTGGAAAGACTGAAGCGGAAAGACTATAGTGGACAGAGAGTAGTGGAAAGACTAAAGTGGACAGACTATAGTGGAAAGACTAAAGTGGACAGACTAAAGTGGAAAGACTATAGTGGAAAGACTGTAGTGGACAGAATAAAGTGGAGACTATAGTGGAAAGACTAAAGTGGAAAGACTAAAGTGGACAGACTATAGTAGAAAGACTGAAGTGGACAGACTAAAGTGGAAAGACTAAAGTGGACAGACTCTAGTGGAAAGACTGAAGCGGAAAGACTAAAGTGGACAGAGAGTAGTGGAAAGACTAGAAGTGGACAGACTATAGTGGAAAGACTAAAGTGGACAGAAAGTGGAAAGACTATAGTGGAAAGACTGTAGTGGACAGAATAAAGTGGACAGACTAAAGTCTAAAGACTAAAGTGGACAGACTCTAGTAGAAAGACTGAAGTGGACAGACTAAAGTGGAAAGACTAAAGTTGACAGACTCTAGTGGAAAGACTGAAGCGGAAAGACTAAAGTGGACAGAGAGTAGTGGAAAGACTAAAGTGGACAGACTATAGTGGAAAGACTAAAGTGGACAGAAGATAGTGGAAATGACTAAAGTGGAAAGACTAAAGTGGAAAGACTAAAGTGGACAGACTAAAGTCTAAAGACTAAAGTGGACAGACTCTAGTGGAAAGACAGAAGCGGAAAGACTATAGTGGACAGAGAGTAGTGGAAAGACTAAAGTGGACAGACTATAGTGGAAAGACTAAAGTGGACAGATTAAAGTGGAAAGACTATAGTGGAAAGACTGTAGTGGACAAAATAAAGTGGAGACTATAGTGGAAAGACTAAAGTGGAAAGACTAAAGTGGACAGACTATAGTAGAAAGACTGAAGTGGACAGACTAAAGTGGACAGACTCTAGTGGAAAGACTGAAGCGGAAAGACTAAAGTGGACAGAGAGTAGTGGAAAGACTAAAGTGGACAGACTAAAGCGGAAAGACTAAAGTGGAAAAACCAAAGTGGACAGACTATATTGGAAAGACTAAAGTGGACAGACTAAAGTGGAAAGACTAAAGTGGAAAGACTATAGTGGACAGACTATAGTGGAAAGACTAAGGTGGACAGACTAAAGTGGAAAGACTAAAGTGGAAAGACTAAGGTGGACAGACTATAGTTGAAAGACTAAAGTGGACAGAGAATAGTGGAAAGACTAAAGTGGACAGACTATAGTGGAAAGACTAAAGTGGACAGACTAAAGTGGAAAGACTAAAGTGGAAAGACTAAAGTGGACAGACTATAGCGGAAAGACTATAGTGGAAAGACTGTAGTGGACAGAATAAAGTGGAGAGTATAGTGGAAAGACTAAAGTGGACAGAGAATAGTGGAAAGACTTAAGTGGACAGACTATAGTGGAAAGACTATAGTTAAGAGACTGTAGTGGACAGAGAATAGTGGAGACTATAGTGGAAAGACTAAAGTGGAAAGACTAAAGTGGACAGACTATAGTGGAAAGACTGAAGTGGAAAGACTCAGTGGACAGACTAAAGTGTACACACTGAAGTGGACAGAATAAAGTGGAAAGACTAAAGTGGACAAACTATAGTGGAAATATTATAGTGGAAAGACTGTAGTGGAAAGAATACAGTGGAGACTATAGTGGAAAGACTAAAGTGGACAGACTAAAGTGGACAGACTCTAGTGGAAAGACTAAGTGGACAGACTAAAGTAGAAAGACTAAAGTGGAAAGACTAAAGTGGACAGACTATAGTGGAAAGACTAAAGTGGACAGACTAAAGTGGAAAGACTAAAGTGGACAGACTAAAGTGGACAGACTCTAGTGGAAAGACTAAGTGGACAGACTAAACTGGACAGACTATAGTGGAAAGACTGAAGTGGACAGACTAAAGTGGAAAAACTAAAGTGGAAAGACTAAAGTGGAAAGACTTTAGTGGAAATATTATAGTGGAAAGACTTTAGTGGAAAGAATACAGTGGAGACTATAGTGGAAAGACTAAAGTGGACAGAGAATAGTGGAAAGACTGAAGTGGACAGACTATTGTGGTAAGACTATAGTGGAAAGACTGTAGTGGACAGAATAAAGTGGAGACTATAGTAGAAAGACTAAAGTGGACAGAGAATAGGGGAAAGACTAAATTGGAAAGACTGTGGTGGACAGAATAAAGTGGAGACTATAGTGGAAAGACTAAATTGGAAAGACTAAAGTGGACAGACTATAGTGGAAAGACTAAAGTGGAAAGACTCAGTGGACAGACTAAAGTGTACACACTGAAGTGGACAGAATAAAGTGGAAAGACTAAAGTGGAAAGACTAAAGTGGATAGACCATAGTGGAAAGACTAAAGTCGAAAGACTAAAGTGGAAAGACTAAAGTGGACAGAGAATAGTGGAAAGACTAAAGTGGACAGACTATAGTGGAAAGACTAAAGTGGACAGACTAAAGTGGAAAGACTAAAGTGGAAAGACTAAACTGGACAGACTAAAGTGGACAGACTCTAGTGGAAAGAATAAGCGGGCAGACTAAAGCGGAAAGACTAAAGTGGAAAGACTAAAGTGGACAGACTATAGTCGAAAGACTAAAGTGGACAGACTAAAGTGGAAAGACTAAAGTGGAAAGACTAAAGTGGAAAGACTAAAGTGGACAGACTATAGTGGACAGACTAAAGTGGACAGACTTTAGTGGAAAGACTAAGTGGACAGACTAAAGCGGAAAGACTAAAGTGGAAAGACTAAAGTGGACAGACTATAGTGGAAAGACTAAAGTGGACAGACTAAAGTGGAAAGACTAAAGTGGAAAGACTAAAGTGGACAGACTATAGTGGAAAGACTATAGTGGAAAGACTAAGTGGACAGACTAAAGCGGAAAGACTAAAGTGGAAAGACTAAAGTGGACAGACTATAGTGGAAAGATTAAAGTGGACAGACTAAAGTGGAAAGACTAAAGTGGAAAGACTAAAGTGGACAGACTATAGTGGAAAGACTATAGTGGAAAGACTGTAGTGGACAGAATAAAGTGGAGACTATAGTGGAAAGACTAAAGTGGACAGTCTATAGTGGAAAGACTAAAGTGGAAAGACTAAAGTGGACAGAAGATAGTGGAAATGACTAAAGTGGAAAGACTAAAGTGGAAAGACTAAAGTGGACAGACTAAAGTCTAAAGACTAAAGTGGACAGACTCTAGTGGAAAGACTGAAGCGGAAAGACTAAAGTGGACAGAGAGTAGTGGAAAGACTAAAGTGGACCGACTATAGTGGAAAGACTAAAGTGGACAGACAAAAGTGGAAATACTATAGGGGAAAGACTGTAGTGGACAGAATAAAGTGGAGATTATAGTGGAAAGACTAAAGTGGAAAATCTAAAGTGGACCGACTATAGTAGAAAGACTGAAGTGGACAGACTAAAGTGGAAAGACTAAAGTGGAAAGACTAAAGTGGACAGACTATAGTGGAAAGACTATAGTGGAAAGACTGTAGTGGACAGAATAAAGGTGAGACTATAGTGGAAAGACTAAAGTGGACAGTCTATAGTGGAAAGACTAAAGTGGAAAGACTAAAGTGGACAGAAGATAGTGGAAATGACTAAAGTGGAAAGACTAAAGTGGACAGAGAGTAGTGGAAAGACTAAAGTGGACAGACTATAGTGGAAAGACTAAAGTGGACAGAAAGTGGAAAGACTATAGTGGAAAGACTGTAGTGGAAAGACAGTAGTGGACAGACTAAAGTGGAAAGACTAAAGTGGACAGACTATAGTGGAAAGACAAAAGTGGACAGACTAAAGTGGAAAATCTAAAGTGGAAAGACTAAAGTGGACAGACTATAGTGGAAAGACTATAGTGGAAAGACTGTAGTTACATAATAAAGTGGAGACTATAGTGGAAAGACTAAAGTGGACAGACTAAAGTGGACAGACTCTAGTGGAAAGACTAAGTGTACAGACTAAAGCGGAAAGACTAAAGTGGAAAGACTAAAGTGGACAGACTAAAGTGGACCTACTCTAGTGGAAAGACTAAGTGGACAGACTAAAGCGGAAAGACTAAAGTGGAAAGACTAAAGTGGACAGACTATAGTGGAAAGACTATAGTGGACGGACTAAAGTGGAACGACTAAAGTGAAAAGACTAAAGTGGAAAGACTGTAGTGGACAGAATAAAGTGGAGACTATAGTGGAAAGACTAAAGTGGACAGACTAAAGTGGACAGACTCTAGTGGAAAGACTAAGTGGACAGACTAAAGTAGAAAGACTAAAGTGGAGAGACTATAGTGGACAGAATAAAGTGGAGACTATAGTGGAAAGACTAAAGTGGACAGACTAAAGTGGACAGACTCTAGTGGAAAGACTAAGTGGACAGACTAAAGTAGAAAGACTAAAGTGGAAAGACTAAAGTGGACAGACTATAGTGGAAAGACTAAAGTGGACAGACTAAAGTGGAAAGACTAAAGTGGACAGACTAAAGTGGACAGACTCTAGTGGAAAGACTAAGTGGACAGACTAAACTGGACAGACTATAGTGGAAAGACTGAAGTGGACAGACTAAAGTGGAAAAACTAAAGTGGAAAGACTAAAGTGGAAAGACTATAGTGGAAATATTATAGTGGAAAGACTGTAGTGGAAAGAATACAGTGGAGACTATAGTGGAAAGACTAAAGTGGACAGAGAATAGTGGAAAGACTGAAGTGGACAGACTATTGTGGTAAGACTATAGTGGAAAGACTGTAGTGGACAGAATAAAGTGGAGACTTTAGTGGAAAGACTAAAGTGGACAGAGAATAGGGGAAAGACTAAATTGGAAAGACTGTGGTGGACAGAATAAAGTGGAGACTATAGTGGAAAGACTAAATTGGAAAGACTAAAGTGGACAGACTATAGTGGAAAGACTAAAGTGGAAAGACCCAGTGGACAGACTAAAGTGTACACACTGAAGTGGACAGAATAAAGTGGAAAGACTAAAGTGGAAAGACTAAAGTGGATAGACCATAGTGGAAAGACTAAAGTCGAAAGACTAAAGTGGAAAGACTAAAGTGGACAGAGAATAGTGGAAAGACTAAAGTGGACAGACTATAGTGGAAAGACTAAAGTGGACAGACTAAAGTGGAAAGACTAAAGTGGAAAGACTAAATTGGACAGACTAAAGTGGACAGACTCTAGTGGAAAGAAGAAGCGGGCAGACTAAAGCGGAAAGACTAAAGTGGAAAGACTAAAGTGGACAGACTATAGTGGAAAGACTAAAGTGGACAGACTAAAGTGGAAAGACTAAAGTGGAAAGACTAAAGTGGAAAGACTAAAGTGGAAAGACTATAGTGGACAGACTAAAGTGGACAGACTTTAGTGGAAAGACTAAGTGGACAGACTAAAGCGGAAAGACTAAAGTGGAAAGACTAAAGTGGACAGACTATAGTGGAAAGACTAAAGTGGACAGACTAAAGTGGAAAGACTAAAGTGGAAAGACTAAAGTGGACAGACTATAGTGGAAAGACTATAGTGGAAAGACTAAGTGGACAGACTAAAGCGGAAAGACTAAAGTGGAAAGACTAAAGTGGACAGACTATAGTGGAAAGATTAAAGTGGACAGACTAAAGTGGAAAGACTAAAGTGGAAAGACTAAAGTGGACAGACTATAGTGGAAAGACTATAGTGGAAAGATTGTAGTGGACAGAATAAAGTGGAGACTATAGTGGAAAGACTAAAGTGGACAGTCTATAGTGGAAAGACTAAAGTGGAAAGACTAAAGTGGACAGAAGATAGTGGAAATGACTAAAGTGGAAAGACTAAAGTGGAAAGACTAAAGTGGACAGACTAAAGTCTAAAGACTAAAGTGGACAGACTCTAGTGGAAAGACTGAAGCGGAAAGACTAAAGTGGACAGAGAGTAGTGGAAAGACTAAAGTGGACCGACTATAGTGGAAAGACTAAAGTGGACAGACTCTAGTGGAAAGACTGAAGCGGAAAGACTAAAGTGGACAGAGAGTAGTTGAAAGACTAAAGTGGACAGACTATAGTGGAAAGACTAAAGTGGACAGAAAGTGGAAAGACTATAGTGGAAAGACTGTAGTGGACAGAATAAAGTGGAGACTATAGTGGAAAGACTAAAGTGGAAAGACTAAAGTGGAAAGACTAAAGTGGACAGACTATAATGGAAAGACTAAAGTGGACAGACTATAGTGGAAAGAATAAAGGGGACAGCCTAAAGTGGAAAGACTAAATTGGACAGAAGATAGTGGAAATGACTAAAGTGGAAAGACTAAAGTGGACAGACTAAAGTGGACAGACTAAAGTGGACAGACTAAAGCAGAAAAACTAAAGTGGAAAAATCAAAGTGGACAGACTATAGTGGAAAGACTAAAGTGGACGGACTAAAGTGGAAAGACTAAAGTGGAAAGACTAAAGTGGACAGACTATAGTGGAAAGACTATAGTGGAAAGACTGTAGTGGACAGAATAAAGTGGAGACTATAGTGGAAAGACTAAAGTGGACAGAGAATAGTGGAAAGACTAAAGTGGACAGACTATAGTGGAAAGACTATAGTGGAGAGACTAAAGTGGAAAGACTAAAGTGGAAAGACTGTAGTGGACAGAATAAAGTGGAGACTATAGTGGAAAGACTAAAGTGGACAGACTAAAGTGGAAAGACTAAAGTGGAAAGACTAAAGTGGAAAGACTATAGTGGAAAGACTATAGTGGACAGACTAAAGTGGAAAGACTAAAGTGGACAGACTAAAGTGGACAGACTTTAGTGGAAAGACTAATTGGACAGACTAAAGTGGAAAGACTAAAGTGGAAAGACTAAAGTGGACAGACTATAGTGGAAAGACTAAAGTGGACAGACTAAAGTGGAAAGACTAAAGTGGAAAGACTAAAGTGGACAGACTATAGTGGAAAGACGATAGTGGAAAGACTAAGTGGACAGACTAAAGCGGAAAGACTATAGTGGAAAGACTGTAGTGGACAGAATAAAGTGGAGACTATAGTGGAAAGACTAAAGTGGAAAGACTAAAGTGGACAGACTATAGTAGAAAGACTGAAGTGGACAGACTAAAGTGGAAAGACTAAAGTGGACAGACTCTAGTGGAAAGACTGAAGCGGAAAGACTAAAGTGGACAGAGAGTAGTGGAAAGACTAAAATGGACAGACTATAGTGGAAAGACTATAGTGGAAAGACTGTAGTGGACAGAATAAAGGTGAGACTATAGTGGAAAGACTAAAGTGGACAGTCTATAGTGGAAAGACTAAAGTGGAAAGACTAAAGGGGACAGAAGATAGTGGAAATGACTAAAGTGGAAAGACTAAAGTGGAAAGACTCTAGTGGAAAGACTGAAGCGGAAAGACTAAAGTGGACAGAGAGTAGTGGAAAGACTAAAGTGGACAGACTATAGTGGAAAGACTAAAGTGGACAGACTAAAGTGGAAAGACTATAGTGGAAAGACTGTAGTGGACAGAATAAAGTGGAGACTATAGTGGAAAGACTAAAGTGGAAAGACTAAAGTGGACAGACTATAGTAGAAAGACTGAAGTGGACAGACTAAACTGGAAAGACTAAAGTGGACAGACTCTAGTGGAAAGACTGAAGCGGAAAGACTAAAGTGGACAGAGAGTAGTGGAAAGACTAAAGTGGACAGACTATAGTGGAAAGACTAAAGTGGACAGAAAGTGGAAAGACTATAGTGGAAAGACTGTAGTGGAAAGACAGAAGTGGACAGACTAAAGTGGAAAGACTAAAGTGGACAGACTATAGTGGAAAGACAGAAGTGGACAGACTAAAGTGGAAAATCTAAAGTGGAAAGACTAAAGTGGACAGACTATAGTGGAAAGACTATAGTGGAAAGACTGTAGTTACATAATAAAGTGGAGACTATAGTGGAAAAACTAAAGTGGACAGACTAAAGTGGACAGACTCTAGTGGAAAGACTAAGTATACAGACTAAAGCGGAAAGACTAAAGTGGAAAGACTAAAGTGGACAGACTATAGTGAAAAGACTGTAGTGGACAGAATAAAGTGGAGACTATAGTGGAAAGACTAAAGTGGACAGAGAATAGTGGAAAGACTAAAGTGGAAAGACTAAACTGGACAGACTATAGTGGAAAGACTGAAGTGGACAGACTAAAGTGGAAAAAACTAAAGTGGAAAGACTAAAGTGGACAGACTATAGTGGAAAGATTATAGTTGAAAGACTGTAGTGGAAAGAATAAAGTGGAGACTATAGTGGAAAGACTAAAGTGGACAGAGAATAGTGGAAAGACTGAAGTGGACAGACTATAGTGGAAAGACTATAGTGGAAAGACTGTAGTGGACAGAATAAAGTGGAGACTATAGTGGAAAGACTAAAGTGGACAGTCTATAGTGGAAAGACAGAAGTGGAAAGACTAAAGTGGACAGAAGATAGTGGAAATGACTAAAGTGGAAAGACTAAAGTGGAAAGACTAAATTGGAAAGACTGTGGTGGACAGAATAAAGTGGAGACTATAGTGGAAAGACTAAAGTGGAAAGACTAAAGTGGAGAGACTATAGTGGAAAGACTAAAGTGGAAAGACTCAGTGGACAAACTAAAGTGTACACACTGAAGTGGACAGAATAAAGTGGAAAGACTAAAGTGGAAAAACTAAAGTGGATAGACTATAGTGGAAAGACTAAAGTCGAAAGACTAAAGTGGAAAGACTAAAGTGGACAGAGAATAGTGGAAAGACTAAAGTGGACAGACTATAGTGGAAAGACTAAAGTGGACAGACTAAAGTGGAAAGACTAAAGTGGAAAGACTAAAGAGGACAGACTAAAGTGGACAGACTCTAGTTGAAAGACTAAGTGGGCAGACTAAAGCGGAAAGACTAAAGTGGAAAGACTAAAGTGGACAGACTATAGTGGAAAGACTAAAGTGGACAGACTAAAGTGGAAAGACTAAAGTGGAAAGACTAAAGTGGACAGACTATAGTGGAAAGACTATAGTGGACAGACTAAAGTGGAAAGACTAAAGTGGACAGACTAAAGTGGAAAGACTTTAGTGGAAAGACTAAGTGGACAGACTAAAGCGGAAAGACTAAAGTGGAAAGACTAAAGTGGACAGACTAAAGTGGAAAGACTAAAGTGGAAAGACTAGAGTGGACAGACTATAGTGGAAGACTATAGTGGAAAGACTAAGTGGACAGACTAAAGCGGAAAGACTAAAGTGGAAAGACTAAAGGGGACAGACTATAGTGGAAAGATTAAAGTGGACAGACTAAAGTGGAAAAACTAAAGTGGAAAGACTAAAGTGGACAGTCTATAGTGGAAAGACAGAAGTGGAAAGACTAAAGTGGACAGACTCTAGTGGAAAGACTGAAGCGGAAAGACTATAGTGGACAGAGAGTAGTGGAAAGACTAAAGTGGACATACAATAGTGGAAAGACTAAAGTGGACAGACTAAAGTGGAAAGACTATAGTGGAAAGACTGTAGTGGACAGAATAAAGTGGAGACTATAGTGGAAAGACTAAAGTGGACAGACTCTAGTGGAAAGACTAAGTGTACAGACTAAAGCGGAAAGACTAAAGTGGAAAGACTAAAGTGGACAGACTATAGTGGAAAGACTTTAGTGGACAGAATAAAGTGGAGACTATAGTGGAAAGACTAAAGTGGAAAGACTAAAGTGGACAGACTATAGTGGAAAGACAGAAGTGGACAGACTAAAGTGGAAAATCTAAAGTGGAAAGACTAAAGTGGACAGACTATAGTGGAAAGACTATAGTGGAAAGACTGTAGTTACATAATAAAGTGGAGACTATAAAGGGAAAACTAAAGTGGACAGACTAAAGTGGACAGACTCTAGTGGAAAGACTAAGTGTACAGACTAAAGCGGAAAGACTAAAGTGGAAAGACTAAAGTGGACAGACTATAGTGGAAAGACTGTAGTGGACAGAATAAAGTGGAGACTATAGTGGAAAGACTAAAGTGGACAGAGAATAGTGGAAAGACTAAAGTGGAAAGACTAAACTGGACAGACTATAGTGGAAAGACTGAAGTGGACAGACTAAAGTGGAAATAACTAAAGTGGAAAGACTAAAGTGGACAGACTATAGTGTAAAGATTATAGTGGAAAGACTGTAGTGGAAAGAATAAAGTGGAGACTATAGTGGAAAGACTAAAGTGGACAGAGAATAGTGGAAAGACTGAAGTGGACAGACTATAGTGGAAAGACTATAGTGGAAAGACTGTAGTGGACAGAATAAAGTGGAGACTATAGTGGAAAGACTAAAGTGGACAGTCTATAGTGGAAAGACAGAAGTGGAAAGACTAAAGTGGACAGAAGATAGTGGAAATGACTAAAGTGGAAAGACTAAAGTGGAAAAAATAAAGTGGACAGACTAAAGTCTAAAGACTAAATTGGAAAGACTGTGGTGGACAGAATAAAGTGGAGACTACAGTGGAAAGACTAAAGTGGAAAGACTAAAGTGGACTGACTATAGTGGAAAGACTAAAGTGGAAAGACTCAGTGGACAGACTAAAGTGTACACACTGAAGTGGACAGAATAAAGTGGAAAGACTAAAGTGGAAAGACTAAAGTGGATAGACTATAGTGGAAAGACTAAAGTCGAAAGACCAAAGTGGAAAGACTAAAGTGGAAAGACTAAAGTGGACAGACTAAAGTGGACAGACTCTAGTTGAAAGACTAAGTGGGCAGACTAAAGCGGAAAGACTAAAGTGGAAAGACTAAAGTGGACAGACTATAGTGGAAAGACTAAAGTGGACAGACTAAAGTGGAAAGACTAAAGTGGAAAGACTAAAGTGGACAGACTATAGTGGAAAGACTATAGTGGACAGACTAAAGTGGAAAGACTAAAGTGGACAGACTAAAGTGGAAAGACTTTAGTGGAAAGACTAAGTGGACAGACTAAAGCGGAAAGACTAAAGTGGAAAGACTAAAGTGGACAGACTAAAGTGGAAAGACTAAAGTGGAAAGACTAAAGTGGACAGACTGTAGTGGAAGACTATAGTGGAAAGACTAAGTGGACAGACTAAAGCGGAAAGACTAAAGTGGAAAGACTAAAGGGGACAGACTATAGTGGAAAGATTAAAGTGGACAGACTAAAGTGGAAAAACTAAAGTGGAAAGACTAAAGTGGACAGACTATAGTGGAAAGACTGTTGTGGACAGAATAAAGTGGAGACTATAGTGGAAAGACTAAAGTGGACAGTCTATAGTGGAAAGACAGAAGTGGAAAGACTAAAGTGGACAGAAGATAGTGGAAATGACTAAAGTGGAAAGACTAAAGTGGAAAGACTAAAGTGGACAGACTAAAGTCTAAAGACTAAAGTGGACAGACTCTAGTGGAAAGACTGAAGCGGAAAGACTATAGTGGACAGAGATTAGTGGAAAGACTAAAGTGGACAGACTATAGTGGAAAGACTAAAGTGGACAGACTAAAGTGGAAAGACTATAGTGGAAAGACTGTAGTGGACAGAATAAAGTGGAGACTGTAGTGGAAAGACTAAAGTGGAAAGACTAAAGTGGACAGACTATAGTAGAAAGACTGAAGTGGACAGACTAAAGTGGACAGACTCTAGTGGAAAGACTGAAGCGGAAAGACTAAAGTGGACAGAGAGTAGTGGAAAGACTAGAAGTGGACAGACTATAGTGGAAAGACTAAAGTGGACAGAAAGTGGAAAATCTATAGTGGAAAGACTGTAGTGGACAGAATAAAGTGGACAGACTAAAGTCTAAAGACTAAAGTGGACAGACTCTAGTAGAAAGACTGAAGTGGACAGACTAAAGTGGAACGACTAAAGTTGACAGACTCTAGTGGAAAGACTGAAGCGGAAAGACTAAAGTGGACAGAGAGTAGTGGAAAGACTAAAGTGGACAGACTATAGTGGAAAGACTAAAGTGGACAGAAGATAGTGGAATTGACTAAAGTGGAAAGACTAAAGTGGAAAGACTAAAGTGGACAGACTAAAGTCTAAAGACTAAAGTGGACAGACTCTAGTGGAAAGACAGAAGCGGAAAGACTATAGTGGACAGAGAGTAGTGGAAAGACTAAAGTGGACAGACTATAGTGGAAAGACTAAAGTGGACAGATTAAAGTGGAAAGACTATAGTGGAAAGACTGTAGTGGACAAAATAAAGTGGAGACTATAGTGGAAAGACTAAAGTGGAAAGACTAAAGTGGACAGACTATAGTAGAAAGACTGAAGTGGACAGACTAAAGTGGACAGACTCTAGTGGAAAGACTGAAGCGGAAAGACTAAAGTGGACAGAGAGTAGTGGAAAGACTAAAGTGGACAGACTAAAGCGGAAAGACTAAAGTGGAAAAACCAAAGTGGACAGACTATATTGGAAAGACTAAAGTGGACAGACTAAAGTGGAAAGACTAAAGTGGAAAGACTATAGTGGACAGACTATAGTGGAAAGACTAAGGTGGACAGACTAAAGTGGAAAGACTAAAGTGGAAAGACTAAGGTGGACAGACTATAGTTGAAAGACTAAAGTGGACAGAGAATAGTGGAAAGACTAAAGTGGACAGACTATAGTGGAAAGACTAAAGTGGACAGACTAAAGTGGAAAGACTAAAGTGGAAAGACTAAAGTGGACAGACTATAGCGGAAAGACTATAGTGGAAAGACTGTAGTGGACAGAATAAAGTGGAGAGTATAGTGGAAAGACTAAAGTGGACAGAGAATAGTGGAAAGACTTAAGTGGACAGACTATAGTGGAAAGACTATAGTTAAGAGACTGTAGTGAACAGAGAATAGTGGAGACTATAGTGGAAAGACTAAAGTGGAAAGACTAAAGTGGACAGACTATAGTGGAAAGACTGAAGTGGAAAGACTCAGTGGACAGACTAAAGTGTACACACTGAAGTGGACAGAATAAAGTGGAAAGACTAAAGTGGAAAGACTAAAGTGGACAAACTATAGTGGAAAGACTAAAGTGGACAGACTAAAGTGGAAAGACTAAAGTGGACAGAGAATAGTGGAAAGACTGAAGTGGACAGACTATAGTGGAAAGACTATAGTGGAAAGACTGTAGTGGACAGAATAAAGTGGAGACTATAGTGGAAAGACTAAAGTGGACAGAGAATAGTGGAAAGACTAAATTGGAAAGACTGTGGTGGACAGAATAGAGTGGAGACTATAGTGGAAAGACTAAAGTGGAAAGACTAAAGTGGACAGACTATAGTGGAAAGACTAAAGTGGAAAGACTCAGTGGACAGACTAAAGTGTACACACTGAAGTGGACAGAATAAAGTGGAAAGACTAAAGTGGAAAGACTAAAGTGGATAGACTATAGTGGAAAGACTAAAGTCGAAAAACTAAAGTGGAAAGACTAAAGTGGACAGAGAATAGTGGGAAGACTAAAGTGGACAGACTAAAGTGGAAAGACAAAAGTGGAAAGACTAAAGTGGAAAGACTAAAGTGGACAGACTATAGTGGAAAGACTATAGTGGACAGACTAAAGTGGAAAGACTATAGTGGAAAGACTAAAGTGGACAGACTAAAGTGGAAAGACTAAAGTGGAAAGACTAAAGTGGAAAGACTAAAGTGGACAGACTAAAGTGGACAGACTCTAGTGGGAAGAGTAAGTGGACAGACTAAAGCGGAAAGACTAAAGTGGAAAGACTAAAGTGGACAGACTATAGTGGAAAGACTATAGTGGATAGACTAAAGTGGAAAGACTAAATTGGAAAGACTGTAGTGGACAGAATAAAGTGGAGACTATAGTGGAAAGACTAAAGTGGACAGACTAAAGTGGAAAGACTAAAGTGGAAAGACTAAAGTGGACAGACTATAGTGGAAAGACTATAGTGGACAGACTAAAGTGGAAAGACTAAAGTGGACAGACTAAAGTGGACAGACTTTAGTGGAAAGACTAAGTGGACAGACTAAAGCGAAAAGACTAAAGTGGAAAGACTAAAGTGGACAGACTATAGTGGAAAGACTAAAGTGGACAGACTAAAGTGGAAAGACTAAAGTGGAAAGACTAAATTGGACAGACTATAGTGGAAAGACTATAGTGGAAAGATTAAGTGGACAGACTAAAGCGGAAAGACTATAGTGGAAATACTGTAGTGGACAGAATAAAGTGGAGACTATAGTGGAAAGACTAAAGTGGAAAGACTAAGGTGGACAGACTATAGTAGAAAGACTCAAGTGGACAGACTAAAGTGGAAAGACTAAAGTGGACAGACTCTAGTGGAAAGACTGAAGCGGAAAGACTAAAGTGGACAGAGAGTAGTGGAAAGATTAAAGTGGACAGACTATAGTGGAAAGACTATAGTGGAAAGACTGTAGTGGACAGAATAAAGTGGAGACTATAGTGGAAAGACTAAAGTGGACAGTCTATAGTGGAAAGACTAAAGTGGAAAGACTAAAGTGGACAGAAGATAGTGGAAATGACTAAAGTGGAAAGACTAAAGTGGAAAGACTAAAGTGTACAGACTAAAGTCTCAAGACTAAAGTGGACAGACTCTAGTGGAAAGACTAAATTGGACAGACTAAAGTGGAAAGACTATAGTGGAAAGACTGTAGTGGACAGAATAAAGTGGAGACTATAGTGGAAAGACTAAAGTGGACAGACTCTAGTGGAAAGACTGAAGCGGAAAGACTAAAGTGGACAGAGAGTAGTGGAAAGACTAAAGTGGACAGACTATAGTGGAAAGACTAAAGTGGACAGAAAGTGGAAAGACTATAGTGGAAAGACTGTAGTGGACAGAATAAAGTGGAGACTATAGTGGAAAGACTAAAGTGGAAAGACTAAAGTGGACAGACTATAGTGGAAAGACTGAAGTGGACAGACTAAAGTGGAAAAACTAAAGTGGAAAGACTAAAGTGGACAGACTATAGTGGAAAGACTATAGTGGAAAGACTGTAGTGGACATAATAAAGTGGAGACTATAGTGGAAAGACTGAAGTGGACAGACTAAAGTGGAAAAACTAAAGTGGAAAGACTAAAGTGGACAGACTATAGTGGAAAGACTATAGTGGAAAGACTGTAGTGGACATAATAAAGTGGAGACTATAGTGGAAAGACTAAAGTGGACAGACTAAAGTGGAAAGACTAAAGTGGAAAGACTATAGTGGAAAGACTGTAGTGGACAGAATAAAGTGGAGACTATAGTGGAAAGACTAAAGTGGACAGAGAATAGTGGAAAGACTAAAGTGGAAAGACTAAACTGGACAGACTATAGTGGAAAGACTGAAGTGGACAGACTAAAGTGGAAAAAAACTAAAGTGGAAAGACTAAAGTGGACAGACTATAGTGGAAAGATTATAGTGGAAAGACTGTAGTGGAAAGAATAGAGTGGAGACTATAGTGGAAAGACTAAAGTGGACAGAGAATAGTGGAAAGACTGAAGTGGACAGACTATAGTGGAAAGACTATAGTGGAAAGACTGTAGTGGACAGAATAAAGTGGAGACTATAGTGGAAAGACTAAAGTGGACAGAGAACAGTGGAAAGACTAAATTGGAAAGACTGTGGTGGACAGAATAAAGTGGAGACTATAGTGGAAAGACTAAAGTGGAAAGACTAAAGTGGACAGACTATAGTGGAAAGACTAAAGTGGAAAGACTCAGTGGACAGACTAAAGTGTACACACTGAAGTGGACAGAATAAAGTGGAAAGACTAAAGTGGAAAGACTAAAGTGGATAGACTATAGTGGAAAGACTAAAGGCGAAAGACTAAAGTGGAAAGACTAAAGTGGACGGAGAATAGTGGAAAGACTAACGTGGACAGACTATAGTGGAAAGACTAAAGTGGACAGACTAAAGTGGAAAGACTAAAGTGGAAAGACTAAAGTGGAAAGACTAAAGTGGACAGACTATAGTGGAAAGACTATAGTGGACAGACTAAAGTGGAAAGACTAATGTGGACAGACTAAAGTGGACAGACTTTAGTGGAAAGACTAAGTGGACAGACTAAAGCGGAAAGACTAAAGTGGAAAGACTAAAGTGGACAGACTATAGTGGAAAGACTAAAGTGGACAGACTAAAGTGGAAAGACTAAAGTGGAAAGACTAATGTGGACAGACTATAGTGGAAGACTATAGTGGAAAGACTAAGTGGACAGACTAAAGCGGAAAGACTAAAGTGGAAAGACTAAAGGGGACAGACTATAGTGGAAAGATTAAAGTGGACAGACTAAAGTGGAAAAACTAAAGTGGAAAGACTAAAGTGGACAGACTATAGTGGAAAGACTATAGTGGAAAGACTGTAGTGGACAGAATAAAGTGGAGACTATAGTGGAAAGACTAAAGTGGACAGTCTGTAGTGGAAAGACTAAAGTGGAAAGACTAACGAGGACAGAAGATAGTGGAAATGACTAAAGTGGAAAGACTAAAGTGGAAAGACTAAAGTGGACAGAATAAAGTGGAAAGACTGAAGTGGACAGACTAAAGCGGAAAGACTAAAGTGGAAAAACCAAAGTGGACAGACTATAGTGGAAAGACTAAAGTGGACAGACTAAAGTGGAAAGACTAAAGTGGAAAGACTATAGTGGACAGACTATAGTGGAAAGACTAAAGTGGACAGAAAGTGGAAAGACTATAGTGGAAAGACTGTAGTGGACATAATAAAGTGGAGACTATAGTGGAAAGACTAAAGTGGACAGACTAAAGTGGAAAGACTAAAGTGGAAAGACTATAGTGGAAAGACTGTAGTGGACAGAATAAAGTGGAGACTATAGTGGAAAGACTAAAGTGGACAGAGAATAGTGGAAAGACTAAAGTGGAAAGACTAAACTGGACAGACTATAGTGGAAAGACTGAAGTGGACAGACTAAAGTGGAAAAAAACTAAAGTGAAAAGACTAAAGTGGACAGACTATAGTGGAAAGATTATAGTGGACAGACTGTAGTGGAAAGAATAGAGTGGAGACTATAGTGGAAAGACTAAAGTGGACAGAGAATCGTGGAAAGTCTGAAGTGGACAGACTATACTGGAAAGACTATAGTGGAAAGACTGTAGTGGACAGAATAAAGTGGAGACTATAGTGGAAAGACTAAAGTGGACAGAGAACAGTGGAAAGACTAAATTGGAAAGACTGTGGTGGACAGAATAAAGTGGAGACTATAGTGGAAAGACTAAAGTGGAAAGACTAAAGTGGACAGACTATAGTGGAAAGACTAAAGTGGAAAGACTCAGTGGACAGACTAAAGTGTACACACTGAAGTGGACAGAATAAAGTGGAAAGACTAAAGTGGAAAGACTAAAGTGGATAGACTATAGTGGAAAGACTAAAGTCGAAAGACTAAAGTGGAAAGACTAAAGTGGACGGAGAATAGTGGAAAGACTAGCGTGGACAGACTATAGTGGAAAGACTAAAGTGGACAGACTAAAGTGGAAAGACTAAAGTGGAAAGACTAAAGTGGAAAGACTAAAGTGGACAGACTATAGTGGAAAGACTATAGTGGACAGACTAAAGTGGAAAGACTAATGTGGACAGACTAAAGTGGACAGACTTTAGTGGAAAGACTAAGTGGACAGACTAAAGCGGAAAGACTAAAGTGGAAAGACTAAAGTGGACAGACTATAGTGGAAAGACTAAAGTGGACAGACTAAAGTGGAAAGACTAAAGTGGAAAGACTAATGTGGACAGACTATAGTGGAAGACTATAGTGGAAAGACTAAGTGGACAGACTAAAGCGGAAAGACTAAAGTGGAAAGACTAAAGGGGACAGACTATAGTGGAAAGATTAAAGTGTACAGACTAAAGTGGAAAAACTAAAGTGGAAAGACTAAAGTGGACAGACTATAGTGGAAAGACTGTAGTGGACAGAATAAAGTGGAGACTATAGTGGAAAGACTAAAGTGGACAGTCTGTAGTGGAAAGACTAAAGTGGAAAGACTAACGTGGACAGAAGATAGTGGAAATGACTAAAGTGGAAAGACTAAAGTGGAAAGACTAAAGTGGACAGAATAAAGTGGAAAGACTGAAGTGGACAGACTAAAGCGGAAAGACTAAAGTGGAAAAACCAAAGTGGACAGACTATAGTGGAAAGACTAAAGTGGACAGACTAAAGTGGAAAGACTAAAGTGGAAAGACTATAGTGGACAGACTATAGTGGAAAGACTAAAGTGGACAGAAAGTGGAAAGACTATAGTGGAAAGACTGAAGTGGACAGACTAAAGTGGAAAAAAACTAAAGTGGAAAGACTAAAGTGGACAGACTATAGTGGAAAGATTATAGTGGAAAGACTGTAGTGGAAAGAATAGAGTGGAGACTATAGTGGAAAGACTAAAGTGGACAGAGAATAGTGGAAAGACTGAAGTGGACAGACTATAGTGGAAAGACTATAGTGGAAAGACTGTAGTGGGCAGAATAAAGTGGAAAGACTAAAGTGGACAGAAAGTGGAAAGACTATAGTGGAAAGACTGAAGTGGACAGACTAAAGTGGAAAAAAACTAAAGTGGAAAGACTAAAGTGGACAGACTATAGTGGAAAGATTATAGTGGAAAGACTATAGTGGAAAGAATAGAGTGGAGACTATAGTGGAAAGACTAAAGTGGACAGAGAATAGTGGAAAGACTGAAGTGGACAGACTATAGTGGAAAGACTATAGTGGAAAGACTGTATTGGACAGAATAAAGTGGAGACTATAGTGGAAAGACTAAAGTGGACAGAGAACAGTGGAAAGACTAAATTGGAAAGACTGTGGTGGACAGAATAAAGTGGAGACTATAGTGGAAAGACTAAAGTGGAAAGACTAAAGTGGACAGACTATAGTGGAAAGACTAAAGTGGAAAGACTCAGTGGACAGACTAAAGTGTACACACTGAAGTGGACAGAATAAAGTGGAAAGACTAAAGTGGAAAGACTAAAGTGGATAGACTATAGTGGAAAGACTAAAGTCGAAAGACTAAAGTGGAAAGACTAAAGTGGACGGAGAATAGTGGAAAGACTAACGTGGACAGACTATAGTGGAAAGACTAAAGTGGACAGACTAAAGTGGAAAGACTAAAGTGGAAAGACTAAAGTGGAAAGACTAAAGTGGACAGACTATAGTGGAAAGACTATAGTGGACAGACTAAAGTGGAAATACTAATGTGGACAGACTAAAGTGGACAGACTTTAGTGGAAAGACTAAGTGGACAGACTAAAGCGGAAAGACTAAAGTGGAAAGACTAAAGTGGACAGACTATAGTGGAAAGACTAAAGTGGACAGACTAAAGTGGAAAGACTAAAATGGAAAGACTAATGTGGACAGACTATAGTGGAAGACTATAGTGGAAAGACTAAGTGGACAGACTAAAGCGGAAAGTCTAAAGTGGAAAGACTAAAGGGGACAGACTATAGTGGAAAGATTAAAGTGGACAGACTAAAGTGGAAAAACTAAAGTGGAAAGACTAAAGTGGACAGACTATAGTGGAAAGACTATAGTGGAAAGACTGTAGTGGACAGAATAAAGTGGAGACTATAGTGGAAAGACAAAAGTGGACAGTCTGTAGTGGAAAGACTAAAGTGGAAAGACTAACGTGGACAGAAGATAGTGGAAATGACTAAAGTGGAAAGACTAAAGTGGAAAGACTAAACTGGACAGAATAAAGTGGAAAGACTGAAGTGGACAGACTAAAGCGGAAAGACTAAAGTGGAAAAACCAAAGTGGACAGACTATAGTGGAAAGACTAAAGTGGACAGACTAAAGTGGAAAGACTAAAGTGGAAAGACTATAGTGGACAGACTATAGTGGAAAGACTAAAGTGGACAGAAAGTGGAAAGACTATAGTGGAAAGACTGTAGTGGACAGAATAAAGTGGAGACTATAGTGGAAAGACTAAAGTGGAAAGACTAAAGTGGACAGAATAAAGTGGAAAGACTGAAGTGGACAGACTCTAGTGGAAAGACTGAAGCGGAAAGACTAAAGTGGACAGAGAGTAGTGGAAAGACTAAAGTGGACAGACTATAGTGGAAAGACTAAAGTGGACAGACTAAAGTGGAAAGACTATAGTGGAAAGACTGTAGTGGACAGAATAAAGTGGAGACTATAGTGGAAAGACTAAAGTGGAAAGACTAAAGTGGACAGACTATAGTAGAAAGACTGAAGTGGACAGACTAAAGTGGAAAGACTAAAGTGGAAAGACTAAAGTGGACAGACTCTAGTGGAAAGACTGAAGCGGAAAGACTAAAGTGGACAGAGAGTAGTGGAAAGACTAAAGTGGACAGACTATAGTGGAAAGACTAAAGTGGACAGAAAGTGGAAAGACTATAGTGGAAAGACTGTATTGGACAGAATAAAGTGGAGACTATAGTGGAAAGACTAAAGTGGAAAGACTAAAGTGGACAGAATGAAGTGGAAAGACTGAAGTGGACAGACTAAAGCGGAAAGACTAAAGTGGAAAAACCAAAGTGGACAGACTATAGTGGAAAGACTAAAGTGGACAGACTAAAGTGGAATGACTAAAGTGGAAAGACTATAGTGGACAGACTATAGTGGAAAGACTAAAGTGGACAGACTAAAGTGGAAAGACTAAAGTGGAAAGACTAAAGCGGACAGACTATAGTGGAAAGACTAAAGTGGACAGATAATAGTGGAAAGACTAAAGTGGACAGACTATAGTGGAAAGACTAAAGTGGATAGACTAAAGTGGAAAGACTAAAGTGGAAAGACTAAAGTGGACAGATTATAGCGGAAAGACTATAGTGGAAAGACTGTAGTGGACAGAATAAAGTGGAGAGTATAGTGGAAAGACTAAAGTGGAAAGAGAATAGTGGGAAGACTAAAGTGGACAGACTATAGTGGAAAGACTATAGTGGAGAGACTGTAGTGGACAGAATAAAGTGGAGACTATAGTGGAAAGACTAAAGTGGAAAGACTAAAGTGGACAGAGAATAGTGGAAAGACTGTAGTGGACAGAATATAGTGGAGACTATAGTGGAAAGACTAAAGTGGAAAGACTAAAGTGGACAGACTATAGTGGAAAGACTGAAGTGGAAAGACTCAGTGGACAGAATAAAGTGTACACACTGAAGTGGACAGAATAAAGTGGAAAGACTAAAGTGGAAAGACTAAAGTGGAAAGACTATAGTGGAAAGACTAAAGTGGACAGACTAAAGTGGAAAGACTAAAGTGGAAAGACTAAAGTGGACAGACTATAGTGGAAAGACTATAGTGGAAAGACTGTAGTGGACAGAATAAAGTGGAGAGTATAGTGGAAAGACTGAAGTGGACAGAGAATAGTGGAAAGACTAAAGTGGACAGACTATAGTGGAAAGACTATAGTGGAGAGACTGTAGTGGACAGAATAAAGTGGAGACTATAGTGGAAAGACTAAAGTGGAAATACTAAAGTGGACAGAGAATAGTGGAAAGACTGTAGTGGACAGAATAAAGCGGAGACTATAGTGGAAAGACTAAAGTGGAAAGACTAAAGTGGACAGGGAGTATTGGAAAGACTGAAGTGGAAAGACTCAGTGGACAGACTAAAGTGTACACACTGAAGTGGACAAAATAAAGTGGAAAGACTAAAGTGGAAAGACTAAAGTGGACAGACTAAAGTGGACAGACTATAGTGGAAAGACTAAAGTGGACAGACTAAAGTGGAAAGACTAAAATGGAAAGACTAAAGTGGACAGATTATAGTGGAAAGACTATAGTGGAAAGACTGTAGTGGACAGAATAAAGTGGAGAGTATAGTGGAAAGACTAAAGTGGACAGAGAATAGTGGAAAGACTAAAGTGGACAGACTATTGTGGATAGACTAAAGTGGACAGACTAAAGTGGAAAGACTAAAGTGGAAAGACTAAAGTGGACAGACTAAAGTGGACAGACTATAGTGGAAAGACTAAAGTGGAAAGACTCAGTGGACAGACTAAAGTGTACACACTGAAGTGGACAGAATAAAGTGGAAAGACTAAAGTGGAAAGACTAAAGTGGATAGACTATAGTGGAAAGACTAAAGTCGAAAGACTAAAGTGGAAAGACTAAAGTGGACGGAGAATAGTGGAAAGACTAACGTGGACAGACTATAGTGGAAAGACTAAAGTGGACAGACTAAAGTGGAAAGACTAAAGTGGAAAGACTAAAGTGGAAAGACTAAAGTGGACAGACTATAGTGGAAAGACTATAGTGGACAGACTAAAGTGGAAATACTAATGTGGACAGACTAAAGTGGACAGACTTTAGTGGAAAGACTAAGTGGACAGACTAAAGCGGAAAGACTAAAGTGGAAAGACTAAAGTGGACAGACTATAGTGGAAAGACTAAAGTGGACAGACTAAAGTGGAAAGACTAAAATGGAAAGACTAATGTGGACAGACTATAGTGGAAGACTATAGTGGAAAGACTAAGTGGACAGACTAAAGCGGAAAGTCTAAAGTGGAAAGACTAAAGGGGACAGACTATAGTGGAAAGATTAAAGTGGACAGACTAAAGTGGAAAAACTAAAGTGGAAAGACTAAAGTGGACAGACTATAGTGGAAAGACTATAGTGGAAAGACTGTAGTGGACAGAATAAAGTGGAGACTATAGTGGAAAGACTAAAGTGGACAGTCTGTAGTGGAAAGACTAAAGTGGAAAGACTAACGTGGACAGAAGATAGTGGAAATGACTAAAGTGGAAAGACTAAACTGGACAGAATAAAGTGGAAAGACTGAAGTGGACAGACTAAAGCGGAAAGACTAAAGTGGAAAAACCAAAGTGGACAGACTATAGTGGAAAGACTAAAGTGGACAGACTAAAGTGGAAAGACTAAAGTGGAAAGACTATAGTGGACAGACTATAGTGGAAAGACTAAAGTGGACAGAAAGTGGAAAGACTATAGTGGAAAGACTGTAGTGGACAGAATAAAGTGGAGACTATAGTGGAAAGACTAAAGTGGACAGAATAAAGTGGAAAGACTGAAGTGGACAGACTCTAGTGGAAAGACTGAAGCGGAAAGACTAAAGTGGACAGAGAGTAGTGGAAAGACTAAAGTGGACAGACTATAGTGGAAAGACTAAAGTGGACAGACTAAAGTGGAAAGACTATAGTGGAAAGACTGTAGTGGACAGAATAAAGTGGAGACTATAGTGGAAAGACTAAAGTGGAAAGACTAAAGTGGACAGACTATAGTAGAAAGACTGAAGTGGACAGACTAAAGTGGAAAGACTAAAGTGGAAAGACTAAAGTGGACAGACTCTAGTGGAAAGACTGAAGCGGAAAGACTAAAGTGGACAGAGAGTAGTGGAAAGACTAAAGTGGACAGACTATAGTGGAAAGACTAAAGTGGACAGAAAGTGGAAAGACTATAGTGGAAAGACTGTATTGGACAGAATAAAGTGGAGACTATAGTGGAAAGACTAAAGTGGAAAGACTAAAGTGGACAGAATAAAGTGGAAAGACTGAAGTGGACAGACTCTAGTGGAAAGACTGAAGCGGAAAGACTAAAGTGGACAGAGAGTAGTGGAAAGACTAAAGTGGACAGACTATAGTGGAAAGACTAAAGTGGACAGACTAAAGTGGAAAGACTATAGTGGAAAGACTGTAGTGGACAGAATAAAGTGGAGACTATAGTGGAAAGACTAAAGTGGAAAGACTATAGTGGAAAGACTAAAGTGGAAAGACTAAAGTGGACAGACTATAGTAGAAAGACTGAAGTGGACAGACTAAAGTGGAAAGACTATAGTGGAAAGACTGTAGTGGACAGAATAAAGTGGAGACTATAGTGGAAAGACTAAAGTGGAAAGACTAAAGTGGACAGACTATAGTAGAAAGACTGAAGTGGACAGACTAAAGTGGAAAGACTAAAGTGGAAAGACTAAAGTGGACAGACTCTAGTGGAAAGACTGAAGCGGAAAGACTAAAGTGGACAGAGAGTAGTGGAAAGACTAAAGTGGACAGACTATAGTGGAAAGACTAAAGTGGACAGAAAGTGGAAAGACTATAGTGGAAAGACTGTATTGGACAGAATAAAGTGGAGACTATAGTGGAAAGACTAAAGTGGAAAGACTAAAGTGGACAGAATAAAGTGGAAAGACTGAAGTGGACAGACTAAAGCGGAAAGACTAAAGTGGAAAAACCAAAGTGGACAGACTATAGTGGAAAGACTAAAGTGGACAGACTAAAGTGGAATGACTAAAGTGGAAAGACTATAGTGGACAGACTATAGTGGAAAGACTAAAGTGGACAGACTAAAGTGGAAAGACTAAAGTGGAAAGACTAAAGCGGACAGACTATAGTGGAAAGACTAAAGTGGACAGAGAATAGTGGAAAGACTAAAGTGGACAGACTATAGTGGAAAGACTAAAGTGGATAGACTAAAGTGGAAAGACTAAAGTGGAAAGACTAAAGTGGACAGATTATAGCGGAAAGACTATAGTGGAAAGACTGTAGTGGACAGAATAAAGTGGAGAGTATAGTGGAAAGACTAAAGTGGAAAGAGAATAGTGGGAAGACTAAAGTGGACAGACTATAGTGGAAAGACTATAGTGGAGAGACTGTAGTGGACAGAATAAAGTGGAGACTATAGTGGAAAGACTAAAGTGGAAAGACTAAAGTGGACAGAGAATAGTGGAAAGACTGTAGTGGACAGAATATAGTGGAGACTATAGTGGAAAGACTAAAGTGGAAAGACTAAAGTGGACAGACTATAGTGGAAAGACTGAAGTGGAAAGACTCAGTGGACAGAATAAAGTGTACACACTGAAGTGGACAGAATAAAGTGGAAAGACTAAAGTGGAAAGACTAAAGTGGACAGACTATAGTGGAAAGACTAAAGTGGACAGACTAAAGTGGAAAGACTAAAGTGGAAAGACTAAAGTGGACAGACTATAGTGGAAAGACTATAGTGGAAAGACTGTAGTGGACAGAATAAAGTGGAGAGTATAGTGGAAAGACTGAAGTGGACAGAGAATAGTGGAAAGACTAAAGTGGACAGACTATAGTGGAAAGACTATAGTGGAGAGACTGTAGTGGACAGAATAAAGTGGAGACTATAGTGGAAAGACTAAAGTGGAAATACTAAAGTGGACAGAGAATAGTGGAAAGACTGTAGTGGACAGAATAAAGCGGAGACTATAGTGGAAAGACTAAAGTGGAAAGACTAAAGTGGACAGGGAGTATTGGAAAGACTGAAGTGGAAAGACTCAGTGGACAGACTAAAGTGTACACACTGAAGTGCACAAAATAAAGTGGAAAGACTAAAGTGGAAAGACTAAAGTGGACAGACTAAAGTGGACAGACTATAGTGGAAAGACTAAAGTGGACAGACTAAAGTGGAAAGACTAAAATGGAAAGACTAAAGTGGACAGATTATAGTGGAAAGACTATAGTGGAAAGACTGTAGTGGACAGAATAAAGTGGAGAGTATAGTGGAAAGACTAAAGTGGACAGAGAATAGTGGAAAGACTAAAGTGGACAGACTATTGTGGATAGACTAAAGTGGACAGACTAAAGTGGAAAGACTAAAGTGGAAAGACTAAAGTGGACAGACTAAAGTGGACAGACTCTAGTTGAAAGACTAAGTGGGCAGACTAAAGCGGAAAGACTAAAGTGGAAAGACTAAAGTGGACAGACTGTAGTGGAAAGACTAAAGTGGACAGACTAAAGTGGAAAGACTAAAGTGGAGAGACTAAAGTGGACAGACTATAGTGGAAAGGCTTAAGTGGACAGACTAAAGTGGAAAGACTAAAGTGGACAGACTAAAGTGGACAGACTTTAGTGGAAAGACTAAGTGGATAGACTATAGTGGAAAGACTAAAGTGGACAGACTAAAGTGGAAAAACTAAAGTGGAAAGACTTGGGTGGACAGACTATAGTGGAAAGACTATAGTGGAAAGACTGTAGTGGACAGAATAAAGTGGAGACTATAGTGGAAAGACTGAAGTGGACAGTCTATAGTGGAAAGACTAAAGTGGACAGAAGATAGTGGAAATGACTAAAGTGGAAAGACGAAAGTGGAAAGACGAAAGTGGAAAGACTAAAGTGGACAGAATAAAGTGGAAAGACTGAAGTGGACAGACTAAAGCGGAAAGACTAAAGTGGAAAAACCAAAGTGGACAGACTATAGTGGAAAGACTAAAGTGGACAGACTAAAGTGGAAAGACTAAAGTGGAAAGACTATAGTGGACAGACTATAGTGGAAAGACTAAAGTGGGCAGAAAGTGGAAAGACTATAGTGGAAAGACTGTAGTGGACAGAATAAAGTGGAGACTATAGTGGAAAGACTATAGTGGAAAGACTAAAGTGGACAGACTAAAGTGGAAAGACTAAAGTGGAAAGACTAAAGTGGAAAGACTAAAGTGGACAGACTATAGTGGAAAGACTATAGTGGAAAGACTGTAGTAGACAGAATAAAGTGGAGAGTATAGTGGAAAGACTAAAGTGGAAATACTAAAGTGGACAGAGAATAGTGGAAAGACTGTAGTGGACAGAATGAAGTGGAGACTATAGTGGAAAGACTAAAGTGGAAAGACTAAAGTGGACAGGGAGTATTGGAAAGACTGAAGTGGAAAGACTCAGTGGACAGACTAAAGTGTACACACTGAAGTGGACAGAATAAAGTGGAAAGACTAAAGTGGACAGACTATAGTGGAAAGACTAAAGTGGACAGACTAAAGTGGAAAGACTAAAGTGGAAAGACTATAGTGGAAAGACTATAGTGGAGAGACTGTAGTGGACAGAATAAAGTGGAGACTATAGTGGAAAGACTAAAGTGGAAATACTAAAGTGGACAGAGATTAGTGGAAAGACTGTAGTGGACAGAATGAAGTGGAGACTATAGTGGAAAGACTAAAGTGGAAAGACTAAAGTGGACAGGGAGTATTGGAAAGACTGAAGTGGAAAGACTCAGTGGACAGACTAAAGTGTACACACTGAAGTGGACAGAATAAAGTGGAAAGACTAAAGTGGAAAGACTAAAGTGGACAGACTATAGTGGAAAGACTAAAGTGGACAGACTAAAGTGGAAAGACTAAAGTGGAAAGACTAAAGTGGACAGACTATAGTGGAAAGACTATAGTGGAAAGACTGTAGTGGACAGAATAAAGTGGAGAGTATAGTGGAAAGACTAAAGTGGACAGACTATAATGGAAAGACTAAAGTGGACAGACTAAAGTGGAAAGACTATAGTGGAAAGACTGTAGTGGACAGAATAAAGTGGAGACTATAGTGGAAAGACTAAAGTGGAAAGACTAAAGTGGACAGACTATAGTGGACAGACTAAAGTGGAAAGACTAAAGTGGACAGACTCTAGTGGAAAGACTGGAGCGGAAAGACTAAAGTGGACAGAGAGTAGTGGAAAGACTAAAGTGGACAGATTATAGTGGAAAGACTAAAGTGGAGAGAAAGTGGAAAGACTATAGTGGAAAGACTGTAGTGGACAGAATAAAGTGGAGACTATAGTGGAAAGACTAAAGTGGAAAGACAAAAGTGGACAGAATAAAGTGGAAAGACTGAAGTGGACAGACTAAAGCGGAAAGACTAAAGTGGAAAAACCAAAGTGGACAGACTATAGTGGAAAGACTAAAGTGGACAGACTAAAGTGGAAAGACTAAAGTGGAAAGACTATAGTGGACAGACTATAGTGGAAAGACTAAAGTTGACAGACTCTAGTGGAAAGACTGAAGCGGAAAGACTAAAGTGGACAGAGAGTAGTGGAAAGACTAAAGTGGACAGACTATAGTGGAAAGACTAAAGTGGACAGAAGATAGTGGAATTGACTAAAGTGGAAAGACTAAAGTGGAAAGACTAAAGTGGACAGACTAAAGTCTAAAGACTAAAGTGGACAGACTCTAGTGGAAAGACAGAAGCGGAAAGACTATAGTGGACAGAGAGTAGTGGAAAGACTAAAGTGGACAGACTATAGTGGAAAGACTAAAGTGGACAGATTAAAGTGGAAAGACTATAGTGGAAAGACTGTAGTGGACAAAATAAAGTGGAGACTATAGTGGAAAGACTAAAGTGGAAAGACTAAAGTGGACAGACTATAGTAGAAAGACTGAAGTGGACAGACTAAAGTGGACAGACTCTAGTGGAAAGACTGAAGCGGAAAGACTAAAGTGGACAGAGAGTAGTGGAAAGACTAAAGTGGACAGACTAAAGCGGAAAGACTAAAGTGGAAAAACCAAAGTGGACAGACTATATTGGAAAGACTAAAGTGGACAGACTAAAGTGGAAAGACTAAAGTGGAAAGACTATAGTGGACAGACTATAGTGGAAAGACTAAGGTGGACAGACTAAAGTGGAAAGACTAAAGTGGAAAGACTAAGGTGGACAGACTATAGTTGAAAGACTAAAGTGGACAGAGAATAGTGGAAAGACTAAAGTGGACAGACTATAGTGGAAAGACTAAAGTGGACAGACTAAAGTGGAAAGACTAAAGTGGAAAGACTAAAGTGGACAGACTATAGCGGAAAGACTATAGTGGAAAGACTGTAGTGGACAGAATAAAGTGGAGAGTATAGTGGAAAGACTAAAGTGGACAGAGAATAGTGGAAAGACTTAAGTGGACAGACTATAGTGGAAAGACTATAGTTAAGAGACTGTAGTGAACAGAGAATAGTGGAGACTATAGTGGAAAGACTAAAGTGGAAAGACTAAAGTGGACAGACTATAGTGGAAAGACTGAAGTGGAAAGACTCAGTGGACAGACTAAAGTGTACACACTGAAGTGGACAGAATAAAGTGGAAAGACTAAAGTGGAAAGACTAAAGTGGACAAACTATAGTGGAAAGACTAAAGTGGACAGACTAAAGTGGAAAGACTAAAGTGGACAGAGAATAGTGGAAAGACTGAAGTGGACAGACTATAGTGGAAAGACTATAGTGGAAAGACTGTAGTGGACAGAATAAAGTGGAGACTATAGTGGAAAGACTAAAGTGGACAGAGAATAGTGGAAAGACTAAATTGGAAAGACTGTGGTGGACAGAATAGAGTGGAGACTATAGTGGAAAGACTAAAGTGGAAAGACTAAAGTGGACAGACTATAGTGGAAAGACTAAAGTGGAAAGACTCAGTGGACAGACTAAAGTGTACACACTGAAGTGGACAGAATAAAGTGGAAAGACTAAAGTGGAAAGACTAAAGTGGATAGACTATAGTGGAAAGACTAAAGTCGAAAAACTAAAGTGGAAAGACTAAAGTGGACAGAGAATAGTGGGAAGACTAAAGTGGACAGACTAAAGTGGAAAGACAAAAGTGGAAAGACTAAAGTGGAAAGACTAAAGTGGACAGACTATAGTGGAAAGACTATAGTGGACAGACTAAAGTGGAAAGACTATAGTGGAAAGACTAAAGTGGACAGACTAAAGTGGAAAGACTAAAGTGGAAAGACTAAAGTGGAAAGACTAAAGTGGACAGACTAAAGTGGACAGACTCTAGTGGGAAGAGTAAGTGGACAGACTAAAGCGGAAAGACTAAAGTGGAAAGACTAAAGTGGACAGACTATAGTGGAAAGACTATAGTGGATAGACTAAAGTGGAAAGACTAAATTGGAAAGACTGTAGTGGACAGAATAAAGTGGAGACTATAGTGGAAAGACTAAAGTGGACAGACTAAAGTGGAAAGACTAAAGTGGAAAGACTAAAGTGGACAGACTATAGTGGAAAGACTATAGTGGACAGACTAAAGTGGAAAGACTAAAGTGGACAGACTAAAGTGGACAGACTTTAGTGGAAAGACTAAGTGGACAGACTAAAGCGAAAAGACTAAAGTGGAAAGACTAAAGTGGACAGACTATAGTGGAAAGACTAAAGTGGACAGACTAAAGTGGAAAGACTAAAGTGGAAAGACTAAATTGGACAGACTATAGTTTAAAGACTATAGTGGAAAGATTAAGTGGACAGACTAAAGCGGAAAGACTATAGTGGAAATACTGTAGTGGACAGAATAAAGTGGAGACGATAGTGGAAAGACTAAAGTGGAAAGACTAAGGTGGACAGACTATAGTAGAAAGACTCAAGTGGACAGACTAAAGTGGAAAGACTAAAGTGGACAGACTCTAGTGGAAAGACTGAAGCGGAAAGACTAAAGTGGACAGAGAGTAGTGGAAAGATTAAAGTGGACAGACTATAGTGGAAAGACTATAGTGGAAAGACTGTAGTGGACAGAATAAAGTGGAGACTATAGTGGAAAGACTAAAGTGGACAGTCTATAGTGGAAAGACTAAAGTGGAAAGACTAAAGTGGACAGAAGATAGTGGAAATGACTAAAGTGGAAAGACTAAAGTGGAAAGACTAAAGTGTACAGACTAAAGTCTCAAGACTAAAGTGGACAGACTCTAGTGGAAAGACTAAATTGGACAGACTAAAGTGGAAAGACTATAGTGGAAAGACTGTAGTGGACAGAATAAAGTGGAGACTATAGTGGAAAGACTAAAGTGGACAGACTCTAGTGGAAAGACTGAAGCGGAAAGACTAAAGTGGACAGAGAGTAGTGGAAAGACTAAAGTGGACAGACTATAGTGGAAAGACTAAAGTGGACAGAAAGTGGAAAGACTATAGTGGAAAGACTGTAGTGGACAGAATAAAGTGGAGACTATAGTGGAAAGACTAAAGTGGAAAGACTAAAGTGGACAGACTATAGTGGAAAGACTGAAGTGGACAGACTAAAGTGGAAAAACTAAAGTGGAAAGACTAAAGTGGACAGACTATAGTGGAAAGACTATAGTGGAAAGACTGTAGTGGACATAATAAAGTGGAGACTATAGTGGAAAGACTGAAGTGGACAGACTAAAGTGGAAAAACTAAAGTGGAAAGACTAAAGTGGACAGACTATAGTGGAAAGACTATAGTGGAAAGACTGTAGTGGACATAATAATCTGGAGACTATAGTGGAAAGACTAAAGTGGACAGACTAAAGTGGAAAGACTAAAGTGGAAAGACTATAGTGGAAAGACTGTAGTGGACAGAATAAAGTGGAGACTATAGTGGAAAGACTAAAGTGGACAGAGAATAGTGGAAAGACTAAAGTGGAAAGACTAAACTGGACAGACTATAGTGGAAAGACTGAAGTGGACAGACTAAAGTGGAAAAAAACTAAAGTGGAAAGACTAAAGTGGACAGACTATAGTGGAAAGATTATAGTGGAAAGACTGTAGTGGAAAGAATAGAGTGGAGACTATAGTGGAAAGACTAAAGTGGACAGAGAATAGTGGAAAGACTGAAGTGGACAGACTATAGTGGAAAGACTATAGTGGAAAGACTGTAGTGGACAGAATAAAGTGGAGACTATAGTGGAAAGACTAAAGTGGACAGAGAACAGTGGAAAGACTAAATTGGAAAGACTGTGGTGGACAGAATAAAGTGGAGACTATAGTGGAAAGACTAAAGTGGAAAGACTAAAGTGGACAGACTATAGTGGAAAGACTAAAGTGGAAAGACTCAGTGGACAGACTAAAGTGTACACACTGAAGTGGACAGAATAAAGTGGAAAGACTAAAGTGGAAAGACTAAAGTGGATAGACTATAGTGGAAAGACTAAAGGCGAAAGACTAAAGTGGAAAGACTAAAGTGGACGGAGAATAGTGGAAAGACTAACGTGGACAGACTATAGTGGAAAGACTAAAGTGGACAGACTAAAGTGGAAAGACTAAAGTGGAAAGACTAAAGTGGAAAGACTAAAGTGGACAGACTATAGTGGAAAGACTATAGTGGACAGACTAAAGTGGAAAGACTAATGTGGACAGACTAAAGTGGACAGACTTTAGTGGAAAGACTAAGTGGACAGACTAAAGCGGAAAGACTAAAGTGGAAAGACTAAAGTGGACAGACTATAGTGGAAAGACTAAAGTGGACAGACTAAAGTGGAAAGACTAAAGTGGAAAGACTAATGTGGACAGACTATAGTGGAAGACTATAGTGGAAAGACTAAGTGGACAGACTAAAGCGGAAAGACTAAAGTGGAAAGACTAAAGGGGACAGACTATAGTGGAAAGATTAAAGTGGACAGACTAAAGTGGAAAAACTAAAGTGGAAAGACTAAAGTGGACAGACTATAGTGGAAAGACTATAGTGGAAAGACTGTAGTGGACAGAATAAAGTGGAGACTATAGTGGAAAGACTAAAGTGGAGAGTCTGTAGTGGAAAGACTAAAGTGGAAAGACTAACGAGGACAGAAGATAGTGGAAATGACTAAAGTGGAAAGACTAAAGTGGAAAGACTAAAGTGGACAGAATAAAGTGGAAAGACTGAAGTGGACAGACTAAAGCGGAAAGACTAAAGTGGAAAAACCAAAGTGGACAGACTATAGTGGAAAGACTAAAGTGGACAGACTAAAGTGGAAAGACTAAAGTGGAAAGACTATAGTGGACAGACTATAGTGGAAAGACTAAAGTGGACAGAAAGTGGAAAGACTATAGTGGAAAGACTGTAGTGGACATAATAAAGTGGAGACTATAGTGGAAAGACTAAAGTGGACAGACTAAAGTGGAAAGACTAAAGTGGAAAGACTATAGTGGAAAGACTGTAGTGGACAGAATAAAGTGGAGACTATAGTGGAAAGACTAAAGTGGACAGAGAATAGTGGAAAGACTAAAGTGGAAAGACTAAACTGGACAGACTATAGTGGAAAGACTGAAGTGGACAGACTAAAGTGGAAAAAAACTAAAGTGAAAAGACTAAAGTGGACAGACTATAGTGGAAAGATTATAGTGGACAGACTGTAGTGGAAAGAATAGAGTGGAGACTATAGTGGAAAGACTAAAGTGGACAGAGAATCGTGGAAAGTCTGAAGTGGACAGACTATACTGGAAAGACTATAGTGGAAAGACTGTAGTGGACAGAATAAAGTGGAGACTATAGTGGAAAGACTAAAGTGGACAGAGAACAGTGGAAAGACTAAATTGGAAAGACTGTGGTGGACAGAATAAAGTGGAGACTATAGTGGAAAGACTAAAGTGGAAAGACTAAAGTGGACAGACTATAGTGGAAAGACTAAAGTGGAAAGACTCAGTGGACAGACTAAAGTGTACACACTGAAGTGGACAAAATAAAGTGGAAAGACTAAAGTGGAAAGACTAAAGTGGATAGACTATAGTGGAAAGACTAAAGTCGAAAGACTAAAGTGGAAAGACTAAAGTGGACGGAGAATAGTGGAAAGACTAGCGTGGACAGACTATAGTGGAAAGACTAAAGTGGACAGACTAAAGTGGAAAGACTAAAGTGGAAAGACTAAAGTGGAAAGACTAAAGTGGACAGACTATAGTGGAAAGACTATAGTGGACAGACTAAAGTGGAAAGACTAATGTGGACAGACTAAAGTGGACAGACTTTAGTGGAAAGACTAAGTGGACAGACTAAAGCGGAAAGACTAAAGTGGAAAGACTAAAGTGGACAGACTATAGTGGAAAGACTAAAGTGGACAGACTAAAGTGGAAAGACTAAAGTGGAAAGACTAATGTGGACAGACTATAGTGGAAGACTATAGTGGAAAGACTAAGTGGACAGACTAAAGCGGAAAGACTAAAGTGGAAAGACTAAAGGGGACAGACTATAGTGGAAAGATTAAAGTGTACAGACTAAAGTGGAAAAACTAAAGTGGAAAGACTAAAGTGGACAGACTATAGTGGAAAGACTATAGTGGAAAGACTGTAGTGGACAGAATAAAGTGGAGACTATAGTGGAAAGACTAAAGTGGACAGTCTGTAGTGGAAAGACTAAAGTGGAAAGACTAACGTGGACAGAAGATAGTGGAAATGACTAAAGTGGAAAGACTAAAGTGGAAAGACTAAAGTGGACAGAATAAAGTGGAAAGACTGAAGTGGACAGACTAAAGCGGAAAGACTAAAGTGGAAAAACCAAAGTGGACAGACTATAGTGGAAAGACTAAAGTGGACAGACTAAAGTGGAAAGACTAAAGTGGAAAGACTATAGTGGACAGACTATAGTGGAAAGACTAAAGTGGACAGAAAGTGGAAAGACTATAGTGGAAAGACTGAAGTGGACAGACTAAAGTGGAAAAAAACTAAAGTGGAAAGACTAAAGTGGACAGACTATAGTGGAAAGATTATAGTGGAAAGACTGTAGTGGAAAGAATAGAGTGGAGACTATAGTGGAAAGACTAAAGTGGACAGAGAATAGTGGAAAGACTGAAGTGGACAGACTATAGTGGAAAGACTATAGTGGAAAGACTGTAGTGGACAGAATAAAGTGGAAAGACTAAAGTGGACAGAAAGTGGAAAGACTATAGTGGAAAGACTGAAGTGGACAGACTAAAGTGGAAAAAAACTAAAGTGGAAAGACTAAAGTGGACAGACTATAGTGGAAAGATTATAGTGGAAAGACTATAGTGGAAAGAATAGAGTGGAGACTATAGTGGAAAGACTAAAGTGGACAGAGAATAGTGGAAAGACTGAAGTGGACAGACTATAGTGGAAAGACTATAGTGGAAAGACTGTATTGGACAGAATAAAGTGGAGACTATAGTGGAAAGACTAAAGTGGACAGAGAACAGTGGAAAGACTAAATTGGAAAGACTGTGGTGGACAGAATAAAGTGGAGACTATAGTGGAAAGACTAAAGTGGAAAGACTAAAGTGGACAGACTATAGTGGAAAGACTAAAGTGGAAAGACTCAGTGGACAGACTAAAGTGTACACACTGAAGTGGACAGAATAAAGTGGAAAGACTAAAGTGGAAAGACTAAAGTGGATAGACTATAGTGGAAAGACTAAAGTCGAAAGACTAAAGTGGAAAGACTAAAGTGGACGGAGAATAGTGGAAAGACTAACGTGGACAGACTATAGTGGAAAGACTAAAGTGGACAGACTAAAGTGGAAAGACTAAAGTGGAAAGACTAAAGTGGAAAGACTAAAGTGGACAGACTATAGTGGAAAGACTATAGTGGACAGACTAAAGTGGAAATACTAATGTGGACAGACTAAAGTGGACAGACTTTAGTGGAAAGACTAAGTGGACAGACTAAAGCGGAAAGACTAAAGTGGAAAGACTAAAGTGGACAGACTATAGTGGAAAGACTAAAGTGGACAGACTAAAGTGGAAAGACTAAAATGGAAAGACTAATGTGGACAGACTATAGTGGAAGACTATAGTGGAAAGACTAAGTGGACAGACTAAAGCGGAAAGTCTAAAGTGGAAAGACTAAAGGGGACAGACTATAGTGGAAAGATTAAAGTGGACAGACTAAAGTGGAAAAACTAAAGTGGAAAGACTAAAGTGGACAGACTATAGTGGAAAGACTATAGTGGAAAGACTGTAGTGGACAGAATAAAGTGGAGACTATAGTGGAAAGACAAAAGTGGACAGTCTGTAGTGGAAAGACTAAAGTGGAAAGACTAACGTGGACAGAAGATAGTGGAAATGACTAAAGTGGAAAGACTAAAGTGGAAAGACTAAACTGGACAGAATAAAGTGGAAAGACTGAAGTGGACAGACTAAAGCGGAAAGACTAAAGTGGAAAAACCAAAGTGGACAGACTATAGTGGAAAGACTAAAGTGGACAGACTAAAGTGGAAAGACTAAAGTGGAAAGACTATAGTGGACAGACTATAGTGGAAAGACTAAAGTGGACAGAAAGTGGAAAGACTATAGTGGAAAGACTGTAGTGGACAGAATAAAGTGGAGACTATAGTGGAAAGACTAAAGTGGAAAGACTAAAGTGGACAGAATAAAGTGGAAAGACTGAAGTGGACAGACTCTAGTGGAAAGACTGAAGCGGAAAGACTAAAGTGGACAGAGAGTAGTGGAAAGACTAAAGTGGACAGACTATAGTGGAAAGACTAAAGTGGACAGACTAAAGTGGAAAGACTATAGTGGAAAGACTGTAGTGGACAGAATAAAGTGGAGACTATAGTGGAAAGACTAAAGTGGAAAGACTAAAGTGGACAGACTATAGTAGAAAGACTGAAGTGGACAGACTAAAGTGGAAAGACTAAAGTGGAAAGACTAAAGTGGACAGACTCTAGTGGAAAGACTGAAGCGGAAAGACTAAAGTGGACAGAGAGTAGTGGAAAGACTAAAGTGGACAGACTATAGTGGAAAGACTAAAGTGGACAGAAAGTGGAAAGACTATAGTGGAAAGACTGTATTGGACAGAATAAAGTGGAGACTATAGTGGAAAGACTAAAGTGGAAAGACTAAAGTGGACAGAATGAAGTGGAAAGACTGAAGTGGACAGACTAAAGCGGAAAGACTAAAGTGGAAAAACCAAAGTGGACAGACTATAGTGGAAAGACTAAAGTGGACAGACTAAAGTGGAATGACTAAAGTGGAAAGACTATAGTGGACAGACTATAGTGGAAAGACTAAAGTGGACAGACTAAAGTGGAAAGACTAAAGTGGAAAGACTAAAGCGGACAGACTATAGTGGAAAGACTAAAGTGGACAGATAATAGTGGAAAGACTAAAGTGGACAGACTATAGTGGAAAGACTAAAGTGGATAGACTAAAGTGGAAAGACTAAAGTGGAAAGACTAAAGTGGACAGATTATAGCGGAAAGACTATAGTGGAAAGACTGTAGTGGACAGAATAAAGTGGAGAGTATAGTGGAAAGACTAAAGTGGAAAGAGAATAGTGGGAAGACTAAAGTGGACAGACTATAGTGGAAAGACTATAGTGGAGAGACTGTAGTGGACAGAATAAAGTGGAGACTATAGTGGAAAGACTAAAGTGGAAAGACTAAAGTGGACAGAGAATAGTGGAAAGACTGTAGTGGACAGAATATAGTGGAGACTATAGTGGAAAGACTAAAGTGGAAAGACTAAAGTGGACAGACTATAGTGGAAAGACTGAAGTGGAAAGACTCAGTGGACAGAATAAAGTGTACACACTGAAGTGGACAGAATAAAGTGGAAAGACTAAAGTGGAAAGACTAAAGTGGAAAGACTATAGTGGAAAGACTAAAGTGGACAGACTAAAGTGGAAAGACTAAAGTGGAAAGACTAAAGTGGACAGACTATAGTGGAAAGACTATAGTGGAAAGACTGTAGTGGACAGAATAAAGTGGAGAGTATAGTGGAAAGACTGAAGTGGACAGAGAATAGTGGAAAGACTAAAGTGGACAGACTATAGTGGAAAGACTATAGTGGAGAGACTGTAGTGGACAGAATAAAGTGGAGACTATAGTGGAAAGACTAAAGTGGAAATACTAAAGTGGACAGAGAATAGTGGAAAGACTGTAGTGGACAGAATAAAGCGGAGACTATAGTGGAAAGACTAAAGTGGAAAGACTAAAGTGGACAGGGAGTATTGGAAAGACTGAAGTGGAAAGACTCAGTGGACAGACTAAAGTGTACACACTGAAGTGGACAAAATAAAGTGGAAAGACTAAAGTGGAAAGACTAAAGTGGACAGACTAAAGTGGACAGACTATAGTGGAAAGACTAAAGTGGACAGACTAAAGTGGAAAGACTAAAATGGAAAGACTAAAGTGGACAGATTATAGTGGAAAGACTATAGTGGAAAGACTGTAGTGGACAGAATAAAGTGGAGAGTATAGTGGAAAGACTAAAGTGGACAGAGAATAGTGGAAAGACTAAAGTGGACAGACTATTGTGGATAGACTAAAGTGGACAGACTAAAGTGGAAAGACTAAAGTGGAAAGACTAAAGTGGACAGACTAAAGTGGACAGACTATAGTGGAAAGACTAAAGTGGAAAGACTCAGTGGACAGACTAAAGTGTACACACTGAAGTGGACAGAATAAAGTGGAAACACTAAAGTGGAAAGACTAAAGTGGATAGACTATAGTGGAAAGACTAAAGTCGAAAGACTAAAGTGGAAAGACTAAAGTGGACGGAGAATAGTGGAAAGACTAACGTGGACAGACTATAGTGGAAAGACTAAAGTGGACAGACTAAAGTGGAAAGACTAAAGTGGAAAGACTAAAGTGGAAAGACTAAAGTGGACAGACTATAGTGGAAAGACTATAGTGGACAGACTAAAGTGGAAATACTAATGTGGACAGACTAAAGTGGACAGACTTTAGTGGAAAGACTAAGTGGACAGTCTAAAGCGGAAAGACTAAAGTGGAAAGACTAAAGTGGACAGACTATAGTGGAAAGACTAAAGTGGACAGACTAAAGTGGAAAGACTAAAATGGAAAGACTAATGTGGACAGACTATAGTGGAAGACTATAGTGGAAAGACTAAGTGGACAGACTAAAGCGGAAAGTCTAAAGTGGAAAGACTAAAGGGGACAGACTATAGTGGAAAGATTAAAGTGGACAGACTAAAGTGGAAAAACTAAAGTGGAAAGACTAAAGTGGACAGACTATAGTGGAAAGACTATAGTGGAAAGACTGTAGTGGACAGAATAAAGTGGAGATTATAGTGGAAAGACTAAAGTGGACAGTCTGTAGTGGAAAGACTAAAGTGGAAAGACTAACGTGGACAGAAGATAGTGGAAATGACTAAAGTGGAAAGACTAAACTGGACAGAATAAAGTGGAAAGACTGAAGTGGACAGACTAAAGCGGAAAGACTAAAGTGGAAAAACCAAAGTGGACAGACTATAGTGGAAAGACTAAAGTGGACAGACTAAAGTGGAAAGACTAAAGTGGAAAGACTATAGTGGACAGACTATAGTGGAAAGACTAAAGTGGACAGAAAGTGGAAAGACTATAGTGGAAAGACTGTAGTGGACAGAATAAAGTGGAGACTATAGTGGAAAGACTAAAGTGGACAGAATAAAGTGGAAAGACTGAAGTGGACAGACTCTAGTGGAAAGACTGAAGCGGAAAGACTAAAGTGGACAGAGAGTAGTGGAAAGACTAAAGTGGACAGACTATAGTGGAAAGACTAAAGTGGACAGACTAAAGTGGAAAGACTATAGTGGAAAGACTGTAGTGGACAGAATAAAGTGGAGACTATAGTGGAAAGACTAAAGTGGAAAGACTAAAGTGGACAGACTATAGTAGAAAGACTGAAGTGGACAGACTAAAGTGGAAAGACTAAAGTGGAAAGACTAAAGTGGACAGACTCTAGTGGAAAGACTGAAGCGGAAAGACTAAAGTGGACAGAGAGTAGTGGAAAGACTAAAGTGGACAGACTATAGTGGAAAGACTAAAGTGGACAGAAAGTGGAAAGACTATAGTGGAAAGACTGTATTGGACAGAATAAAGTGGAGACTATAGTGGAAAGACTAAAGTGGAAAGACTAAAGTGGACAGAATAAAGTGGAAAGACTGAAGTGGACAGACTAAAGTGGACAGAGAGTAGTGGAAAGACTAAAGTGGACAGACTATAGTGGAAAGACTAAAGTGGACAGACTAAAGTGGAAAGACTATAGTGGAAAGACTGTAGTGGACAGAATAAAGTGGAGACTATAGTGGAAAGACTAAAGTGGAAAGACTATAGTGGAAAGACTGTAGTGGACAGAATAAAGTGGAGACTATAGTGGAAAGACTAAAGTGGAAAGACTAAAGTGGACAGACTATAGTAGAAAGACTGAAGTGGACAGACTAAAGTGGAAAGACTAAAGTGGAAAGACTAAAGTGGACAGACTCTAGTGGAAAGACTGAAGCGGAAAGACTAAAGTGGACAGAGAGTAGTGGAAAGACTAAAGTGGACAGACTATAGTGGAAAGACTAAAGTGGACAGAAAGTGGAAAGACTATAGTGGAAAGACTGTATTGGACAGAATAAAGTGGAGACTATAGTGGAAAGACTAAAGTGGAAAGACTAAAGTGGACAGAATAAAGTGGAAAGACTGAAGTGGACAGACTAAAGCGGAAAGACTAAAGTGGAAAAACCAAAGTGGACAGACTATAGTGGAAAGACTAAAGTGGACAGACTAAAGTGGAATGACTAAAGTGGAAAGACTATAGTGGACAGACTATAGTGGAAAGACTAAAGTGGACAGACTAAAGTGGAAAGACTAAAGTGGAAAGACTAAAGCGGACAGACTATAGTGGAAAGACTAAAGTGGACAGAGAATAGTGGAAAGACTAAAGTGGACAGACTATAGTGGAAAGACTAAAGTGGATAGACTAAAGTGGAAAGACTAAAGTGGAAAGACTAAAGTGGACAGATTATAGCGGAAAGACTATAGTGGAAAGACTGTAGTGGACAGAATAAAGTGGAGAGTATAGTGGAAAGACTAAAGTGGAAAGAGAATAGTGGGAAGACTAAAGTGGACAGACTATAGTGGAAAGACTATAGTGGAGAGACTGTAGTGGACAGAATAAAGTGGAGACTATAGTGGAAAGACTAAAGTGGAAAGACTAAAGTGGACAGAGAATAGTGGAAAGACTGTAGTGGACAGAATATAGTGGAGACTATAGTGGAAAGACTAAAGTGGAAAGACTAAAGTGGACAGACTATAGTGGAAAGACTGAAGTGGAAAGACTCAGTGGACAGAATAAAGTGTACACACTGAAGTGGACAGAATAAAGTGGAAAGACTAAAGTGGAAAGACTAAAGTGGACAGACTATAGTGGAAAGACTAAAGTGGACAGACTAAAGTGGAAAGACTAAAGTGGAAAGACTAAAGTGGACAGACTATAGTGGAAAGACTATAGTGGAAAGACTGTAGTGGACAGAATAAAGTGGAGAGTATAGTGGAAAGACTGAAGTGGACAGAGAATAGTGGAAAGACTAAAGTGGACAGACTATAGTGGAAAGACTATAGTGGAGAGACTGTAGTGGACAGAATAAAGTGGAGACTATAGTGGAAAGACTAAAGTGGAAATACTAAAGTGGACAGAGAATAGTGGAAAGACTGTAGTGGACAGAATAAAGCGGAGACTATAGTGGAAAGACTAAAGTGGAAAGACTAAAGTGGACAGGGAGTATTGGAAAGACTGAAGTGGAAAGACTCAGTGGACAGACTAAAGTGTACACACTGAAGTGCACAAAATAAAGTGGAAAGACTAAAGTGGAAAGACTAAAGTGGACAGACTAAAGTGGACAGACTATAGTGGAAAGACTAAAGTGGACAGACTAAAGTGGAAAGACTAAAATGGAAAGACTAAAGTGGACAGATTATAGTGGAAAGACTATAGTGGAAAGACTGTAGTGGACAGAATAAAGTGGAGAGTATAGTGGAAAGACTAAAGTGGACAGAGAATAGTGGAAAGACTAAAGTGGACAGACTATTGTGGATAGACTAAAGTGGACAGACTAAAGTGGAAAGACTAAAGTGGAAAGACTAAAGTGGACAGACTAAAGTGGACAGACTCTAGTTGAAAGACTAAGTGGGCAGACTAAAGCGGAAAGACTAAAGTGGAAAGACTAAAGTGGACAGACTGTAGTGGAAAGACTAAAGTGGACAGACTAAAGTGGAAAGACTAAAGTGGAGAGACTAAAGTGGACAGACTATAGTGGAAAGGCTTAAGTGGACAGACTAAAGTGGAAAGACTAAAGTGGACAGACTAAAGTGGACAGACTTTAGTGGAAAGACTAAGTGGATAGACTATAGTGGAAAGACTAAAGTGGACAGACTAAAGTGGAAAAACTAAAGTGGAAAGACTTGGGTGGACAGACTATAGTGGAAAGACTATAGTGGAAAGACTGTAGTGGACAGAATAAAGTGGAGACTATAGTGGAAAGACTGAAGTGGACAGTCTATAGTGGAAAGACTAAAGTGGACAGAAGATAGTGGAAATGACTAAAGTGGAAAGACGAAAGTGGAAAGACGAAAGTGGAAAGACTAAAGTGGACAGAATAAAGTGGAAAGACTGAAGTGGACAGACTAAAGCGGAAAGACTAAAGTGGAAAAACCAAAGTGGACAGACTATAGTGGAAAGACTAAAGTGGACAGACTAAAGTGGAAAGACTAAAGTGGAAAGACTATAGTGGACAGACTATAGTGGAAAGACTAAAGTGGGCAGAAAGTGGAAAGACTATAGTGGAAAGACTGTAGTGGACAGAATAAAGTGGAGACTATAGTGGAAAGACTATAGTGGAAAGACTAAAGTGGACAGACTAAAGTGGAAAGACTAAAGTGGAAAGACTAAAGTGGAAAGACTAAAGTGGACAGACTATAGTGGAAAGACTATAGTGGAAAGACTGTAGTAGACAGAATAAAGTGGAGAGTATAGTGGAAAGACTAAAGTGGAAATACTAAAGTGGACAGAGAATAGTGGAAAGACTGTAGTGGACAGAATGAAGTGGAGACTATAGTGGAAAGACTAAAGTGGAAAGACTAAAGTGGACAGGGAGTATTGGAAAGACTGAAGTGGAAAGACTCAGTGGACAGACTAAAGTGTACACACTGAAGTGGACAGAATAAAGTGGAAAGACTAAAGTGGACAGACTATAGTGGAAAGACTAAAGTGGACAGACTAAAGTGGAAAGACTAAAGTGGAAAGACTATAGTGGAAAGACTATAGTGGAGAGACTGTAGTGGACAGAATAAAGTGGAGACTATAGTGGAAAGACTAAAGTGGAAATACTAAAGTGGACAGAGATTAGTGGAAAGACTGTAGTGGACAGAATGAAGTGGAGACTATAGTGGAAAGACTAAAGTGGAAAGACTAAAGTGGACAGGGAGTATTGGAAAGACTGAAGTGGAAAGACTCAGTGGACAGACTAAAGTGTACACACTGAAGTGGACAGAATAAAGTGGAAAGACTAAAGTGGAAAGACTAAAGTGGACAGACTATAGTGGAAAGACTAAAGTGGACAGACTAAAGTGGAAAGACTAAAGTGGAAAGACTAAAGTGGACAGACTATAGTGGAAAGACTATAGTGGAAAGACTGTAGTGGACAGAATAAAGTGGAGAGTATAGTGGAAAGACTAAAGTGGACAGACTATAATGGAAAGACTAAAGTGGACAGACTAAAGTGGAAAGACTATAGTGGAAAGACTGTAGTGGACAGAATAAAGTGGAGACTATAGTGGAAAGACTAAAGTGGAAAGACTAAAGTGGACAGACTATAGTGGACAGACTAAAGTGGAAAGACTAAAGTGGACAGACTCTAGTGGAAAGACTGGAGCGGAAAGACTAAAGTGGACAGAGAGTAGTGGAAAGACTAAAGTGGACAGATTATAGTGGAAAGACTAAAGTGGAGAGAAAGTGGAAAGACTATAGTGGAAAGACTGTAGTGGACAGAATAAAGTGGAGACTATAGTGGAAAGACTAAAGTGGAAAGACAAAAGTGGACAGAATAAAGTGGAAAGACTGAAGTGGACAGACTAAAGCGGAAAGACTAAAGTGGAAAAACCAAAGTGGACAGACTATAGTGGAAAGACTAAAGTGGACAGACTAAAGTGGAAAGACTAAAGTGGAAAGACTATAGTGGACAGACTATAGTGGAAAGACTAAAGTGGACAGACTAAAGTGGAAAGACTAAAGTGGAAAGACTAAAGTGGACAGACTATAGTGGAAAGACTAAAGTGGACAGACTAAAGTGGAAAGACTAAAGTGGAAAGACTAAAGTGGACAGACTATAGTGGAAAGACTATAGTGGAAAGACTGTAGTAGACAGAATAAAGTGGAGAGTATAGTGGAAAGACTAAAGTGGACAGAGAATAGTGGAAAGACTGTAGTGGACAGAATGAAGTGGAGACTATAGTGGAAAGACTAAAGTGGAAAGACTAAAGTGGACAGGGAGTATTGGAAAGACTGAAGTGGAAAGACTCAGTGGACAGACTAAAGTGTACACACTGAAGTGGACAGAATAAAGTGGAAAGACTAAAGTGGACAGACTATAGTGGAAAGACTAAAGTGGACAGACTAAAGTGGAAAGTCTAAAGTGGAAAGACTATAGTGGAAAGACTATAGTGGAGAGACTGTAGTGGACAGAATAAAGTGGAGACTATAGTGGAAAGACTAAAGTGGAAATACTAAAGTGGACAGAGATTAGTGGAAAGACTGTAGTGGACAGAATGAAGTGGAGACTATAGTGGAAAGACTAAAGTGGAAAGACTAAAGTGGACAGGGAGTATTGGAAAGACTGAAGTGGAAAGACTCAGTGGACAGACTAAAGTGTACACACTGAAGTGGACAGAATAAAGTGGAAAGACTAAAGTGGAAAGACTAAAGTGGACAGACTATAGTGGAAAGACTAAAGTGGACAGACTAAAGTGGAAAGACTAAAGTGGAAAGACTAAAGTGGACAGACTATAGTGGAAAGACTATAGTGGAAAGACTGTAGTGGACAGAATAAAGTGGAGAGTATAGTGGAAAGACTAAAGTGGACAGAGAATAGTGGAAAGACTAAAGTGGACAGACTATAGTGGAAAGACTATAGTGGAGAGACTGTAGTGGACAGAATAAAGTGGAGACTATAGTGGAAAGACTAAAGTGGAAAGACTAAAGTGGACAGACTATAGTGGAAAGACTAAAGTGGACAGACTAAAGTGGAAAGACTATAGTGGAAAGGCTGTAGTGGACAGAATAAAGTGGAGACTATAGTGGAAAGACTAAAGTGGAAAGACTAAAGTGGACAGACTATAGTAGAAAGACTGAAGTGGACAGACTAAAGTGGAAAGACTAAAGTGGACAGACTCTAAAGGACAGACTAAAGCAGAAAGACTAAAGTGGAAAAACCAAAGTGGACAGACTATAGTGGAAAGACTAATGTGGATGGACTAAAGTGGAAAGACTGTAGTGGACAGAATAAAGTGGAGACTATAGTGGAAAGACTAAAGTGGACAGAGAATAGTGGAAAGACTGTAGTGGACAGAATATAGTGGAGACTATAGTGGAAAGACTAAAGTGGAAAGACTAAAGTGGACAGACTATAGTGGAAAGACTGAAGTGGAAAGACTCGGTGGACAGAATAAAGTGTACACACTGAAGTGGACAGAATAAAGTGGAAAGACTAAAGTGGAAAGACTAAAGTGGACAGACTATAGTGGAAAGACTAAAGTGGACAGACTAAAGTGGAAAGACTAAAGTGGAAAGACTAAAGTGGACAGACTATAGTGGAAAGACTATAGTGGAAAGACTGTAGTGGACAGAATAAAGTGGAGAGTATAGTGGAAAGACTGAAGTGGACAGAGAATAGTGGAAAGACTAAAGTGGACAGACTATAGTGGAAAGACTATAGTGGAGTGACTGTAGTGGACAGAATAAAGTGGAGACTATAGTGGAAAGACTAAAGTGGAAATACTAAAGTGGACAGAGAATAGTGGAAAGACTGTAGTGGACAGAATAAAGCGGAGACTATAGTGGAAAGACTAAAGTGGAAAGACTAAAGTGGACAGGGAGTATTGGAAAGACTGAAGTGGAAAGACTCAGTGGACAGACTAAAGTGTACACACTGAAGTGGACAAAATAAAGTGGAAAGACTAAAGTGGAAAGACTAAAGTGGACAGACTAAAGTGGACAGACTATAGTGGAAAGACTAAAGTGGACAGACTAAAGTGGAAAGACTAAAATGGAAAGACTAAAGTGGACAGACTATAGTGGAAAGACTATAGTGGAAAGACTGTAGTGGACGGAATAAAGTGGAGAGTATAGTGGAAAGACTAAAGTGGACAGAGAATAGTGGAAAGACTAAAGTGGACAGACTATTGTGGATAGACTAAAGTGGACAGACTAAAGTGGAAAGACTAAAGTGGAAAGACTAAAGTGGACAGACTAAAGTGGACAGACTCTAGTTGAAAGACTAAGTGGGCAGACTAAAGCGGAAAGACTAAAGTGGAAAGACTAAAGTGGACAGACTGTAGTGGAAAGACTAAAGTGGACAGACTAAAGTGGAAAGACTAAAGTGGAAAGACTAAAGTGGACAGACTATAGTGGAAAGACTTTAGTGGACAGACTAAAGTGGAAAGACTAAAGTGGACAGACTAAAGTGGACAGACTTTAGTGGAAAGACTAAGTGGATAGACTATAGTGGAAAGACTAAAGTGGACAGACTAAAGTGGAAAAACTAAAGTGGAAAGACTTGGGTGGACAGACTATAGTGGAAAGACTATAGTGGAAAGACTGTAGTGGACAGAATAAAGTGGAGACTATAGTGGAAAGACTGAAGTGGACAGTCTATAGTGGAAAGACTAAAGTGGACAGAAGATAGTGGAAATGACTAAAGTGGAAAGACTAAAGTGATAAGACTAAAGTGGACAGAATAAAGTGGAAAGACTGAAGTGGACAGACTAAAGCGGAAAGACTAAAGTGGAAAAACCAAAGTGGACAGACTATAGTGGAAAGACTAAAGTGGACAGACTAAAGTGGAAAGACTAAAGTGGAAAGACTATAGTGGACAGACTAGAGTGGAAAGACTAAAGTGGGCAGAAAGTGGAAAGACTATAGTGGAGAGACTGTAGTGGACAGAATAAAGTGGAGACTATAGTGGAAAGACTAAAGTGGAAAGACTAAAGTGGACAGAATAAAGTGGAAAGACTGAAGTGGACAGACTCTAGTGGAAAGATTGAAGCGGAAAGACTAAAGTGGACAGAGAGTAGTGGAAAGACTAAAGTGGACAGACTATAGTGGAAAGACTAAAGTGGACAGACTAAAGTGGAAAGACTATAGTGGAAAGGATGTAGTGGACAGAATAAAGTGGAGACTATAGTGGAAAGACTAAAGTGGAAAGACTAAAGTGGACAGACTATAGTAGAAAGACTGAAGTGGACCGACTAAAGTGGAAAGACTAAAGTGGACAGACTCTAGTGGAAAGACTGAAGCGGAAAGACTAATGTGGACAGAGAGTAGTGGAAAGTCTAAAGTGGACAGACTATAATGGAAAGACTAAAGTGGACAGACTAAAGTGGAAAGACTATAGTGGAAAGACTGTAGTGGACAGAATAAAGTGGAGACTATAGTGGAAAGACTAAAGTGGAAAGACTAAAGTGGACAGACTATAGTGGACAGACTAAAGTGGAAAGACTAAAGTGGACAGACTCTAGTGGAAAGACTGGAGCGGAAAGACTAAAGTTGACAGAGAGTAGTGGAAAGACTAAAGTGGACAGATTATAGTGGAAAGACTAAAGTGGAGAGAAAGTGGAAAGACTATAGTGGAAAGACTGTAGTGGACAGAATAAAGTGGAGACTATAGTGGAAAGACAAAAGTGGAAAGACTAAAGTGGACAGAATAAAGTGGAAAGACTGAAGTGGACAGACTAAAGCGGAAAGACTAAAGTGGAAAAACCAAAGTGGACAGACTATAGTGGAAAGACTAAAGTGGACAGACTAAAGTGGAAAGACTAAAGTGGAAAGACTATAGTGGACAGACTATAGTGGAAAGACTAAAGTGGACAGACTAAAGTGGAAAGACTAAAGTGGAAAGACTAAAGTGGACAGACTATAGTGGAAAGACTAAAGTGGACAGACTAAAGTGGACAGACTAAAGTGGAAAGACTAAAGTGGAAAGACTAAAGTGGACAGACTATAGTGGAAAGACTATAGTGGAAAGACTGTAGTAGACAGAATAAAGTGGAGAGTATAGTGGAAAGACTAAAGTGGAAATACTAAAGTGGACAGAGAATAGTGGAAAGACTGTAGTGGACAGAATGAAGTGGAGACTATAGTGGAAAGACTAAAGTGGAAAGACTAAAGTGGACAGGGAGTATTGGAAAGACTGAAGTGGAAAGACTCAGTGGACAGACTAAAGTGTACACACTGAAGTGGACAGAATAAAGTGGAAAGACTAAAGTGGAAAGACTAAAGTGGACAGACTATAGTGGAAAGACTAAAGTGGACAGACTAAAGTGGAAAGACTAAAGTGGAAAGACTATAGTGGAAAGACTATAGTGGAGAGACTGTAGTGGACAGAATAAAGTGGAGACTATAGTGGAAAGACTAAAGTGGAAATACTAAAGTGGACAGAGATTAGTGGAAAGACTGTAGTGGACAGAATGAAGTGGAGACTATAGTGGAAAGACTAAAGTGGAAAGACTAAAGTGGACAGGGAGTATTGGAAAGACTGAAGTGGAAAGACTCAGTGGACAGACTAAAGTGTGCACACTGAAGTGGACAGAATAAAGTGGAAAGACTAAAGTGGAAAGACTAAAGTGGACAGACTATAGTGGAAAGACTAAAGTGGACAGACTAAAGTGGAAAGACTAAAGTGGAAAGACTAAAGTGGACAGACTATAGTGGAAAGACTATAGTGGAAAGACTGTAGTGGACAGAATAATGTGGAGAGTATAGTGGAAAGACTAAAGTGGACAGAGAATAGTGGAAAGACTAAAGTGGACAGACTATAGTGGAAAGACTATAGTGGAGAGACTGTAGTGGACAGAATAAAGTGGAGACTATAGTGGAAAGACTAAAGTGGAAAGACTAAAGTGGACAGACTATAGTGGAAAGACTAAAGTGGACAGACTAAAGTGGAAAGACTATAGTGGAAAGGCTGTAGTGGACAGAATAAAGTGGAGACTATAGTGGAAAGACTAAAGTGGAAAGACTAAAGTGGACAGACTATAGTAGAAAGACTGAAGTGGTCAGACTAAAGTGGAAAGACTAAAGTGGACAGACTCTAGAGGACAGACTAAAGCAGAAAGACTAAAGTGGAAAAACCAAAGTGGACAGACTATAGTGGAAAGACTAATGTGGATGGACTAAAGTGGAAAGACTGTAGTGGACAGAATAAAGTGGAGACTATAGTGGAAAGACTAAAGTGGACAGAGAATATTGGAAAGACTAAAGTGGACAGACTATAGTGGAAAGACTAAAGTGGACAGACTAAAGTGGAAAGACTAAAGTGGAAAGACTAAAGTGGAAAGACTAAAGTGGACAGACTCTAGTGGGAAGAGTAAGTGGACAGACTAAAGCGGAAAGACTAAAGTGGAAAGACTAATGTGGACAGACTATAGTGGAAAGACTATAGTGGACAGACTAAAGTGGAAAGACTAAAGTGGAAAGACTGTAGTGGACAGAATAAAGTGGACAGTCGGTAGTGGAAAGACTAAAGTGGAAAGACTAAAGTGGACAGACTATAGTGGAAAGACTAAAGTGGACAGACTAAAGTGGAAAGACTAAAGTGGAAAGACTATAGTGGAAAGACTATAGTGGAGAGACTGTAGTGGACAGAATAAAGTGGAGACTATAGTGGAAAGACTAAAGTGGAAATACTAAAGTGGACAGAGATTAGTGGAAAGACTGTAGTGGACAGAATGAAGTGGAGACTATAGTGGAAAGACTAAAGTGGAAAGACTAAAGTGGACAGGGAGTATTGGAAAGACTGAAGTGGAAAGACTCAGTGGACAGACTAAAGTGTGCACACTGAAGTGGACAGAATAAAGTGGAAAGACTAAAGTGGAAAGACTAAAGTGGACAGACTATAGTGGAAAGACTAAAGTGGACAGACTAAAGTGGAAAGACTAAAGTGGAAAGACTAAAGTGGACAGACTATAGTGGAAAGACTATAGTGGAAAGACTGTAGTGGACAGAATAATGTGGAGAGTATAGTGGAAAGACTAAAGTGGACAGAGAATAGTGGAAAGACTAAAGTGGACAGACTATAGTGGAAAGACTATAGTGGAGAGACTGTAGTGGACAGAATAAAGTGGAGACTATAGTGGAAAGACTAAAGTGGAAAGACTAAAGTGGACAGACTATAGTGGAAAGACTAAAGTGGACAGACTAAAGTGGAAAGACTATAGTGGAAAGGCTGTAGTGGACAGAATAAAGTGGAGACTATAGTGGAAAGACTAAAGTGGAAAGACTAAAGTGGACAGACTATAGTAGAAAGACTGAAGTGGTCAGACTAAAGTGGAAAGACTAAAGTGGACAGACTCTAGAGGACAGACTAAAGCAGAAAGACTAAAGTGGAAAAACCAAAGTGGACAGACTATAGTGGAAAGACTAATGTGGATGGACTAAAGTGGAAAGACTGTAGTGGACAGAATAAAGTGGAGACTATAGTGGAAAGACTAAAGTGGACAGAGAATATTGGAAAGACTAAAGTGGACAGACTATAGTGGAAAGACTAAAGTGGACAGACTAAAGTGGAAAGACTAAAGTGAAAGACTAAAGTGGAAAGACTAAAGTGGACAGACTCTAGTGGGAAGAGTAAGTGGACAGACTAAAGCGGAAAGACTAAAGTGGAAAGACTAATGTGGACAGACTATAGTGGAAAGACTATAGTGGACAGACTAAAGTGGAAAGACTAAAGTGGAAAGACTGTAGTGGACAGAATAAAGTGGACAGTCGGTAGTGGAAAGACTAAAGTGGAAAGACTAACGTGGACAGAAGATAGTGGAAATGACTAAAGTGGAAAGACTAAAATGGAAAGACTAAAGTGGACAGAATAAAGTGGAAAGACAGAAGTGGACAGACTAAAGCGGAAAGACTAAAGTGGAAAAACCAAAGTGGACAGACTATAGTGGAAAGACTAAAGTGGACAGACTAAAGTGGAAAGACTAAAGTGGAAAGACTATAGTGGACAGACTATAGTGGAAAGACTAAAGTGGACAGAAAGTGGAAAGACTATAGTGGAAAGACTGTAGTGGACAGAATAAAGTGGAGACTATAGTGGAAAGACTAAAGTGGAAAGACTAAAGTGGACAGAATAAAGTGGAAAGACTGAAGTGGACAGACTCTAGTGGAAAGACTGAAGCGGAAAGACTAAAGTGGACAGAGAGTAGTGGAAAGACTAAAGTGGACAGACTATAGTGGAAAGACTAAAGTGGACAGACTAAAGTGGAAAGACTATAGTGGAAAGACTGTAGTGGACAGAATAAAGTGGAGACTATAGTGGAAAGACTAAAGTGGAAAGACTAAAGTGGACAGACTATAGTAGAAAGACTGAAGTGGACAGACTAAAGTGGAAAGACTAAAAGTGGAAAGACTAAAGTGGACAGACTCTAGTGGAAAGACTGAAGCGGAAAGACTAAACTGGACAGAGAGTAGTGGAAAGACTAAAGTGGACAGACTATAGTGGAAAGACTAAAGTGGACAGAAAGTGGAAAGACTATAGTGGAAAGACTGTAGTGGACAGAATAAAGTGGAGACTATAGTGGAAAGACTAAAGTGGAAAGACTAAAGTGGACAGAATAAAGTGGAAAGACTGAAGTGGACAGACTAAAGCGGAAAGACTAAAGTGGAAAAACCAAAGTGGACAGACTATAGTGGAAAGACTAAAGTGGACAGACTAAAGTGGAAAGACTAAAGTGGAAAGACTATAGTGGACAGACTATAGTGGAAAGACTAAAGTGGACAGACTAAAGTGGAAAGACTAAAGTGGAAAGACTAAAGCGGACAGACTATAGTGGAAAGACTAAAGTGGACAGAGAATAGTGGAAAGACTAAAGTGGACAGACTATAGTGGAAAGACTAAAGTGGATAGACTAAAGTGGAAAGACTAAAGTGGAAAGACTAAAGTGGACAGATTATAGCGGAAAGACTATAGTGGAAAGACTGTAGTGGACAGAATAAAGTGGAGAGTATAGTGGAAAGACTAAAGTGGAAAGAGAATAGTGGGAAGACTAAAGTGGACAGACTATAGTGGAAAGACTATAGTGGAGAGACTGTAGTGGACAGAATAAAGTGGAGACTATCGTGGAAAGACTAAAGTGGAAAGACTAAAGTGGACAGAGAATAGTGGAAAGACTGTAGTGGACAGAATATAGTGGAGACTATAGTGGAAAGACTAAAGTGGAAAGACTAAAGTGGACAGACTATAGTGGAAAGACTGAAGTGGAAAGACTCAGTGGACAGACTAAAGTGTACACACTGAAGTGGACAGAATAAAGTGGAAAGACAAAAGTGGAAAGACTAAAGTGGACAGACTATAGTGGAAAGACTAAAGTGGACAGACTAAAGTGGAAAGACTAAAGTGGAAAGACTAAAGTGGACAGACTATAGTGGAAAGACTATAGTGGAAAGACTGTAGTGGACAGAATAAAGTGGAGAGTATAGTGGAAAGACTGAAGTGGACAGAGAATAGTGGAAAGACTAAAGTGGACAGACTATAGTGGAAAGACTATAGTGGAGAGACTGTAGTGGACAGAATAAAGTGGAGACTATAGTGGAAAGACTAAAGTGGAAATACTAAAGTGGACAGAGAATAGTGGAAAGACTGTAGTGGACAGAATAAAGCGGAGACTATAGTGGAAAGACTAAAGTGGAAAGACTAAAGTGGACAGGGAGTATTGGAAAGACTGAAGTGGAAAGACTCAGTGGACAGACTAAAGTGTACACACTGAAGTGGACAAAATAAAGTGGAAAGACTAAAGTGGAAAGACTAAAGTGGACAGACTAAAGTGGAAAGACTATAGTGGAAAGACTAAAGTGGACAGACTAAAGTGGAAAGACTAAAATGAAAAGACTAAAGTGGACAGACTATAGTGGAAAGACTATAGTGGAAAGACTGTAGTGGACAGAATAAAGTGGAGAGTATAGTGGAAAGACTAAAGTGGACAGAGAATAGTGGAAAGACTAAAGTGGACAGACTATTGTGGACAGACTAAAGTGGACAGACTAAAGTGGAAAGACTAAAGTGGAAAGACTAAAGTGGACAGACTAAAGTGGACAGACTCTAGTTGAAAGACTAAGTGGGCAGACTAAAGCGGAAAGACTAAAGTGGAAAGACTAAAGTGGACAGACTGTAGTGGAAAGACTAAAGTGGACAGACTAAAGTGGAAAGACTAAAGTGGAAAGACTAAAGTGGACAGACTATAGTGGAAAGACTTTAGTGGACAGACTAAAGTGGAAAGACTAAAGTGGACAGACTAAAGTGGACAGACTTTAGTGGAAAGACTAAGTGGATAGACTAAGTGGATAGACTATAGTGGAAAGACTAAAGTGGACAGACTAAAGTGGAAAAACTAAAGTGGAAAGACTTGGGTGGACAGACTATAGTGGAAAGACTATAGTGGAAAGACTGTAGTGGACAGAATAAAGTGGAGACTATAGTGGAAAGACTGAAGTGGACAGTCTATAGTGGAAAGACTAAAGTGGACAGAAGATAGTGGAAATGACTAAAGTGGAAAGACTAAAGTGGAAAGACTAAAGTGGACAGAATAAAGTGGAAAGACTGAAGTGGACAGACTAAAGCGGAAAGACTAAAGTGGAAAAACCAAAGTGGACAGACTATTGTGGAAAGACTAAAGTGGACAGACTAAAGTGGAAAGACTAAAGTGGAAAGACTATAGTGGACAGACTATAGTGGAAAGACTAAAGTGGGCAGAAAGTGGAAAGACTATAGTGGAAAGACTGTAGTGGACAGAATAAAGTGGAGACTATAGTGGAAAGACTAAAGTGGAAAGACTAAAGTGGACAGAATAAAGTGGAAAGACTGAAGTGGACAGACTCTAGTGGAAAGACTGAAGCGGAAAGACTAAAGTGGACAGAGAGTAGTGGAAAGACTAAAGTGGACAGACTATAGTGGAAAGACTAAAGTGGACAGACTAAAGTGGAAAGACTATAGTGGAAAGGCTGTAGTGGACAGAATAAAGTGGAGACTATAGTGGAAAGACTAAAGTGGAAAGACTAAAGTGGACAGACTATAGTAGAAAGACTGAAGTGGACAGACTAAAGTGGAAAGACTAAAGTGGACAGACTCTAGTGGAAAGACTGAAGCGGAAAGACTAATGTGGACAGAGAGTAGTGGAAAGACTAAAGTGGACAGACTATAATGGAAAGACTAAAGTGGACAGACTAAAGTGGAAAGACTATAGTGGAAAGACTGTAGTGGACAGAATAAAGTGGAGACTATAGTGGAAAGACTAAAGTGGAAAGACTAAAGTGGACAGACTATAGTGGACAGACTAAAGTGGAAAGACTAAAGTGGACAGACTCTAGTGGAAAGACTGGAGTGGAAAGACTAAAGTGGACAGAGAGTAGTGGAAAGACTAAAGTGGACAGATTATAGTGGAAAGACTAAAGTGGAGAGAAAGTGGACAGACTATAGTGGAAAGACTGTAGTGGACAGAATAAAGTGGAGACTATAGTGGAAAGACTAAAGTGGAAAGACTAAAGTGGACAGAATAAAGTGGAAAGACTGAAGTGGACAGACTAAAGCGGAAAGACTAAAGTGGAAAAACCAAAGTGGACAGACTATAGTGGAAAGACTAAAGTGGACAGACTAAAGTGGAAAGACTAAAGTGGAAAGACTATAGTGGACAGACTATAGTGGAAAGACTAAAGTGGACAGACTAAAGTGGAAAGACTAAAGTGGAAAGACTAAAGTGGACAGACTATAGTGGAAAGACTAAAGTGGACAGGCTAAAGTGGAAAGACTAAAGTGGAAAGACTAAAGTGGACAGACTATAGTGGAAAGACTGTAGTAGACAGAAGAAAGTGGAGAGTATAGTGGAAAGACTAAAGTGGACAGAGAATAGTGGAAAGACTAAAGTGGACAGACTATAGTGGAAAGACTATAGTGGAGAGACTGTAGTGGACAGAATAAAGTGGAGACTATAGTGGAAAGACTAAAGTGGAAATACTAAAGTGGACAGAGAATAGTGGAAAGACTGTAGTGGACAGAATGAAGTGGAGACTATAGTGGAAAGACTAAAGTGGAAAGACTAAAGTGGACAGGGAGTATTGGAAAGACTGAAGTGGAAAGACTCAGTGGACAGACTAAAGTGTACACACTGAAGTGGACAGAATAAAGTGGAAAGACTAAAGTGGAAAGACTAAAGTGGACAGACTATAGTGGAAAGACTAAAGTGGACAGACTAAAGTGGAAAGACTAAAGTGGAAAGACTAAAGTGGACAGACTATAGTGGAAAGACTATAGTGGAAAGACTGTAGTGGACAGAATAAAGTGGAGAGTATAGTGGAAAGACTAAAGTGGACAGAGAATAGTGGAAAGACTAAAGTGGACAGACTATAGTGGAAAGACTATAGTGGAGAGACTGTAGTGGACAGAATAAAGTGGAGACTATAGTGGAAAGACTAAAGTGGAAAGACTAAAGTGGACAGACTATAGTGGAAAGACTAAAGTGGACAGACTAAAGTGGAAAGACTATAGTGGAAAGGCTGTAGTGGACAGAATAAAGTGGAGACTATAGTGGAAAGACTAAAGTGGAAAGACTAAAGTGGACAGACTATAGTAGAAAGACTGAAGTGGACAGACTAAAGTGGAAAGACTAAAGTGGACAGACTCTAGTGGAAAGACTGAAGCGGAAAGACTAAAGTGGACAGAGAGTAGTGGAAGGACTAAAGTGGACAGACTATAGTGGAAAGACTAAAGTGGACAGACTAAAGTGGAAAGACTATAGTGGAAAGACTGTAGTGGACAGAATAAAGTGGAGACTATAGTGGAAAGACTAAAGTGGAAAGACTAAAGTGGACAGACTATAGTGGACAGACTAAAGTGGAAAGACTAAAGTGGACAGACTCTAGTGGAAAGACTGAAGCGGAAAGACTAAAGTGGACAGAGAGTAGTGGAAAGACTAAAGTGGACAGACTATAGTGGAAAGACTAAAGTGGACAGAAAGTGGAAAGACTATAGTGGAAAGACTGTAGTGGACAGAATAAAGTGGAGACTATAGTGGAAAGACTAAAGTGGAAAGACTAAAGTGGACAGAATAAAGTGAAAAGACTGAAGTGGACAGACTAAAGCGGAAAGCCTTAAGTGGAAAAACCAAAGTGGACAGACTATAGTGGAAAGACTAAAGTGCACAGACTAAAGTGGAAAGACTAAAGTGGAAAGACTATAGTGGACAGACTATAGTGGAAAGACTAAAGTGGACAGACTAAAGTGGAAAGACTAAAGTGGAAAGACTAAAGTGGACAGACTATAGTGGAAAGACTAAAGTGGACAGAGAATAGTGGAAAGACTAAAGTGGACAGACTATAGTGGAAAGACTAAAGTGGACAGACTAAAGTGGAAAGACTAAAGTGGAAAGACTAAAGTGGACAGACTATAGCGGAAAGACTATAGTGGAAAGACTGTAGTGGACAGAATAAAGTGGAGGGTATAGTGGAAAGACTAAAGTGGACAGAGAATAGTGGAAATACTAAAGTGGACAGACTATAGTGGAAAGACTATAGTGGAGAGACTGTAGTGGACAGAATAAAGTGGAGACTATAGTGGAAAGACTAAAGTGGAAAGACTAAAGTGGACAGAGAATAGTGGAAAGACTGTAGTGGACAGAATATAGTGGAGACTATAGTGGAAAGACTAAAGTGGAAAGACTAAAGTGGACAGACTATAGTGGAAAGACTGAAGTGGAAAGACTCAGTGGACGGACTAAAGTGTACACACTGAAGTGGAAAGAATAAAGTGGAAAGACTTAAGTGGAAAGACTAAAGTTGACAGACTATAGTGGAAAGACTAAAGTGGACAGACTAAAGTGGAAAGACTAAAGTGGAAAGACTAAAGTGGACAGACTATAGTGGAAAGACTATAGTGGAAAGACTGTAGTAGACAGAATAAAGTGGAGAGTATAGTGGAAAGTCTAAAGTGGACAGAGAATAGTGGAAAGACTAAAGTGGACAGACTATAGTGGAAAGACTATCGTGGAGAGACTGTAGTGGACAGAATAAAGTGGAGACTATAGTGGAAAGACTAAAGAGGAAATACTAAAGTGGACAGAGAATAGTGGAAAGACTGTAGTGGACAGAATGAAGTGGAGACTATAGTGGAAAGACTAAAGTGGAAAGACTAAAGTGGACAGGGAGTATTGGAAAGACTGAAGTGGAAAGACTCAGTGGACAGACTAAAGTGTACACACTGAAGTGGACAGAATAAAGTGGAAAGACTAAAGTGGAAAGACTAAAGTGGACAGACTATAGTGGAAAGATTAAAGTGGACAGACTAAAGTGGAAAGACTAAAGTGGAAAGACTAAAGTGGACAGACTATAGTGGAAAGACTATAGTGGAAAGACTGTAGTGGACAGAATAAAGTGGAGAGTATAGTGGAAAGACTAAAGTGGACAGAGAATAGTGGAAAGACTAATGTGGACAGACTATAGTAGAAAGACTATAGTGGAGAGACTGTAGTGGACAGAATAAAGTGGAGACTATAGTGGAAAGACTAAAGTGGAAAGACTAAAGTGGACAGAGAATAGTGGAAAGACTGTAGTGGACAGACTAAAGTGGAAAGACTAAAGTGGACAGACTCTAGTGGAAAGACTGAAGCGGAAAGACTAAAGTGGACAGAGAGTAGTGGAAAGACTAAAGTGGACAGTCTATAGTGGAAAGACTAAAGTGGACAGACTCTAGTGGAAAGACTGAAGCGGAAAGACTAAAGTGGACAGAATGTAGTGGAAAGACTAAAGTGGACAGACTATAGTGGAAAGACTATAGTGGAGAGACTGTAGTGGACAGAATAAAGTGGAGACTATAGTGGAAAGACTAAAGTGGAAAGACTAAAGTGGACAGACTATAGTAGAAAGACTGAAGTGGACAGACTAAAGTGGAAAGACTAAAGTGGACAGACTCTAGTGGAAAGACTGAAGCGGAAAGACTAAAGTGGACAGAGAGTAGTGGAAAGACTAAAGTGGACAGACTATGGTGGAAAGACTAAAGTGGACAGAAAGTGGAAAGACTATAGTGGAAAGACTGTAGTGGACAGAATAAAGTGGAGACTATAGTGGAAAGACTAAAGTGGAAAGACTAAAGTGGACAGACGATAGTGGAAAGACTATAGTGGACAGACTATAGTGGAAAGACTAAGTGGACAGACTAAAGCGGAAAGACTAAAGTGGAAAGACTAAAGTGGAAAGACTAAAGTGGACAGACTATAGTGGAAAGACTATAGTGGAAAGACTAAAGTGGACAGACTATAGTGGAAAGACTATAGTGGAAAGACTGTAGTGGACAGAATAAAGTGGAGACTATAGTGGAAAGACTAAAGTGGACAGACTAAAGTGGACAGACTCTAGTGGAAAGACTAAAGTGGACAGAGAATAGTGGAAAGACTAAAGTGGACGGACTATAGTGGAAAGGCTAAAGTGGACAGACTAAAGTGGAAAGACTAAAGTGGAAAGACTAAAGTGGACAGACTATAGTGGAAAGACTATAGTGGAAAGACTGTAGTGGACAGAATAAAGTGGAGAGTATAGTGGAAAGACTAAAGTGGACAGACTAAAGTGGACGGACTAAAGTGGAAAGACTAAAGTGGAAAGACTAAAGTGGACAGAGAATAGTGGAAAGACTAAAGTGGACGGACTATAGTGGAAAGGCTAAAGTGGACAGACTAAAGTGGAAAGACTAAAGTGGAAAGACTAAAGTGGACAGACTATAGTGGAAAGACTATAGTGGAAAGACTGTAGTGGACAGAATAAAGTGGAGAGTATAGTGGAAAGACTAAAGTGGACAGAGAATAGTGGAAAGACTGAAGTGGACAGACTATAGTGGAAAGACTATAGTGGAGAGACTGTAGTGGACAGAATAAAGTGGAGACTATAGTGGAAAGACTAAAGTGGAAATACTAAAGAGGACAGAGAATAGTGGAAAGACTGTAGTGGACAGAATAAAGTGGAGACTATAGTGGAAAGACTAAAGTGGAAAGACTAAGTGGACAGGGAGTATTGGAAAGACTGAAGTGGAAAGACTCAGTGGACAGACTAAAGTGTACACAATGAAGTGGACAGAATAAAGTGGAAAGACTAAAGTGGAAAGACTAAAGTGGACAGACTATAGTGGAAAGACTAAAGTGGACAGACTAAAGTGGAAAGACTAAAGTGGAAAGACTAAAGTGGACAGACTATAGTGGAAAGACTATAGTGGAAAGACTGTAGTGGACAGAATAAAGTGGAGAGTATAGTGGAAAGACTAAAGTGGACAGAGAATAGTGGAAAGACTAAAGTGGACAGACTATAGTGGAAAGACTATAGTGGAGAGACTGTAGTGGACGGAATAAAGTGGAGACTATAGTGGAAAGACTAAAGTGGAAAGACTAAAGTGGACAGAGAATAGTGGAAAGACTGTAGTGGACAGACTAAAGTGGAAAGACTAAAGTGGACAGACTATAGTGGAAAGACTAAAGTGGACAGACTATAGTGGAAAGACTGAAGTGGAAAGACTATAGTGGAAAGACTGTAGTGGACAGAATAAAGTGGAGACTATAGTGGAAAGACTAAAGTGGAAAGACTAAAGTGGAACGACTAAAGTGGAAAGACTATAGTGGAAAGACTAAAGTGGACAGACTATAAGGGAAAGACTAAAGTGGACAGACTAAAGTGGAAAGACTAAAGTGGAAAGACTAAAGTGGACAGAGAATAGTGGAAAGACTAAAGTGGACAGACTATAGTGGAAAGACTAAAGTGGACAGAGAATAGTGGACAGACTATAGTGGAGAGACTGTAGTGGACAGAAGAAAGTGGAGACTATAGTGGAAAGACTAAAGTGGAAAGACTAAAGTGGACAGAGAATAGTGGAAAGACTGTAGTGGACAGACTAAAGTGGAAAGACTAAAGTGGACAGACTCTAGTGGAAAGACTGAAGCGGAAAGACTAAAGTGGACAGAGAGTAGTGGAAAGACTAAAGTGGACAGACTATAGTGGAAAGACTAAAGTGGACAGACTCTAGTGGAAAGACTGAAGCGGAAACACTAAAGTGGACAGAGTGTAGTGGAAAGACTAAAGTGGACAGACTAAAGTGGACAGACTATAGTGGAAAGACTATAGTGGAGAGACTGTAGGGGACAGAATAAAGTGGAGACTATAGTGGAAAGACTAAAGTGGAAAGACTAAAGTGGACAGACTATAGTAGAAAGACTGAAGTGGACAGACTAAAGTGGAAAGACTAAAGTGGACAGACTCTAGTGGAAAGACTGTAATGGACAGAATAAAGTGGAGACTATGGTGGAAAGACTAAAGTGGAAAGACTAAAGTGGACAGACGATAGTGGAAAGACTATAGTGGAAAGACTGTAGTGGACAGAATAAAGTGGAGACAATAGTGGAAAGACTAAAGTGGACAGACTAAAGTGGACAGACTCTAATGGAAAGACTAAGGGACAGACTAAAGCGGAAAGACTAAAGTGGAAAGACTAAAGTGGACAGACTATAGTGGAAAGACAAAAGTGGACAGACTAAAGTGGAAAGACTAAAGTGGAAAGACTAAAGTGGACAGACTATAGTGGAAAGACTAAGTGGACAGACTAAAGCGGAAAGACTAAAGTGGAAAGACTAAAGTGGAAAGACTAAAGTGGACAGACTATAGTGGAAAGACTATAGTGGAAAGACTGTAGTGGACAGAATAAAGTGGAGACTATAGTGGAAAGACTAAAGTGGAAAGACTAAAGTGGAAAGACTAAAGTGGACAGACTATAGTGGAAAGACTAAAGTGGACAGACTATAGTGGAAAGATTAAAGTGGACAGACTAAAGAGGAAAGACTAATGTGGAAAGACTAAATTGGACAGAAGATAGTGGAAATGACGAAAGTGGAAAGACTAAAGTGGACAGACTAAAGTGGACGGACTAAAGTGGAAAGACTAAAGTGGACAGAGAATAGTGGAAAGACTAAAGTGGACAGACTATAGTGGAAAGACTAAAGTGGACAGAGAATAGTGGAAAGACTAAAGTGGACAGACTATAGTGGAAAGACTATAGTGGAAAGACTATAGTGGAAAGACTAAAGTGGACAGACTATAGTGAAAAAACTAAAGTGGACAGACTAAAGTGGAAAGACTAAAGTGGAAAGACTAAATTGGACAGAAGATAGTGGAAATGACTAAAGTGGAAAGACTAAAGTGGACAGACTATAGTGGAAAGACTAAAGTGGACAGAGAATAGTGGAAAGACTAAAGTGGACAGACTATAGTGGAAAGACTATAGTGGAAAGACTATAGTGGAAAGACTGTAGTGGACAGAATAAAGTGGAGACTATAGTGGAAAGACTAAAGTGGAAAGACTAAAGTGGACAGACTATAGTGGAAAGACTAAAGTGGACAGACTAAAGTGGAAAGACTAAAGTGGAGAGACTAAATTGGACAGAAGATAGTGGAAATGACTAAAGTGGAAAGACTAAAGTGGACAGACTAAAGTGGACGGACTAAAGTGGAAAGACTAAAGTGGAAAGACTAAAGTGGACAGAGAATAGTGGAAAGACTAAAGTGGACGGACTATAGTGGAAAGGCTAAAGTGGACAGACTAAAGTGGAAAGACTAAAGTGGAAAGACTAAAGTGGACAGACTATAGTGGAAAGACTATAGTGGAAAGACTGTAGTGGACAGAATAAAGTGGAGAGTATAGTGGAAAGACTAAAGTGGACAGAGAATAGTGGAAAGACTGAAGTGGACAGACTATAGTGGAAAGACTATAGTGGAGAGACTGTAGTGGACAGAATAAAGTGGAGACTATAGTGGAAAGACTAAAGTGGAAATACTAAAGAGGACAGAGAATAGTGGAAAGACTGTAGTGGACAGAATAAAGTGGAGACTATAGTGGAAAGACTAAAGTGGAAAGACTAAGTGGACAGGGAGTATTGGAAAGACTGAAGTGGAAAGACTCAGTGGACAGACTAAAGTGTACACAATGAAGTGGACAGAATAAAGTGGAAAGACTAAAGTGGAAAGACTAAAGTGGACAGACTATAGTGGAAAGACTAAAGTGGACAGACTAAAGTGGAAAGACTAAAGTGGAAAGACTAAAGTGGACAGACTATAGTGGAAAGACTATAGTGGAAAGACTGTAGTGGACAGAATAAAGTGGAGAGTATAGTGGAAAGACTAAAGTGGACAGAGAATAGTGGAAAGACTAAAGTGGACAGACTATAGTGGAAAGACTATAGTGGAGAGACTGTAGTGGACGGAATAAAGTGGAGACTATAGTGGAAAGACTAAAGTGGAAAGACTAAAGTGGACAGAGAATAGTGGAAAGACTGTAGTGGACAGACTAAAGTGGAAAGACTAAAGTGGACAGACTATAGTGGAAAGACTAAAGTGGACAGACTATAGTGGAAAGACTGAAGTGGAAAGACTATAGTGGAAAGACTGTAGTGGACAGAATAAAGTGGAGACTATAGTGGAAAGACTAAAGTGGAAAGACTAAAGTGGAACGACTAAAGTGGAAAGACTATAGTGGAAAGACTAAAGTGGACAGACTATAAGGGAAAGACTAAAGTGGACAGACTAAAGTGGAAAGACTAAAGTGGAAAGACTAAAGTGGACAGAGAATAGTGGAAAGACTAAAGTGGACAGACTATAGTGGAAAGACTAAAGTGGACAGAGAATAGTGGAAAGACTATAATGGAAAGACTGTAGTGGACAGAATAAAGTGGAGAGTATAGTGGAAAGACTAAAGTGGACAGAGAATAGTGGAAAGACTAAAGTGGACAGACTATAGTGGGAAGACTATAGTGGAGAGACTGTAGTGGACAGAATAAAGTGGAGACTATAGTGGAAAGACTAAAGTGGAAAGACTAAAGTGGACAGAGAATAGTGGAAAGACTGTAATGGACAGAACAAAGTGGAGACTATAGTGGAAAGAATAAAGTGGAAAGACTAAAGTGGACAGGGAGTATTGGAAAGACTAAAGTGGAAAGACTGTAGTGGACAGAATAAAGTGGAGACTATAGTGGAAAGACTAAAGTGGACAGACTATAGTGGAAAGACTAAAGTGGACAGACTAAAGTGGACAGAGAATAGTGGAAAGACTAAAGTGGACAGACTATAGTGGAAAGACTAAAGTGGACAGAGAATAGTGGAAAGACTATAATGGAAAGACTGTAGTGGACAGAATAAAGTGGAGAGTATAGTGGAAAGACTAAAGTGGACAGAGAATAGTGGAAAGACTAAAGTGGACAGACTATAGTGGGAAGACTATAGTGGAGAGACTGTAGTGGACAGAATAAAGTGGAGACTATAGTGGAAAGACTAAAGTGGAAAGACTAAAGTGGACAGAGAATGGTGGAAAGACTGTAGTGGACAGAACAAAGTGGAGACTATAGTGGAAAGAATAAAGTGGAAAGACTAAAGTGGACAGGGAGTATTGGAAAGACTAAAGTGGAAAGACTGTAGTGGACAGAATAAAGTGGAAACTATAGTGGAAAGACTATAGTGGAAAGACTAAAGTGGACAGAGAATAGTGGAAAGACTAAAGTGGAGAGACTATAGTGGAAAGGCTAAAGTGGACAGACTAAAGTGGAAAGACTAAAGTGGAAAGACTAAAGTGGACAGACTATAGTGGAAAGACTATAGTGGAAAGACTGTAGTGGACAGAATAAAGTGGAGAGTATAGTGGAAAGACTAAAGTGGACAGAGAATAGTGGAAAGACTAAAGTGGACAGACTATAGTGGAAAGACTATAGTGGAGAGACTGTAGTGGACAGAATAAAGTGGAGACTATAGTGGAAAGACTAAAGTGGAAATACTAAAGAGGACAGAGAATAGTGGAAAGACTGTAGTGGACAAAATAAAGTGGAGACTATAGTGGAAAGACTAAAGTGGAAAGACTAAAGTGGACAGGGAGTATTGGAAAGACTGAAGTGGAAAGACTCAGTGGACATACTAAAGTGTACACAATGAAGTGGACAGAATAAAGTGGAAAGACTAAAGTGGAAAGACTAAAGTGGACAGACTATAGTGGAAAGACTAAAGTGGACAGACTAAAGTGGAAAGACTAAAGTGGAAAGACTAAAGTGGACAGACTATAGTGGAAAGACTATAGTGGAAAGACTGTAGTGGACAGAATAAAGTGGAGAGTATAGTGGAAAGACTAAAGTGGACAGAGAATAGTGGAAAGACTAAAGTGGACAGACTATAGTGGAAAGACTATAGTGGAGAGACTGTAGTGGACGGAATAAAGTGGAGACTATAGTGGAAAGACTAAAGTGGAAAGACTAAAGTGGACAGAGAATAGTGGAAAGACTTTAGTGGACAGACTAAAGTGGAAAGACTAAAGTGGACAGACTATAGTGGAAAGACTAAAGTGGAAAGACTAAAGTGGACAGACTATAGTGGAAAGACTGAAGTGGAAAGACTATAGTGGAAAGACTGTAGTGGACAGAATAAAGTGGAGACTATAGTGGAAAGACTAAAGTGGAAAGACTAAAGTGGAACGACTAAAGTGGACAGACTATAGTGGAAAGACTAAAGTGGACAGACTATAGTGGAAAGACTAAAGTGGACAGACTAAAGTGTAAAGACTAAAGTGGAAAGACTAAAGTGGACAGAGAATAGTCGAAAGACTAAAGTGGACAGACTATAGTGGAAAGACTAAAGTGGACAGAGAATAGTGGAAAGACTATAATGGAAAGATTGTAGTGGACAGAATAAAGTGGAGAGTATATTGGAAAGACTAAAGTGGACAGAGAATAGTGGAAAGACTAAAGTGGACAGACTATAGTGGGAAGACTATAGTGGAGAGACTGTAGTGGACAGAATAAAGTGGAGACTATAGTGGAAAGACTAAAGTGGACAGAATCTAGTGGAAAGACTAAGTGGACAGACTAAAGCGGAAAGACTATAGTGGAAAGACTAAAGTGGACAGAATCTAGTGGAAAGACTAAGTGGACAGACTAAAGTTGAAAGACTAAAGTGGAAAGACTAAAGTGGACAGACTATAGTAGAAAGACTGAAGTGGACAGACTGAAGTGGAAAGACTAAAGTGGACAGACTCTAGTGGAAAGACTGAAGCGGAAAGACTAAAGTGGACAGAGAGTAGCGGAAAGACTAAAGTGGACAGAGAGTAGTGGAAAGACTAAAGTGGACAGACTACAGTGGAAAGACTAAAGTGGACAGAAAAGTGGAAAGACTATAGTGGAAAGACTGTAGTGGACAGAATAAAGTGGAGACTATAGTGGAAAGACTAAAGTGGAAAGACTAAAGTGGACAGACTATAGTGGACAGACTAAAGTGGAAAGACTAAAGTGGACAGACTCTAGTGGAAAGACTGAAGCGGAAAGACTAAAGTGGACAGAGAGTAGTGGAAAGACTAAATTGGACAGACTATAGTGGAAAGACTAAAGTGGACAGAAAGTGGAAAGACTATAGTGGAAAGACTGTAGTGGACAGAATAAAGTGGAGACTATAGTGGAAAGACTAAAGTGGAAAGACTAAAGTGGACGGAATAAAGTGGAAAGACTAAAGTGGACAGACTATAGTGGACAGACTAAAGTGGAAAGACTAAAGTGGACAGACTCTAGTGGAAAGACTGAAGCGGAAAGACTAAAGTGGACAGAGAGTAGTGGAAAGACTAAAGTGGACAGACTATAGTGGAAAGACTAAAGTGGACAGAAAGTGGAAAGACTATAGTGGAAAGACTGTAGTGGACAGAATAAAGTGGAGACTATAGTGGAAAGAATAAAGTGGAAAGACTAAAGTGAAAAGACTAAAGTGGACAGACTATAGTGGACAGACTAAAGTGGAAAGACTACAGTGGACAGACTCTAGTGGAAAGACTGAAGCGGAAAGACTAAAGTAGACAGAGAGTAGTGGAAAGACTAAAGTGGACAGACTGTAGTGGAAAGACTAAAGTGGACAGAAAGTGGGAAGACTATAGTGGAGAGACTGTAGTGGACAGAATAAAGTGGAGACTATAGTGGAAAGACTAAAGTGGACGGACTATAGTGGAAAGACTAAAGTGGACAGACTAAAGTGGAAAGACTAAAGTGGAAAGACTAAAGTGGACAGACTATAGTAGAAAGACTGAAGTGGACAGACTAAAGTGGAGACTATAGTGGAAAGACTAAAGTGGTCAGAGTATAGTGGAAAGACTAAAGTGGACAGACTATAGTGGAAAGACTATAGTGGAAAGACTGTAGTGGACAGAATAAAGTGGAGACTATAGTGGAAAGACTAAAGTGGACAGAATCTAGTGGACGACTAAGTGGACAGACTAAAGCGGAAAGACTAAAGTGGAAAGACTAAAGTGGACAGACTATAGTAGAAAGACTGAAGTGGACGGACTAAAGTGGAAAGACTAAAGTGGACAGACTCTAGTGGAAAGACTGAAGCGGAAAGACTAAAGTGGACAGAGAGTAGTGGAAAGACTAAAGTGGACAGACTATAGTGGAAAGACTAAAGTGGACAGACTATAGTGGAAAGACTAAAGTGGACAGACTAAAGTGGAAAGACTAAAGTGGAAAGACTAAAGTGGACAGACTATTGTGGAAAGACTATAGTGGAAAGACTGTCGTGGACAGAATAAAGTGGAGACTATAGTAGAAAGACTAAAGTGGTCAGAGTATAGTGGAAAGACTAAAGTGGACAGACTATAGTGGAAAGACTATAGTGGAAAGACTGTAGTGGACAGAATAAAGTGGAGACTATAGTGGAAAGACTAAAGTGGACAGAATCTAGTGGAAAGACTAAGTGGACAGACTAAAGCGGAAAGACTAAAGTGGAAAGACTAAAGTGGACAGACTATAGTAGAAAGACTGAAGTGGACAGACTAAAGTGGAAAGACTAAAGTGGACAGACTCTAGTGGAAAGACTGAAGCGGAAAGACTAAAGTGGACAGAGAGTAGTGGAAAGACTAAAGTGGTCAGACTATAGTGGAAAGACTAAAGTGGACAGACTAAAGTGGAAAGACTATAGTGGAAAGACTGTAGTGGACAGAATAAAGTGGAGACTATAGTGGAAAGACTAAAGTGGAAAGACTAAAGTGGACAGACTATAGTGGACAGACTAAAGTGGAAAGACTAAAGTGGACAGACTATAGTAGAAAGACTGAAGTGGACAGACTAAAGTGGAAAGACTAAAGTGGACAGACTCTAGTGGAAAGACTGTAGTGGACAGAATAAAGTGGAGACTATAGTGGAAAGACTAAAGTGGAAAGACTAAAGTGGACAGACGACAGTGGAAAGACTATAGTGGAAAGACTGTAGTGGACAGAATAAAGTGGAGACTATAGTGGAAAGACTAAAGTGGACAGACTAAAGTGGACAGACTCTAGTGGAAAGACTAAGGGACAGACTAAAGCGGAAAGACTAAAGTGGAAAGACTAAAGTGGACAGACTATAGTGGAAAGACAAAAGTGGACAGACTAAAGTGGAAAGACTAAAGTGGAAAGACTAAAGTGGACAGACTATAGTGGAAAGACTAAGTGGACAGACTAAAGCGGAAAGACTAAAGTGGAAAGACTAAAGTGGAAAGACTAAAGTGGACAGACTATAGTGGAAAGACTATAGTGGAAAGACTAAAGTGGAAAGACTAAAGTGGAAAGACTAAAGTGGACAGACTATAGTGGAAAGACTAAAGTGGACAGACTATAGTGGAAAGATTAAAGTGGACAGACTAAAGAGGAAAGACTAAAGTGGAAAGACTAAATTGGACAGAAGATAGTGGAAATGACGAAAGTGGAAAGACTAAAGTGGACAGACTAAAGTGGACAGACTAAAGTGGAAAGACTAAAGTGGACAGAGAATTGTGGAAAGACTAAAGTGGACAGACTATAGTGGAAAGACTAAAGTGGACAGAGAATAGTGGAAAGACTAAAGTGGACAGACTATAGTGGAAAGACTATAGTGGAAAGACTAAAGTGGACAGACTATAGTGAAAAAACTAAAGTCGACAGACTAAAGTGGAAAGACTAAAGTGGAAAGACTAAATTGGACAGAAGATAGTGGAAATGACTAAAGTGGAAAGACTAAAGTGGACAGACTATAGTGGAAAGACTAAAGTGGACAGAGAATAGTGGAAAGACTAAAGTGGACAGACTATAGTGGAAAGACTATAGTGGAAAGACTATAGTGGAAAGACTGTAGTGGACAGAATAAAGTGGAGACTATAGTGGAAAGACTAAAGTGGAAAGACTAAAGTGGACAGACTATAGTGGAAAGACTAAAGTGGACAGACTAAAGTGGAAAGACTAAAGTGGAGAGACTAAATTGGACAGAAGATAGTGGAAATGACTAAAGTGGAAAGACTAAAGTGGACAGACTAAAGTGGACAGACTAAAGTGGAAAGACTAAAGTGGAAAGACTAAAGTGGACAGAGAATAGTGGAAAGACTAAAGTGGACAGACTATAGTGGAAAGGCTAAAGTGGACAGACTAAAGTGGAAAGACTAAAGTGGAAAGACTAAAGTGGACAGACTATAGTGGAAAGACTATAGTGGAAAGACTGTAGTGGACAGAATAAAGTGGAGAGTATAGTGGAAAGACTAAAGTGGACAGAGAATAGTGGAAAGACTAAAGTGGACAGACTATAGTGGAAAGACTATAGTGGAGAGACTGTAGTGGACAGAATAAAGTGGAGACTATAGTGGAAAGACTAAAGTGGAAATACTAAAGAGGACAGAGAATAGTGGAAAGACTGTAGTGGACAGAATAAAGTGGAGACTATAGTGGAAAGACTAAAGTGGACAGAATCTAGTGGAAAGACTAAGTGGACAGACTAAAGCGGAAAGACTATAGTGGAAAGACTAAAGTGGACAGAATCTAGTGGAAAGACTAAGTGGACAGACTAAAGTTGAAAGACTAAAGTGGAAAGACTAAAGTGGACAGACTATAGTAGAAAGACTGAAGTGGACAGACTGAAGTGGAAAGACTAAAGTGGACAGACTCTAGTGGAAAGACTGAAGCGGAAAGACTAAAGTGGACAGAGAGTAGCGGAAAGACTAAAGTGGACAGAGAGTAGTGGAAAGACTAAAGTGGACAGACTACAGTGGAAAGACTAAAGTGGACAGAAAAGTGGAAAGACTATAGTGGAAAGACTGTAGTGGACAGAATAAAGTGGAGACTATAGTGGAAAGACTAAAGTGGAAAGACTAAAGTGGACAGACTATAGTGGACAGACTAAAGTGGAAAGACTAAAGTGGACAGACTCTAGTGGAAAGACTGAAGCGGAAAGACTAAAGTGGACAGAGAGTAGTGGAAAGACTAAATTGGACAGACTATAGTGGAAAGACTAAAGTGGACAGAAAGTGGAAAGACTATAGTGGAAAGACTGTAGTGGACAGAATAAAGTGGAGACTATAGTGGAAAGACTAAAGTGGAAAGACTAAAGTGGACGGAATAAAGTGGAAAGACTAAAGTGGACAGACTATAGTGGACAGACTAAAGTGGAAAGACTAAAGTGGACAGACTCTAGTGGAAAGACTGAAGCGGAAAGACTAAAGTGGACAGAGAGTAGTGGAAAGACTAAAGTGGACAGACTATAGTGGAAAGACTAAAGTGGACAGAAAGTGGAAAGACTATAGTGGAAAGACTGTAGTGGACAGAATAAAGTGGAGACTATAGTGGAAAGAATAAAGTGGAAAGACTAAAGTGAAAAGACTAAAGTGGACAGACTATAGTGGACAGACTAAAGTGGAAAGACTAAAGTGGACAGACTCTAGTGGAAAGACTGAAGCGGAAAGACTAAAGTAGACAGAGAGTAGTGGAAAGACTAAAGTGGACAGACTGTAGTGGAAAGACTAAAGTGGACAGAAAGTGGGAAGACTATAGTGGAGAGACTGTAGTGGACAGAATAAAGTGGAGACTATAGTGGAAAGACTAAAGTGGACGGACTATAGTGGAAAGACTAAAGTGGACAGACTAAAGTGGAAAGACTAAAGTGGAAAGACTAAAGTGGACAGACTATAGTAGAAAGACTGAAGTGGACAGACTAAAGTGGAGACTATAGTGGAAAGACTAAAGTGGTCAGAGTATAGTGGAAAGACTAAAGTGGACAGACTATAGTGGAAAGACTATAGTGGAAAGACTGTAGTGGACAGAATAAAGTGGAGACTATAGTGGAAAGACTAAAGTGGACAGAATCTAGTGGAAGACTAAGTGGACAGACTAAAGCGGAAAGACTAAAGTGGAAAGACTAAAGTGGACAGACTATAGTAGAAAGACTGAAGTGGACGGACTAAAGTGGAAAGACTAAAGTGGACAGACTCTAGTGGAAAGACTGAAGCGGAAAGACTAAAGTGGACAGAGAGTAGTGGAAAGACTAAAGTGGACAGACTATAGTGGAAAGACTAAAGTGGACAGACTATAGTGGAAAGACTAAAGTGGACAGACTAAAGTGGAAAGACTAAAGTGGAAAGACTAAAGTGGACAGACTATTGTGGAAAGACTATAGTGGAAAGACTGTCGTGGACAGAATAAAGTGGAGACTATAGTAGAAAGACTAAAGTGGTCAGAGTATAGTGGAAAGACTAAAGTGGACAGACTATAGTGGAAAGACTATAGTGGAAAGACTGTAGTGGACAGAATAAAGTGGAGACTATAGTGGAAAGACTAAAGTGGACAGAATCTAGTGGAAAGACTAAGTGGACAGACTAAAGCGGAAAGACTAAAGTGGAAAGACTAAAGTGGACAGACTATAGTAGAAAGACTGAAGTGGACAGACTAAAGTGGAAAGACTAAAGTGGACAGACTCTAGTGGAAAGACTGAAGCGGAAAGACTAAAGTGGACAGAGAGTAGTGGAAAGACTAAAGTGGTCAGACTATAGTGGAAAGACTAAAGTGGACAGACTAAAGTGGAAAGACTATAGTGGAAAGACTGTAGTGGACAGAATAAAGTGGAGACTATAGTGGAAAGACTAAAGTGGAAAGACTAAAGTGGACAGACTATAGTGGACAGACTAAAGTGGAAAGACTAAAGTGGACAGACTATAGTAGAAAGACTGAAGTGGACAGACTAAAGTGGAAAGACTAAAGTGGACAGACTCTAGTGGAAAGACTGTAGTGGACAGAATAAAGTGGAGACTATAGTGGAAAGACTAAAGTGGAAAGACTAAAGTGGACAGACGACAGTGGAAAGACTATAGTGGAAAGACTGTAGTGGACAGAATAAAGTGGAGACTATAGTGGAAAGACTAAAGTGGACAGACTAAAGTGGACAGACTCTAGTGGAAAGACTAAGGGACAGACTAAAGCGGAAAGACTAAAGTGGAAAGACTAAAGTGGACAGACTATAGTGGAAAGACAAAAGTGGACAGACTAAAGTGGAAAGACTAAAGTGGAAAGACTAAAGTGGACAGACTATAGTGGAAAGACTAAGTGGACAGACTAAAGCGGAAAGACTAAAGTGGAAAGACTAAAGTGGAAAGACTAAAGTGGACAGACTATAGTGGAAAGACTATAGTGGAAAGACTAAAGTGGAAAGACTAAAGTGGAAAGACTAAAGTGGACAGACTATAGTGGAAAGACTAAAGTGGACAGACTATAGTGGAAAGATTAAAGTGGACAGACTAAAGAGGAAAGACTAAAGTGGAAAGACTAAATTGGACAGAAGATAGTGGAAATGACGAAAGTGGAAAGACTAAAGTGGACAGACTAAAGTGGACAGACTAAAGTGGAAAGACTAAAGTGGACAGAGAATTGTGGAAAGACTAAAGTGGACAGACTATAGTGGAAAGACTAAAGTGGACAGAGAATAGTGGAAAGACTAAAGTGGACAGACTATAGTGGAAAGACTATAGTGGAAAGACTAAAGTGGACAGACTATAGTGAAAAAACTAAAGTCGACAGACTAAAGTGGAAAGACTAAAGTGGAAAGACTAAATTGGACAGAAGATAGTGGAAATGACTAAAGTGGAAAGACTAAAGTGGACAGACTATAGTGGAAAGACTAAAGTGGACAGAGAATAGTGGAAAGACTAAAGTGGACAGACTATAGTGGAAAGACTATAGTGGAAAGACTATAGTGGAAAGACTGTAGTGGACAGAATAAAGTGGAGACTATAGTGGAAAGACTAAAGTGGAAAGACTAAAGTGGACAGACTATAGTGGAAAGACTAAAGTGGACAGACTATAGTGGAAAGACTAAAGTGGACAGACTAAAGTGGAAAGACTAAAGTGGAGAGACTAAATTGGACAGAAGATAGTGGAAATGACTAAAGTGGAAAGACTAAAGTGGACAGACTAAAGTGGACAGACTAAAGTGGAAAGACTAAAGTGGAAAGACTAAAGTGGACAGAGAATAGTGGAAAGACTAAAGTGGACAGACTATAGTGGAAAGGCTAAAGTGGACAGACTAAAGTGGAAAGACTAAAGTGGAAAGACTAAAGTGGACAGACTATAGTGGAAAGACTATAGTGGAAAGACTGTAGTGGACAGAATAAAGTGGAGAGTATAGTGGAAAGACTAAAGTGGACAGAGAATAGTGGAAAGACTAAAGTGGACAGACTATAGTGGAAAGACTATAGTGGAGAGACTGTAGTGGACAGAATAAAGTGGAGACTATAGTGGAAAGACTAAAGTGGAAATACTAAAGAGGACAGAGAATAGTGGAAAGACTGTAGTGGACAGAATAAAGTGGAGACTATAGTGGAAAGACTAAAGTGGAAAGACTAAGTGGACAGGGAGTATTGGAAAGACTGAAGTGGAAAGACTAAAGTGGACAGACTATAGTGGAAAGACTAAAGTGGACAGACTAAAGTGGAAAGACTAAAGTGGAAAGACTAAAGTGGACAGACTATAGTGGAAAGACTATAGTGGAAAGACTGTAGTGGACAGAATAAAGTGGAGAGTATAGTGGAAAGACTAAAGTGGACAGAGAATAGTGGAAAGACTAAAGTGGACAGACTATAGTGGAAAGACTATAGTGGAGAGACTGTAGTGGACGGAATAAAGTGGAGACTATAGTGGAAAGACTAAAGTGGAAAGACTAAAGTGGACAGAGAATAGTGGAAAGACTGTAGTGGACAGACTAAAGTGGAAAGACTAAAGTGGACAGACTATAGTGGAAAGACTAAAGTGGACAGACTATAGTGGAAAGACTGAAGTGGAAAGACTATAGTGGAAAGACTGTAGTGGACAGAATAAAGTGGAGACTATAGTGGAAAGACTGAAGTGGAAAGACTAAAGTGGAACGACTAAAGTGGAAAGACTATAGTGGAAAGACTAAAGTGGACAGACTATAGTGGAAAGACTAAAGTGGACAGACTAAAGTGGAAAGACTAAAGTGGAAAGACTAAAGTGGACAGAGAATAGTGGAAAGACTAAAGTGGACAGACTATAGTGGAAAGACTAAAGTGGACAGAGAATAGTGGGAAGACTATAGTGGAGAGACTGTAGTGGACAGAATAAAGTGGAGACTATAGTGGAAAGACTAAAGTGGAAAGACTAAAGTGGACAGAGAATAGTGGAAAGACTGTAATGGACAGAACAAAGTGGAGACTATAGTGGAAAGAATAAAGTGGAAAGACTAAAGTGGACAGGGAGTATTGGAAAGACTAAAGTGGAAAGACTGTAGTGGACAGAATAAAGTGGAGACTATAGTGGAAAGACTAAAGTGGACAGACTATAGTGGAAAGACTAAAGTGGACAGACTAAAGTGGACAGAGAATAGTGGAAAGACTAAAGTGGACAGACTATAGTGGAAAGACTAAAGTGGACAGAGAATAGTGGAAAGACTATAATGGAAAGACTGTAGTGGACAGAATAAAGTGGAGAGTATAGTGGAAAGACTAAAGTGGACAGAGAATAGTTGAAAGACTAAAGTGGACAGACTATAGTGGGAAGACTATAGTGGAGAGACTGTAGTGGACAGAATAAAGTGGAGACTATAGTGGAAAGACTAAAGTGGAAAGACTAAAGTGGACAGAGAATGGTGGAAAGACTGTAGTGGACAGAACAAAGTGGAGACTATAGTGGAAAGAATAAAGTGGAAAGACTAAAGTGGACAGGGAGTATTGGAAAGACTAAAGTGGAAAGACTGTAGTGGACAGAATAAAGTGGAAACTATAGTGGAAAGACTATAGTGGAAAGACTAAAGTGGACAGAGAATAGTGGAAAGACTAAAGTGGAGAGACTATAGTGGAAAGGCTAAAGTGGACAGACTAAAGTGGAAAGACTAAAGTGGAAAGACTAAAGTGGACAGACTATAGTGGAAAGACTATAGTGGAAAGACTGTAGTGGACAGAATAAAGTGGAGAGTATAGTGGAAAGACTAAAGTGGACAGAGAATAGTGGAAAGACTAAAGTGGACAGACTATAGTGGAAAGACTATAGTGGAGAGACTGTAGTGGACAGAATAAAGTGGAGACTATAGTGGAAAGACTAAAGTGGTAATACTAAAGAGGACAGAGAATAGTGGAAAGACTGTAGTGGACAGAATAAAGTGGAGACTATAGTGGAAAGACTAAAGTGGAAAGACTAAAGTGGACAGGGAGTATTGGAAAGACTGAAGTGGAAAGACTCAGTGGACAGACTAAAGTTTACACAATGAAGTGGACAGAATAAAGTGGAAAGACTAAAGTGGAAAGACTAAAGTGGACAGACTATAGTGGAAAGACTAAAGTGGACAGACTAAAGTGGAAAGACTAAAGTGGAAAGACTAAAGTGGACAGACAATAGTGGAAAGACTATAGTGGAAAGACTGTAGTGGACAGAATAAAGTGGAGAGTATAGTGGAAAGACTAAAGTGGACAGAGAATAGTGGAAAGACTAAAGTGGACAGACTATAGTGGAAAGACTATAGTGGAGAGACTGTAGTGGACGGAATAAAGTGGAGACTATAGTGGAAAGACTAAAGTGGAAAGACTAAAGTGGACAGAGAATAGTGGAAAGACTTTAGTGGACAGACTAAAGTGGAAAGACTAAACTGGACAGACTATAGTGGAAAGACTAAAGTGGAAAGACTAAAGTGGACAGACTATAGTGGAAAGACTGAAGTGGAAAGACTATAGTGGAAAGACTGTAGTGGACAGAATAAAGTGGAGACTATAGTGGAAAGACTAAAGTGGAAAGACTAAAGTGGAACGACTAAAGTGGACAGACTATAGTGGAAAGACTAAAGTGGACAGACTATAGTGGAAAGACTAAAGTGGACAGACTAAAGTGGAAAGACTAAAGTGGAAAGACTAAAGTGGACAGAGAATAGTGGAAAGACTAAAGTGGACAGACTATAGTGGAAAGACTAAAGTGGACAGAGAATAGTGGAAAGACTATAATGGAAAGACTGTAGTGGACAGAATAAAGTGGAGAGTATAGTGGAAAGACTAAAGTGGACAGAGAATAGTGGAAAGACTAAAGTGGACAGACTATAGTGGGAAGACTATAGTGGAGAGACTGTAGTGGACAGAATAAAGTGGAGACTATAGTGGAAAGACTAAAGTGGAAAGACTAAAGTGGAAAGACTAAAGTGGAAAGACTAAAGTGGACAGAGAATAGTGGAAAGACTGTAGTGGACAGAACAAAGTGGAGACTATAGTTTAAAGAATAAAGTGGAAAGACTAAAGTGGACAGGGAGTATTGGAAAGACTAAAGTGGAAAGACTGTAGTGGACAGAATAAAGTGGAGACTATAGTGGAAAGACTAAAGTGGACAGAATCTAGTGGAAAGACTAAGTGGACAGACTAAAGCGGAAAGACAAAAGTGGACAGACTATTGTGGAAAGACTATAGTGGAAAGACTGTCGTGGACAGAATAAAGTGGAGACTATAGTGGAAAGACTAAAGTGGACAGGGTATAGTGGAAAGACTAAAGTGGACAGACTATAGTGGAAAGACTATAGTGGAAAGACTGTAGTGGACAGAATAAAGTGGAGACTATAGTGGAAAGACTAAAGTGGACAGAATCTAGTGGAAAGACTAAGTGGACAGACTAAAGCGGAAAGACTAAAGTGGAAAGACTAAAGTGGACAGACTATAGTAGAAAGACTGAAGTGGACAGACTGAAGTGGAAAAACTAAAGTGGACAGACTCTAGTGGAAAGACTGAAGCGGAAAGACTAAAGTGGACAGAGAGTAGCGGAAAGACTAAAGTGGACAGAGAGTAGTGGAAAGACTAAAGTGGACAGACTATAGTGGAAAGACTAAAGTGGACAGAAAAGTGGAAAGACTTTAGTGGAAAGACTGTAGTGGACCGAATAAAGTGGAGACTATAGTGGAAAGACTAAAGTGGAAAGACTAAAGTGGACAGACTATAGTGGACAGACTAAAGTGGAAAGACTAAAGTGGACAGACTCTAGTGGAAAGACTGAAGCGGAAAGACTAAAGTGGACAGAGAGTAGTGGAAAGACTAAAGTGGACAGACTATAGTGGAAAGACTAAAGTGGACAGAAAGTGGAAAGACTATAGTGGAAAGACTGTAGTGGACAGAATAAAGTGGAGACTATAGTGGAAAGACTAAAGTGGAAAGACTAAAGTGGACGGAATAAAGTGGAAAGACTAAAGTGGACAGACTATAGTGGACAGACTAAAGTGGAAAGACTAAAGTGGACAGACTCTAGTGGAAAGACTGAAGCGGAAAGACTAAAGTGGACAGAGAGTAGTGGAAAGACTAAAGTGGACAGACTATAGTGGAAAGACTAAAGTGGACAGAAAGTGGAAAGACTATAGTGGAAAGACTGTAGTGGACAGAATAAAGTGGAGACTATAGTGGAAAGAATAAAGTGGAAAGACTAAAGTGAAAAGACTAAAGTGGACAGACTACAGTGGACAGACTAAAGTGGAAAGACTAAAGTGGACAGACTCTAGTGGAAAGACTGAAGCGGAAAGACTAAAGTAGACAGAGAGTAGTGGAAAGACTAAAGTGGACAGACTATAGTGGAAAGACTAAAGTGGACAGAAAGTGGGAAGACTATAGTGGAGAGACTGTAGTGGACAGAATAAAGTGGAGACTATAGTGGAAAGACTAAAGTGGACAGACTATAGTGGAAAGACTAAAGTGGACAGACTAAAGTGGAAAGACTAAAGTGGAAAGACTAAAGTGGACAGACTATAGTAGAAAGACTGAAGTGGACAGACTAAAGTGGAGACTATAGTGGAAAGACTAAAGTGGTCAGAGTATAGTGGAAAGACTAAAGTGGACAGACTATAGTGGAAAGACTATAGTGGAAAGACTGTAGTGGACAGAATAAAGTGGAGACTATAGTGGAAAGACTAAAGTGGACAGAATCTAGTGGAAAGACTAAGTGGACAGACTAAAGCGGAAAGACTAAAGTGGAAAGACTAAAGTGGACAGACTATAGTAGAAAGACTGAAGTGGACGGACTAAAGTGGAGGACTAAAGTGGACAGACTCTAGTGGAAAGACTGAAGCGGAAAGACTAAAGTGGACAGAGAGTAGTGGAAAGACTAAAGTGGACAGACTATAGTGGAAAGACTAAAGTGGACAGACTATAGTGGAAAGACTAAAGTGGAGAGACTAAAGTGGAAAGACTAAAGTGGAAAGACTAAAGTGGACAGACTATTGTGGAAAGACTATAGTGGAAAGACTGTCGTGGACAGAATAAAGTGGAGACTATAGTGGAAAGACTAAAGTGGTCAGAGTATAGTGGAAAGACTAAAGTGGACAGACTATAGTGGAAAGACTATAGTGGAAAGACTGTAGTGGACAGAATAAAGTGGAGACTATAGTGGAAAGACTAAAGTGGACAGAATCTAGTGGAAAGACTAAGTGGACAGACTAAAGCGGAAAGACTAAAGTGGAAAGACTAAAGTGGACAGACTATAGTAGAAAGACTGAAGTGGACAAACTAAAGTGGAAAGACTAAAGTGGACAGACTCTAGTGGAAAGACTGAAGCGGAAAGACTAAAGTGGACAGAGAGTAGTGGAAAGACTAAAGTGGACAGACTATAGTGGAAAGACTAAAGTGGACAGACTAAAGTGGAAAGACTATAGTGGAAAGACTGTAGTGGACAGAATAAAGTGGAGACTATAGTGGAAAGACTAAAGTGGAAAGACTAAAGTGGACAGACTATAGTGGACAGACTAAAGTGGATAGACTAAAGTGGACAGACTCTAGTGGAAAGACTGAAGCGGAAAGACTAAAGTGGACAGAGAGTAGTGGAAAGACTAAAGTGGACAGACTATAGTGGAAAGACTAAAGTGGACAGAAAAGTGGAAAGACTATAGTGGAAAGACTGTAGTGGACAGAATAAAGTGGAGACTATAGTGGAAAGACTAAAGTGGAAAGACTAAAGTGGACAGACGATAGTGGAAAGACTATAGTGGAAAGACTGTAGAGGACAGAATAAAGTGGAGACTAAAGTGGACAGACTATAGTGGAAAGACTATAGTGGAAAGACTATAGTGGAAAGACTAAAGTGGACAGACTATAGTGGAAAGACTAAAGTGGACAGACTAAAGTGGAAAGACTAAAGTGGAAAGACTAAATTGGACAGAAGATAGTGGAAATGACTAAAGTGGAAAGACTAAAGTGGACAGAATAAAGTGGAAAGACTAAAGTGGAAAGACTAAAGTGGAAAGACTAAAGTGGACAGACTATAGTGGAAAGAATAAAGTGGACAGACTAAAGTGGAAAGACTAAAGTGGAAAGACTAAAGTGGACAGACTATAGTGGAAAGACTATAGTGGAAAGACTGTAGTGGACAGAATAAAGTGGAGACTATAGTGGAAAGACTAAAGTGGAAAGACTAAAGTGGACAGAGAATAGTGGAAAGACTGTAGTGGACAGACTAAAGTGGACAGACTATAGTGGAAAGACTAAAGTGGAAAGACTAAAGTGGACAGACTATAGTGGAAAGACTGAAGTGGAAAGACTATAGTGGAAAGACTGTAGTGGACAGAATAAAGTGGAGACTATAGTGGAAAGACTAAAGTGGAAAGACTAAAGTGGAAAGACTAAAGTGGACAGACTATAGTGGAAAGACTAAAGTGGACAGACTATAGTGGAAAGACTAAAGTGGACAGACTATAGTGGACAGACTAAAGTGGAAAGACTAAAGTGGACAGACTCTAGTGGAAAGACTGAAGCGGAAAGACTAAAGTGGACAGAGAGTAGTGGAAAGACTAAAGTGGACAGACTATAGTGGAAAGACTAAAGTGGACAGAAAGTGGAAAGACTATAGTGGAAAGACTGTAGTGGACAGAATAAAGTGGAGACTATAGTGGAAAGAATAAAGTGGAAAGACTAAAGTGAAAAGACTAAAGTGGACAGACTACAGTGGACAGACTAAAGTGGAAAGACTAAAGTGGACAGACTCTAGTGGAAAGACTGAAGCGGAAAGACTAAAGTAGACAGAGAGTAGTGGAAAGACTAAAGTGGACAGACTATAGTGGAAAGACTAAAGTGGACAGAAAGTGGGAAGACTATAGTGGAGAGACTGTAGTGGACAGAATAAAGTGGAGACTATAGTGGAAAGACTAAAGTGGACAGACTATAGTGGAAAGACTAAAGTGGACAGACTAAAGTGGAAAGACTAAAGTGGAAAGACTAAAGTGGACAGACTATAGTAGAAAGACTGAAGTGGACAGACTAAAGTGGAGACTATAGTGGAAAGACTAAAGTGGTCAGAGTATAGTGGAAAGACTAAAGTGGACAGACTATAGTGGAAAGACTATAGTGGAAAGACTGTAGTGGACAGAATAAAGTGGAGACTATAGTGGAAAGACTAAAGTGGACAGAATCTAGTGGAAAGACTAAGTGGACAGACTAAAGCGGAAAGACTAAAGTGGAAAGACTAAAGTGGACAGACTATAGTAGAAAGACTGAAGTGGACGGACTAAAGTGGAGGACTAAAGTGGACAGACTCTAGTGGAAAGACTGAAGCGGAAAGACTAAAGTGGACAGAGAGTAGTGGAAAGACTAAAGTGGACAGACTATAGTGGAAAGACTAAAGTGGACAGACTATAGTGGAAAGACTAAAGTGGAGAGACTAAAGTGGAAAGACTAAAGTGGAAAGACTAAAGTGGACAGACTATTGTGGAAAGACTATAGTGGAAAGACTGTCGTGGACAGAATAAAGTGGAGACTATAGTGGAAAGACTAAAGTGGTCAGAGTATAGTGGAAAGACTAAAGTGGACAGACTATAGTGGAAAGACTATAGTGGAAAGACTGTAGTGGACAGAATAAAGTGGAGACTATAGTGGAAAGACTAAAGTGGACAGAATCTAGTGGAAAGACTAAGTGGACAGACTAAAGCGGAAAGACTAAAGTGGAAAGACTAAAGTGGACAGACTATAGTAGAAAGACTGAAGTGGACAAACTAAAGTGGAAAGACTAAAGTGGACAGACTCTAGTGGAAAGACTGAAGCGGAAAGACTAAAGTGGACAGAGAGTAGTGGAAAGACTAAAGTGGACAGACTATAGTGGAAAGACTAAAGTGGACAGACTAAAGTGGAAAGACTATAGTGGAAAGACTGTAGTGGACAGAATAAAGTGGAGACTATAGTGGAAAGACTAAAGTGGAAAGACTAAAGTGGACAGACTATAGTGGACAGACTAAAGTGGATAGACTAAAGTGGACAGACTCTAGTGGAAAGACTGAAGCGGAAAGACTAAAGTGGACAGAGAGTAGTGGAAAGACTAAAGTGGACAGACTATAGTGGAAAGACTAAAGTGGACAGAAAAGTGGAAAGACTATAGTGGAAAGACTGTAGTGGACAGAATAAAGTGGAGACTATAGTGGAAAGACTAAAGTGGAAAGACTAAAGTGGACAGACGATAGTGGAAAGACTATAGTGGAAAGACTGTAGAGGACAGAATAAAGTGGAGACTAAAGTGGACAGACTATAGTGGAAAGACTATAGTGGAAAGACTATAGTGGAAAGACTAAAGTGGACAGACTATAGTGGAAAGACTAAAGTGGACAGACTAAAGTGGAAAGACTAAAGTGGAAAGACTAAATTGGACAGAAGATAGTGGAAATGACTAAAGTGGAAAGACTAAAGTGGACAGAATAAAGTGGAAAGACTAAAGTGGAAAGACTAAAGTGGAAAGACTAAAGTGGACAGACTATAGTGGAAAGAATAAAGTGGACAGACTAAAGTGGAAAGACTAAAGTGGAAAGACTAAAGTGGACAGACTATAGTGGAAAGACTATAGTGGAAAGACTGTAGTGGACAGAATAAAGTGGAGACTATAGTGGAAAGACTAAAGTGGAAAGACTAAAGTGGACAGAGAATAGTGGAAAGACTGTAGTGGACAGACTAAAGTGGACAGACTATAGTGGAAAGACTAAAGTGGAAAGACTAAAGTGGACAGACTATAGTGGAAAGACTGAAGTGGAAAGACTATAGTGGAAAGACTGTAGTGGACAGAATAAAGTGGAGACTATAGTGGAAAGACTAAAGTGGAAAGACTAAAGTGGAAAGACTAAAGTGGACAGACTATAGTGGAAAGACTAAAGTGGACAGACTATAGTGGAAAGACTAAAGTGGACAGATTAAAGTGGAAAGACTAAAGTGAAAAGACTAAAGTGGACAGAGAATAGTGGAAAGACTAAAGTGGACAGACTATAGTGGAAAGACGAAAGTGGACAGAGAATAGTGGAAAGACTATAATGGAAAGACTGTAGTGGACAGAATAAAGTGGAGAGTATAGTGGAAAGACTAAAGTGGACAGAGAATAGTGGAAAGACTAAAGTGGACAGACTATAGTGGAAAGACTATAGTGGAGAGACTGTAGTGGACAGAATAAAGTGGAGACTATAGTGGAAAGACTAAAGCGGAAAGACTAAAGTGGACAGAGAATAGTGGAAAGACTGTAGTGGACAGAACAAAGTGGAGACTATAGTGGAAAGACTAAAGTGGAAAGACTAAAGTGGACAGGGAGTATTGGAAAGACTAAAGTGGAAAGACTGTAGTGGACAGAATAAAGTGGAGACTATAGTGGAAAGACTAAAGTGGAAAGACTAAAGTGGACAGACTATAGTGGAAAGACTTAAGTGGAAAGACTCAGTGGACAGACTAAAGTGTACACACTGAAGTCGACAGAATAAAGTGGAAAGACTAAAGTGGAAAGACTAAAGTGGACGGATTATAGTGGAAAGACTAAAGTGGACAGACTAAAGTGGAAAGACTAAAGTGGAAAGACTAAAGTGGACAGACTATTGTGGAAAGACTATAGTGGAAAGACTGTCGTGGACAGAATAAAGTGGAGACTATAGTGGAAAGACTAAAGTGGACAGAGTATAGTGGAAAGACTAAAGTGGACAGACTATAGTGGAAAGACTATAGTGGAAAGACTGTAGTGGACAGAATAAAGTGGAGACTATAGTGGAAAGACTAAAGTGGACAGAATCTAGTGGAAAGACTAAGTGGACAGACTAAAGCGGAAAAACTAAAGTGGAAAGACTAAAGTGGAAAGACTGTAGTGGACAGAATAAAGTGGAGAGTATAGTGGAAAGACTAAAGTGGACAGAGAATAGTGGAAAGACTAAAGTGGACAGACTATAGTGGAAAGACTATAGTGGAGAGACTGTAGTGGACGGAATAAAGTGGAGACTATAGTGGAAAGACTAAAGTGGAAAGACTAAAGTGGACAGAGAATAGTGGAAAGACTGTAGTGGACAGACTAAAGTGGAAAGACTAAAGTGGACAGACTATAGTGGAAAGACTAAAGTGGAAAGACTAAAGTGGACAGACTAAAGTGGAAAGACTAAAGTGGAAAGACTAAAGTGGACAGACTAAAGTGGACAGACTCTAGTGGAAAGACTAAGTGGACAGAATAAAGCGGAAAGACTAAAGTGGAAAGACTAAAGTGGACAGACTATAGTGGAAAGACTAAAGTGGACAGACTAAAGTGGACAGACTCTAGTGGAAAGACTAAGTGGACAGAATAAAGCGGAAAGACTAAAGTGGACAGACTATAGTGGAAAGACTATAGTGGAAAGACTAAAGTGGAAAGACTAAAGTGGACAGAGAATAGTGGAAAGACTGTAGTGGACAGACTAAAGTGGAAAGACTAAAGTGGACAGACTATAGTGGAAAGACTAAAGTGGAAAGACTAAAGTGGACAGACTAAAGTGGAAAGACTAAAGTGGAAAGACTAAAGTGGACAGACTAAAGTGGACAGACTCTAGTGGAAAGACTAAGTGGACAGAATAAAGCGGAAAGACTAAAGTGGAAAGACTAAAGTGGACAGACTATAGTGGAAAGACTAAAGTGGACAGACTAAAGTGGACAGACTCTAGTGGAAAGACTAAGTGGACAGAATAAAGCGGAAAGACTAAAGTGGAAAGACTAAAATGGACAGACTATAGTGGAAAGACTAAAGTGGAAAGACTAAAGTGGAAAGACTAAAGTGGACAGACTATAGTGGAAAGACTATAGTGGAAAGACTAAGTGGACAGACTAAAGCGGAAAGACTAAAGTGGAAAGACTAAAGTGGACAGACTATAGTGGAAAGACTAAAGTGGACAGACTAAAGTGGAAAGACTAAAGTGGAAAGACTAAAGTGGACAGACTATAGTGGAAAGACTATAGTGGAAAGACTGTAGTGGACAGAATAAAGTGGAGACTATAGTGGAAAGACTAAAGTGGACAGAGAATAGTGGAAAGACTAAAGTGGACAGACTATAGTGGAAAGACTAAAGTGGACAGAGAATAGTGGAAAGAATAAAGTGGAAAGACTATAGTGGAAAGACTATAGTGGAAAGACTGTAGTGGACAGAATAAAGTGGAGACTATAGTGGAAAGACTAAAGTGGAAAGATTAAAGTGGACAGACTATAGTGGAAAGACTGAAGTGGACAGACTAAAGTGGAAAAACTAAAGTGGAAAGACAAAAGTGGACAGACTATAGTGGAAAGACTAAAGTGGACAGAGAATAGTGGAAAGACTAAAGTGGACAGACTATAGTGGAAAGACTATAGTGGAAAGACTGTAGTGGACAGAAGAAAGTGGACACTATAGTGGAAAGACTAAAGTAGAAAGATTAAAGTGGACAGACGATAGTGGAAAGACTGAAGTGGACAGACTAAAGTGGAAAAACTAAAGTGGAAAGACTAAAGTGGACAGACTATAGTGGAAAGACTATAGTGGAAAGACTAAAGTGGACAGACTAAAGTGGAAAGACTAAAGTGGAAAGACTAAAGTGGACAGACTAAAGTAGACAGACTCTAGTGGAAAGACTAAGTGGACAGACTAAAGCGGAAAGACTAAAGTGGAAAGACTACTAAAGTGGACAGACTATAGTGGAAAGACTAAAGTGGAACGACTAAAGAGGACAGGGAGTATTGGAAAGACTGAAGTGGAAAGACTCAGTGGACAGAACTAAAGTGTACACACTGAAGTGGACAGAATAAAGTGGAAAGACTAAAGTGGAAAAACTAAAGTGGACAGACTATAGTGGAAAGACTAAAGTGGACAGACTAAAGTGGAAAGACTAAAGTGGAAAGACTAAAGTGGACAGACTATAGTGGAAAGACTGTAGTGGACAGAATAAAGTGGAGAGTATAGTGGAAAGACTAAAGTGGACAGAGAATAGTGGAAAGACTAAAGTGGACAGACTATAGTGGAAAGATTATAGTGGAGAGACTGTAGTGGACAGAATAAAGTGGAGACTATAGTGGAAAGACTAAAGTGGAAAGACTAAAGTGGACAGAGAATAGTGGAAAGACTGTAGTGGACAGACTAAAGTGGAAAGACTAAAGTGGACAGACTCTAGTGGAAAGACTGAAGCGGAAAGACTAAAGTGGACAGAGAGTAGTGGAAAGACTAAAGTGGACAGACTATAGTGGAAAGACTAAAGTGGACAGACTAAAGCGGAAAGACTAAAGTGGACAGACTAAAGTGGACAGACTATAGTGGAAAGACTAAAGTGGACAGACTAAAGTGGAAAGACTAAAGTGGAAAGACTAAAGCGGACAGACTATAGTGGAAAGACTATAGTGGAAAGACTAAGTGCACAGACTAAAGCGGAAAGACTAAAGTGGAAAGACTAAAGTGGACAGACTATAGTGGAAAGACTAAAGTGGACAGACTAAAGTGGAAAGACTAAAGTGGAAAGACTAAAGTGGACAGACTATAGTGGAAAGACTATAGTGGAAAGACTGTAGTGGACAGAATAAAGTGGAGACTATAGTGGAAAGACTAAAGTGGACAGAGAATTGTGGAAAGACTAAAGTGGACAGACTATAGTGGAAAGACTAAAGTGGACAGAGAATAGTGGAAAGAATAAAGTGGACAGACTATAGTGGAAAAACTATAGTGGAAAGACTGTAGTGGACAGAATAAAGTGGAGACTATAGTGGAAAGACTAAAGTGGAAAGATTAAAGTGGACAGACTATAGTGGAAAGACTGAAGTGGACAGACTAAAGTGGAAAAACTAAAGTGGAAAGACAAAAGTGGACAGACTATAGTGGAAAGACTAAAGTGGAAAGACTGTAGTGGACAGAATAAAGTGGAGACTATAGTGGAAAGACTAAAGTGGACAGAGAATAGTGGAAAGACTAAAGTGGACAGACTATAGTGGAAAGACTAAAGTGGACAGAGAATAGTGGAAAGAATAAAGTGGACAGACTATAGTGGAAAGACTATAGTGGAAAGACTGTAGTGGACAGAATAAAGTGGAGACTATAGTGGAAAGACTAAAGTGGAAAGATTAAAGTGGACATACTATAGTGGAAAGACTGAAGTGGACAGACTAAAGTGGAAAAACTAAAGTGGAAAGACAAAAGTGGACAGACTATTGTGGAAAGACTAAAGTGGACAGAGAATAGTGGAAAGACTAAAGTGGACAGACTATAGTGGAAAGACTATAGTGGAAAGACTGTAGTGGACAGAAGAAAGTGGACACTATAGTGGAAAGACTAAAGTGGAAAGATTAAAGTGGACAGACGATAGTGGAAAGACTGAAGTGGACAGACTAAAGTGGAAAAACTAAAGTGGAAAGACTAAAGTGGACAGACTATAGTGGAAAGACTATAGTGGAAAGACTAAAGTGGACAGACTAAAGTGGAAAGACTAAAGTGGAAAGACTAAAGTGGACAGACTAAAGTAGACAGACTCTAGTGGAAAGACTAAGTGGACAGACTAAAGCGGAAAGACTAAAGTGGAAAGACTACTAAAGTGGACAGACTATAGTGGAAAGACTAAAGTGGAAAGACTAAAGAGGACAGGGAGTATTGGAAAGACTGAAGTGGAAAGACTCAGTGGACAGAACTAAAGTGTACACACTGAAGTGGACAGAATAAAGTGGAAAGACTAAAGTGGAAAAACTAAAGTGGACAGACTATAGTGGAAAGACTAAAGTGGACAGACTAAAGTGGAAAGACTAAAGTGGAAAGACTATAGTGGAAAGACTATAGTGGAGAGACTGTAGTGGACAGAATAAAGTGGAGACTATAGTGGAAAGACTAAAGTGGAAAGACTAAAGCGGACAGACTATAGTGGAAAGACTATAGTGGAAAGACTAAGTGCACAGACTAAAGCGGAAAGACTAAAGTGGAAAGACTAAAGTGGACAGACTATAGTGGAAAGACTAAAGTGGACAGACTAAAGTGGAAAGACTAAAGTGGAAAGACTAAAGTGGACAGACTATAGTGGAAAGACTATAGTGGAAAGACTGTAGTGGACAGAATAAAGTGGAGACTATAGTGGAAAGACTAAAGTGGACAGAGAATTGTGGAAAGACTAAAGTGGACAGACTATAGTGGAAAGACTAAAGTGGACAGAGAATAGTGGAAAGAATAAAGTGGACAGACTATAGTGGAAAGACTATAGTGGAAAGACTGTAGTGGACAGAATAAAGTGGAGACTATAGTGGAAAGACTAAAGTGGAAAGATTAAAGTGGACAGACTATAGTGGAAAGACTGAAGTGGACAGACTAAAGTGGAAAAACTAAAGTGGAAAGACAAAAGTGGACAGACTATAGTGGAAAGACTAAAGTGGAAAGACTGTAGTGGACAGAATAAAGTGGAGACTATAGTGGAAAGACTAAAGTGGACAGAGAATAGTGGAAAGACTAAAGTGGACAGACTATAGTGGAAAGACTAAAGTGGACAGAGAATAGTGGAAAGAATAAAGTGGACAGACTATAGTGGAAAGACTATAGTGGAAAGACTGTAGTGGACAGAATAAAGTGGAGACTATAGTGGAAAGACTAAAGTGGAAAGATTAAAGTGGACATACTATAGTGGAAAGACTGAAGTGGACAGACTAAAGTGGAAAAACTAAAGTGGAAAGACAAAAGTGGACAGACTATTGTGGAAAGACTAAAGTGGACAGAGAATAGTGGAAAGACTAAAGTGGACAGACTATAGTGGAAAGACTATAGTGGAAAGACTGTAGTGGACAGAAGAAAGTGGACACTATAGTGGAAAGACTAAAGTGGAAAGATTAAAGTGGACAGACGATAGTGGAAAGACTGAAGTGGACAGACTAAAGTGGAAAAACTAAAGTGGAAAGACTAAAGTGGACAGACTATAGTGGAAAGACTATAGTGGAAAGACTAAAGTGGACAGACTAAAGTGGAAAGACTAAAGTGGAAAGACTAAAGTGGACAGACTAAAGTAGACAGACTCTAGTGGAAAGACTAAGTGGACAGACTAAAGCGGAAAGACTAAAGTGGAAAGACTACTAAAGTGGACAGACTATAGTGGAAAGACTAAAGTGGAAAGACTAAAGAGGACAGGGAGTATTGGAAAGACTGAAGTGGAAAGACTCAGTGGACAGAACTAAAGTGTACACACTGAAGTGGACAGAATAAAGTGGAAAGACTAAAGTGGAAAAACTAAAGTGGACAGACTATAGTGGAAAGACTAAAGTGGACAGACTAAAGTGGAAAGACTAAAGTGGAAAGACTAAAGTGGACAGACTATAGTGGAAAGACTGTAGTGGACAGAATAAAGTGGAGAGTATAGTGGAAAGACTAAAGTGGACAGAGAATAGTGGAAAGACTAAAGTGGACAGACTATAGTGGAAAGACTATAGTGGAGAGACTGTAGTGGACAGAATAAAGTGGAGACTATAGTGGAAAGACTAAAGTGGAAAGACTAAAGTGGACAGAGAATAGTGGAAAGACTGTAGTGGACAGACTAAAGTGGAAAGACTAAAGTGGACAGACTCTAGTGGAAAGACTGAAGCGGAAAGACTAAAGTGGACAGAGAGTAGTGGAAAGACTAAAGTGGACAGACTATAGTGGAAAGACTAAAGTGGACAGACTAAAGCGGAAAGACTAAAGTGGACAGACTAAAGTGGACAGACTATAGTGGAAAGACTAAAGTGGACAGACTAAAGTGGAAAGACTAAAGTGGAAAGACTAAAGTGGACAGACTATAGTGGAAAGACTATAGTGGAAAGACTAAGTGGACAGACTAAAGCGGAAAGACTAAAGTGGAAAGACTAAAGTGGACAGACTATAGTGGAAAGACTAAAGTGGACAGACTAAAGTGGAAAGACTAAAGTGGAAAGACTAAAGTGGACAGACTATAGTGGAAAGACTATAGTGGAAAGACTGTAGTGGACAGAATAAAGTGGAGACTATAGTGGAAAGACTAAAGTGGACAGAGAATTGTGGAAAGACTAAAGTGGACAGACTATAGTGGAAAGACTAAAGTGGACAGAGAATAGTGGAAAGAATAAAGTGGACAGACTATAGTGGAAAGACTATAGTGGAAAGACTGTAGTGGACAGAATAAAGTGGAGACTATAGTGGAAAGACTAAAGTGGAAAGATTAAAGTGGACAGACTATAGTGGAAAGACTGAAGTGGACAGACTAAAGTGGAAAAACTAAAGTGGAAAGACAAAAGTGGACAGACTCTAGTGGAAAGACTAAAGTGGACAGAGAATAGTGGAAAGACTAAAGTGGACAGACTATAGTGGAAAGATTAAAGTGGACAGACGATAGTGGAAAGACTGAAGTGGACAGACTAAAGTGGAAAAACTAAAGTGGAAAGACTAAAGTGGACAGACTATAGTGGAAAGACTATAGTGGAAAGACTAAAGTGGACAGACAAAAGTGGAAAGACTAAAGTGGAAAGACTAAAGTGGACAGACTAAAGTAGACAGACTCTAGTGGAAAGACTAAGTGGACAGACTAAAGCGGAAAGACTAAAGTGGAAAGACTACTAAAGTGGACAGACTATAGTGGAAAGACTAAAGTGGAAAGACTAAAGAGGACAGGGAGTATTGGAAAGACTGAAGTGGAAAGACTCAGTGGACAGAACTAAAGTGTACACACTGAAGTGGACAGAATAAAGTGGAAAGACTAAAGTGGAAAAACTAAAGTGGACAGACTATAGTGGAAAGACTAAAGTGGACAGACTAAAGTGGAAAGACTGAAGTGGAAAGACTAAAGTGGACAGACTATAGTGGAAAGACTGTAGTGGACAGAATAAAGTGGAGAGTATAGTGGAAAGACTAAAGTGGACAGAGAATAGTGGAAAGACTAAAGTGGACAGACTATAGTGGAAAGACTATAGTGGAGAGACTGTAGTGGACAGAATAAAGTGGAGACTATAGTGGAAAGACTAAAGTGGAAAGACTAAAGTGGACAGAGAATAGTGGAAAGACTGTAGTGGACAGACTAAAGTGGAAAGACTAAAGTGGACAGACTCTAGTGGAAAGACTGAAGCGGAAAGACTAAAGTGGACAGAGAGTAGTGGAAAGACTAAAGTGGACAGACTATAGTGGAAAGACTAAAGTGGACAGACTCTAGTGGAAAGACTGAAGCGGAAAGACTAAAGTGGACAGAGTGTAGTGGAAAGACTAAAGTGGACAAACTATAGTGGAAAGACTAAAGTGGACAGAAAGTGGAAAGACTATAGTGGAAAGACTGTAGTGGACAGAATAAAGTGGAGACTATAGTGGAAAGACTAAAGTGGAAAGACTAAAGTGGACAGACGATAGTGGACAGACTATAGTAGAAAGACTGAAGTGGACAGACTAAAGTGGAAAGACTAAAGTGGACAGACTCTAGTGGAAAGACTGAAGCGGAAAGACTAAAGTGGACAGAGAGTAGTGGAAAGACTAAAGTGGACAGACTATAGTGGAAAGACTAAAGTGGACAGAAAGTGGAAAGACTATAGTGGAAAGACTGTAGTGGACAGAATAAAGTGGAGACTATAGTGGAAAGACTAAAGTGGAGAGACTAAAGTGGACAGACGATAGTGGAAAGACTATAGTGGAAAGACTGTAGAGGACAGAATAAAGTGGAGACTAAAGTGGACAGACTATAGTGGAAAGACTATAGTGGAAAGACTATAGTGGAAAGACTAAAGTGGACAGACTATAGTGGAAAGACTAAAGTGGACAGACTAAAGTGGAAAGACTAAAGTGGAAAGACTAAATTGGACAGAAGATAGTGGAAATGACTAAAGTGGAAAAACTAAAGTGGACAGACTATAGTGGAAAGACTAAAGTGGACAGACTAAAGTGGAAAGACTGAAGTGGAAAGACTAAAGTGGACAGACTATAGTGGAAAGACTGTAGTGGACAGAATAAAGTGGAGAGTATAGTGGAAAGACTAAAGTGGACAGAGAATAGTGGAAAGACTAAAGTGGACAGACTATAGTGGAAAGACTATAGTGGAGAGACTGTAGTGGACAGAATAAAGTGGAGACTATAGTGGAAAGACTAAAGTGGAAAGACTAAAGTGGACAGAGAATAGTGGAAAGACTGTAGTGGACAGACTAAAGTGGAAAGACTAAAGTGGACAGACTCTAGTGGAAAGACTGAAGCGGAAAGACTAAAGTGGACAGAGAGTAGTGGAAAGACTAAAGTGGACAGACTATAGTGGAAAGACTAAAGTGGACAGACTCTAGTGGAAAGACTGAAGCGGAAAGACTAAAGTGGACAGAGTGTAGTGGAAAGACTAAAGTGGACAAACTATAGTGGAAAGACTAAAGTGGACAGAAAGTGGAAAGACTATAGTGGAAAGACTGTAGTGGACAGAATAAAGTGGAGACTATAGTGGAAAGACTAAAGTGGAAAGACTAAAGTGGACAGACGATAGTGGACAGACTATAGTAGAAAGACTGAAGTGGACAGACTAAAGTGGAAAGACTAAAGTGGACAGACTCTAGTGGAAAGACTGAAGCGGAAAGACTAAAGTGGACAGAGAGTAGTGGAAAGACTAAAGTGGACAGACTATAGTGGAAAGACTAAAGTGGACAGAAAGTGGAAAGACTATAGTGGAAAGACTGTAGTGGACAGAATAAAGTGGAGACTATAGTGGAAAGACTAAAGTGGAAAGACTAAAGTGGACAGACGATAGTGGAAAGACTATAGTGGAAAGACTGTAGAGGACAGAATAAAGTGGAGACTAAAGTGGACAGACTATAGTGGAAAGACTATAGTGGAAAGACTATAGTGGAAAGACTAAAGTGGACAGACTATAGTGGAAAGACTAAAGTGGACAGACTAAAGTGGAAAGACTAAAGTGGAAAGACTAAATTGGACAGAAGATAGTGGAAATGACTAAAGTGGAAAGACTAAAGTGGACAGACTATAGTGGAAAGACTAAAGTGGACAGAGAATAGTGGAAAGACTAAAGTGGACAGACTATAGTGGAAAGACTATAGTGGAAAGATTATAGTGGAAAGACTATAGTGGAAAGACTGTAGTGGACAGAATAAAGTGGAGACTATAGTGGAAAGACTAAAGTGGAAAGACTAAAGTGGACAGACTATAGTGGAAAGACTAAAGTGGACAGACTATAGTGGAAAGACTAAAGTGGACAGACTAAAGTGGAAAGACTAAAGTGGAGAGACTAAATTGGACAGAAGATAGTGGAAATGACTAAAGTGGAAAGACTAAAGTGGACAGACTAAAGTGGACAGACTAAAGTGGAAAGACTAAAGTGGAAAGACTAAAGTGGACAGAGAATAGTGGAAAGACTAAAGTGGAGAGTATAGTGGAAAGACTAAAGTGGACAGATAATTAGAGGAAAGACTAAAGTGGACAGACTATAGTGGAAAGACTATAGTGGAGAGACTGTAGTGGACAGAATAAAGTGGAGACTATAGTGGAAAGACTGTAGTGGACAGAATAAAGTGGAAAGACTAAAGTGGACAGGGAATATTGGAAAGACTGAAGTGGAAAGACTCAGTGGACAGACTAAAGTGTACACAATGAAGCGGGCAGAATAAAGTGGAAAGACTAAAGTGGAAAGACTAAAGTGGACAGACTATAGTGGAAAGACTAAAGTGGACAGACTAAAGTGGAAAGACTAAAGTGGAAAGACTAAAGTGGACAGACTATAGTGGAAAGACTATAGTGGAAAGACTGTAGTGGACAGAATAAAGTGGAGAGTATAGTGGAAAGACTAAAGTGGACAGAGAATAGTGGAAAGACTAAAGTGGACAGACTATAGTGGAAAGACTATAGTGGAGAGACTGTAGTGGACGGAATAAAGTGGAGACGATAGTGGAAAGACTAAAGTGGAAAGATTAAAGTGGACAGACTATAGTGGAAAGACTGAAGTGGACAGACTAAAGTGGAAAAACTAAAGTGGAAAGACTAAAGTGGACAGACTATAGTGGAAAGACTATAGTGGAAAGACTAAAGTGGACAGACTAAAGTGGAAAGACTAAAGTGGAAAGACTAAAGTGGACAGACTAAAATAGACAGACTCTAGTGGAAAGACTAAGTGGACAGACTAAAGCGGAAAGACTAAAGTGGAAAGACTAAAGTGGACAGACTATAGTGGAAAGACTAAAGTGGAAAGACTAAAGAGGACAGGGAGTATTGGAAAGACTGAAGTGGAAAGACTCAGTGGACAGAACTAAAGTGTACACACTGAAGTGGACAGAATAAAGTGGAAAGACTAAAGTGGAAAAACTAAAGTGGACAGACTATCGTGGAAAGACTAAAGTGGACAGACTAAAGTGGAAAGACTAAAGTGGAAAGACTAAAGTGGACAGACTATAGTGGTAAGACTATAGTGGAAAGACTGTAGTGGACAGAATAAAGTGGAGAGTATAGTGGAAAGACTAAAGTGGACAGAGAATAGTGGAAAGACTAAAGTGGACAGACTATAGTGGAAAGACTATAGTGGAGAGACTGTAGTGGACAGAATAAAGTGGAGACTATAGTGGAAAGACTAAAGTGGAAAGACTAAAGTGGACAGAGAATAGTGGAAAGACTGTAGTGGACAGACTAAAGTGGAAAGACTAAAGTGGACAGACTCTAGTGGAAAGACTGAAGCGGAAAGACTAAAGTGGACAGAGAGTAGTGGAAAGACTAAAGTGGACAGACTATAGTGGAAAGACTAAAGTGGGCAGACTCTAGTGGAAAGACTGAAGCGGAAGGACGAAAGTGGACGGAGTGTAGTGGAAAGACTAAAGTGGACAAACTATAGTGGAAAGACTAAAGTGGACAGAAAGTGGAAAGACTATAGTGGAAAGACTGTAGTGGACAGAATAAAGTGGAGACTATAGTGGAAAAACTAAAGTGGAAAGACTAAAGTGGACAGACGATAGTGGAAAGACTATAGTGGAAAGACTGTAGAGGACAGAATAAAGTGGAGACTAAAGTGGACAGACTATAGTGGAAAGACTATAGTGGAAAGACTATAGTGGAAAGACTAAAGTGGACAGACTATAGTGGAAAGACTAAAGTGGACAGACTAAAGTGGAAAGACTAAAGTGGAAAGACTAAATTGGACAGAAGATAGTGGAAATGACTAAAGTGGAAAGACTAAAGTGGACAGACTATAGTGGAAAGACTAAAGTGGACAGAGAATAGTGGAAAGACTAAAGTGGACAGACTATAGTGGAAAGACTATAGTGGAAAGACTATAGTGGAAAGACTATAGTGGAAAGACTGTAGTGGACAGAATAAAGTGGAGACTATAGTGGAAAGACTAAAGTGGAAAGACTAAAGTGGACAGACTATAGTGGAAAGACTAAAATGGACAGACTATAGTGGAAAGACTAAAGTGGACAGACTAAAGTGGAAAGACTAAAGTGGAGAGACTAAATTGGACAGAAGATAGTGGAAATGACTAAAGTGGAAAGACTAAAGTGGACAGACTAAAGTGGACAGACTAAAGTGGAAAGACTAAAGTGGAAAGACTAAAGTGGACAGAGAATAGTGGAAAGACTAAAGTGGAGAGTATAGTGGAAAGACTAAAGTGGACAGAGAATTAGAGGAAAGACTAAAGTGGACAGACTATAGTGGAAAGACTATAGTGGAGAGACTGTAGTGGACAGAATAAAGTGGAGACTATAGTGGAAAGACTGTAGTGGACAGAATAAAGTGGAAAGACTAAAGTGGACAGGGAGTATTGGAAAGACTGAAGTGGAAAGACTCAGTGGACAGACTAAAGTGTACACAATGAAGTGGGCAGAATAAAGTGGAAAGACTAAAGTGGAAAGACTAAAGTGGACAGACTATAGTGGAAAGACTAAAGTGGACAGACTAAAGTGGAAAGACTAAAGTGGAAAGACTAAAGTGGACAGACTATAGTGGAAAGACTATAGTGGAAAGACTGTAGTGGACAGAATAAAGTGGAGAGTATAGTGGAAAGACTAAAGTGGACAGAGAATAGTGGAAAGACTAAAGTGGACAGACTATAGTGGAAAGACTATAGTGGAGAGACTGTAGTGGACGGAATAAAGTGGAGACTATAGTGGAAAGACTAAAGTGGAAAGATTAAAGTGGACAGACTATAGTGGAAAGACTGAAGTGGACAGACTAAAGTGGAAAAACTAAAGTGGAAAGACTAAAGTGGACAGACTATAGTGGAAAGACTATAGTGGAAAGACTAAAGTGGACAGACTAAAGTGGAAAGACTAAAGTGGAAAGACTAAAGTGGACAGACTAAAGTAGACAGACTCTAGTGGAAAGACTAAGTGGACAGACTAAAGCGGAAAGACTAAAGTGGAAAGACTAAAGTGGACAGACTATAGTGGAAAGACTAAAGTGGAAAGACTAAAGAGGACAGGGAGTATTGGAAAGACTGAAGTGGAAAGACTCAGTGGACAGAACTAAAGTGTACACACTGAAGTGGACAGAATAAAGTAGAAAGACTAAAGTGGAAAAACTAAAGTGGACAGACTATAGTGGAAAGACTAAAGTGGACAGACTAAAGTGGAAAGACTAAAGTGAAAAGACTAAAGTGGACAGACTATAGTGGTAAGACTATAGTGGAAAGACTGTAGTGGACAGAATAAAGTGGAGAGTATAGTGGAAAGACTAAAGTGGACAGAGAATAGTGGAAAGACTAAAGTGGACAGACTATAGTGGAAAGACTTTAGTGGAGAGACTGTAGTGGACAGACTAAAGTGGAAAGACTAAAGTGGACAGACTCTAGTGGAAAGACTGAAGCGGAAAGACTAAAGTGGACAGAGAGTAGTGGAAAGACTAAAGTGGACAGACTATAGTGGAAAGACTAAAGTGGACAGACTCTAGTGGAAAGACTGAAGCGGAAAGACGAAAGTGGACAGAGTGTAGTGGAAAGACTAAAGTGGACAAACTATAGTGGAAAGACTAAAGTGGACAGAAAGTGGAAAGACTATAGTGGAAAGACTGTAGTTGACAGAATAAAGTGGAGACTATAGTGGAAAGACTAAATTGGAAAGACTAAAGTGGACAGACGATAGTGGACAGACTATAGTAGAAAGACTGAAGTGGACAGACTAAAGTGGAAAGACTAAAGTGGACAGACTCTAGTGGAAAGACTGAAGCGGAAAGACTAAAGTGGACAGAGAGTAGTGGAAAGACTAAAGTGGACAGACTATAGTGGAAAGACTAAAGTGGACAGAAAGTGGAAAGACTATAGTGGAAAGACTGTAGTGGACAGAATAAAGTGGAGACTATAGTGGAAAGACTAAAGTGGAAAGACTAAAGTGGACAGACGATAGTGGAAAGACTATAGTGGAAAGACTGTAGAGGACAGAATAAAGTGGAGACTAAAGTGGACAGACTATAGTGGAAAGACTATAGTGGAAAGACTATAGTGGAAAGACTAAAGTGGACAGACTATAGTGGAAAGACTAAAGTGGACAGACTAAAGTGGAAAGACTAAAGTGGAAAGACTAAATTGGACAGAAGATAGTGGAAATGACTAAAGTGGAAAGACTAAAGTGGACAGACTATAGTGGAAAGACTAAAGTGGACAGAGAATAGTGGAAAGACTAAAGTGGACAGACTATAGTGGAAAGACTATAGTGGAAAGATTATAGTGGAAAGACTATAGTGGAAAGACTGTAGTGGACAGAATAAAGTGGAGACTATAGTGGAAAGACTAAAGTGGAAAGACTAAAGTGGACAGACTATAGTGGAAAGACTAAAGTGGACAGACTATAGTGGAAAGACTAAAGTGGACAGACTAAAGTGGAAAGACTAAAGTGGAGAGACTAAATTGGACAGAAGATAGTGGAAATGACTAAAGTGGAAAGACTAAAGTGGACAGACTAAAGTGGACAGACTAAAGTGGAAAGACTAAAGTGGAAAGACTAAAGTGGACAGAGAATAGTGGAAAGACTAAAGTTGACAGACTATAATGGAAAGGCTAAAGTGGACAGACTAAAGTGGAAAGACTAAAGTGGAAAGACTAAAGTGGACAGACTATAGTGGAAAGACTATAGTGGAAAGACTGTAGTGGACAGAATAAAGTGGAGAGTATAGTGGAAAGACTAAAGTGGACAGAGAATAGTGGAAAGACTAAAGTGGACAGACTATAGTGGAAAGACTATAGTGGAGAGACTGTAGTGGACAGAATAAAGTGGAGACTATAGTGGAAAGACTAAAGTGGAAATACTAAAGTGGACAGAGAATAGTGGAAAGACTGTAGTGGACAGAATAAAGTGGAGACTATAGTGGAAAGACTAAAGTGGAAAGACTAAAGTGGACAGACGATAGTGGAAAGACTATAGTGGAAAGACTGTAGAGGACAGAATAAAGTGGAGACTAAAGTGGACAGACTATAGTGGAAAGACTATAGTGGAAAGACTATAGTGGAAAGACTAAAGTGGACAGACTATAGTGGAAAGACTAAAGTGGACAGACTAAAGTGGAAAGACTAAAGTGGAAAGACTAAATTGGACAGAAGATAGTGGAAATGACTAAAGTGGAAAGACTAAAGTGGACAGACTATAGTGGAAAGACTAAAGTGGACAGAGAATAGTGGAAAGACTAAAGTGGACAGACTATAGTGGAAAGACTATAGTGGAAAGACTATAGTGGAAAGACTATAGTGGAAAGACTGTAGTGGACAGAATAAAGTGGAGACTATAGTGGAAAGACTAAAGTGGAAAGACTAAAGTGGACAGACTATAGTGGAAAGACTAAAGTGGACAGACTATAGTGGAAAGACTAAAGTGGACAGACTAAAGTGGAAAGACTAAAGTGGAGAGACTAAATTGGACAGAAGATAGTGGAAATGACTAAAGTGGAAAGACTAAAGTGGACAGACTAAAGTGGACAGACTAAAGTGGAAAGACTAAAGTGGAAAGACTAAAGTGGACAGAGAATAGTGGAAAGACTAAAGTGGAGAGTATAGTGGAAAGACTAAAGTGGACAGAGAATTAGAGGAAAGACTAAAGTGGACAGACTATAGTGGAAAGACTATAGTGGAGAGACTGTAGTGGACAGAATAAAGTGGAGACTATAGTGGAAAGACTGTAGTGGACAGAATAAAGTGGAAAGACTAAAGTGGACAGGGAGTATTGGAAAGACTGAAGTGGAAAGACTCAGTGGACAGACTAAAGTGTACACAATGAAGTGGGCAGAATAAAGTGGAAAGACTAAAGTGGAAAGACTAAAGTGGACAGACTATAGTGGAAAGACTAAAGTGGACAGACTAAAGTGGAAAGACTAAAGTGGAAAGACTAAAGTGGACAGACTATAGTGGAAAGACTATAGTGGAAAGACTGTAGTGGACAGAATAAAGTGGAGAGTATAGTGGAAAGACTAAAGTGGACAGAGAATAGTGGAAAGACTAAAGTGGACAGACTATAGTGGAAAGACTATAGTGGAGAGACTGTAGTGGACGGAATAAAGTGGAGACTATAGTGGAAAGACTAAAGTGGAAAGATTAAAGTGGACAGACTATAGTGGAAAGACTGAAGTGGACAGACTAAAGTGGAAAAACTAAAGTGGAAAGACTAAAGTGGACAGACTATAGTGGAAAGACTATAGTGGAAAGACTAAAGTGGACAGACTAAAGTGGAAAGACTAAAGTGGAAAGACTAAAGTGGACAGACTAAAGTAGACAGACTCTAGTGGAAAGACTAAGTGGACAGACTAAAGCGGAAAGACTAAAGTGGAAAGACTAAAGTGGACAGACTATAGTGGAAAGACTAAAGTGGAAAGACTAAAGAGGACAGGGAGTATTGGAAAGACTGAAGTGGAAAGACTCAGTGGACAGAACTAAAGTGTACACACTGAAGTGGACAGAATAAAGTGGAAAGACTAAAGTGGAAAAACTAAAGTGGACAGACTATAGTGGAAAGACTAAAGTGAACAGACTAAAGTGGAAAGACTAAAGTGGAAAGACTAAAGTGGACAGACTATAGTGGTAAGACTATAGTGGAAAGACTGTAGTGGACAGAATAAAGTGGAGAGTATAGTGGAAAGACTAAAGTGGACAGAGAATAGTGGAAAGACTAAAGTGGACAGACTATAGTTGAAAGACTTTAGTGGAGAGACTGTAGTGGACAGACTAAAGTGGAAAGACTAAAGTGGACAGACTCTAGTGGAAAGACTGAAGCGGAAAGACTAAAGTGGACAGAGAGTAGTGGAAAGACTAAAGTGGACAGACTATAGTGAAAAGACTAAAGTGGACAGACTCTAGTGGAAAGACTGAAGCGGAAAGACGAAAGTGGACAGAGTGTAGTGGAAAGACTAAAGTGGACAAACTATAGTGGAAAGACTAAAGTGGACAGAACGTGGAAAGACTATAGTGGAAAGACTGTAGTTGACAGAATAAAGTGGAGACTATAGTGGAAAGACTAAATTGGAAAGACTAAAGTGGACAGACGATAGTGGACAGACTATAGTAGAAAGACTGAAGTGGACAGACTAAAGTGGAAAGACTAAAGTGGACAGACTCTAGTGGAAAGACTGAAGCGGAAAGACTAAAGTGGACAGAGAGTAGTGGAAAGACTAAAGTGGACAGACTATAGTGGAAAGACTAAAGTGGACAGAAAGTGGAAAGACTATAGTGGAAAGACTGTAGTGGACAGAATAAAGTGGAGACTATAGTGGAAAGACTAAAGTGGAAAGACTAAAGTGGACAGACGATAGTGGAAAGACTATAGTGGAAAGACTGTAGAGGACAGAATAAAGTGGAGACTAAAGTGGACAGACTATAGTGGAAAGACTATAGTGGAAAGACTATAGTGGAAAGACTAAAGTGGACAGACTATAGTGGAAAGACTAAAGTGGACAGACTAAAGTGGAAAGACTAAAGTGGAAAGACTAAATTGGACAGAAGATAGTGGAAATGACTAAAGTGGAAAGACTAAAGTGGACAGACTATAGTGGAAAGACTAAAGTGGACAGAGAATAGTGGAAAGACTAAAGTGGACAGACTATAGTGGAAAGACTATAGTGGAAAGATTATAGTGGAAAGACTATAGTGGAAAGACTGTAGTGGACAGAATAAAGTGGAGACTATAGTGGAAAGACTAAAGTGGAAAGACTAAAGTGGACAGACTATAGTGGAAAGACTAAAGTGGACAGACTATAGTGGAAAGACTAAAGTGGACAGACTAAAGTGGAAAGACTAAAGTGGAGAGACTAAATTGGACAGAAGATAGTGGAAATGACTAAAGTGGAAAGACTAAAGTGGACAGACTAAAGTGGACAGACTAAAGTGGAAAGACTAAAGTGGAAAGACTAAAGTGGACAGAGAATAGTGGAAAGACTAAAGTTGACAGACTATAATGGAAAGGCTAAAGTGGACAGACTAAAGTGGAAAGACTAAAGTGGAAAGACTAAAGTGGACAGACTATAGTGGAAAGACTATAGTGGAAAGACTGTAGTGGACAGAATAAAGTGGAGAGTATAGTGGAAAGACTAAAGTGGACAGAGAATAGTGGAAAGACTAAAGTGGACAGACTATAGTGGAAAGACTATAGTGGAGAGACTGTAGTGGACAGAATAAAGTGGAGACTATAGTGGAAAGACTAAAGTGGAAATACTAAAGTGGACAGAGAATAGTGGAAAGACTGTAGTGGACAGAATAAAGTGGAGACTGTAGTGGAAAGACTAAAGTGGAAAGACTAAAGTGGACAGGGAGTACTGGAAAGACTGAAGTGGAAAGACTCAGTGGACAGACTAAAGTGTACACAATGAAGTGGACAGAATAAAGTGGAAAGACTAAAGTGGAAAGACTAAAGTGGACAGACTATAGTGGAAAGACTAAAGTGGACAGACTAAAGTGGAAAGACTAAAGTGGAAAGACTATACTCTCCACTTTATTCTGTCCACTACAGTCTTTCCATTATAGTCTTTCCACTATTCTCTGTCCACTTTAGTCTTTCCACTATAGTCTGTCCACTTTAGTGTTTCCACTATTCTCTGTCCACTTTAGTCTTTCCACTTTAGTCTTTCCACTTTAGTCTGTCCACTTTAGTCTTTCCACTATAGTCTGTCCACTTTAGTCTTTCCACTATAGTCTGTCCACTTTAGTCTTTCCACTTTACTCTTTCCACTTTAGTCTTTCCACTATAGTCTCCACTTTATTCTGTCCACTATTCTCTGTCCACTTTAGTCTTTCCACTATAGTCTCCACTTTATTCTGTCCACTACAGTCTTTCCACTATTCTCTGTCCACTTTAGTATTTCCACTTTAGTCTTTCCACTATAGTCTCCACTTTATTCTGTCCACTACAGTCTCTCCACTATAGTCTTTCCACTATAGTCTGTCCACTTTAGTCTTTCCACTATTCTCTGTCCACTTTAGTCTTTCCACTATACTCTCCACTTTATTCTGTCCACTACAGTCTTTCCACTATAGTCTTTCCACTATAGTCTGTCCACTTTAGTCTTTCCACTTTAGTCTTTCCACTTTAGTCTGTCCACTTTAGCCTTTCCATTATAGTCTGTCAACTTTAGTCTTTCCACTATTCTCTGTCCACTTTAGTCTTTCCACTTTAGTCTTTCCACTTTAGTCTGTCCACTTTAGTCTGTCCACTTTAGTCTTTCCACTTTAGTCATTTCCACTATCTTCTGTCCAATTTAGTCTCTCCACTTTAGTCTTTCCACTTTAGTCTGTCCACTTTAGTCTTTCCACTATAGTCTGTCCACTTTAGTCTTTCCACTATAGTCTGTCCACTTTAGTCTTTCCACTTTAGTCTTTCCACTATAGTCTCCACTTTATTCTGTCCACTACAGTCTTTCCACTATAGTCTTTCCTAGTGGAAAGACTGAAGTGGACAGACTAAAGTGGAAAAACTAAAGTGGAAAGACTAAAGTGGAAAGACTAAAGTGGACAGAGAATAGTGGAAAGACTGTAGTGGACAGAACAAAGTGGAGACTATAGTGGAAAGACTAAAGTGGACAGGGAGTATTGGAAAGACTAAAGTGGAAAGACTGTAGTGGACAGAATAAAGTGGAGACTATAGTGGAAAGACTAAAGTGGAAAGACTAAAGTGGACAGACTATATTGGAAATACTGAAGTGGAAAGACTCAGTGGACGGACTAAAGTGTACACACTGAAGTCGACAGAATAAAGTGGAAAGACTAAAGTGGAAAGACTAAAGTGGACAGACTATAGTGGAAAGACTAAAGTGGACAGACTAAAGTGGAAAGACTGAAGTGGAAAGACTAAAGTGGACAGACTATAGTGGAAAGACTATAGTGGAAAGACTAAGAGGACAGACTAAAGCGGAAAGACTAAAGTGGAAAGACTAAAGTGGACAGACGATAGTGGAAAGACTAAAGTGGACAGACTAAAGTTGAAAGACTAAAGTAGACAGACTCTAGTGGAAAGACTAAGTGGACAGACTAAAGCGGAAAGACTAAAGTGGAAAGACTAAAGTGGACAGACTATAGTGGAAAGACTAAAGTGGACAGACTAAAGTGGAAAGACTAAAGTGGAAAGACTAAAGTGGAAAGACTATAGTGGAAAGACTAAAGTGGACAGACTAAAGTGGAAAGACTAAAGTGGACAGACTAAAGTGGACAGACTCTAGTGGAAAGACTAAGTGGACAGACTAAAGTGGAAAGACTAAAGTGGACAGACTAAAGTGGACAGACTATAGTGGAAAGACTAAAGTGGACAGACTAAAGTGGAAAGACCAAAGTGGAAAGACTAAAGTGGACAGACTATAGTGGAAAGACTATAGTGGAAAGACTAAGTGGACAGACTAAAGCGGAAAGACTAAAGTGGAAAGACTAAAGTGGACAGACTATAGTGAAAAGACTAAAGTGGACAGACTAAAGTGAAAAGACTAAAGTGAAAAGACTAAAGTGGAAAGACTAAAGTGGACAGAATATAGTGGAAAGACTATAGTGGAAAGACTGTAGTGGACAGAATAAAGTGGAGACTATAGTGGAAAGACTAAAGTGGACAGAGAATAGTGGAAAGACTAAAGTGGACAGACTATAGTGGAAAGACTAAAGTGGACAGAGAATAGTGGAAAGACTAAAGTGGACAGACTATAGTGGAAAGACTATAGTGGAAAGACTGTAGTGGACAGAATAAAGTGGAGACTATAGTGGAAAGACTAAAGTGGAAAGATTAAAGTGGACAGACTATAGTGGAAAGACTGAAGTGGACAGACTAAAGTGGAAAAACTAAAGTGGAAAGACTAAAGTGGACAGACTATAGTGGAAAGACTAAAGTGGACAGAGAATAGTGGAAAGACTAAAGTGGGCAGACTATAGTGGAAAGACTATAGTGGAAAGACTGTAGTGGACAGAATAAAGTGGAGACTATAGTGGAAAGACTAAAGTGGAAAGATTAAAGTGGACAGACTATAGTGGAAAGACTGAAGTGGACAGACTAATGTGTAAAACTAAAGTGGAAAGACTAAAGTGGACAGACTATAGTGGAAAGACTATAGTGGAAAGACTGTAGTGGAAAGAATAAAGTGGAGACTATAGTTGAAAGAATAAAGTGGACGGAGAATAGTGGAAAGACTGTGGTGGACAGAATAAAGTGGAGACTATAGTGGAAAGACTAAAGTGGACAGAGAATAGTGGAAAGAGTAAAGTGGACGGACTATAGTGGAAAGACTAAAGTGGAAAAACTAAAGTGGAAAGACTAAAGTGGACAGACTATAGTGGAAAGACTATAGTGGAAAGACTGTAGTGGACAGAATAAAGTGGAGACTATAGTGGAAAGACTAAAGTGGACAGAGAATAGTGGAAAGACTAAAGTGGACAGACTATAGTGGAAAGACTAAAGTGGAAAGACTGTAATGGACAGAATAAAGTGGAGACTATAATGGAAAGACTAAAGTGGAAAGACTAAAGTGGACAGAGAATAGTGGAAAGACTGTAGTGGACAGAACAAAGTGGAGACTATAGTGGAAAGACTAAAGTGGACAGGGAGTATTGGAAAGACTAAAGTGGAAAGACTGTAGTGGACAGAATAAAGTGGAGACTATAGTGGAAAGACTAAAGTGGAAAGACTAAAGTGGACAGACTATAGTGGAAATACTGAAGTGGAAAGACTCAGTGGACGGACTAAAGTGTACACACTGAAGTCGACAGAATAAAGTGGAAAGACTAAAGTGGAAAGACTAAAGTGGACAGACTATAGTGGAAAGACTAAAGTGGACAGACTAAAGTGGAAAGACTAAAGTGGAAAGACTAAAGTGGACAGACTATAGTGGAAAGACTATAGTGGAAACACTGTAGTGGACAGAATAAAGTGGAGACTATAGTGGAAAGACTAAAGTGGACAGAGCATAGTTGAAAGACTAAAGTGGACAGACTATAGTGGAAAGACTGTAGTGGAAAGACTGTAGCTGACAGAATAAAGTGGAGACTATAGTGGAAAGACTAAAGTGGAAAGACTAAAGTGGACAGACTATAGTGGAAAGACTGAAGTGGACAGACTAAAGTGGAAAAACTAAAGTGGAAAGACTAAAGTGGAAAGACTGTAGTGGACAGAATAAAGTGGAGACTATAGTGGAAAGACTAAAGTGGACAGACTAAAGTGGACAGACTATAGTGGAAAGACTAAACTGGACAGACTAAAGTGGAAAGACTGAAGTGGAATGACTAAAGTGGACAGACTCTAGTGGAAAGACTAAGAGGACAGACTAAAGCGGAAAGACTAAAGTGGAAAGACTAAAGTGGACAGACGATAGTGGAAAGACTAAAGTGGACAGACTAAAGTTGAAAGACTAAAGTGGAAAGACTAAAGTGGAAAGACTATAGTGGAAAGACTAAAGTGGACAGACTAAAGTGGAAAGACTAAAGTGGACAGACTAAAGTGGAAAGATTCTAGTGGAAAGACTAAGTGGACAGACTAAAGCGGAAAGACTAAAGTGGACAGACTAAAGTGGACAGACTATAGTGGAAAGACTAAAGTGGACAGACTAAAGTGGACAGACTATAGTGGAAAGACTATAGTGGAAAGACTAAAGTGGACAGACTAAAGTGGAAAGACTAAAGTTGACAGACTATAGTGGAAAGACTGAAGTGGACAGACTAAAGTGGAAAAACTAAAGTGGAAAGACTAAAGTGGAAAGACTGTAGTGGACAGAATAAAGTGGTGACTATAGTGGAAAGACTAAAGTGGACAGACTAAAGTGGACAGACTATAGTGGAAAGACTAAAGTGGACAGACTAAAGTGGAAAGACTAAAGTGGACAGACTAAAGTGGACAGACTAAAGTGGAAAGACTAAAGTGGAAAGACTAAAGTGGACAGACTATAGTGGAAAGACTATAGTGGAAAGACTAAGTGGACAGACTAAAGCGGAAAGACTAAAGTGGAAAGACTAAAGTGGACAGACTATAGTGGAAAGACTAAAGTGGACAGACTAAAGTGGAAAGACTAAAGTGGAAAGACTAAGGTGGACAGACTATAGTGGTTAGACTATAGTGGAAAGACTGTAGTGGACAGAATAAAGTGGAGACTATAGTGGAAAGACTAAAGTGGACAGAGAATAGTGAAAAGACTAAAGTGGAAAGACTAAACTGGACAGACTATAATGGAAAGACTGAAGTGGACAGACTAAAGTGGAAAAACTAAAGTGGAAAGACTAAAGTGGACAGACTAAAGTGGAAAGACTAAAGTGGAAAGACTAAGGTGGACAGACTATAGTGGTTAGACTATAGTGGAAAGACTGTAGTGGACAGAATAAAGTGAAGACTATAGTGGAAAGACTAAAGTGGACAGAGAATAGTGGAAAGACTGTAGTGGAAAGACTAAAGTGGACAGAGAATAGTGGAGAGACTGAAGTGGACAGACTATAGTGGAAAGACTATAGTGGAAAGACTAAAGTGGAAGGACTCAGTGGACAGACTAAAGTGTACACACTGAAGTGGACAGAAAAAAGTGGAAAGACTAAAGTGGATGGACTATAGTGGAAAGACTATAGTGGAAAGACTAAAGTGGAAAGACTATAGTGGAAAGACTAAAGTGGAAAGACTCAGTGGACGGACTAAAGTGTACACACTGAAGTGGACAGAATAAAGTCGAAAGACTAAAGGGGAAAGACTAAAGTGGATAGACTATAGTGGAAAGACTAAAGTCGACAGACTAAAGTGGAAAAACTAAAGTGGAAAGACTAAAGTGGACAGACTATAGTGTAAAGACTATAGTGGAAAGACTGTAGTGGAAAGACTAAAGTGGAAAGACTAAAGTGGACAGACTATAGTCGAAAGACGATAGTGGAAAGACTGTAGTGGACAGAATAAAATGGAGACTATAGTGGAAAGACTAAAGTGGAAAAACTAAAGTGGAAAGACTAAAGTGGAAAGACTGTAGTGGACAGAATAAAGTGGAGACTATAGTGGAAAGACTAAAGTGGACAGACTAAAGTGGACAGACTATAGTGGAAAGACTATAGTGGAAAGACTATAGTGGAAAGACTGTAGTGGACAGAATAAAGTGGAGACTATAGTGGAAAGACTAAAGTGGACAGAGTATAGTTGAAAGACTAAAGTGGACAGACTATAGTGGAAAGACTATAGTGGAAAGACTGTAGTGGACAGAATAAAGTGGAGACTATAGTGGAAAGACTGAAGTGGACAGACTAAAGTGGAAAAACTAAAGTGGAAAGACTAAAGTGGAAAGACTGTAGTGGACAGAATAAAGTGGAGACTATAGTGGAAAGACTAAAGTGGACAGACTAAAGTGGACAGAATCTAGTGGAAAGACTAAGTGGACAGACTAAAGCGGAAAGACTAAAGTGGAAAGACTAAAGTGGACAGACTATAGTGGAAAGACAGAAGTGGACAGACTAAAGTGGAAAGACTAAAGTGGAAAGACTAAAGTTGACAGACTAAAGTGGACAGACTCTAGTGGAAAGACTAAGTGAACAGACTAAAGCGGAAAGACTAAAGTGGAAAGACTAAAGTGGACAGACTATAGTGGAAAGACTAAAGTGGACAGGCTAAAGTGGAAAGACTAAAGTGGAAAGACTAAAGTGGAAAGACTATAGTGGAAAGAGTAAAGTGGACAGACTAAAGTGGAAAGACTAAAGTGGACAGACTAAAGTGGACAGACTCTAGTGGAAACACTAAGTGGACAGACTAAAGCGGAAAGACTAAAGTGGACAGACTAAAGTGGACAGACTATAGTGGAAAGACGAAAGTGGACAGACTAAAGTGGAAAGACTAAAGTGGAAAGACTAAAGTGGACAGACTATAGTGGAAAGACTATAGTGGAAAGACTAAGTGGACAGACTAAAGCGGAAAGACTTAAGTGGAAAGACTAAAGTGGACAGACTATAGTGGAAAGACTAAAGTGGACAGACTAAAGTGGAAAGACTAAAGTGGAAAGACTAAAGTGGACAGACTATAGTGGAAAGACTATAGTGGAAAGACTGTAGTGGACGGAATAAAGTGGAGACTATAGTGGAAAGACTAAAGTGGACAGAGAATAGTGGAAAGACTAAAGTGGAAAGACTAAACTGGACAGACTATAGTGGAAAGACTGAAGTGGACAGACTAAAGTGGAAAAACTAAAGTGGAAAGACTAAAGTGGACAGACTATAGTGGAAAGATTATAGTGGAAAGACTGTAGTGGAAAGAATAAAGTGGAGACTATAGTGAAAGACTAAAGTGGACAGAGAATAGTGGAAAGACTGAAGTAGACAGACTATAGTGGAAAGACTATAGTGGAAAGACTAAAGTGGAAAGACTCAGTGGACAGACTAAAGTGTACACACTGAAGTGGACAGAATAAAGTGGAAAGACTAAAGTGGAAAGACTAAAGTGGATAGACTAAAGTGGACAGACTATAGTGGAAAGACTATAGTGGAAAGACTGTAGCGGACAGAATAAAGTGGAGACTATAGTGGAAAGACTATAGTGGAAAGACTGTAGTGGACGCAATAAAGTGGAGACTATAGTGGAAAGACTAAAGTGGACAGAGAATAGTGGAAAGACTAAAGTGGAAAGACTAAACTGGACAGACTATAGTGGAAAGACTGAAGTGGACAGACTAAAGTTGAAAGACTAAAGTGGAAAGACTAAAGTGGAAAGACTATAGTGGAAAGACTAAAGTGGACAGACTAAAGTGGAAAGACTAAAGTGGACAGACTAAAGTACACAGACTCTAGTGGAAAGACTAAGTGGACAGAATAAAGCGGAAAGACTAAAGTGGAAAGACTAAAGTGGACAGACTATAGTGGAAAGACTAAAGTGGACAGACTAAAGTGGAAAGACTAAAGTGGACAGACTAAAGTGGACAGACTCTAGTGGAAAGACTAAGTGGACAGACTAAAGCGGAAAGACTAAAGTGGAAAGATTAAAGTGGGCAGACTATAGTGGAAAGACTAAAGTGGACAGACTAAAGTGGAAAGACTAAAGTGGAAAGACTAAAGTGGACAGACTATAGTGGAAAGACTATAGTGGAAAGACTAAGTGGACAGACTAAAGCGGAAAGACTAAAGTGGAAAGACTAAAGTGGACAGACTATAGTGGAAAGACTAAAGTGGACAGACTAAAGTGGAAAGACTAAAGTGGAAAGACTAAAGTGGACAGACTATCGTGGAAAGACTATAGTGGAAAGACTGTAGTGGACAGAATAAAGTGGAGACTATAGTGGAAAGACTAAAGTGGACAGAGAATAGTGGAAAGACTAAAGTGGACAGACTATAGTGGAAAGACTAAAGTGGACAGAGAATAGTGGAAAGAATAAAGTGGACAGACAATAGTGGAAAGACTATAGTGGAAAGACTGTAGTGGACAGAATAAAGTGGAGACTATAGTGGAGAGACTAAAGTGGAAAGATTAAAGTGGACAGACTATAGTGGAAAGACTGAAGTGGACAGACTAAAGTGGAAAAACTAAAGTGGAAAGACAAAAGTGGACAGACTATAGTGGAAAGACTAAAGTGGACAGAGAATAGTGGAAAGACTAAAGTGGACAGACTATAGTGGAAAGACTATAGTGGAAAGACTGTAGTGGACAGAATAAAGTGGAGACTATAGTGGAAAGACTAAAGTGGAAAGATTAAAGTGGACAGACTATAGTGGAAAGACTGAAGTGGACAGACTAAAGTGGAAAAACTAAAGTGGAAAGACTAAAGTGGACAGACTATAGTGGAAAGACTATAGTGGAAAGACTAAAGTGGACAGACTAAAGTGGAAAGACTAAAGTGGAAAGACTAAAGTGGACAGACTAAAGTAGACAGACTCTAGTGGAAAGACTAAGTGGACAGACTAAAGCGGAAAGACTAAAGTGGAAAGACTAAAGTGGACAGACTATAGTGGAAAGACTAAAGTGGACAGACTAAAGTGGAAAGACTAAAGTGGAAAGACTAAAGTGGAAAGACTATAGTGGAAAGACTAAAGTGGACAGACTAAAGTGGAAAGACTAAAGTGGACAGACTAAAGTTGACAGACTCTAGTGGAAAGACTAAGTGGACAGACTAAAGCGGAAAGACTAAAGTGGACAGACTAAAGTGGACAGACTATAGTGGAAAGACTAAAGTGGACAGACTAAAGTGGAAAGACCAAAGTGGAAAGACTAAAGTGGACAGACTATAGTGGAAAGACTATAGTGGAAAGACTAAGTGGACAGACTAAAGCGGAAAGACTAAAGTGGAAAGACTAAAGTGGACAGACTATAGTGAAAAGACTAAAGTGGACAGACTAAAGTGAAAAGACTAAAGTGGAAAGACTAAAGTGGAAAGACTAAAGTGGACAGAATATAGTGGAAAGACTATAGTGGAAAGACTGTAGTGGACAGAATAAAGTGGAGACTATAGTGGAAAGACTAAAGTGGACAGAGAATAGTGGAAAGACTAAAGTGGACAGACTATAGTGGAAAGACTAAAGTGGACAGAGAATAGTGGAAAGACTAAAGTGGACAGACTATAGTGGAAAGACTATAGTGGAAAGACTGTAGTGGACAGAATAAAGTGGAGACTATAGTGGAAAGACTAAAGTGGAAAGATTAAAGTCGACAGACTATAGTGGAAAGACTGAAGTGGACAGACTAAAGTGGAAAAACTAAAGTGGAAAGACTAAAGTGGACAGACTATAGTGGAAAGACTAAAGTGGACAGAGAATAGTGGAAAGACTAAAGTGGGCAGACTATAGTGGAAAGACTATAGTAGAAAGACTGTAGTGGACAGAATAAAGTGGAGACTATAGTGGAAAGACTAAAGTGGAAAGATTAAAGTGGACAGACTATAGTGGAAAGACTGAAGTGGACAGACTAATGTGGAAAAACTAAAGTGGAAAGACTAAAGTGGACAGACTATAGTGGAAAGACTATAGTGGAAAGACTAAAGTGGACAGAGAATAGTGGAAAGAGTAAAGTGGACGGACTATAGTGGAAAGACTAAAGTGGACAGACTATAGTGGAAAGACGAAAGTGGACAGACTAAAGTGGAAAGACTAAAGTGGAAAGACTAAAGTGGACAGACTATAGTGGAAAGACTAAGTGGACAGACTAAAGCGGAAAGACTTAAGTGGAAAGACTAAAGTGGACAGACTATAGTGGAAAGACTAAAGTGGACAGACTAAAGTGGAAAGACTAAAGTGGAAAGACTAAAGTGGACAGACTATAGTGGAAAGACTATAGTGGAAAGACTGTAGTGGACGGAATAAAGTGGAGACTATAGTGGAAAGACTAAAGTGGACAGAGAATAGTGGAAAGACTAAAGTGGAAAGACTAAACTGGACAGACTATAGTGGAAAGACTGAAGTGGACAGACTAAAGTGGAAAAACTAAAGTGGAAAGACTAAAGTGGACAGACTATAGTGGAAAGATTATAGTGGAAAGACTGTAGTGGAAAGAATAAAGTGGAGACTATAGTGAAAGACTAAAGTGGACAGAGAATAGTGGAAAGACTGAAGTAGACAGACTATAGTGGAAAGACTATAGTGGAAAGACTAAAGTGGAAAGACTCAGTGGACAGACTAAAGTGTACACACTGAAGTGGACAGAATAAAGTGGAAAGACTAAAGTGGAAAGACTAAAGTGGATAGACTAAAGTGGACAGACTATAGTGGAAAGACTATAGTGGAAAGACTGTAGTGGACAGAATAAAGTGGAGACTATAGTGGAAAGACTATAGTGGAAAGACTGTAGTGGACGGAATAAAGTGGAGACTATAGTGGAAAGACTAAAGTGGACAGAGAATAGTGGAAAGACTAAAGTGGAAAGACTAAACTGGACAGACTATAGTGGAAAGACTGAAGTGGACAGACTAAAGTTGAAAGACTAAAGTGGAAAGACTAAAGTGGAAAGACTATAGTGGAAAGACTAAAGTGGACAGACTAAAGTGGAAAGACTAAAGTGGACAGACTAAAGTGGACAGACTCTAGTGGAAAGACTAAGTGGACAGAATAAAGCGGAAAGACTAAAGTGGAAAGACTAAAGTGGACAGACTATAGTGGAAAGACTAAAGTGGACAGACTAAAGTGGAAAGACTAAAGTGGACAGACTAAAGTGGACAGACTCTAGTGGAAAGACTAAGTGGACAGACTAAAGCGGAAAGACTAAAGTGGAAAGATTAAAGTGGGCAGACTATAGTGGAAAGACTAAAGTGGACAGACTAAAGTGGAAAGACTAAAGTGGAAAGACTAAAGTGGACAGACTATAGTGGAAAGACTATAGTGGAAAGACTAAGTGGACAGACTAAAGCGGAAAGACTAAAGTGGAAAGACTAAAGTGGACAGACTATAGTGGAAAGACTAAAGTGGACAGACTATAGTGGAAAGACTAAAGTGGAAAGACTAAAGTGGACAGACTATAGTGGAAAGACTATAGTGGAAAGACTGTAGTGGACAGAATAAAGTGGAGACTATAGTGGAAAGACTAAAGTGGACAGAGAATAGTGGAAAGACTAAAGTGGACAGACTATAGTGGAAAGACTAAAGTGGACAGAGAATAGTGGAAAGAATAAAGTGGACAGACAATAGTGGAAAGACTATAGTGGAAAGACTGTAGTGGACAGAATAAAGTGGAGACTATAGTGGAAAGACTAAAGTGGAAAGATTAAAGTGGACAGACTATAGTGGAAAGACTGAAGTGGACAGACTAAAGTGGAAAAACTAAAGTGGAAAGACAAAAGTGGACAGACTATAGTGGAAAGACTAAAGTGGACAGAGAATAGTGGAAAGACTAAATTGGACAGACTATAGTGGAAAAACTATAGTGGAAAGACTGTAGTGGACAGAATAAAGTGGAGACTATAGTGGAAAGACTAAAGTGGAAAGATTAAAGTGGACAGACTATAGTGGAAAGACTGAAGTGGACAGACTAAAGTGGAAAAACTAAAGTGGAAAGACTAAAGTGGACAGACTATAGTGGAAAGACTATAGTGGAAAGACTAAAGTGGACAGACTAAAGTGGAAAGACTAAAGTGGAAAGACTAAAGTGGACAGACTAAAGTAGACAGACTCTAGTGGAAAGACTAAGTGGACAGACTAAAGCGGAAAGACTAAAGTGGAAAGACTAAAGTGGACAGACTATAGTGGAAAGACTAAAGTGGACAGACTAAAGTGGAAAGACTAAAGTGGAAAGACTAAAGTGGAAAGACTATAGTGGAAAGACTAAAGTGGACAGACTAAAGTGAAAAGACTAAAGTGGAAAGACTAAAGTGGAAAGACTAAAGTGGACAGAATATAGTGGAAAGACTATAGTGGAAAGACTGTAGTGGACAGAATAAAGTGGAGACTATAGTGGAAAGACTAAAGTGGACAGAGAATAGTGGAAAGACTAAAGTGGACAGACTATAGTGGAAAGACTAAAGTGGACAGAGAATAGTGGAAAGACTAAAGTGGACAGACTATAGTGGAAAGACTATAGTGGAAAGACTGTAGTGGACAGAATAAAGTGGAGACTATAGTGGAAAGACTAAAGTGGAAAGATTAAAGTCGACAGACTATAGTGGAAAGACTGAAGTGGACAGACTAAAGTGGAAAAACTAAAGTGGAAAGACTAAAGTGGACAGACTATAGTGGAAAGACTAAAGTGGACAGAGAATAGTGGAAAGACTAAAGTGGGCAGACTATAGTGGAAAGACTATAGTAGAAAGACTGTAGTGGACAGAATAAAGTGGAGACTATAGTGGAAAGACTAAAGTGGAAAGATTAAAGTGGACAGACTATAGTGGAAAGACTGAAGTGGACAGACTAATGTGGAAAAACTAAAGTGGGAAGACTAAAGTGGACAGACTATAGTGGAAAGACTATAGTGGAAAGACTGTAGTGGAAAGAATAAAGTGGAGACTATAGTTGAAAGACTAAAGTGGACGGAGAATAGTGGAAAGACTGTGGTGGACAGAATAAAGTGGAGACTATAGTGGAAAGACTAAAGTGGACAGAGAATAGTGGAAAGAGTAAAGTGGACGGACTATAGTGGAAAGACTAAAGTGGACAGACTATAGTGGAAAGACGAAAGTGGACAGACTAAAGTGGAAAGACTAAAGTGGAAAGACTAAAGTGGACAGACTATAGTGGAAAGACTAAGTGGACAGACTAAAGCGGAAAGACTTAAGTGGAAAGACTAAAGTGGACAGACTATAGTGGAAAGACTAAAGTGGACAGACTAAAGTGGAAAGACTAAAGTGGAAAGACTAAAGTGGACAGACTATAGTGGAAAGACTATAGTGGAAAGACTGTAGTGGACGGAATAAAGTGGAGACTATAGTGGAAAGACTAAAGTGGACAGAGAATAGTGGAAAGACTAAAGTGGAAAGACTAAACTGGACAGACTATAGTGGAAAGACTGAAGTGGACAGACTAAAGTGGAAAAACTAAAGTGGAAAGACTAAAGTGGACAGACTATAGTGGAAAGATTATAGTGGAAAGACTGTAGTGGACAGAATAAAGTGGAGACTATAGTGGAAAGACTATAGTGGAAAGACTGTAGTGGACAGAGAATAGTGGAAAGACTAAAGTGGAAAGACTAAACTGGACAGACTATAGTGGAAAGACTGAAGTGGACAGACTAAAGTTGAAAGACTAAAGTGGAAAGACTAAAGTGGAAAGACTATAGTGGAAAGACTAAAGTGGACAGACTAAAGTGGAAAGACTAAAGTGGACAGACTAAAGTGGACAGACTCTAGTGGAAAGACTAAGTGGACAGAATAAAGCGGAAAGACTAAAGTGGAAAGACTAAAGTGGACAGACTATAGTGGAAAGACTAAAGTGGACAGACTAAAGTGGAAAGACTAAAGTGGACAGACTAAAGTGGACAGACTCTAGTGGAAAGACTAAGTGGACAGACTAAAGCGGAAAGACTAAAGTGGAAAGATTAAAGTGGGCAGACTATAGTGGAAAGACTAAAGTGGACAGACTAAAGTGGAAAGACTAAAGTGGAAAGACTAAAGTGGACAGACTATAGTGGAAAGACTATAGTGGAAAGACTAAGTGGACAGACTAAAGCGGAAAGACTAAAGTGGAAAGACTAAAGTGGACAGACTATAGTGGAAAGACTAAAGTGGACAGACTATAGTGGAAAGACTAAAGTGGAAAGACTAAAGTGGACAGACTATAGTGGAAAGACTATAGTGGAAAGACTGTAGTGGACAGAATAAAGTGGAGACTATAGTGGAAAGACTAAAGTGGACAGAGAATAGTGGAAAGACTAAAGTGGACAGACTATAGTGGAAAGACTAAAGTGGACAGAGAATAGTGGAAAGAATAAAGTGGACAGACAATAGTGGAAAGACTATAGTGGAAAGACTGTAGTGGACAGAATAAAGTGGAGACTATAGTGGAAAGACTAAAGTGGAAAGATTAAAGTGGACAGACTATAGTGGAAAGACTGAAGTGGACAGACTAAAGTGGAAAAACTAAAGTGGAAAGACAAAAGTGGACAGACTATAGTGGAAAGACTAAAGTGGACAGAGAATAGTGGAAAGACTAAAGTGGACAGACTATAGTGGAAAAACTATAGTGGAAAGACTGTAGTGGACAGAATAAAGTGGAGACTATAGTGGAAAGACTAAAGTGGAAAGATTAAAGTGGACAGACTATAGTGGAAAGACTGAAGTGGACAGACTAAAGTGGAAAAACTAAAGTGGAAAGACTAAAGTGGACAGACTATAGTGGAAAGACTATAGTGGAAAGACTAAAGTGGACAAACTAAAGTGGAAAGACTAAAGTGGAAAGACTAAAGTGGACAGACTAAAGTAGACAGACTCTAGTGGAAAGACTAAGTGGACAGACTAAAGCGGAAAGACTAAAGTGGAAAGACTAAAGTGGACAGACTATAGTGGAAAGACTAAAGTGGACAGACTAAAGTGGAAAGACTAAAGTGGAAAGACTAAAGTGGAAAGACTATAGTGGAAAGACTAAAGTGGACAGACTAAAGTGGAAAGACTAAAGTGGACAGACTAAAGTGGACAGACTCTAGTGGAAAGACTAAGTGGACAGACTAAAGCGGAAAGACTAAAGTGGACAGACTAAAGTGGACAGACTATAGTGGAAAGACTAAAGTGGACAGACTAAAGTGGAAAGACCAAAGTGGAAAGACTAAAGTGGACAGACTATAGTGGAAAGACTATAGTGGAAAGACTAAGTGGACAGACTAAAGCGGAAAGACTAAAGTGGAAAGACTAAAGTGGACAGACTATAGTGAAAAGACTAAAGTGGACAGACTAAAGTGAAAAGACTAAAGTGGAAAGACTAAAGTGGAAAGACTAAAGTGGACAGAATATAGTGGAAAGACTATAGTGGAAAGACTGTAGTGGACAGAATAAAGTGGAGACTATAGTGGAAAGACTAAAGTGGACAGAGAATAGTGGAAAGACTAAAGTGGACAGACTATAGTGGAAAGACTAAAGTGGACAGAGAATAGTGGAAAGACTAAAGTGGACAGACTATAGTGGAAAGACTATAGTGGAAAGACTGTAGTGGACAGAATAAAGTGGAGACTATAGTGGAAAGACTAAAGTGGAAAGATTAAAGTGGACAGACTATACTGGAAAGACTGAAGTGGACAGACTAAAGTGGAAAAACTAAAGTGGAAAGACTAAAGTGGACAGACTATAGTGGAAAGACTAAAGTGGACAGAGAATAGTGGAAAGACTAAAGTGGGCAGACTATAGTGGAAAGACTATAGTGGAAAGACTGTAGTGGACAGAATAAAGTGGAGATTATAGTGGAAAGACTAAAGTGGAAAGATTAAAGTGGACAGACTATAGTGGAAAGACTGTAATGGACGGAATAAAGTTGAGACTATAATGGAAAGACTAAAGTGGAAAGATTAAAGTGGACAGAGAATAGTGGAAAGACTGTAGTGGACAGAACAAAGTGGAGACTATAGTGGAAAGACTAAAGTGGACAGGGAGTATTGGAAAGACTAAAGTGGAAAGACTGTAGTGGACAGAATAAAGTGGAGACTGTATTGGAAAGACTAAAGTGGAAAGACTAAAGTGGACAGACTATAGTGGAAATACTGAAGTGGAAAGACTCAGTGGACGGACTAAAGTGTACACACTGAAGTCGACAGAATAAAGTGGAAAGACTAAAGTGGAAAGACTAAAGTGGACAGACTATAGTGGAAAGACTAAAGTGGACAGACTAAAGTGGAAAGACTAAAGTGGAAAGACTAAAGTGGACAGACTATAGTGGAAAGACTATAGTGGAAACACTGTAGTGGACAGAATAAAGTGGAGACTATAGTGGAAAGACTAAAGTGGACAGAGCATAGTTGAAAGACTAAAGCGGACAGACTATAGTGGAAAGACTGTAGTGGAAAGACTGTAGCTGACAGAATAAAGTGGAGACTATAGTGGAAAGACTAAAGTGGAAAGACTAAAGTGGACAGACTATAGTGGAAAGACTGAAGTGGACAGACTAAAGTGGAAAAACTAAAGTGGAAAGACTAAAGTGGACAGACTATAGTGTAAAGACTATAGTGGAAAGACTGTAGTGGAAAGACGATAGTGGAAAGACTCAGTGGACAGACTAAAGTGTACACACTGAAGTGGACAGAATAAAGTCGAAAGACTAAAGGGGAAAGACTAAAGTGGATAGACTATAGTGGAAAGACTAAAGTCGACAGACTAAAGTGGAAAAACTAAAGTGGAAAGACTAAAGTGGACAGAACATAGTGTAAAGACTATAGTGGAAAGACTGTAGTGGAAAGACTAAAGTGGAAAGACTGTAGTGGACAGAATAAAGTGGAGACTATAATGGAAAGAATAAAGTGGAAAGACTAAAGTGGACAGACTATAGTGGAAAGACGATAGTGGAAAGACTGTAGTGGACAGAATAAAATGGAGACTATAGTGGAAAGACTAAAGTGGAAAGACTAAAGTGGAAAAACTAAAGTGGAAAGACTAAAGTGGAAAGACTGTAGTGGACAGAATAAAGTGGAGACTATAGTGGAAAGACTAAAGTGGACAGACTAAAGTGGACAGACTATAGTGGAAAGACTATAGTGGAAAGACTATAGTGGAAAGACTGTAGTGGACAGAATAAAGTGGAGACTATAGTGGAAAGACTAAAGTGGACAGAGTATAGTTGAAAGACTAAAGTGGACAGACTATAGTGGAAAGACTATAGTGGAAAGACTGTAGTGGACAGAATAAAGTGGAGACTATAGTGGAAAGACTGAAGTGGACAGACTAAAGTGGAAAAACTAAAGTGGAAAGACTAAAGTGGAAAGACTGTAGTGGACAGAATAAAGTGGAGACTATAGTGGAAAGACTAAAGTGGACAGACTAAAGTGGACAGAATCTAGTGGAAAGACTAAGTGGACAGACTAAAGCGGAAAGACTAAAGTGGAAAGACTAAAGTGGACAGACTATAGTGGAAAGACAGAAGTGGACAGACTAAAGTGGAAAGACTAAAGTGGAAAGACTAAAGTTGACAGACTAAAGTGGACAGACTCTAGTGGAAAGACTAAGTGAACAGACTAAAGCGTAAAGACTAAAGTGGAAAGACTAAAGTGGACAGACTATAGTGGAAAGACTAAAGTGGACAGACTAAAGTGGAAAGACTAAAGTGGAAAGACTAAAGTGGAAAGACTATAGTGGAAAGAGTAAAGTGGACAGACTAAAGTGGAAAGACTAAAGTGGACAGACTAAAGTGGACAGACTCTAGTGGAAACACTAAGTGGACAGACTAAAGCGGAAAGACTAAAGTGGACAGACTAAAGTGGACAGACTATAGTGGAAAGACGAAAGTGGACAGACTAAAGTGGAAAGACTAAAGTGGAAAGACTAAAGTGGACAGACTATAGTGGAAAGACTATAGTGGAAAGACTAAGTGGACAGACTAAAGCGGAAAGACTAAAGTGGAAAGACTAAAGTGGACAGACTATAGTGGAAAGACTAAAGTGGACAGACTAAAGTGGAAAGACTAAAGTGGACAGACTATAGTGGAAAGACTATAGTGGAAAGACTGTAGTGGACGGAATAAAGTGGAGACTATAGTTGAAAGACTAAAGTGGACAGAGAATAGTGGACAGACTAAAGTGGAAAGACTAAACTGGACAGACTATAGTGGAAAGACTATAGTGGAAAGACTGTAGTGGACAGAATAAAGTGGAGACTATAGTGGAAAGACTAAAGTGGACAGAGAATAGTGGAAAGACTAAAGTGGACAGACTATAGTGGAAAGACTAAAGTGGACAGAGAATAGTGGAAAGAATAAAGTGGACAGACAATAGTGGAAAGACTATAGTGGAAAGACTGTAGTGGACAGAATAAAGTGGAGACTATAGTGGAAAGACTAAAGTGGAAAGATTAAAGTGGACAGACTATAGTGGAAAGACTGAAGTGGACAGACTAAAGTGGAAAAACTAAAGTGGAAAGACAAAAGTGGACAGACTATAGTGGAAAGACTAAAGTGGACAGAGAATAGTGGAAAGACTAAATTGGACAGACTATAGTGGAAAAACTATAGTGGAAAGACTGTAGTGGACAGAATAAAGTGGAGACTATAGTGGAAAGACTAAAGTGGAAAGATTAAAGTGGACAGACTATAGTGGAAAGACTGAAGTGGACAGACTAAAGTGGAAAAACTAAAGTGGAAAGACTAAAGTGGACAGACTATAGTGGAAAGACTATAGTGGAAAGACTAAAGTGGACAGACTAAAGTGGAAAGACTAAAGTGGAAAGACTAAAGTGGACAGACTAAAGTAGACAGACTCTAGTGGAAAGACTAAGTGGACAGACTAAAGCGGAAAGACTAAAGTGGAAAGACTAAAGTGGACAGACTATAGTGGAAAGACTAAAGTGGACAGACTAAAGTGGAAAGACTAAAGTGGAAAGACTAAAGTGGAAAGACTATAGTGGAAAGACTAAAGTGGACAGACTAAAGTGAAAAGACTAAAGTGGAAAGACTAAAGTGGAAAGACTAAAGTGGACAGAATATAGTGGAAAGACTATAGTGGAAAGACTGTAGTGGACAGAATAAAGTGGAGACTATAGTGGAAAGACTAAAGTGGACAGAGAATAGTGGAAAGACTAAAGTGGACAGACTATAGTGGAAAGACTAAAGTGGACAGAGAATAGTGGAAAGACTAAAGTGGACAGACTATAGTGGAAAGACTATAGTGGAAAGACTGTAGTGGACAGAATAAAGTGGAGACTATAGTGGAAAGACTAAAGTGGAAAGATTAAAGTCGACAGACTATAGTGGAAAGACTGAAGTGGACAGACTAAAGTGGAAAAACTAAAGTGGAAAGACTAAAGTGGACAGACTATAGTGGAAAGACTAAAGTGGACAGAGAATAGTGGAAAGACTAAAGTGGGCAGACTATAGTGGAAAGACTATAGTAGAAAGACTGTAGTGGACAGAATAAAGTGGAGACTATAGTGGAAAGACTAAAGTGGAAAGATTAAAGTGGACAGACTATAGTGGAAAGACTGAAGTGGACAGACTAATGTGGAAAAACTAAAGTGGAAAGACTAAAGTGGACAGACTATAGTGGAAAGACTATAGTGGAAAGACTGTAGTGGAAAGAATAAAGTGGAGACTATAGTTGAAAGACTAAAGTGGACGGAGAATAGTGGAAAGACTGTGGTGGACAGAATAAAGTGGAGACTATAGTGGAAAGACTAAAGTGGACAGAGAATAGTGGAAAGAGTAAAGTGGACGGACTATAGTGGAAAGACTAAAGTGGACAGACTATAGTGGAAAGACGAAAGTGGACAGACTAAAGTGGAAAGACTAAAGTGGAAAGACTAAAGTGGACAGACTATAGTGGAAAGACTAAGTGGACAGACTAAAGCGGAAAGACTTAAGTGGAAAGACTAAAGTGGACAGACTATAGTGGAAAGACTAAAGTGGACAGACTAAAGTGGAAAGACTAAAGTGGAAAGACTAAAGTGGACAGACTATAGTGGAAAGACTATAGTGGAAAGACTGTAGTGGACGGAATAAAGTGGAGACTATAGTGGAAAGACTAAAGTGGACAGAGAATAGTGGAAAGACTAAAGTGGAAAGACTAAACTGGACAGACTATAGTGGAAAGACTGAAGTGGACAGACTAAAGTGGAAAAACTAAAGTGGAAAGACTAAAGTGGACAGACTATAGTGGAAAGATTATAGTGGAAAGACTGTAGTGGAAAGAATAAAGTGGAGACTATAGTGAAAGACTAAAGTGGACAGAGAATAGTGGAAAGACTGAAGTACACAGACTATAGTGGAAAGACTATAGTGGAAAGACTAAAGTGGAAAGACTCAGTGGACAGACTAAAGTGTACACACTGAAGTGGACAGAATAAAGTGGAAAGACTAAAGTGGAAAGACTAAAGTGGATAGACTAAAGTGGACAGACTATAGTGGAAAGACTATAGTGGAAAGACTGTAGTGGACAGAATAAAGTGGAGACTATAGTGGAAAGACTATAGTGGAAAGACTGTAGTGGACGGAATAAAGTGGAGACTATAGTGGAAAGACTAAAGTGGACAGAGAATAGTGGAAAGACTAAAGTGGAAAGACTAAACTGGACAGACTATAGTGGAAAGACTGAAGTGGACAGACTAAAGTTGAAAGACTAAAGTGGAAAGACTAAAGTGGAAAGACTATAGTGGAAAGACTAAAGTGGACAGACTAAAGTGGAAAGACTAAAGTGGACAGACTAAAGTGGACAGACTCTAGTGGAAAGACTAAGTGGACAGAATAAAGCGGAAAGACTAAAGTGGAAAGACTAAAGTGGACAGACTATAGTGGAAAGACTAAAGTGGACAGACTAAAGTGGAAAGACTAAAGTGGACAGACTAAAGTGGACAGACTCTAGTGGAAAGACTAAGTGGACAGACTAAAGCGGAAAGACTAAAGTGGAAAGATTAAAGTGGGCAGACTATAGTGGAAAGACTAAAGTGGACAGACTAAAGTGGAAAGACTAAAGTGGAAAGACTAAAGTGGACAGACTATAGTGGAAAGACTATAGTGGAAAGACTAAGTGGACAGACTAAAGCGGAAAGACTAAAGTGGAAAGACTAAAGTGGACAGACTATAGTGGAAAGACTAAAGTGGACAGACTATAGTGGAAAGACTAAAGTGGAAAGACTAAAGTGGACAGACTATAGTGGAAAGACTATAGTGGAAAGACTGTAGTGGACAGAATAAAGTGGAGACTATAGTGGAAAGACTAAAGTGGACAGAGAATAGTGGAAAGACTAAAGTGGACAGACTATAGTGGAAAGACTAAAGTGGACAGAGAATAGTGGAAAGAATAAAGTGGACAGACAATAGTGGAAAGACTATTGTGGAAAGACTGTAGTGGACAGAATAAAGTGGAGACTATAGTGGAAAGACTAAAGTGGAAAGATTAAAGTGGACAGACTATAGTGGAAAGACTGAAGTGGACAGACTAAAGTGGAAAAACTAAAGTGGAAAGACAAAAGTGGACAGACTATAGTGGAAAGACTAAAGTGGACAGAGAATAGTGGAAAGACTAAAGTGGACAGACTATAGTGGAAAAACTATAGTGGAAAGACTGTAGTGGACAGAATAAAGTGGAGACTATAGTGGAAAGACTAAAGTGGAAAGATTAAAGTGGACAGACTATAGTGGAAAGACTGAAGTGGACAGACTAAAGTGGAAAAACTAAAGTGGAAAGACTAAAGTGGACAGACTATAGTGGAAAGACTATAGTGGAAAGACTAAAGTGGACAAACTAAAGTGGAAAGACTAAAGTGGAAAGACTAAAGTGGACAGACTAAAGTAGACAGACTCTAGTGGAAAGACTAAGTGGACAGACTAAAGCGGAAAGACTAAAGTGGAAAGACTAAAGTGGACAGACTATAGTGGAAAGACTAAAGTGGACAGACTAAAGTGGAAAGACTAAAGTGGAAAGACTAAAGTGGAAAGACTATAGTGGAAAGACTAAAGTGGACAGACTAAAGTGGAAAGACTAAAGTGGACAGACTAAAGTGGACAGACTCTAGTGGAAAGACTAAGTGGACAGACTAAAGCGGAAAGACTAAAGTGGACAGACTAAAGTGGACAGACTATAGTGGAAAGACTAAAGTGGACAGACTAAAGTGGAAAGACCAAAGTGGAAAGACTAAAGTGGACAGACTATAGTGGAAAGACTATAGTGGAAAGACTAAGTGGACAGACTAAAGCGGAAAGACTAAAGTGGAAAGACTAAAGTGGACAGACTATAGTGAAAAGACTAAAGTGGACAGACTAAAGTGAAAAGACTAAAGTGGAAAGACTAAAGTGGAAAGACTAAAGTGGACAGAATATAGTGGAAAGACTATAGTGGAAAGACTGTAGTGGACAGAATAAAGTGGAGACTATAGTGGAAAGACTAAAGTGGACAGAGAATAGTGGAAAGACTAAAGTGGACAGACTATAGTGGAAAGACTAAAGTGGACAGAGAATAGTGGAAAGACTAAAGTGGACAGACTATAGTGGAAAGACTATAGTGGAAAGACTGTAGTGGACAGAATAAAGTGGAGACTATAGTGGAAAGACTAAAGTGGAAAGATTAAAGTGGACAGACTATACTGGAAAGACTGAAGTGGACAGACTAAAGTGGAAAAACTAAAGTGGAAAGACTAAAGTGGACAGACTATAGTGGAAAGACTAAAGTGGACAGAGAATAGTGGAAAGACTAAAGTGGGCAGACTATAGTGGAAAGACTATAGTGGAAAGACTGTAGTGGACAGAATAAAGTGGAGATTATAGTGGAAAGACTAAAGTGGAAAGATTAAAGTGGACAGACTATAGTGGAAAGACTGTAATGGACGGAATAAAGTTGAGACTATAATGGAAAGACTAAAGTGGAAAGATTAAAGTGGACAGAGAATAGTGGAAAGACTGTAGTGGACAGAACAAAGTGGAGACTATAGTGGAAAGACTAAAGTGGACAGGGAGTATTGGAAAGACTAAAGTGGAAAGACTGTAGTGGACAGAATAAAGTGGAGACTGTATTGGAAAGACTAAAGTGGAAAGACTAAAGTGGACAGACTATAGTGGAAATACTGAAGTGGAAAGACTCAGTGGACGGACTAAAGTGTACACACTGAAGTCGACAGAATAAAGTGGAAAGACTAAAGTGGAAAGACTAAAGTGGACAGACTATAGTGGAAAGACTAAAGTGGACAGACTAAAGTGGAAAGACTAAAGTGGAAAGACTAAAGTGGACAGACTATAGTGGAAAGACTATAGTGGAAACACTGTAGTGGACAGAATAAAGTGGAGACTATAGTGGAAAGACTAAAGTGGACAGAGCATAGTTGAAAGACTAAAGCGGACAGACTATAGTGGAAAGACTGTAGTGGAAAGACTGTAGCTGACAGAATAAAGTGGAGACTATAGTGGAAAGACTAAAGTGGAAAGACTAAAGTGGACAGACTATAGTGGAAAGACTGAAGTGGACAGACTAAAGTGGAAAAACTAAAGTGGAAAGACTAAAGTGGACAGACTATAGTGTAAAGACTATAGTGGAAAGACTGTAGTGGAAAGAGTATAGTGGAAAGACTCAGTGGACAGACTAAAGTGTACACACTGAAGTGGACAGAATAAAGTCGAAAGACTAAAGGGGAAAGACTAAAGTGGATAGACTATAGTGGAAAGACTAAAGTCGACAGACTAAAGTGGAAAAACTAAAGTGGAAAGACTAAAGTGGACAGAACGTAGTGTAAAGACTATAGTGGAAAGACTGTAGTGGAAAGACTAAAGTGGAAAGACTGTAGTGGACAGAATAAAGTGGAGACTATAATGGAAAGAATAAAGTGGAAAGACTAAAGTGGACAGACTATAGTGGAAAGACGATAGTGGAAAGACTGTAGTGGACAGAATAAAATGGAGACTATAGTGGAAAGACTAAAGTGGAAAGACTAAAGTGGAAAAACTAAAGTGGAAAGACTAAAGTGGAAAGACTGTAGTGGACAGAATAAAGTGGAGACTATAGTGGAAAGACTAAAGTGGACAGACTAAAGTGGACAGACTATAGTGGAAAGACTATAGTGGAAAGACTATAGTGGAAAGACTGTAGTGGACAGAATAAAGTGGAGACTATAGTGGAAAGACTAAAGTGGACAGAGTATAGTTGAAAGACTAAAGTGGACAGACTATAGTGGAAAGACTATAGTGGAAAGACTGTAGTGGACAGAATAAAGTGGAGACTATAGTGGAAAGACTGAAGTGGACAGACTAAAGTGGAAAAACTAAAGTGGAAAGACTAAAGTGGAAAGACTGTAGTGGACAGAATAAAGTGGAGACTATAGTGGAAAGACTAAAGTGGACAGACTAAAGTGGACAGAATCTAGTGGAAAGACTAAGTGGACAGACTAAAGCGGAAAGACTAAAGTGGAAAGACTAAAGTGGACAGACTATAGTGGAAAGACAGAAGTGGACAGACTAAAGTGGAAAGACTAAAGTGGAAAGACTAAAGTTGACAGACTAAAGTGGACAGACTCTAGTGGAAAGACTAAGTGAACAGACTAAAGCGTAAAGACTAAAGTGGAAAGACTAAAGTGGACAGACTATAGTGGAAAGACTAAAGTGGACAGACTAAAGTGGAAAGACTAAAGTGGAAAGACTAAAGTGGAAAGACTATAGTGGAAAGAGTAAAGTGGACAGACTAAAGTGGAAAGACTAAAGTGGACAGACTAAAGTGGACAGACTCTAGTGGAAACACTAAGTGGACAGACTAAAGCGGAAAGACTAAAGTGGACAGACTAAAGTGGACAGACTATAGTGGAAAGACGAAAGTGGACAGACTAAAGTGGAAAGACTAAAGTGGAAAGACTAAAGTGGACAGACTATAGTGGAAAGACTATAGTGGAAAGACTAAGTGGACAGACTAAAGCGGAAAGACTAAAGTGGAAAGACTAAAGTGGACAGAGAATAGTGGAAAGACTAAAGTGGACAGACTATAGTGGAAAGACTAAAGTGGACAGAGAATAGTGGAAAGAATAAAGTGGACAGACAATAGTGGAAAGACTATTGTGGAAAGACTGTAGTGGACAGAATAAAGTGGAGACTATAGTGGAAAAACTAAAGTGGAAAGATTAAAGTGGACAGACTATAGTGGAAAGACTGAAGTGGACAGACTAAAGTGGAAAAACTAAAGTGGAAAGACAAAAGTGGACAGACTATAGTGGAAAGACTAAAGTGGACAGAGAATAGTGGAAAGACTAAAGTGGACAGACTATAGTGGAAAAACTATAGTGGAAAGACTGTAGTGGACAGAATAAAGTGGAGACTATAGTGGAAAGACTAAAGTGGAAAGATTAAAGTGGACAGACTATAGTGGAAAGACTGAAGTGGACAGACTAAAGTGGAAAAACTAAAGTGGAAAGACTAAAGTGGACAGACTATAGTGGAAAGACTATAGTGGAAAGACTAAAGTGGACAAACTAAAGTGGAAAGACTAAAGTGGAAAGACTAAAGTGGACAGACTAAAGTAGACAGACTCTAGTGGAAAGACTAAGTGGACAGACTAAAGCGGAAAGACTAAAGTGGAAAGACTAAAGTGGACAGACTATAGTGGAAAGACTAAAGTGGACAGACTAAAGTGGAAAGACTAAAGTGGAAAGACTAAAGTGGAAAGACTATAGTGGAAAGACTAAAGTGGACAGACTAAAGTGGAAAGACTAAAGTGGACAGACTAAAGTGGACAGACTCTAGTGGAAAGACTAAGTGGACAGACTAAAGCGGAAAGACTAAAGTGGACAGACTAAAGTGGACAGACTATAGTGGAAAGACTAAAGTGGACAGACTAAAGTGGAAAGACCAAAGTGGAAAGACTAAAGTGGACAGACTATAGTGGAAAGACTATAGTGGAAAGACTAAGTGGACAGACTAAAGCGGAAAGACTAAAGTGGAAAGACTAAAGTGGACAGACTATAGTGAAAAGACTAAAGTGGACAGACTATAGTGGAAAGACTAAAGTGGAAAGACTAAAGTGGACAGACTATAGTGGAAAGACTAAGTGGACAGACTAAAGCGGAAAGACTAAAGTGGAAAGACTAAAGTGGACAGACTATAGTGGAAAGACTAAAGTGGACAGACTATAGTGGAAAGACTAAAGTGGAAAGACTAAAGTGGACAGACTATAGTGGAAAGACTATAGTGGAAAGACTGTAGTGGACAGAATAAAGTGGAGACTATAGTGGAAAGACTAAAGTGGACAGAGAATAGTGGAAAGACTAAAGTGGACAGACTATAGTGGAAAGACTAAAGTGGACAGAGAATAGTGGAAAGAATAAAGTGGACAGACAATAGTGGAAAGACTATTGTGGAAAGACTGTAGTGGACAGAATAAAGTGGAGACTATAGTGGAAAGACTAAAGTGGAAAGATTAAAGTGGACAGACTATAGTGGAAAGACTGAAGTGGACAGACTAAAGTGGAAAAACTAAAGTGGAAAGACAAAAGTGGACAGACTATAGTGGAAAGACTAAAGTGGACAGAGAATAGTGGAAAGACTAAAGTGGACAGACTATAGTGGAAAAACTATAGTGGAAAGACTGTAGTGGACAGAATAAAGTGGAGACTATAGTGGAAAGACTAAAGTGGAAAGATTAAAGTGGACAGACTATAGTGGAAAGACTGAAGTGGACAGACTAAAGTGGAAAAACTAAAGTGGAAAGACTAAAGTGGACAGACTATAGTGGAAAGACTATAGTGGAAAGACTAAAGTGGACAAACTAAAGTGGAAAGACTAAAGTGGAAAGACTAAAGTGGACAGACTAAAGTAGACAGACTCTAGTGGAAAGACTAAGTGGACAGACTAAAGCGGAAAGACTAAAGTGGAAAGACTAAAGTGGACAGACTATAGTGGAAAGACTAAAGTGGACAGACTAAAGTGGAAAGACTAAAGTGGAAAGACTAAAGTGGAAAGACTATAGTGGAAAGACTAAAGTGGACAGACTAAAGTGGAAAGACTAAAGTGGACAGACTAAAGTGGACAGACTCTAGTGGAAAGACTAAGTGGACAGACTAAAGCGGAAAGACTAAAGTGGACAGACTAAAGTGGACAGACTATAGTGGAAAGACTAAAGTGGACAGACTAAAGTGGAAAGACCAAAGTGGAAAGACTAAAGTGGACAGACTATAGTGGAAAGACTATAGTGGAAAGACTAAGTGGACAGACTAAAGCGGAAAGACTAAAGTGGAAAGACTAAAGTGGACAGACTATAGTGAAAAGACTAAAGTGGACAGACTAAAGTGAAAAGACTAAAGTGGAAAGACTAAAGTGGAAAGACTAAAGTGGACAGAATATAGTGGAAAGACTATAGTGGAAAGACTGTAGTGGACAGAATAAAGTGGAGACTATAGTGGAAAGACTAAAGTGGACAGAGAATAGTGGAAAGACTAAAGTGGACAGACTATAGTGGAAAGACTAAAGTGGACAGAGAATAGTGGAAAGACTAAAGTGGACAGACTATAGTGGAAAGACTATAGTGGAAAGACTGTAGTGGACAGAATAAAGTGGAGACTATAGTGGAAAGACTAAAGTGGAAAGATTAAAGTGGACAGACTATACTGGAAAGACTGAAGTGGACAGACTAAAGTGGAAAAACTAAAGTGGAAAGACTAAAGTGGACAGACTATAGTGGAAAGACTAAAGTGGACAGAGAATAGTGGAAAGACTAAAGTGGGCAGACTATAGTGGAAAGACTATAGTGGAAAGACTGTAGTGGACAGAATAAAGTGGAGATTATAGTGGAAAGACTAAAGTGGAAAGATTAAAGTGGACAGACTATAGTGGAAAGACTGTAATGGACGGAATAAAGTTGAGACTATAATGGAAAGACTAAAGTGGAAAGATTAAAGTGGACAGAGAATAGTGGAAAGACTGTAGTGGACAGAACAAAGTGGAGACTATAGTGGAAAGACTAAAGTGGACAGGGAGTATTGGAAAGACTAAAGTGGAAAGACTGTAGTGGACAGAATAAAGTGGAGACTGTATTGGAAAGACTAAAGTGGAAAGACTAAAGTGGACAGACTATAGTGGAAATACTGAAGTGGAAAGACTCAGTGGACGGACTAAAGTGTACACACTGAAGTCGACAGAATAAAGTGGAAAGACTAAAGTGGAAAGACTAAAGTGGACAGACTATAGTGGAAAGACTAAAGTGGACAGACTAAAGTGGAAAGACTAAAGTGGAAAGACTAAAGTGGACAGACTATAGTGGAAAGACTATAGTGGAAACACTGTAGTGGACAGAATAAAGTGGAGACTATAGTGGAAAGACTAAAGTGGACAGAGCATAGTTGAAAGACTAAAGCGGACAGACTATAGTGGAAAGACTGTAGTGGAAAGACTGTAGCTGACAGAATAAAGTGGAGACTATAGTGGAAAGACTAAAGTGGAAAGACTAAAGTGGACAGACTATAGTGGAAAGACTGAAGTGGACAGACTAAAGTGGAAAAACTAAAGTGGAAAGACTAAAGTGGACAGACTATAGTGTAAAGACTATAGTGGAAAGACTGTAGTGGAAAGAGTATAGTGGAAAGACTCAGTGGACAGACTAAAGTGTACACACTGAAGTGGACAGAATAAAGTCGAAAGACTAAAGGGGAAAGACTAAAGTGGATAGACTATAGTGGAAAGACTAAAGTCGACAGACTAAAGTGGAAAAACTAAAGTGGAAAGACTAAAGTGGACAGAACGTAGTGTAAAGACTATAGTGGAAAGACTGTAGTGGAAAGACTAAAGTGGAAAGACTGTAGTGGACAGAATAAAGTGGAGACTATAATGGAAAGAATAAAGTGGAAAGACTAAAGTGGACAGACTATAGTGGAAAGACGATAGTGGAAAGACTGTAGTGGACAGAATAAAATGGAGACTATAGTGGAAAGACTAAAGTGGAAAGACTAAAGTGGAAAAACTAAAGTGGAAAGACTAAAGTGGAAAGACTGTAGTGGACAGAATAAAGTGGAGACTATAGTGGAAAGACTAAAGTGGACAGACTAAAGTGGACAGACTATAGTGGAAAGACTATAGTGGAAAGACTATAGTGGAAAGACTGTAGTGGACAGAATAAAGTGGAGACTATAGTGGAAAGACTAAAGTGGACAGAGTATAGTTGAAAGACTAAAGTGGACAGACTATAGTGGAAAGACTATAGTGGAAAGACTGTAGTGGACAGAATAAAGTGGAGACTATAGTGGAAAGACTGAAGTGGACAGACTAAAGTGGAAAAACTAAAGTGGAAAGACTAAAGTGGAAAGACTGTAGTGGACAGAATAAAGTGGAGACTATAGTGGAAAGACTAAAGTGGACAGACTAAAGTGGACAGAATCTAGTGGAAAGACTAAGTGGACAGACTAAAGCGGAAAGACTAAAGTGGAAAGACTAAAGTGGACAGACTATAGTGGAAAGACAGAAGTGGACAGACTAAAGTGGAAAGACTAAAGTGGAAAGACTAAAGTTGACAGACTAAAGTGGACAGACTCTAGTGGAAAGACTAAGTGAACAGACTAAAGCGTAAAGACTAAAGTGGAAAGACTAAAGTGGACAGACTATAGTGGAAAGACTAAAGTGGACAGACTAAAGTGGAAAGACTAAAGTGGAAAGACTAAAGTGGAAAGACTATAGTGGAAAGAGTAAAGTGGACAGACTAAAGTGGAAAGACTAAAGTGGACAGACTAAAGTGGACAGACTCTAGTGGAAACACTAAGTGGACAGACTAAAGCGGAAAGACTAAAGTGGACAGACTAAAGTGGACAGACTATAGTGGAAAGACGAAAGTGGACAGACTAAAGTGGAAAGACTAAAGTGGAAAGACTAAAGTGGACAGACTATAGTGGAAAGACTATAGTGGAAAGACTAAGTGGACAGACTAAAGCGGAAAGACTAAAGTGGAAAGACTAAAGTGGACAGAGAATAGTGGAAAGACTAAAGTGGACAGACTATAGTGGAAAGACTAAAGTGGACAGAGAATAGTGGAAAGAATAAAGTGGACAGACAATAGTGGAAAGACTATTGTGGAAAGACTGTAGTGGACAGAATAAAGTGGAGACTATAGTGGAAAAACTAAAGTGGAAAGATTAAAGTGGACAGACTATAGTGGAAAGACTGAAGTGGACAGACTAAAGTGGAAAAACTAAAGTGGAAAGACAAAAGTGGACAGACTATAGTGGAAAGACTAAAGTGGACAGAGAATAGTGGAAAGACTAAAGTGGACAGACTATAGTGGAAAAACTATAGTGGAAAGACTGTAGTGGACAGAATAAAGTGGAGACTATAGTGGAAAGACTAAAGTGGAAAGATTAAAGTGGACAGACTATAGTGGAAAGACTGAAGTGGACAGACTAAAGTGGAAAAACTAAAGTGGAAAGACTAAAGTGGACAGACTATAGTGGAAAGACTATAGTGGAAAGACTAAAGTGGACAAACTAAAGTGGAAAGACTAAAGTGGAAAGACTAAAGTGGACAGACTAAAGTAGACAGACTCTAGTGGAAAGACTAAGTGGACAGACTAAAGCGGAAAGACTAAAGTGGAAAGACTAAAGTGGACAGACTATAGTGGAAAGACTAAAGTGGACAGACTAAAGTGGAAAGACTAAAGTGGAAAGACTAAAGTGGAAAGACTATAGTGGAAAGACTAAAGTGGACAGACTAAAGTGGAAAGACTAAAGTGGACAGACTAAAGTGGACAGACTCTAGTGGAAAGACTAAGTGGACAGACTAAAGCGGAAAGACTAAAGTGGACAGACTAAAGTGGACAGACTATAGTGGAAAGACTAAAGTGGACAGACTAAAGTGGAAAGACCAAAGTGGAAAGACTAAAGTGGACAGACTATAGTGGAAAGACTATAGTGGAAAGACTAAGTGGACAGACTAAAGCGGAAAGACTAAAGTGGAAAGACTAAAGTGGACAGACTATAGTGAAAAGACTAAAGTGGACAGACTAAAGTGAAAAGACTAAAGTGGAAAGACTAAAGTGGAAAGACTAAAGTGGACAGAATATAGTGGAAAGACTATAGTGGAAAGACTGTAGTGGACAGAATAAAGTGGAGACTATAGTGGAAAGACTAAAGTGGACAGAGAATAGTGGAAAGACTAAAGTGGACAGACTATAGTGGAAAGACTAAAGTGGACAGAGAATAGTGGAAAGACTAAAGTGGACAGACTATAGTGGAAAGACTATAGTGGAAAGACTGTAGTGGACAGAATAAAGTGGAGACTATAGTGGAAAGACTAAAGTGGAAAGATTAAAGTGGACAGACTATACTGGAAAGACTGAAGTGGACAGACTAAAGTGGAAAAACTAAAGTGGAAAGACTAAAGTGGACAGACTATAGTGGAAAGACTAAAGTGGACAGAGAATAGTGGAAAGACTAAAGTGGGCAGACTATAGTGGAAAGACTATAGTGGAAAGACTGTAGTGGACAGAATAAAGTGGAGATTATAGTGGAAAGACTAAAGTGGAAAGATTAAAGTGGACAGACTATAGTGGAAAGACTGTAATGGACGGAATAAAGTTGAGACTATAATGGAAAGACTAAAGTGGAAAGATTAAAGTGGACAGAGAATAGTGGAAAGACTGTAGTGGACAGAACAAAGTGGAGACTATAGTGGAAAGACTAAAGTGGACAGGGAGTATTGGAAAGACTAAAGTGGAAAGACTGTAGTGGACAGAATAAAGTGGAGACTGTATTGGAAAGACTAAAGTGGAAAGACTAAAGTGGACAGACTATAGTGGAAATACTGAAGTGGAAAGACTCAGTGGACGGACTAAAGTGTACACACTGAAGTCGACAGAATAAAGTGGAAAGACTAAAGTGGAAAGACTAAAGTGGACAGACTATAGTGGAAAGACTAAAGTGGACAGACTAAAGTGGAAAGACTAAAGTGGAAAGACTAAAGTGGACAGACTATAGTGGAAAGACTATAGTGGAAACACTGTAGTGGACAGAATAAAGTGGAGACTATAGTGGAAAGACTAAAGTGGACAGAGCATAGTTGAAAGACTAAAGCGGACAGACTATAGTGGAAAGACTGTAGTGGAAAGACTGTAGCTGACAGAATAAAGTGGAGACTATAGTGGAAAGACTAAAGTGGAAAGACTAAAGTGGACAGACTATAGTGGAAAGACTGAAGTGGACAGACTAAAGTGGAAAAACTAAAGTGGAAAGACTAAAGTGGACAGACTATAGTGTAAAGACTATAGTGGAAAGACTGTAGTGGAAAGACGATAGTGGAAAGACTCAGTGGACAGACTAAAGTGTACACACTGAAGTGGACAGAATAAAGTCGAAAGACTAAAGGGGAAAGACTAAAGTGGATAGACTATAGTGGAAAGACTAAAGTCGACAGACTAAAGTGGAAAAACTAAAGTGGAAAGACTAAAGTGGACAGAACGTAGTGTAAAGACTATAGTGGAAAGACTGTAGTGGAAAGACTAAAGTGGAAAGACTGTAGTGGACAGAATAAAGTGGAGACTATAATGGAAAGAATAAAGTGGAAAGACTAAAGTGGACAGACTATAGTGGAAAGACGATAGTGGAAAGACTGTAGTGGACAGAATAAAATGGAGACTATAGTGGAAAGACTAAAGTGGAAAGACTAAAGTGGAAAAACTAAAGTGGAAAGACTAAAGTGGAAAGACTGTAGTGGACAGAATAAAGTGGAGACTATAGTGGAAAGACTAAAGTGGACAGACTAAAGTGGACAGACTATAGTGGAAAGACTATAGTGGAAAGACTATAGTGGAAAGACTGTAGTGGACAGAATAAAGTGGAGACTATAGTGGAAAGACTAAAGTGGACAGAGTATAGTTGAAAGACTAAAGTGGACAGACTATAGTGGAAAGACTATAGTGGAAAGACTGTAGTGGACAGAATAAAGTGGAGACTATAGTGGAAAGACTGAAGTGGACAGACTAAAGTGGAAAAACTAAAGTGGAAAGACTAAAGTGGAAAGACTGTAGTGGACAGAATAAAGTGGAGACTATAGTGGAAAGACTAAAGTGGACAGACTAAAGTGGACAGAATCTAGTGGAAAGACTAAGTGGACAGACTAAAGCGGAAAGACTAAAGTGGAAAGACTAAAGTGGACAGACTATAGTGGAAAGACAGAAGTGGACAGACTAAAGTGGAAAGACTAAAGTGGAAAGACTAAAGTTGACAGACTAAAGTGGACAGACTCTAGTGGAAAGACTAAGTGAACAGACTAAAGCGTAAAGACTAAAGTGGAAAGACTAAAGTGGACAGACTATAGTGGAAAGACTAAAGTGGACAGACTAAAGTGGAAAGACTAAAGTGGAAAGACTAAAGTGGAAAGACTATAGTGGAAAGAGTAAAGTGGACAGACTAAAGTGGAAAGACTAAAGTGGACAGACTAAAGTGGACAGACTCTAGTGGAAACACTAAGTGGACAGACTAAAGCGGAAAGACTAAAGTGGACAGACTAAAGTGGACAGACTATAGTGGAAAGACGAAAGTGGACAGACTAAAGTGGAAAGACTAAAGTGGAAAGACTAAAGTGGACAGACTATAGTGGAAAGACTATAGTGGAAAGACTAAGTGGACAGACTAAAGCGGAAAGACTAAAGTGGAAAGACTAAAGTGGACAGACTATAGTGGAAAGACTAAAGTGGACAGACTAAAGTGGAAAGACTAAAGTGGACAGACTATAGTGGAAAGACTATAGTGGAAAGACTGTAGTGGACGGAATAAAGTGGAGACTATAGTTGAAAGACTAAAGTGGACAGAGAATAGTGGACAGACTAAAGTGGAAAGACTAAACTGGACAGACTATAGTGGAAAGACTGAAGTGGACAGACTAAAGTGGAAAAACTAAAGTGGAAAGACTAAAGTGGACAGACTATAGTGGAAAGATTATAGTGGAAAGACTGTAGTGGAAAGAATAAAGTGGAGACTATAGTGAAAGACTAAAGTGGACAGAGAATAGTGGAAAGACTGAAGTAGACAGACTATAGTGGAAAGACTATAGTGGAAAGACTAAAGTGGAAAGACTCAGTGGACAGACTAAAGTGTACACACTGAAGTGGACAGAATAAAGTGGAAAGACTAAAGTGGAAAGACTAAAGTGGATAGACTAAAGTGGACAGACTATAGTGGAAAGACTATAGTGGAAAGACTGTAGTGGACAGAATAAAGTGGAGACTATAGTGGAAAGACTATAGTGGAAAGACTGTAGTGGACGGAATAAAGTGGAGACTATAGTGGAAAGACTAAAGTGGACAGAGAATAGTGGAAAGACTAAAGTGGAAAGACTAAACTGGACAGACTATAGTGGAAAGACTGAAGTGGACAGACTAAAGTTGAAAGACTAAAGTGGAAAGACTAAAGTGGAAAGACTATAGTGGAAAGACTAAAGTGGACAGACTAAAGTGGAAAGACTAAAGTGGACAGACTAAAGTGGACAGACTCTAGTGGAAAGACTAAGTGGACAGAATAAAGCGGAAAGACTAAAGTGGAAAGACTAAAGTGGACAGACTATAGTGGAAAGACTAAAGTGGACAGACTAAAGTGGAAAGACTAAAGTGGACAGACTAAAGTGGACAGACTCTAGTGGAAAGACTAAGTGGACAGAGTAAAGCGGAAAGACTAAAGTGGAAAGGTTAAAGTGGGCAGACTATAGTGGAAAGACTAAAGTGGACAGACTAAAGTGGAAAGACTAAAGTGGAAAGACTAAAGTGGACAGACTATAGTGGAAAGACTATAGTGGAAAGACTAAGTGGACAGACTAAAGCGGAAAGACTAAAGTGGAAAGACTAAAGTGGACAGACTATAGTGGAAAGACTAAAGTGGACAGACTAAAGTGGAAAGACTAAAGTGGAAAGACTAAAGTGGACAGACTATAGTGGAAAGACTATAGTGGAAAGACTGTAGTGGACAGAATAAAGTGGAGACTATAGTGGAAAGACTAAAGTGGACAGAGAATAGTGGAAAGACTAAAGTGGACAGATTATAGTGGAAAGACTAAAGTGGACAGAGAATAGTGGAAAGAATAAAGTGGACAGACAATAGTGAAAAGACTATAGTGGAAAGACTGTAGTGGACAGAATAAAGTGGAGACTATAGTGGAAAGACTAAAGTGGAAAGATTAAAGTGGACAGACTATAGTGGAAAGACTGAAGTGGACAGACTAAAGTGGAAAAACTAAAGTGGAAAGACAAAAGTGGACAGACTATAGTGGAAAGACTAAAGTGGACAGAGAATAGTGGAAAGACTAAAGTGGACAGACTATAGTGGAAAGACTATAGTGGAAAGACTGTAGTGGACAGAATAAAGTGGAGACTATAGTGGAAAGACTAAAGTGGAAAGATTAAAGTGGACAGACTATAGTGGAAAGACTGAAGTGGACAGACTAAAGTGGAAAAACTAAAGTGGAAAGACTAAAGTGGACAGACTATAGTGGAAAGACTATAGTGGAAAGACTAAAGTGGACAGACTAAAGTGGAAAGACTAAAGTGGAAAGACTAAAGTGGACAGACTAAAGTAGACAGACTCTAGTGGAAAGACTAAGTGGACAGACTACAGCGGAAAGACTAAAGTGGAAAGACTAAAGTGGACAGACTATAGTGGAAAGACTAAAGTGGACAGACTAAAGTGGAAAGACTAAAGTGGAAAGACTAAAGTGGAAAGACTATAGTGGAAAGACTAAAGTGGACAGACTATAGTGGAAAGACTAAAGTGGACAGACTAAAGTGGACAGACTCTAGTGGAAAGACTAAGTGGACAGACTAAAGCGGAAAGACTAAAGTGGACAGACTAAAGTGGACAGACTATAGTGGAAAGAATTAAGTGGACAGACTAAAGTGGAAAGACCAAAGTGGAAAGACTAAAGTGGACAGACTATAGTGGAAAGACTATAGTGGAAAGACTAAGTGGACAGACTAAAGCGGAAAGACTAAAGTGGAAAGACTAAAGTGGAAAGACTATAGTGGAAAGAGTAAAGTGGAAAGACTGTAGTGGACAGAATAAAGTGGAGACTATAGTGGAAAGACTAAAGTGGACAGAGAATAGTGGAAAGACTAAAGTGGACAGATTATAGTGGAAAGACTAAAGTGGACAGAGAATAGTGGAAAGAATAGAGTGGACAGACAATAGTGAAAAGACTATAGTGGAAAGACTGTAGTGGACAGAATAAAGTGGAGACTATAGTGGAAAGACTAAAGTGGCAAGATAGTAGTGGTAGACTAAAGTGGACAGACTATAGTGGAAAGACTTAAGTGGACAGACTAAAGTGGAAAGACCAAAGTGGAAAGACTAAAGTGGACAGACTATAGTGGAAAGACTATAGTGGAAAGACTAAGTGGACAGACTAAAGCGGAAAGACTAAAGTGGAAAGACTAAAGTGGAAAGACTATAGTGGAAAGAGTAAAGTGGAAAGACTGTAGTGGACAAAATAAAGTAGAGACTATAGTGGAAAGACTAAAGTGGACAGAGAATAGTGGAAAGACTAAAGTGGACAGATTATAGTGGAAAGACTAAAGTGGACAGAGAATAGTGGAAAGAATAAAGTGGACAGACAATAGTGAAAAGACTATAGTGGAAAGACTGTAGTGGACAGAATAAAGTGGAGACTATAGTGGAAAGACTAAAGTGGAAAGATTAAAGTGGACAGACTATAGTGGAAAGACTGAAGTGGACAGACTAAAGTGGAAAAACTAAAGTGGAAAGACAAAAGTGGACAGACTATAGTGGAAAGACTAAAGTGGACAGAGAATAGTGGAAAGACTAAAGTGGACAGACTATAGTGGAAAGACTAAAGTGGACAGACTAAAGTGGACAGACTATAGTGGAAAGACTTAAGTGGACAGACTAAAGTGGAAAGACCAAAGTGGAAAGACTAAAGTGGACAGACTATAGTGGAAAGACTATAGTGGAAAGACTAAGTGGACAGACTAAAGCGGAAAGACTAAAGTGGAAAGAATAAAGTGGAAAGACTATAGTGGAAAGAGTAAAGTGGACAGACTAAAGTGGAAAGACTAAAGTGGACAGACTAAAGTGGACAGACTCTAGTGGAAACACTAAGTGGACAGACTAAAGCGGAAAGACTAAAGTGGACAGACTAAAGTGGACAGACTATAGTGGAAAGACGAAAGTGGACAGACTAAAGTGGAAAGACTAAAGTGGAAAGACTAAAGTGGACAGACTATAGTGGAAAGACTAAAGTGGACAGACTAAAGTGGAAAGACTAAAGTGGAAAGACTAAAGTGGACAGACTATAGTGGAAAGACTATAGTGGAAAGACTGTAGTGGACAGAATAAAGTGGAGACTATAGTGGAAAGACTAAAGTGGACAGAGAATAGTGGAAAGACTAAAGTGGACAGATTATAGTGGAAAGACTAAAGTGGACAGAGAATAGTGGAAAGAATAAAGTGGACAGACAATAGTGAAAAGACTATAGTGGAAAGACTGTAGTGGACAGAATAAAGTGGAGACTATAGTGGAAAGACTAAAGTGGAAAGATTAAAGTGGACAGACTATAGTGGAAAGACTGAAGTGGACAGACTAAAGTGGAAAAACTAAAGTGGAAAGACAAAAGTGGACAGACTATAGTGGAAAGACTAAAGTGGACAGAGAATAGTGGAAAGACTAAAGTGGACAGACTATAGTGGAAAGACTATAGTGGAAAGACTGTAGTGGACAGAATAAAGTGGAGACTATAGTGGAAAGACTAAAGTGGAAAGATTAAAGTGGACAGACTATAGTGGAAAGACTGAAGTGGACAGACTAAAGTGGAAAAACTAAAGTGGAAAGACTAAAGTGGACAGACTATAGTGGAAAGACTATAGTGGAAAGACTAAAGTGGACAGACTAAAGTGGAAAGACTAAAGTGGAAAGACTAAAGTGGACAGACTAAAGTGGAAAGACTAAAGTGGACAGACTAAAGTGGAAAGACTAAAGTGGAAAGACTAAAGTGGAAAGACTATAGTGGAAAGACTAAAGTGGACAGACTATAGTGGAAAGACTAAAGTGGACAGACTAAAGTGGACAGACTCTAGTGGAAAGACTAAGTGGACAGACTAAAGCGGACAGACTATAGTGGAAAGACTAAAGTGGACAGACTAAAGTGGACAGACTCTAGTGGAAAGACTAAGTGGACAGACTAAAGCGGAAAGACTAAAGTGGACAGACTAAAGTGGACAGACTATAGTGGAAAGACTATAGTGGAAAGACTAAGTTGACAGACTAAAGCGGAAAGACTAAAGTGGAAAGACTAAAGTGGACAGTCTAAAGTGAAAAGACTAAAGTGGACAGACTAAAGTGAAAAGACTAAAGTGGAAAGACTAAAGTGGAAAGACTAAAGTGGACAGAATATAGTGTAAAGACTATAGTGGAAAGACTGTAGTGGAAAGACTAAAGTGGAAAGACTGTAGTGGACAGAATAAAGTGGAGACTATAATGGAAAGAATAAAGTGGAAAGACTAAAGTGGACAGACTATAGTGGAAAGACGATAGTGGAAAGACTGTAGTGGACAGAATAAAATGGAGACTATAGTGGAAAGACTAAAGTGGAAAGACTAAAGTGGAAAAACTAAAGTGGAAAGACTAAAGTGGAAAGACTGTAGTGGACAGAATAAAGTGGAGACTGTAGTGGAAAGACTAAAGTGGACAGACTAAAGTGGACAGACTATAGTGGAAAGACCATAGTGGAAAGACTATAGTGGAAAGACTGTAGTGGACAGAATAAAGTGGAGACTATAGTGGAAAGACTAAAGTGGACAGAGTATAGTTGAAAGACTAAAGTGGACAGACTATAGTGGAAAGACTATAGTGGAAAGACTGTAGTGGACAGAATAAAGTGGAGACTATAGTGGAAAGACTGAAGTGGACAGACTAAAGTGGAAAAACTAAAGTGGATAGACTATAGTGGAAAGACTAAAGTCGACAGACTAAAGTGGAAAAACTAAAGTGGAAAGACTAAAGTGGACAGACTATAGTGTAAAGACTATAGTGGAAAGACTGTAGTGGAAAGACTAAAGTGGAAAGACTGTAGTGGACAGAATAAAGTGGAGACTATAATGGAAAGAATAAAGTGGAAAGACTAAAGTGGACAGACTATAGTGGAAAGACGATAGTGGAAAGACTGTAGTGGACAGAATAAAATGGAGACTATAGTGGAAAGACTAAAGTGGAAAGACTAAAGTGGAAAAACTAAAGTGGAAAGACTAAAGTGGAAAGACTGTAGTGGACAGAATAAAGTGGAGACTGTAGTGGAAAGACTAAAGTGGACAGACTAAAGTGGACAGACTATAGTGGAAAGACCATAGTGGAAAGACTATAGTGGAAAGACTGTAGTGGACAGAATAAAGTGGAGACTATAGTGGAAAGACTAAAGTGGACAGAGTATAGTTGAAAGACTAAAGTGGACAGACTATAGTGGAAAGACTATAGTGGAAAGACTGTAGTGGACAGAATAAAGTGGAGACTATAGTGGAAAGACTGAAGTGGACAGACTAAAGTGGAAAAACTAAAGTGGAAAGACTAAAGTGTAAAGACTGTAGTGGACAGAATAAAGTGGAGACTATAGTGGAAAGACTAAAGTGGACAGACTAAAGTGGACAGAATCTAGTGGAAAGACTAAGTGGACAGACTAAAGCGGAAAGACTAAAGTGGAAAGACTAAAGTGGACAGACTATAGTGGAAAGACAGAAGTGGACAGACTAAAGTGGAAAGACTAAAGTGGAAAGACTAAAGTTGACAGACTAAAGTGGACAGACTCTAGTGGAAAGACTAAGTGAACAGACTAAAGCGTAAAGACTAAAGTGGAAAGACTAAAGTGGACAGACTATAGTGGAAAGACTAAAGTGGACAGACTAAAGTGGAAAGACTAAAGTGGAAAGACTAAAGTGGAAAGACTATAGTGGAAAGAGTAAAGTGGACAGACTAAAGTGGAAAGACTAAAGTGGACAGACTAAAGTGGACAGACTCTAGTGGAAACACTAAGTGGACAGACTAAAGCGGAAAGACTAAAGTGGACAGACTAAAGTGGACAGACTATAGTGGAAAGACGAAAGTGGACAGACTAAAGTGGAAAGACTAAAGTGGAAAGACTAAAGTGGACAGACTATAGTGGAAAGACTATAGTGGAAAGACTAAGTGGACAGACTAAAGCGGAAAGACTAAAGTGGAAAGACTAAAGTGGACCGACTATAGTGGAAAGACTAAAGTGGACAGACTAAAGTGGAAAGACTAAAGTGGACAGACTATAGTGGAAAGACTATAGTGGAAAGACTGTAGTGGACGGAATAAAGTGGAGACTATACTGGAAAGACTAAAGTGGACAGAGAATAGTGGAAAGACTAAAGTGGAAAGACTAAACTGGACAGACTATAGTGGAAAGACTGAAGTGGACAGACTAAAGTGGAAAAACTAAAGTGGAAAGACTAAAGTGGACAGACTATAGTGGAAAGATTATAGTGGAAAGACTGTAGTGGAAAGAATAAAGTGGAGACTATAGTGAAAGACTAAAGTGGACAGAGAATAGTGGAAAGACTGAAGTAGACAGACTATAGTGGAAAGACTATAGTGGAAAGACTAAAGTGGACAGACTCAGTGGACAGACTAAAGTGTACACACTGAAGTGGACAGAATAAAGTGGAAAGACTAAAGTGGAAAGACTAAAGTGGATAGACTAAAGTGGACAGACTATAGTGGAAAGACTATAGTGGAAAGACTGTAGTGGACAGAATAAAGTGGAGACTATAGTGGAAAGACTATAGTGGAAAGACTGTAGTGGACGGAATAAAGTGGAGACTATAGTGGAAAGACTAAAGTGGACAGAGAATAGTGGAAAGACTAAAGTGGAAAGACTAAACTGGACAGACTATAGTGGAAAGACTGAAGTGGACAGACTAAAGTTGAAAGACTAAAGTGGAAAGACTAAAGTGGAAAGACTATAGTGGAAAGACTAAAGTGGACAGACTAAAGTGAAAAGACTAAAGTGGACAGACTAAAGTGGACAGACTCTAGTGGAAAGACTAAGTGGACAGAATAAAGCGGAAAGACTAAAGTGGAAAGACTAAAGTGGACAGACTATAGTGGAAAGACTAAAGTGGACAGACTAAAGTGGAAAGACTAAAGTGGACAGACTAAAGTGGACAGACTATAGTGGAAAGACTATAGTGGAAAGACTAAGTGGACAGACTAAAGCGGAAAGACTAAAGTGGAAAGACTAAAGTGGACAGTCTATAGTGAAAAGACTAAAGTGGACAGACTAAAGTGAAAAGACTAAAGTGGAAAGATTAAAGTGGGCAGACTATAGTGGAAAGACTAAAGTGGACAGACTAAAGTGGAAAGACTAAAGTGGAAAGACTAAAGTGGACAGACTATAGTGGAAAGACTATAGTGGAAAGACTAAGTGGACAGACTAAAGCGGAAAGACTAAAGTGGAAAGACTAAAGTGGACAGACTATAGTGGAAAGACTAAAGTGGACAGACTAAAGTGGAAAGACTAAAGTGGAAAGACTAAAGTGGACAGACTATAGTGGAAAGACTATAGTGGAAAGACTGTAGTGGACAGAATAAAGTGGAGACTATAGTGGAAAGACTAAAGTGGACAGAGAATAGTGGAAAGACTAAAGTGGACAGATTATAGTGGAAAGACTAAAGTGGACAGAGAATAGTGGAAAGAATAAAGTGGACAGACAATAGTGAAAAGACTATAGTGGAAAGACTGTAGTGGACAGAATAAAGTGGAGACTATAGTGGAAAGACTAAAGTGGAAAGATTAAAGTGGACAGACTATAGTGGAAAGACTGAAGTGGACAGACTAAAGTGGAAAAACTAAAGTGGAAAGACAAAAGTGGACAGACTATAGTGGAAAGACTAAAGTGGACAGAGAATAGTGGAAAGACTAAAGTGGACAGACTATAGTGGAAAGACTATAGTGGAAAGACTGTAGTGGACAGAATAAAGTGGAGACTATAGTGGAAAGACTAAAGTGGAAAGATTAAAGTGGACAGACTATAGTGGAAAGACTGAAGTGGACAGACTAAAGTGGAAAAACTAAAGTGGAAAGACTAAAGTGGACAGACTATAGTGGAAAGACTATTGTGGAAAGACTAAAGTGGACAGACTAAAGTGGAAAGACTAAAGTGGAAAGACTAAAGTGGACAGACTAAAGTAGACAGACTCTAGTGGAAAGACTAAGTGGACAGACTAAAGCGGAAAGACTAAAGTGGAAAGACTAAAGTGGACAGACTATAGTGGAAAGACTAAAGTGGACAGACTAAAGTGGAAAGACTAAAGTGGAAAGACTAAAGTGGAAAGACTATAGTGGAAAGACTAAAGTGGACAGACTATAGTGGAAAGACTAAAGTGGACAGACTAAAGTGGACAGACTCTAGTGGAAAGACGAAGTGGACAGACTAAAGCGGAAAGACTAAAGTGGACAGACTAAAGTGGACAGACTATAGTGGAAAGACTTAAGTGGACAGACTAAAGTGGAAAGACCAAAGTGGAAAGACTAAAGTGGACAGACTATAGTGGAAAGACTATAGTGGAAAGACTAAGTGGACAGACTAAAGCGGAAAGACTAAAGTGGAAAGACTAAAGTGGACAGTCTATAGTGAAAAGACTAAAGTGGACAGACTAAAGTGAAAAGACTAAAGTGGAAAGACTAAAGTGGAAAGACTAAAGTGGACAGAATATAGTGGAAAGACTATAGTGGAAAGACTGTAGTGGACAGAATAAAGTCGAGACTATAGTGGAAGACTAAAGTGGACAGAGAATAGTGGAAAGACTAAAGTGGACAGACTATAGTGGAAAGACTAAAGTGGACAGAGAATAGTGGAAAGACTAAAGTGGACAGACTATAGTGGAAAGACTATAGTGGAAAGACTGTAGTGGACAGAATAAAGTGGAGACTATAGTGGAAAGACTAAAGTGGAAAGATTAAAGTGGACAGACTATAGTGGAAAGACTGAAGTGGACAGACTAAAGTGGAAAAACTAAAGTGGAAAGACTAAAGTGGACAGACTATAGTGGAAAGACTAAAGTGGACAGAGAATAGTGGAAAGACTAAAGTGGGCAGACTATAGTGGAAAGACTATAGTGGAAAGACTGTAGTGGACAGAATAAAGTGGAGACTATAGTGGAAAGACTAAAGTGGAAAGATTAAAGTGGACAGACTATAGTGGAAAGACTGAAGTGGACAGACTAATGTGGTAAAACTAAAGTGGAAAGACTAAAGTGGACAGACTAAAGTGGAAAGACTAAAGTGGACAGACTAAAGTGGACAGACTCTAGTGGAAAGACTAAGTGGACAGACTAAAGCGGAAAGACTAAAGTGGAAAGACTAAAGTTGACAGACTAAAGTGGACAGACTCTAGTGGAAAGACTAAGTGAACAGACTAAAGCGGAAAGACTAAAGTGGAAAGACTAAAGTGGACAGACTATAGTGGAAAGACTAAAGTGGACAGACTAAAGTGGAAAGACTAAAGTGGAAAGACTAAAGTGGAAAGACTATAGTGGAAAGAGTAAAGTGGACAGACTAAAGTGGAAAGACTAAAGTGGACAGACTAAAGTGGACAGACTCTAGTGGAAACACTAAGTGGACAGACTAAAGCGGAAAGACTAAAGTGGACAGACTAAAGTGGACAGACTATAGTGGAAAGACGAAAGTGGACAGACTAAAGTGGAAAGACTAAAGTGGAAAGACTAAAGTGGACAGACTATAGTGGAAAGACTATAGTGGAAAGACTAAGTGGACAGACTAAAGCGGAAAGACTAAAGTGGAAAGACTAAAGTGGAAAGACTAAAGTGGAAAGACTAAAGTGGACAGACTATAGTGGACAGACTATAGTGGAAAGACTATAGTGGAAAGACTGTAGTGGACGGAATAAAGTGGAGACTATAGTGGAAAGACTAAAGTGGACAGAGAATAGTGGAAAGACTAAAGACTAGTGGAAAGACTAAAGTGGACAGAGAATAGTGGAAAGACTAAAGTGGAAAGACTAAACTGGACAGACTATAGTGGAAAGACTGAAGTGGACAGACTAAAGTGGAAAAACTAAAGTGGAAAGACTAAAGTGGACAGACTATAGTGGAAAGATTATAGTGGAAAGACTGTAGTGGAAAGAATAAAGTGGAGACTATAGTGAAAGACTAAAGTGGACAGAGAATAGTGGAAAGACTGAAGTAGACAGACTATAGTGGAAAGACTATAGTGGAAAGACTAAAGTGGAAAGACTCAGTGGACAGACTAAAGTGTACACACTGAAGTGGACAGAATAAAGTGGAAAGACTAAAGTGGAAAGACTAAAGTGGATAGACTAAAGTGGACAGACTATAGTGGAAAGACTATAGTGGAAAGACTGTAGTGGACAGAATAAAGTGGAGACTACAGTGGAAAGACTATAGTGGAAAGACTGTAGTGGACGGAATAAAGTGGAGACTATAGTGGAAAGACTAAAGTGGACAGAGAATAGTGGAAAGACTAAAGTGGAAAGACTAAACTGGACAGACTATAGTGGAAAGACTGAAGTGGACAGACTAAAGTTGAAAGACTAAAGTGGAAAGACTAAAGTGGAAAGACTATAGTGGAAAGACTAAAGTGGACAGACTAAAGTGGAAAGACTAAAGTGGACAGACTAAAGTGGACAGACTCTAGTGGAAAGACTAAGTGGACAGAATAAAGCGGAAAGACTAAAGTGGAAAGACTAAAGTGGACAGACTATAGTGGAAAGACTAAAGTGGACAGACTAAAGTGGAAAGACTAAAGTGGACAGACTAAAGTGGACAGACTCTAGTGGAAAGACTAAGTGGACAGACTAAAGCGGAAAGACTAAAGTGGAAAGATTAAAGTGGGCAGACTATAGTGGAAAGACTAAAGTGGACAGACTAAAGTGGAAAGACTAAAGTGGAAAGACTAAAGTGGACAGACTATAGTGGACAGACTAAAGTGGAAAGACTAAAGTGGAAAGACTAAAGTGGACAGACTATAGTGGAAAGACTATAGTGGAAAGACTGTAGTGGACAGAATAAAGTGGAGACTATAGTGGAAAGACTAAAGTGGACAGAGAATAGTGGAAAGACTAAAGTGGACAGACTATAGTGGAAAGACTAAAGTGGACAGAGAATAGTGGAAAGACTAAAGTGGACAGACAATAGTGGAAAGACTATAGTGGAAAGACTGTAGTGGACAGAATAAAGTGGAGACTATAGTGGAAAGACTAAAGTGGAAAGATTAAAGTGGACAGACTATAGTGGAAAGACTGAAGTGGACAGACTAAAGTGGAAAAACTAAAGTGGAAAGACAAAAGTGGACAGACTATAGTGGAAAGACTAAAGTGGACAGAGAATAGTGGAAAGACTAAAGTGGACAGACTATAGTGGAAAGACTATAGTGGAAAGACTGTAGTGGACAGAATAAAGTGGAGACTATAGTGGAAAGACTAAAGTGGACAGATTAAAGTGGACAGACTATAGTGGAAAGACTGAAGTGGACAGACTAAAGTGGAAAAACTAAAGTGGAAAGACTAAAGTGGACAGACTATAGTGGAAAGACTATAGTGGAAAGACTAAAGTGGACAGACTAAAGTGGAAAGACTAAAGTGGAAAGACTAAAGTGGACAGACTAAAGTAGACAGACTCTAGTGGAAAGACTAAGTGGACAGACTAAAGCGGAAAGACTAAAGTGGAAAGACTAAAGTGGACAGACTATAGTGGAAAGACTAAAGTGGACAGACTAAAGTGGAAAGATTAAAGTGGAAAGACTAAAGTGGAAAGACTATAGTGGAAAGACTAAAGTGGACAGACTAAAGTGGAAAGACTAAAGTGGACAGACTAAAGTGGACAGACTCTAGTGGAAAGACTAAGTGGACAGACTAAAGCGGAAAGACTAAAGTGGACAGACTAAAGTGGACAGACTATAGTGGAAAGACTAAAGTGGACAGACTAAAGTGGAAAGACCAAAGTGGAAAGACTAAAGTGGACAGACTATAGTGGAAAGACTATAGTGGAAAGACTAAGTGGACAGACTAAAGCGGAAAGACTAAAGTGGAAAGACTAAAGTGGACAGACTATAGTGAAAAGACTAAAGTGGACAGACTAAAGTGAAAAGACTAAAGTGGACAGAATAAAGTGGAAAGACTAAAGTGGAAAGACTAAAGTGGACAAACCAAAGTGGAAAGATTAAAGTGGAAAGACTAAAGTGGACAGACTATTGTGGAAAGACTATAGTGGAAAGACTGTAGTGGACAGAATAAAGTGGAGACTATAGTGGAAAGACTAAAGTGGACAGAGAATAGTGGAAAGACTAAATTGGAAAGACTGTGGTGGACAGAATAAAGTGGACAGACTAAAGTGGAAAGACTAAAGTGGAAAGACTAAAGTGGACAAACTATAGTGGGAAGACTATAGTGGAAAGACTGTAGTGGAAAGAATAAAGTGGAGAGTATAGTGGAAAGACTAAAGTGGACAGAGAATAGTGGAAAGACTAAAGTGGACAGACTATAGTGAAAGACTATAGGGGAAAGACTGTAGTGGACAGAATAAAGTGGATACTATAGTGGAAAGACTAAAGTGGAAAGATTAAAGTGGACAGACTAAAGTGGAAAAACTAAAGTTGAAAGACTAAAGTGGACAGACTATAGTGAAAAGACTATAGTGGAAAGACTGTAGTGGACAGAATAAAGTGGAGACTATAGTGGAAAGACTAAAGTGGATAGACTAAAGTGGACAGACTCTAGTGGAAAGACTAAGTGGACAGACTAAAGCGGAAAGACTAAAGTGGAAAGACTAAAGTGGACAGACTATAGTGGAAAGACTATAGTGGACAGACTATAGTGGAAAGACTAAAGTGGACAGACTAAAGTGGAAAGACTAAAGTGGAAAGACTAAAGTGGACAGACTATAGTGGAAAGACTATAGTGGAAAGACTAAGTGGACAGACTAAAGCGGGAAGACTAAAGTGGAAAGACTAAAGTGGACAGACTATAGTGGAAAGACTAAAGTGGACAGACTAAAGTGGAAAGACTAAAGTGGACAGACTTTAGTGGAAAGACTATAGTGAAAAAACTGTAGTTGACAGAATAAAGTGGAGACTGTAGTGGAAAGACTATGGTGGAAAGAGAATAGTGGAAAGACTAAAGTGGACAGTCTATAGTGGAAAGACTAAAGTTGACAGACTAAATTGGAAAGACTAAAGTGGAAAGACTAAAGTGGACAGACTATAGTGGAAAGACTGTAGTGGACAGAATAAAGTGGAGGCTATAGTGGAAAGACTAAAGTGGAAAGACTAAAGTGGACAGACTATAGTGGAAAGACCAAAGTGGACAGACTAAAGTGGAAAGACTAAAGTGGAAAGACTAAAGTGGAAAGACTAAAGTGGACAGACTATAGTGGAAAGACTATAGTGGAAAGACTAAGTGGACAGACTAAAGCGGAAAGACTATAGTGGAAAGACTGTAGTGGACAGAATAAAGTGGAGAGTATAGTGGAAAGACTAAAGTGGACAGAGAATAGTGGAAAGACTAAAGTGGACAGACTATAGTGGAAAGACTAAAGTGGACAGACTAAAGTAGAAAGACTAAAGTGGAAAGACTAAAGTGGACAGACTATAGTGGAAAGACTATAGTGGAAAGACTGTAGTGGACAGAATAAAGTGGAGAGTATAGTGGAAAGACTAAAGTGGACAGAGAATAGTGGAAAGACTAAAGTGGACAGACTATAGTGGAAAGACTAATGGAAAGACTGTAGTGGACAGAATAAAGTGGAGACTATAGTGGAAAGACTAAAGTGGAAAGATTAAAGTGGACAGACTATAGTGGAAAGACTGAAGTGGACAGACTAAAGTGGAAAAACTAAAGTGGAAAGACTAAAGTGGACAGTGGACTTGTCGAAATTATGTCATAACCATACATTGACGGAGAAATTCAAAATTCAAGACGCAAGTGTTACCCTTTTGGATGTTTCGTCATCACTTTCAAAACTCATGGACAACAAAGCCCAACCAGCACACGATGTCGTCCACTGCTTCCTGACCGAAGATTAAAAATTAAGTGTCTTTTTCTGTGTGTATATATGTGTTTTGTTTATTTTCTTTACTTTTGTCATTTACTCCGCCTTTTCAAAATGGCGGGTCATAAATAAATTACTTACTTACTTACTTACAGACTATAGTGGAAAGACTGTAGTGGAAAGAATAAGGTGGAGACTATAGTTGAAAGACTAAAGTCGACAGAGAATAGTGGAAAGACTAAAGTGGACAGACTATGGTGGAAAGACTATAGTGGAAAGACTGTAGTGGACAGACTAAAGCGGACAGACTAAAGTGGAAATACTAAAGTGGAAAGACTAAATTGGACAGAAGATAGTGGAAATGACTAAAGTGGAAAGACTAAAGTGGACAGACTAAAGTGGACAGACTATAGTGGAAAGACCAAACAGGACAGACTATAGTGGAAAGACTAAAGTGGACAGACTAAAGTGGAAAGACTAAAGTGGAAAGACTAAATTGGACAGAAGATAGTGGAAATGACTAAAGTGGAAAGACTAAAGTGGACAGACTAAAGTGGACAGACTAAAGTGGAAAGACTAAAGTGGACAGACTATAGTGGAAAGACTGAAGTGGAAAGACTCAGTGGACAGACTAAAGTGTACACACTGAAGTGGACAGAATAAAGTGGAAAGACTAAAGTGGAAAGACTAAAGTGGACAAACCAAAGTGGAAAGATTAAAGTGGAAAGACTAAAGTGGACAGACTATTGTGGAAAGACTATAGTGGAAAGACTGTAGTGGACAGAATAAAGAGGAGACTATAGTGGAAAGACTAAAGTGGAAAGACTAAAGTGGACAGAGAATAGTGGAAAGACTAAAGTGGACAGACTATAGTGGAAAGACTAAAGTGGACAGACTAAAGTAGAAAGACTAAAGTGGAAAGACTAAAGTGGACAGACTATAGTGGAAAGACTATAGTGGAAAGACTGTAGTGGACAGAATAAAGTGGAGAGTATAGTGGAAAGACTAAAGTGGACAGAGAATAGTGGAAAGACTAAAGTGGACAGACTATAGTGGAAAGACTATAATGGAAAGACTGTAGTGGACAGAATAAAGTGGAGACTATAGTGGAAAGACTAAAGTGGAAAGATTAAAGTGGACAGACTATAGTGGACAGACTGAAGTGGACAGACTAAAGTGGAAAAACTAAAGTGGAAAGACTAAAGTGGACAGTGGACTTGTCGAAATTATGTCATAACCATACATTGACGGAGAAATTCAAAATTCAAGACGCAAGTGTTACCCTTTTGGATGTTTCGTCATCACTTTCAAAACTCATGGACAACAAGGCCCAACCAGCACACGATGTCGTCCACTGCTTCCTGACCGAAGATTAAAAATTAAGTGTCTTTTTCTGTGTGTATATATGTGTTTTGTTTATTTTCTTTACTTTTGTCATTTACTCCGCCTTTTCAAAATGGCGGGTCATAAATAAATTACTTACTTACTTACTTACAGACTATAGTGGAAAGACTGTAGTGGAAAGAATAAGGTGGAGACTATAGTTGAAAGACTAAAGTCGACAGAGAATAGTGGAAAGACTAAAGTGGACAGACTATGGTGGAAAGACTATAGTGGAAAGACTGTAGTGGACAGAATAAAGTGGAGACTATAGTGGAAAGACTAAAGTGGACAGAGAATAGTGGAAAGACTAAATTGGAAAGACTGTGGTGGACAGAATAAAGTGGACAGACTAAAGTGGAAAGACTAAAGTGGAAAGACTAAAGTGGACAAACTATGGTGGAAAGACTATAGTGGAAAGACTGTTCTGGACAGAATAAAGTGGAGAGTATAGTGGAAAGACTAAAGTGGACAGAGAATAGTGGAAAGACTAAAGTGGACAGACTATAGTGGAAAGACTAAAGTGGACAGACTAAAGTGGAAAGACTAAAGTTGAAAGACTAAAGTGGACAGACTATAGTGGAAAGACTATAGTGGAAAGACTGTAGTGGACAGAATAAAGTGGAGAGTATAGTGGAAAGACTAAAGTGGACAGAGAATAGTGGAAAGACTAAAGTGGACAGACTATAGTGAAAGACTATAGGGGAAAGACTGTAGTGGACAGAATAAAGTGGATACTATAGTGGAAAGACTAAAGTGGACAGACTAAAGTGGACAGACTAAAGTGGAAAAACTAAAGTTGAAAGACTAAAGTGGACAGACTATAGTGAAAAGACTATAGTGGAAAGACTGTAGTGGACAGAATAAAGTGGAGACTATAGTGGAAAGACTAAAGTGGACAGACTAAAGTGGACAGACTCTAGTGGAAAGACTAAGTGGACAGACTAAAGCGGAAAGACTAAAGTGGAAAGACTAAAGTGGACAGACTAAAGTGGAAAGACTAAAGTGGAAAGACTAAAGTGGACAGACTATAGTGGAAAGACTATAGTGGAAAGACTAAGTGGACACACTAAAGCGGGAAGACTAAAGTGGAAAGACTAAAGTGGACAGACTATAGTGGAAAGACTAAAGTGGACAGACTAAAGTGGAAAGACTAAAGTGGAAAGACTAAAGTGGACAGACTATAGTGGAAAGACTATAGTGGAAAAACTGTAGTTGACAGAATAAAGTGGAGACTGTAGTGGAAAGACTAAAGTGGAAAGAGAATAGTGGAAAGACTAAAGTGGACAGTCTATAGTGGAAAGACTAAAGTTGACAGACTAAATTGGAAAGACTAAAGTGGAAAAACTAAAGTGGACAGACTATAGTGGAAAGACTGTAGTGGACAGAATAAAGTGGAGGCTATAGTGGAAAGACTAAAGTGGAAAGACTAAAGTGGACAGACTATAGTGGAAAGACCAAAGTGGACAGACTATAGTGGAAAGACTAAAGTGGACAGACTAAAGTGGAAAGACTAAAGTGGAAAGACTAAAGTGGACAGAAGATAGTGGAAATGACTAAAGTGGAAAGACTAAAGTGGAAAGACTATAGTGGAAAGACTAAGTGGACAGACTAAAGCGGAAAGTCTAAAGTGGAAAGACTAAAGTGGAAAGACTAAAGTGGACAGACTATAGTGGAAAGACTATAGTGGAAAGACTGTAGTGGACAGAATAAGGTGGAGACTATAGTGGAAAGACTAAAGTGGACACAGAATAGTGGAAAGACTAAAGTGGACAGAAAGTGGAAAGACTATAGTGGAAAGACTAAAGTGGACAGACTAAAGTGGAAAGACTAAAGTGGAAAGACTAAAGTGGACAGACTATAGTGGAAAGACTATAGTGAAAAGACTAAGTGGACAGACTAAAGCGGAAAGACTAAAGTGGAAAGACTAAAGTGGAAAGACTAAAGTGGACAGATTATAGTGGAAAGACTATAGTGGAAAGACTGTAGTGGACAGAATAAGGTGGAGACTATAGTGGAAAGACTAAAGTGGACACAGAATAGTGGAAAGACTAAAGTGGACAGTCTATAGTGGAAAGACCAAAGTGGACAGACTAAAGTGGAAAGACTAAAGTGGAAAGACTAAAGTGGACAGACTATAGTGGAAAGACTATAGTGGAAAGACTGTAGTGGACAGAATAAAGTGGAGACTGTAGTGGAAAGACTAAAGTGGAAAGACTAAAGAGAAAATACTAAAGTGGACAGACTATAGTGGAAAGAATAAAGTGGACAGACTATAGTGGAAAGACTAAAGTGGACAGACTAAAGTGGAAAGACTAAAGTGGAAAGACTAAATTGGACAGATGATAGTGGAAATGACTAAAGTGGAAAGACTAAAGTGGACAGACTAAAGTGGACAGACTAAAGTGGAAAGACTAAAGTGGACAGACTAAAGCGGAAAGACTATAGTGGAAAGACTATAGTGGAAAGACTGTAGTGGAAAGACTAAAGTGGAAAGACTGTAGTGGACAGAATAAAGTGGAGACTATAATGGAAAGACTAAAGTGGAAAGACTAAAGTGGACAGACTATAGTGGAAAGACTGAAGTGGAAAGACTCAGTGGACAGACTAAAGTGTACACACTGAAGTGGACAGAATAAAGTGGAAAGACTAAAGTGGAAAGACTAAAGTGGACAAACCAAAGTGGAAAGATTAAAGTGGAAAGACTAAAGTGGACAGACTATTGTGGAAAGACGATAGTGGAAAGACTGTAGTGGACAGAATAAAGTGGAGACTATAGTGGAAAGACTAAAGTGGAAAGACTAAAGTGGACAGAGAATAGTGGAAAGACTACAGTTAACAGACTATAGTGGAAAGACTAAAGTGGACAGACTAAAGTAGAAAGACTAAAGTGGAAAGACTAAAGTGGACAGACTATAGTGGAAAGACTATAGTGGAAAGACTGTAGTGGACAGAATAAAGTGGAGAGTATAGTGGAAAGACTAAAGTGGACAGAGAATAGTGGAAAGACTAAAGTGGACAGACTATAGTGGAAAGTCTATAGTGGAAAGACTGTAGTGGACAGAATAAAGTGGAGACTATAGTGGAAAGACTAAAGTGGAAAGATTAAAGTGGACAGACTATAGTGGAAAGACTGAAGTGGACAGACTAAAGTGGAAAAACTAAAGTGGAAAGGCTAAAGTGGACAGTGGACTTGTCGAAATTATGTCATAACCATACATTGACGGAGAAATTCAAAATTCAAGACGCAAGTGTTACCCTTTTGGATGTTTCGTCATCACTTTCAAAAATCATGGACAACAAGGCCCAACCAGCACACGATGTCGTCCACTGCTTCCTGACCGTTAATTAAAAATTAAGTGTCTTTTTCTGTGTGTATATATGTGTTTTGTTTATTTTCTTTACTTTTGTCATTTACTCCGCCTTTTCAAAATGGTGGGTCATAAATAAATTACTTACTTACTTACTTACAGACTATAGTGGAAAGACTGTAGTGGAAAGAATAAGGTGGAGACTATAGTTGAAAGACTAAAGTCGACAGAGAATAGTGGAAAGACTAAAGTGGACAGACTATAGTGGAAAGACTATAGTGGAAAGACTGTAGTGGACAGAATAAAGTAGAGACTATAGTGGAAAGACTAAAGTGGACAGAGAATAGTGGAAAGACTAAAGTGGACAAACTATAGTGGAAAGACTATAGTGGAAAGACTGTAGTGGACAGAATAAAGTGGAGAGTATAGTGGAAAGACTAAAGTGGACAGAGAATAGTGGAAAGACTAAAGTGGACAGACTATAGTGGAAAGACTAAAGTGGACAGACTAAAGTGGAAAGACTAAAGTGGAAAGACTAAAGTGGACAGACTATAGTGGAAAGACTATAGTGGAAAGACTGTAGTGGACAGAATAAAGTGGAGAGTATAGTGGAAAGACTAAAGTGGACAGAGAATAGTAGAAAGACTAAAGTGGACAGACTATAGTGAAAGACTATAGGGGAAAGACTGTAGTGGACAGAATAAAGTGGATACTATAGTGGAAAGACTAAAGTGGAAAGATTAAAGTGGACAGATTAAAGTGGAAAAACTAAAGTTGAAAGACTAAAGTGGACAGACTATAGTGAAAAGACTATAGTGGAAAGACTGTAGTGGACAGAATAAAGTGGAGACTATAGTGGAAAGACTAAAGTGGACAGACTAAAGTGGACAGACTCTAGTGGAAAGACTAAGTGGACAGACTAAAGCGGAAAGACTAAAGTGGAAAGACTAAAGTGGACAGACTATAGTGGAAAGACTAAAGTGGACAGACTAAAGTGGAAAGACTAAAGTGGAAAGACTAAAGTGGACAGACTATAGTGGAAAGACTATAGTGGAAAGACTAAGTGGACAGACTAAAGCGGGAAGACTAAAGTGGAAAGACTAAAGTGGACAGACTATAGTGGAAAGACTAAAGTGGACAGACTAAAGTGGAAAGACTAAAGTGGAAAGACTAAAGTGGACAGACTATAGTGGAAAGACTATAGTGGAAAGAGAATAGTGGAAAGACTAAAGTGGACAGTCTATAGTGGAAAGACTAAAGTTGACAGACTAAATTGGAAAGACTAAAGTGGAAAGACTAAAGTGGACAGACTATAGTGGAAAGACTGTAGTGGACAGAATAAAGTGGAGGCTATAGTGGAAAGACTAAAGTGGAAAGACTAAAGTGGACAGACTATAGTGGAAAGACCAAAGTGGACAGACTATAGTGGAAAGACTAAAAAGGACAGACTAAAGTGGAAAGACTAAAGTGGAAAGACTAAAGTGGACAGAAGATAGTGGAAATGACTAAAGTGGAAAGACTAAAGTGGAAAGACTAAAGTGGACAGACTAAAGTGTAAAGACTAAAGTGGACAGACTATAGTGGAAAGACTAAAGTGGACAGAAAGTGGAAAGACTATAGTGGAAAGACTAAAGTGGACAGACTAAAGTGGAAAGACTAAAGTGGAAAGACTAAAGTGGACAGACTATAGTGGAAAGACTATAGTGGAAAGACTAAGTGGACAGACTAAAGCGGAAAGACTAAAGTGGAAAGACTAAAGTGGAAAGACTAAAGTGGACAGACTATAGTGGAAAGACTATAGTGGAAAGACTGTAGTGAACAGAATAAAGTGGAGACTATAGTGGAAAGACTAAAGTGGACACAGAATAGTGGAAAGACTAAAGTGGACAGTCTATAGTGGAAAGACTAAAGTGGACAGACTAAAGTGGAAAGACTAAAGTGGAAAGACTAAAGTGGACAGACTATAGTGGAAAGACTATAGTGGAAAGACTGTAGTGGACAGAATAAAGTGGAGACTGTATTGGAAAGACTAACGTGGAAAGACTAAAGTGGAAAGACTAAAGTGGACAGACTATAGTGGAAAGACTAAAGTGGACAGGCTATAGTGGAAAGACTAAAGTGGACAGACTAAAGTGGAAAGACTAAAGTGGAAAGACTAAATTGGACAGAAGATAGTGGAAATGACTAAAGTGGAAAGACTAAAGTGGACAGACTAAAGTGGACAGACAAAAGTGGAAAGACTAAAGTGGACAGACTAAAGCGGAAAGACTATAGTGGAAAGACTGTAGTGGACAGAATAAAGTGGAGAGTATAGTGGAAAGACTAAAGTGGACAGAGAATAGTGGAAAGACTAAAGTGGAAAGACTATAGTGGAAAGACTATAGTGGAGAGACTGTAGTGGACAGAATAAAGTGGAGACTATAGTGGAAAGATTAAAGTGGACAGACTAAAGTGGAAAAACTAAAATTGAAAGACTAAAGTGGACAGACTATAGTGAAAAGACTATAGTGGAAAGACTGCAGTGGACAGAATAAAGTGGACAGACTAAAGCGGAAAGACTAAAGTGGAAAGACTAAAGTGGACAGACTATAGTGGAAAGACTAAAGTGGACAGACTAAAGTGGAAAGACTAAAGTGGAAAGACTAAAGTGGACAGACTATAGTGGAAAGACTATAGTGGAAAGACTAAGTGGACAGACTAAAGCGGAAAGACTAAAGTGTAAAGACTAAAGTGGACAGACTATAGTGGAAAGACTAAAGTGGACAGACTAAAGTGGAAAGACTAAAGTGGAAAGACTAAAGTGGACAGAGTATAGTGGAAAGACTAAAGTGGACAGAAGATAGTGGAAATGACTAAAGTGGAAAGAGAATAGTGGAAAGACTAAAGTGGACAGACTAAAGTGTAAAGACTAAAGTGGACAGACTATAGTGGAAAGACTAAAGTGGACAGAAAGTGGAAAGACTATAGCGGAAAGACTAAAGTGGAAAGATTAAAGTGGAAAGACTAAAGTGGACAGACTATAGTGGAAAGACCAAAGTGGACAGACTATAGTGGAAAGACTAAAGTGGACAGACTAAAGTGGAAAGACTAAAGTGGAAAGACTAAAGTGGACAGAAGATAGTGGAAATGACTAAAGTGGAAAGACTAAAGTGGACAGACTAAAGTGTAAAGACTAAAGTGGACAGACTATAGTGGAAAGACTAAAGTGGACAGAAAGTGGAAAGACTATAGTGGAAAGACTAAAGTGGACGGACTAAAGTGGAAAGACTAAAGTGGAAAGACTAAAGTGGAAAGACTAAAGTGGACAGACTATAGTGGAAAGACTATAGTGGAAAGATTAAGTGGACAGACTAAAGCGGAAAGACTAAAGTGGAAAGACTAAAGTGGAAAGACTAAAGTGGACAGACTATAGTGGAAAGACTATAGTGGAAAGACTGTAGTGGACAGAATAAAGTGGAGACTATAGTGGAAAGACTAAAGTGGACACAGAATAGTGGAAAGACTAAAGTGGACAGTCTATAGTGGAAAGACCAAAGTGGACAGACTAAAGTGGAAAGACTAAATTGGAAAGACTAAAGTGGACAGACTATAGTGGAAAGACTATAGTGGAAAGACTAAAGTGGACAGACTATAGTGGAAAGACTAAAGTGGACAGACTAAAGTGGAAAGACTAAAGTGGAAAGACTAAATTGGACAGAAGATAGTGGAAATGACTGAAGTGGAAAGACTAAAGTGGACAGACTAAAGTGGACAGACTAAAGTGGAAAGACTAAAGTGGACAGACTAAAGCGGAAAGACTATAGTGGAAAGACTGTAGTGGACAGAATAAAGTGGAGAGTATAGTGGAAAGACTAAAGTGGACAGAGAATAGTGGAAAGACTAAAGTGGAAAGACTATAGTGGAAAGACTATAGTGGAGAGACTGTAGTGGACAGAATAAAGTGGAGACTATAGTGGAAAGACTAAAGTGGAAAGACTAAAGTGGACAGACTATAGTGGAAAGACTGAAGTGGAAAGACTCAGTGGAAAGACTAAAGTGTAAACACTGAAGTGGACAGAATAAAGTGGAAAGACTAAAGTGGAAAGACTAAAGTGGACAGACTATAGTGGAAAGACTAAAGTGGACAGACTAAAGTGGAAAGACTAAACTGGAAAGACTAAAGTGGACAGACTATAGTGGAAAGACTATATTGGAAAGACTGTAGTGGACAGAATAAAGTGGAGAGTATAGTGGAAAGAATAAAGTGGACAGAGAATAGAGGAAAGACTAAAGTGGACAGACTATAGTGGAGAGACTGTAGTGGACAGAATAAAGTGGAGAATATAGTGGACAGACTAAAATGGAAAGACTAAAGTGGACAGAGAATAGTGGAAAGACTGTAGTGGACAGAACAAAGTGGAGACTATAGTGGAAAGACTAAAGTGGAAAGACTAAAGTGGACAGGGAGTATTGGAAAGACGAAAGTGGAAAGACTGTAGTGGACAGAATAAAGTGGAGACTATAGTGGAAAGACTAAAGTGGAAAGACTAAAGTGGACAGACTATAGTGGAAAGACTGAAGTATAAAGACTCAGTGGACAGACTAAAGTGTACACACTGAAGTGGACAGAATAAAGTGGAAAGACTAAATTGGAAAGACTAAAGTGGACAGACTATAGTGGAAAGACTAAAGTGGACAGACTGAAGTGGAAAGACTAAAGTGGAAAGACTAAAGTGGACAGACTATAGTGGGAAGACTATAGTGGAAAGACTGTAGTTGACAGAATAAAGTGGAGACTATAGTGGAATGACTAAATTGGATAGAGTATAGTGGAAAGACTAAAGTGGACAGACTATATTGGAAAGACTATAGTGGAAAGACTGTAGTGGACAGAATAAAGTGGAGACTATAGTGCAAAGAGTAAAGTGGAAAGACTAAAGTGGACAGACTATAGTGGAAAGACTGAAGTCGACAGACTAAAGTGGAAAAACTAAAGTGGAAAGACTAAAGTGGAAAGACTGCAGTAGACAGAATAAAGTGGAGACTATAGTGGAAAGACTAAAGTGGACAGACTAAAGTGGACAGACTCTAGTGGAAAGACTAAGTGGACAGACTAAAGCGGAAAGACTAAAGTGGAAAGACTAAAGTGGACAGACTATAGTGGAAAGACTAAAGTGGACAGACTAAATTGGAAAGACTAAATTGGAAAGACTAAAGTGGACAGACTAAAGTGGACAGACTCTAGTGGAAAGACTAAGTGGACAGACAAAAGTGGACAGACTATAGTGGAAAGACTAAAGTGGAAAGACTAAAGTGGACAGACTATAGTGGAAAGACTAAAGTGGACAGACTAAAGTGGAAAGACTAAAGTGGATAGACTAAAGTGGACAGACTCTAGTGGAAAGACTAAGTGGACAGAATAAAGCGGAAAGACTAAAGTGGAAAGACTAAAGAAAACAGACTATAGTGGAAAGACTAAAGTGGACAGACTAAAGTGGAAAGACTAAAGTGGAAAGACTAAAGTGGACAGACTATAGTGGAAAGACTATAGTGGAAAGACTAAGTGGACAGACTAAAGCGGAAAGACTAAAGTGGAAAGACTAAAGTGGACAGACTATAGTGGAAAGACTAAAGTGGACAGACTAAAGTGGAAAGACTAAAGTGGAAAGACTAAAGTGGACAGACTATAGTGGAAAGACTATAGTGGAAAGACTGTAGTGTACAGAATAAAGTGGAGACTATAGTGGAAAGACTAAAGTGGACAGAGAATAGTGGAAAGACTAAAGTGGAAAGACTAAACTGGACAGACTATAGTGGAAAGACTGAAGTGGACAGACTATAGTGGAAAGATTATAGTGGAAAGACTGTAGTGGAAAGAATAAAGTGGAGACCATAGTGGAAAGACTAAAGTGGACAGAGAATAGTGGAAAGACTGAAGTGGACAGACTATAGTGGAAAGACTATAGTGGAAAGACTAAAGTGGAAAGACTCAGTGGACAGACTAAAGTGTACACACTGAAGTGGACAGAATAAAGTGGAAAGACTAAAGTGGAAAGACTAAAGTGGATAGACTATAGTGGAAAGACTAAAGTGGAAAGACTAAAGTGGAAAGACTATAGTGGAAAGACTAAAGTGGAAAGACTCAGTGGACAGACTAAAGTGTACACACTGAAGTGGACAGAATAAAGTGGAAGGACTAAAGTGGAAAGACTAAAGTGGATAGACTATAGTGGAAAGACTAAAGTCGACAGACTAAAGTGGAAAAACTAAAGTGGAAAGACTAAAGTGGACAGACTATAGTGGAAAGACTATAGTGGAAAGACTGTAGTGGAAAGACTAAAGTGGAAAGACTGTAGTGGACAGAATAAAGTGCAGACTATAATGGAAAGACTAAAGTGGAAAGACTAAAGTGGACAGACTATAGTTGAAAGACTGAAGTGGAAAGAGTCAGTGGACAGACTAAAGTGGACAGAATAAAGTGGAAAGACTAAAGTGGAAAGACTAAAGTGGACAAACTAAAGTGGAAAGATTAAAGTGGAAAGACTAAAGTGGACAGACTATAGTGGAAAGACTATAGTGGAAAGACTGTAGTGGACAGTATAAAGTGGAGACTATAGTGGAAAGACTAAAGTGGAAAGACTAAAGTGGACAGAGAATAGTGGAAAGACTAAAGTGGACAGACTATAGTGGAAAGACTAAAGTGGACAGACTAAAGTAGAAAGACTAAAGTGGAAAGACTAAAGTGGACAGACTATAGTGGAAAGACTATAGTGAAAAGACTGGAGTGGACAGAATAAAGTGGAGAGTATAGTGAAAAGACTAAAGTGGACAGAGAATAGTGGAAAGACTAAAGTGGAAAGACTATAGTGGAAAGACTATAGTGGAGAGACTGTAGTGGACAGAATAAAGTGGAGACTATAGTGGAAAGATTAAAGTGGACAGACTAAAGTGGAAAAACTAAAGTTGAAAGACTAAAGTGGACAGAGTATAGTGAAAAGACTATAGTGGAATGACTGTAGTGGACAGAATAAAGTGGAGACTATAGTGGAAAGACTAAAGTGGACAGACTAAAGTGGACAGACTCTAGTGGAAAGACTAAGTGGACAGACTAAAGCGGAAAGACTAAAGTGGAAAGACTAAAGTGGACAGACTATAGTGGAAAGACTAAAGTGGACAGACTAAAGTGGAAAGACTAAAGTGGAAAGACTAAAGTGGACAGACTATAGTGGAAAGACTATAGTGGAAAGACTAAGTGGACAGACTAAAGCGGAAAGACTAAAGTGGAAAGACTAAAGTGGACAGACTATAGTGGAAAGACTAAAGTGGACAGACTAAAGTGGAAAGACTAAAGTGGAAAGACTAAAGTGGACAGAGTATAGTGGAAAGACTAAAGTGGACAGAAGATAGTGGAAATGACTAAAGTGGAAAGAGAATAGTCGAAAGACTAAAGTGGACAGACTAAAGTGTAAAGACTAAAGTGGACAGACTATAGTGGAAAGACTAAAGTGGACAGAAAGTGGAAAGACTATAGTGGAAAGACTAAAGTGGAAAGATTAAAGTGGAAAGACTAAAGTGGACAGACTATAGTGGAAAGACCAAAGTGGACAGACTATAGTGGAAAGACTAAAGTGGACAGACTAAAGTGGAAAGACTAAAGTGGAAAGACTAAAGTGGACAGAAGATAGTGGAAATGACTAAAGTGGAAAGACTAAAGTGGACAGACTAAAGTGTAAAGACTAAAGTGGACAGACTATAGTGGAAAGACTAAAGTGGACAGAAAGTGGAAAGACTATAGTGGAAAGACTAAAGTGGACAGACTAAAGTGGAAAGACTAAAGTGGAAAGACTAAAGTGGACAGACTATAGTGGAAAGACTATAGTGGAAAGATTAAATGGACAGACTAAAGCGGAAAGACTAAAGTGGAAAGACTAAAGTGGAAAGACTAAAGTGGACAGACTATAGTGGAAAGACTATAGTGGAAAGACTGTAGTGGACAGAATAAAGTGGAGACTATAGTGGAAAGACTAAAGTGGACACAGAATAGTGGAAAGACTAAAGTGGACAGTCTATAGTGGAAAGACCAAAGTGGACAGACTAAAGTGGAAAGACTAAATTGGAAAGGCTAAAGTGGACAGACTATAGTGGAAAGACTATAGTGGAAAGACTGTAGTGGACAGACTAAAGTGGAGACTGTAGTGGAAAGACTAAAGTGGAAAGACTAAAGTGGAAAGACTAAAGTGGACAGACTATAATGGAAAGACTAAAGTGGACAGACTATAGTGGAAAGACTAAAGTGGACAGACTAAAGTGGAAAGACTAAAGTGGAAAGACTAAATTGGACAGAAGATAGTGGAAATGACTAAAGTGGAAAGACTAAAGTGGACAGACTAAAGTGGACAGACTAAAGTGGAAAGACTAAAGTGGACAGACTAAAGCGGAAAGACTATAGTGGAAAGACTGTAGTGGACAGAATAAAGTGGAGAGTATAGTGGAAAGACTAAAGTGGACAGAGAATAGTGGAAAGACTAAAGTGGAAAGACTATAGTGGAAAGACTATAGTGGAGAGACTGTAGTGGACAGAATAAAGTGGAGACTATAGTGGAAAGACTAAAGTGGAAAGACTAAAGTGGACAGACTATAGTGGAAAGACTGAAGTGGAAAGACTCAGTGGAAAGACTAAAGTGTAAACACTGAAGTGGACAGAATAAAGTGGAAAGACTAAAGTGGAAAGACTAAAGTGGACAGACTATAGTGGAAAGACTAAAGTGGACAGACTAAAGTGGAAAGACTAAACTTGAAAGACTAAAGTGGACAGACTATAGTGGAAAGACTATATTGGAAAGACTGTAGTGGACAGAATAAAGTGGAGAGTATAGTGGAAAGAATAAAGTGGACAGAGAATAGAGGAAAGACTAAAGTGGACAGACTATAGTGGAGAGACTGTAGTGGACAGAATAAAGTGGAGAATATAGTGGACAGACTAAAATGGAAAGACTAAAGTGGACAGAGAATAGTGGAAAGACTGTAGTGGACAGAACAAAGTGGAGACTATAGTGGAAAGACTAAAGTGGAAAGACTAAAGTGGACAGGGAGTATTGGAAAGACGAAAGTGGAAAGACTGTAGTGGACAGAATAAAGTGGAGACTATAGTGGAAAGACTAAAGTGGAAAGACTAAAGTGGACAGACTATAGTGGAAAGACTGAAGTATAAAGACTCAGTGGACAGACTAAAGTGTACACACTGAAGTGGACAGAATAAAGTGGAAAGACTAAATTGGAAAGACTAAAGTGGACAGACTATAGTGGAAAGACTAAAGTGGACAGACTGAAGTGGAAAGACTAAAGTGGAAAGACTAAAGTGGACAGACTATAGTGGGAAGACTATAGTGGAAAGACTGTAGTTGACAGAATAAAGTGGAGACTATAGTGGAATGACTAAATTGGATAGAGTATAGTGGAAAGACTAAAGTGGACAGACTATATTGGAAAGACTATAGTGGAAAGACTGTAGTGGACAGAATAAAGTGGAGACTATAGTGGAAAGAGTAAAGTGGAAAGACTAAAGTGGACAGACTATAGTGGAAAGACTGAAGTCGACAGACTAAAGTGGAAAAACTAAAGTGGAAACACTAAAGTGGAAAGACTGCAGTAGACAGAATAAAGTGGAGACTATAGTGGAAAGACTAAAGTGGACAGACTAAAGTGGACAGACTCTAGTGGAAAGACTAAGTGGACAGACTAAAGCGGAAAGACTAAAGTGGAAAGACTAAAGTGGACAGACTAAAGTGGAAAGACTAAACTGGAAAGACTAAAGTGGACAGACTATAGTGGAAAGACTATATTGGAAAGACTGTAGTGGACAGAATAAAGTGGAGAGTATAGTGGAAAGAATAAAGTGGACAGAGAATAGAGGAAAGACTAAAGTGGACAGACTATAGTGGAGAGACTGTAGTGGACAGAATAAAGTGGAGAATATAGTGGACAGACTAAAATGGAAAGACTAAAGTGGACAGAGAATAGTGGAAAGACTGTAGTGGACAGAACAAAGTGGAGACTATAGTGGAAAGACTAAAGTGGAAAGACTAAAGTGGACAGGGAGTATTGGAAAGACGAAAGTGGAAAGACTGTAGTGGACAGAATAAAGTGGAGACTATAGTGGAAAGACTAAAGTGGAAAGACTAAAGTGGACAGACTATAGTGGAAAGACTGAAGTATAAAGACTCAGTGGACAGACTAAAGTGTACACACTGAAGTGGACAGAATAAAGTGGAAAGACTAAATTGGAAAGACTAAAGTGGACAGACTATAGTGGAAAGACTAAAGTGGACAGACTGAAGTGGAAAGACTAAAGTGGAAAGACTAAAGTGGACAGACTATAGTGGGAAGACTATAGTGGAAAGACTGTAGTTGACAGAATAAAGTGGAGACTATAGTGGAATGACTAAATTGGATAGAGTATAGTGGAAAGACTAAAGTGGACAGACTATATTGGAAAGACTATAGTGGAAAGACTGTAGTGGACAGAATAAAGTGGAGACTATAGTGCAAAGAGTAAAGTGGAAAGACTAAAGTGGACAGACTATAGTGGAAAGACTGAAGTCGACAGACTAAAGTGGAAAAACTAAAGTGGAAAGACTAAAGTGGAAAGACTGCAGTAGACAGAATAAAGTGGAGACTATAGTGGAAAGACTAAAGTGGACAGACTAAAGTGGACAGACTCTAGTGGAAAGACTAAGTGGACAGACTAAAGCGGAAAGACTAAAGTGGAAAGACTAAAGTGGACAGACTATAGTGGAAAGACTAAAGTGGACAGACTAAATTGGAAAGACTAAATTGGAAAGACTAAAGTGGACAGACTAAAGTGGACAGACTCTAGTGGAAAGACTAAGTGGACAGACAAAAGTGGACAGACTATAGTGGAAAGACTAAAGTGGAAAGACTAAAGTGGACAGACTATAGTGGAAAGACTAAAGTGGACAGACTAAAGTGGAAAGACTAAAGTGGATAGACTAAAGTGGACAGACTCTAGTGGAAAGACTAAGTGGACAGAATAAAGCGGAAAGACTAAAGTGGAAAGACTAAAGAAAACAGACTATAGTGGAAAGACTAAAGTGGACAGACTAAAGTGGAAAGACTAAAGTGGAAAGACTAAAGTGGACAGACTATAGTGGAAAGACTATAGTGGAAAGACTAAGTGGACAGACTAAAGCGGAAAGACTAAAGTGGAAAGACTAAAGTGGACAGACTATAGTGGAAAGACTAAAGTGGACAGACTAAAGTGGAAAGACTAAAGTGGAAAGACTAAAGTGGACAGACTATAGTGGAAAGACTATAGTGGAAAGACTGTAGTGTACAGAATAAAGTGGAGACTATAGTGGAAAGACTAAAGTGGACAGAGAATAGTGGAAAGACTAAAGTGGAAAGACTAAACTGGACAGACTATAGTGGAAAGACTGAAGTGGACAGACTATAGTGGAAAGATTATAGTGGAAAGACTGTAGTGGAAAGAATAAAGTGGAGACCATAGTGGAAAGACTAAAGTGGACAGAGAATAGTGGAAAGACTGAAGTGGACAGACTATAGTGGAAAGACTATAGTGGAAAGACTAAAGTGGAAAGACTCAGTGGACAGACTAAAGTGTACACACTGAAGTGGACAGAATAAAGTGGAAAGACTAAAGTGGAAAGACTAAAGTGGATAGACTATAGTGGAAAGACTAAAGTGGAAAGACTAAAGTGGAAAGACTATAGTGGAAAGACTAAAGTGGAAAGACTCAGTGGACAGACTAAAGTGTACACACTGAAGTGGACAGAATAAAGTGGAAGGACTAAAGTGGAAAGACTAAAGTGGATAGACTATAGTGGAAAGACTAAAGTCGACAGACTAAAGTGGAAAAACTAAAGTGGAAAGACTAAAGTGGACAGACTATAGTGGAAAGACTATAGTGGAAAGACTGTAGTGGAAAGACTAAAGTGGAAAGACTGTAGTGGACAGAATAAAGTGCAGACTATAATGGAAAGACTAAAGTGGAAAGACTAAAGTGGACAGACTATAGTTGAAAGACTGAAGTGGAAAGAGTCAGTGGACAGACTAAAGTGGACAGAATAAAGTGGAAAGACTAAAGTGGAAAGACTAAAGTGGACAAACTAAAGTGGAAAGATTAAAGTGGAAAGACTAAAGTGGACAGACTATAGTGGAAAGACTATAGTGGAAAGACTGTAGTGGACAGTATAAAGTGGAGACTATAGTGGAAAGACTAAAGTGGAAAGACTAAAGTGGACAGAGAATAGTGGAAAGACTAAAGTGGACAGACTATAGTGGAAAGACTAAAGTGGACAGACTAAAGTAGAAAGACTAAAGTGGAAAGACTAAAGTGGACAGACTATAGTGGAAAGACTATAGTGAAAAGACTGGAGTGGACAGAATAAAGTGGAGAGTATAGTGAAAAGACTAAAGTGGACAGAGAATAGTGGAAAGACTAAAGTGGAAAGACTATAGTGGAAAGACTATAGTGGAGAGACTGTAGTGGACAGAATAAAGTGGAGACTATAGTGGAAAGATTAAAGTGGACAGACTAAAGTGGAAAAACTAAAGTTGAAAGACTAAAGTGGACAGAGTATAGTGAAAAGACTATAGTGGAAAGACTGTAGTGGACAGAATAAAGTGGAGACTATAGTGGAAAGACTAAAGTGGACAGACTAAAGTGGACAGACTCTAGTGGAAAGACTAAGTGGACAGACTAAAGCGGAAAGACTAAAGTGGAAAGACTAAAGTGGACAGACTATAGTGGAAAGACTAAAGTGGACAGACTAAAGTGGAAAGACTAAAGTGGAAAGACTAAAGTGGACAGACTATAGTGGAAAGACTATAGTGGAAAGACTAAGTGGACAGACTAAAGCGGAAAGACTAAAGTGGAAAGACTAAAGTGGACAGACTATAGTGGAAAGACTAAAGTGGACAGACTAAAGTGGAAAGACTAAAGTGGAAAGACTAAAGTGGACAGAGTATAGTGGAAAGACTAAAGTGGACAGAAGATAGTGGAAATGACTAAAGTGGAAAGAGAATAGTCGAAAGACTAAAGTGGACAGACTAAAGTGTAAAGACTAAAGTGGACAGACTATAGTGGAAAGACTAAAGTGGACAGAAAGTGGAAAGACTATAGTGGAAAGACTAAAGTGGAAAGATTAAAGTGGAAAGACTAAAGTGGACAGACTATAGTGGAAAGACCAAAGTGGACAGACTATAGTGGAAAGACTAAAGTGGACAGACTAAAGTGGAAAGACTAAAGTGGAAAGACTAAAGTGGACAGAAGATAGTGGAAATGACTAAAGTGGAAAGACTAAAGTGGACAGACTAAAGTGTAAAGACTAAAGTGGACAGACTATAGTGGAAAGACTAAAGTGGACAGAAAGTGGAAAGACTATAGTGGAAAGACTAAAGTGGACAGACTAAAGTGGAAAGACTAAAGTGGAAAGACTAAAGTGGACAGACTATAGTGGAAAGACTATAGTGGAAAGATTAAATGGACAGACTAAAGCGGAAAGACTAAAGTGGAAAGACTAAAGTGGAAAGACTAAAGTGGACAGACTATAGTGGAAAGACTATAGTGGAAAGACTGTAGTGGACAGAATAAAGTGGAGACTATAGTGGAAAGACTAAAGTGGACACAGAATAGTGGAAAGACTAAAGTGGACAGTCTATAGTGGAAAGACCAAAGTGGACAGACTAAAGTGGAAAGACTAAATTGGAAAGGCTAAAGTGGACAGACTATAGTGGAAAGACTATAGTGGAAAGACTGTAGTGGACAGACTAAAGTGGAGACTGTAGTGGAAAGACTAAAGTGGAAAGACTAAAGTGGAAAGACTAAAGTGGACAGACTATAATGGAAAGACTAAAGTGGACAGACTATAGTGGAAAGACTAAAGTGGACAGACTAAAGTGGAAAGACTAAAGTGGAAAGACTAAATTGGACAGAAGATAGTGGAAATGACTAAAGTGGAAAGACTAAAGTGGACAGACTAAAGTGGACAGACTAAAGTGGAAAGACTAAAGTGGACAGACTAAAGCGGAAAGACTATAGTGGAAAGACTGTAGTGGACAGAATAAAGTGGAGAGTATAGTGGAAAGACTAAAGTGGACAGAGAATAGTGGAAAGACTAAAGTGGAAAGACTATAGTGGAAAGACTATAGTGGAGAGACTGTAGTGGACAGAATAAAGTGGAGACTATAGTGGAAAGACTAAAGTGGAAAGACTAAAGTGGACAGACTATAGTGGAAAGACTGAAGTGGAAAGACTCAGTGGAAAGACTAAAGTGTAAACACTGAAGTGGACAGAATAAAGTGGAAAGACTAAAGTGGAAAGACTAAAGTGGACAGACTATAGTGGAAAGACTAAAGTGGACAGACTAAAGTGGAAAGACTAAACTTGAAAGACTAAAGTGGACAGACTATAGTGGAAAGACTATATTGGAAAGACTGTAGTGGACAGAATAAAGTGGAGAGTATAGTGGAAAGAATAAAGTGGACAGAGAATAGAGGAAAGACTAAAGTGGACAGACTATAGTGGAGAGACTGTAGTGGACAGAATAAAGTGGAGAATATAGTGGACAGACTAAAATGGAAAGACTAAAGTGGACAGAGAATAGTGGAAAGACTGTAGTGGACAGAACAAAGTGGAGACTATAGTGGAAAGACTAAAGTGGAAAGACTAAAGTGGACAGGGAGTATTGGAAAGACGAAAGTGGAAAGACTGTAGTGGACAGAATAAAGTGGAGACTATAGTGGAAAGACTAAAGTGGAAAGACTAAAGTGGACAGACTATAGTGGAAAGACTGAAGTATAAAGACTCAGTGGACAGACTAAAGTGTACACACTGAAGTGGACAGAATAAAGTGGAAAGACTAAATTGGAAAGACTAAAGTGGACAGACTATAGTGGAAAGACTAAAGTGGACAGACTGAAGTGGAAAGACTAAAGTGGAAAGACTAAAGTGGACAGACTATAGTGGGAAGACTATAGTGGAAAGACTGTAGTTGACAGAATAAAGTGGAGACTATAGTGGAATGACTAAATTGGATAGAGTATAGTGGAAAGACTAAAGTGGACAGACTATATTGGAAAGACTATAGTGGAAAGACTGTAGTGGACAGAATAAAGTGGAGACTATAGTGGAAAGAGTAAAGTGGAAAGACTAAAGTGGACAGACTATAGTGGAAAGACTGAAGTCGACAGACTAAAGTGGAAAAACTAAAGTGGAAACACTAAAGTGGAAAGACTGCAGTAGACAGAATAAAGTGGAGACTATAGTGGAAAGACTAAAGTGGACAGACTAAAGTGGACAGACTCTAGTGGAAAGACTAAGTGGACAGACTAAAGCGGAAAGACTAAAGTGGAAAGACTAAAGTGGACAGACTATAGTGGAAAGACTAAAGTGGACAGACTAAATTGGAAAGACTAAATTGGAAAGACTAAAGTGGACAGACTAAAGTGGACAGACTCTAGTGGAAAGACTAAGTGGACAGACTAAAGTGGACAGACTATAGTGGAAAGACTAAAGTGGAAAGACTAAAGTGGACAGACTATAGTGGAAAGACTAAAGTGGACAGACTAAAGTGGAAAGACTAAAGTGGATAGACTAAAGTGGACAGACTCTAGTGGAAAGACTAAGTGGACAGAATAAAGCGGAAAGACTAAAGTGGAAAGACTAAAGAAAACAGACTATAGTGGAAAGACTAAAGTGGACAGACTAAAGTGGAAAGACTAAAGTGGAAAGACTAAAGTGGACAGACTATAGTGGAAAGACTATAGTGGAAAGACTAAGTGGACAGACTAAAGCGGAAAGACTAAAGTGGAAAGACTAAGGTGGACAGACTATAGTGGAAAGACTAAAGTGGACAGACTAAAGTGGAAAGACTAAAGTGGAAAGACTAAAGTGGACAGACTATAGTGGAAAGACTATAGTGGAAAGACTGTAGTGTACAGAATAAAGTGGAGACTATAGTGGAAAGACTAAAGTGGACAGAGAATAGTGGAAAGACTAAAGTGGAAAGACTAAACTGGACAGACTATAGTGGAAAGACTGAAGTGGACAGACTATAGTGGAAAGATTATAGTGGAAAGACTGTAGTGGAAAGAATAAAGTGGAGACCATAGTGGAAAGACTAAAGTGGACAGAGAATAGTGGAAAGACTGAAGTGGACAGACTATAGTGGAAAGACTATAGTGGAAAGACTAAAGTGGAAAGACTCAGTGGACAGACTAAAGTGTACACACTGAAGTGGACAGAATAAAGTGGAAAGACTAAAGTGGAAAGACTAAAGTGGATAGACTATAGTGGAAAGACTAAAGTGGAAAGACTAAAGTGGAAAGACTATAGTGGAAAGACTAAAGTGGAAAGACTCAGTGGACAGACTAAAGTGTACACACTGAAGTGGACAGAATAAAGTGGAAGGACTAAAGTGGAAAGACTAAAGTGGATAGACTATAGTGGAAAGACTAAAGTCGACAGACTAAAGTGGAAAAACTAAAGTGGAAAGACTAAAGTGGACAGACTATAGTGGAAAGACTATAGTGGAAAGACTGTAGTGGAAAGACTAAAGTGGAAAGACTGTAGTGGACAGAATAAAGTGGAGACTATAATGGAAAGACTAAAGTGGAAAGACTAAAGTGGACAGACTATAGTTGAAAGACTGAAGTGGAAAGAGTCAGTGGACAGACTAAAGTGGACAGAATAAAGTGGAAAGACTAAAGTGGAAAGACTAAAGTGGACAAACTAAAGTGGAAAGATTAAAGTGGAAAGACTAAAGTGGACAGACTATAGTGGAAAGACTATAGTGGAAAGACTGTAGTGGACAGTATAAAGTGGAGACTATAGTGGAAAGACTAAAGTGGAAAGACTAAAGTGGACAGAGAATAGTGGAAAGACTAAAGTGGACAGACTATAGTGGAAAGACTAAAGTGGACAGACTAAAGTAGAAAGACTAAAGTGGAAAGACTAAAGTGGACAGACTATAGTGGAAAGACTATAGTGAAAAGACTGGAGTGGACAGAATAAAGTGGAGAGTATAGTGAAAAGACTAAAGTGGACAGAGAATAGTGGAAAGACTAAAGTGGAAAGACTATAGTGGAAAGACTATAGTGGAGAGACTGTAGTGGACAGAATAAAGTGGAGACTATAGTGGAAAGATTAAAGTGGACAGACTAAAGTGGAAAAACTAAAGTTGAAAGACTAAAGTGGACAGAGTATAGTGAAAAGACTATAGTGGAAAGACTGTAGTGGACAGAATAAAGTGGAGACTATAGTGGAAAGACTAAAGTGGACAGACTAAAGTGGACAGACTCTAGTGGAAAGACTAAGTGGACAGACTAAAGCGGAAAGACTAAAGTGGAAAGACTAAAGTGGACAGACTATAGTGGAAAGACTAAAGTGGACAGACTAAAGTGGAAAGACTAAAGTGGAAAGACTAAAGTGGACAGACTATAGTGGAAAGACTATAGTGGAAAGACTAAGTGGACAGACTAAAGCGGAAAGACTAAAGTGGAAAGACTAAAGTGGACAGACTATAGTGGAAAGACTAAAGTGGACAGACTAAAGTGGAAAGACTAAAGTGGAAAGACTAAAGTGGACAGAGTATAGTTGAAAGACTAAAGTGGACAGAAGATAGTGGAAATGACTAAAGTGGAAAGAGAATAGTCGAAAGACTAAAGTGGACAGACTAAAGTGTAAAGACTAAAGTGGACAGACTATAGTGGAAAGACTAAAGTGGACAGAAAGTGGAAAGACTATAGTGGAAAGACTAAAGTGGAAAGATTAAAGTGGAAAGACTAAAGTGGACAGACTATAGTGGAAAGACCAAAGTGGACAGACTATAGTGGAAAGACTAAAGTGGACAGACTAAAGTGGAAAGACTAAAGTGGAAAGACTAAAGTGGACAGAAGATAGTGGAAATGACTAAAGTGGAAAGACTAAAGTGGACAGACTAAAGTGTAAAGACTAAAGTGGACAGACTATAGTGGAAAGACTAAAGTGGACAGAAAGTGGAAAGACTATAGTGGAAAGACTAAAGTGGACAGACTAAAGTGGAAAGACTAAAGTGGAAAGACTAAAGTGGACAGACTATAGTGGAAAGACTATAGTGGAAAGATTAAATGGACAGACTAAAGCGGAAAGACTAAAGTGGAAAGACTAAAGTGGAAAGACTAAAGTGGACAGACTATAGTGGAAAGACTATAGTGGAAAGACTGTAGTGGACAGAATAAAGTGGAGACTATAGTGGAAAGACTAAAGTGGACACAGAATAGTGGAAAGACTAAAGTGGACAGTCTATAGTGGAAAGACCAAAGTGGACAGACTAAAGTGGAAAGACTAAATTGGAAAGGCTAAAGTGGACTGACTATAGTGGAAAGACTATAGTGGAAAGACTGTAGTGGACAGACTAAAGTGGAGACTGTAGTGGAAAGACTAAAGTGGAAAGACTAAAGTGGAAAGACTAAAGTGGACAGACTATAGTGGAAAGACTAAAGTGGACAGACTATAGTGGAAAGACTAAAGTGGACAGACTAAAGTGGAAAGACTAAAGTGGAAAGACTAAATTGGACAGAAGATAGTGGAAATGACTAAAGTGGAAAGACTAAAGTGGACAGACTAAAGTGGACAGACTAAAGTGGAAAGACTAAAGTGGACAGACTAAAGCGGAAAGACTATAGTGGAAAGACTGTAGTGGACAGAATAAAGTGGAGAGTATAGTGGAAAGACTAAAGTGGACAGAGAATAGTGGAAAGACTAAAGTGGAAAGACTATAGTGGAAAGACTATAGTGGAGAGACTGTAGTGGACAGAATAAAGTGGAGACTATAGTGGAAAGACTAAAGTGGAAAGACTAAAGTGGACAGACTATAGTGGAAAGACTGAAGTGGAAAGACTCAGTGGAAAGACTAAAGTGTAAACACTGAAGTGGACAGAATAAAGTGGAAAGACTAAAGTGGAAAGACTAAAGTGGACAGACTATAGTGGAAAGACTAAAGTGGACAGACTAAAGTGGAAAGACTAAACTTGAAAGACTAAAGTGGACAGACTATAGTGGAAAGACTATATTGGAAAGACTGTAGTGGACAGAATAAAGTGGAGAGTATAGTGGAAAGAATAAAGTGGACAGAGAATAGAGGAAAGACTAAAGTGGACAGACTATAGTGGAGAGACTGTAGTGGACAGAATAAAGTGGAGAATATAGTGGACAGACTAAAATGGAAAGACTAAAGTGGACAGAGAATAGTGGAAAGACTGTAGTGGACAGAACAAAGTGGAGACTATAGTGGAAAGACTAAAGTGGAAAGACTAAAGTGGACAGGGAGTATTGGAAAGACGAAAGTGGAAAGACTGTAGTGGACAGAATAAAGTGGAGACTATAGTGGAAAGACTAAAGTGGAAAGACTAAAGTGGACAGACTATAGTGGAAAGACTGAAGTATAAAGACTCAGTGGACAGACTAAAGTGTACACACTGAAGTGGACAGAATAAAGTGGAAAGACTAAATTGGAAAGACTAAAGTGGACAGACTATAGTGGAAAGACTAAAGTGGACAGACTGAAGTGGAAAGACTAAAGTGGAAAGACTAAAGTGGACAGACTATAGTGGGAAGACTATAGTGGAAAGACTGTAGTTGACAGAATAAAGTGGAGACTATAGTGGAATGACTAAATTGGATAGAGTATAGTGGAAAGACTAAAGTGGACAGACTATATTGGAAAGACTATAGTGGAAAGACTGTAGTGGACAGAATAAAGTGGAGACTATAGTGGAAAGAGTAAAGTGGAAAGACTAAAGTGGACAGACTGTAGTGGAAAGACTGAAGTCGACAGACTAAAGTGGAAAAACTAAAGTGGAAAGACTAAAGTGGAAAGACTGCAGTAGACAGAATAAAGTGGAGACTATAGTGGAAAGACTAAAGTGGACAGACTAAAGTGGACAGACTCTAGTGGAAAGACTAAGTGGACAGACTAAAGCGGAAAGACTAAAGTGGAAAGACTAAAGTGGACAGACTATAGTGGAAAGACTAAAGTGGACAGACTAAATTGGAAAGACTAAATTGGAAAGACTAAAGTGGACAGACTAAAGTGGACAGACTCTAGTGGAAAGACTAAGTGGACAGACTAAAGTGGACAGACTATAGTGGAAAGACTAAAGTGGAAAGACTAAAGTGGACAGACTATAGTGGAAAGACTAAAGTGGACAGACTAAAGTGGAAAGACTAAAGTGGATAGACTAAAGTGGACAGACTCTAGTGGAAAGACTAAGTGGACAGAATAAAGCGGAAAGACTAAAGTGGAAAGACTAAAGAAAACAGACTATAGTGGAAAGACTAAAGTGGACAGACTAAAGTGGAAAGACTAAAGTGGAAAGACTAAAGTGGACAGACTATAGTGGAAAGACTATAGTGGAAAGACTAAGTGGACAGACTAAAGCGGAAAGACTAAAGTGGAAAGACTAAAGTGGACAGACTATAGTGGAAAGACTAAAGTGGACAGACTAAAGTGGAAAGACTAAAGTGGAAAGACTAAAGTGGACAGACTATAGTGGAAAGACTATAGTGGAAAGACTGTAGTGTACAGAATAAAGTGGAGACTATAGTGGAAAGACTAAAGTGGACAGAGAATAGTGGAAAGACTAAAGTGGAAAGACTAAACTGGACAGACTATAGTGGAAAGACTGAAGTGGACAGACTATAGTGGAAAGATTATAGTGGAAAGACTGTAGTGGAAAGAATAAAGTGGAGACCATAGTGGAAAGACTAAAGTGGACAGAGAATAGTGGAAAGACTGAAGTGGACAGACTATAGTGGAAAGACTATAGTGGAAAGACTAAAGTGGAAAGACTCAGTGGACAGACTAAAGTGTACACACTGAAGTGGACAGAATAAAGTGGAAAGACTAAAGTGGAAAGACTAAAGTGGATAGACTATAGTGGAAAGACTAAAGTGGAAAGACTAAAGTGGAAAGACTATAGTGGAAAGACTAAAGTGGAAAGACTCAGTGGACAGACTAAAGTGTACACACTGAAGTGGACAGAATAAAGTGGAAGGACTAAAGTGGAAAGACTAAAGTGGATAGACTATAGTGGAAAGACTAAAGTCGACAGACTAAAGTGGAAAAACTAAAGTGGAAAGACTAAAGTGGACAGACTATAGTGGAAAGACTATAGTGGAAAGACTGTAGTGGAAAGACTAAAGTGGAAAGACTGTAGTGGACAGAATAAAGTGGAGACTATAATGGAAAGACTAAAGTGGAAAGACTAAAGTGGACAGACTATAGTTGAAAGACTGAAGTGGAAAGAGTCAGTGGACAGACTAAAGTGAACAGAATAAAGTGGAAAGACTAAAGTGGAAAGACTAAAGTGGACAAACTAAAGTGGAAAGATTAAAGTGGAAAGACTAAAGTGGACAGACTATAGTGGAAAGACTATAGTGGAAAGACTGTAGTGGACAGTATAAAGTGGAGACTATAGTGGAAAGACTAAAGTGGAAAGACTAAAGTGGACAGAGAATAGTGGAAAGACTAAAGTGGACAGACTATAGTGGAAAGACTAAAGTGGACAGACTAAAGTAGAAAGACTAAAGTGGAAAGACTAAAGTGGACAGACTATAGTGGAAAGACTATAGTGAAAAGACTGGAGTGGACAGAATAAAGTGGAGAGTATAGTGGAAAGACTAAAGTGGACAGATAATAGTGGGAAGACTAAAGTGGACAGACTATAGTGGAAAGACTATAGTGGAAAGACTGAAGTGGACAGAATAAAGTGGAGACTATAGTGGAAAGACTAAAGTGGAAAGATTAAAGTGAACAGACTATAGTGGAAAGACTATAGTGGAAAGACTGTAGTTGACAGAATAAAGTGGAGACTATAGTGGAAAGACTAAAGTGGATAGAGGATAGTGGAAAGACTAAAGTGGACAGACTATAGTGGAAAGACTATAGTGGAAAGACTGTAGTGGACAGAATAAAGTGGAGACTATAGTGGAAAGACTAAAGTGGAAAGACTAAAGTGGACAGACTATAGTGGAAAGACTAAGTGGACAGACTAAAGCGGAAAGACTAAAGTGGAAAGACTAAAGTGGACAGACTATAGTGGAAAGACTAAAGTGGACAGACTAAAGTGGAAATACTAAAGTGGAAAGACTAAAGTGGACAGACTAAAGTATACAGACTCTAGTGGAAAGACTAAGTGGACAGACTAAAGCGGAAAGACTAAAGTGGAAAGACTAAAGTGGACAGACTATAGTGGAAAGACTAAAGCGGACAGACTAAAGTGGAAAGACTAAAGTGGAAAGACTAAAGTGGACAGACTATGGTGGAAAGACTAAAGTGGACAGACTAAAGTGGAAAGACTAAAGTGGACAGACTAAAGTGGACAGACTCTAGTGGAAAGACTAAGTGGACAGACTAAAGCGGAAAGACTAAAGTGGAAAGACTAAAGAAAACAGACTATAGTGGAAAGACTAAAGTGGACAGACTAAAGTGGAAAGACTAAAGTGGAAAGACTAAAGTGGACAGACTATAGTGGAAAGACTATAGTGGAAAGACTAAGTGGACAGACTAAAGCGGAAAGACTAAAGTGGAAAGACTAAAGTGGACAGACTAAAGTGAAAAGACTAAAGTGGAAAGACTAAAGTTGACAGACTATATTGGAAAGACTATAGTGGAAAGACTGTAGTTGACAGAATAAAGTGGAGACTATAGTGGAAAGACTAAAGTGGATAGAGTATAGTGGAAAGACTAAAGTGGACAGACTATAGTGGAAAGACTATAGTGGAAAGACTGTAGTGGACAGAATAAAGTGGAGACTATAGTGGAAAGACTAAAGTGGAAAGACTAAAGTGGACAGACTATAGTGGAAAGACTGAAGTGGAGAGACTAAAGTGGAAAGACTGCAGTAGACAGAATAAAGTGGAGACTATAGTGGAAAGACTAAAGTGGACAGACTAAAGTGGACAGTCTCTAGTGGAAAGACTAAAGTGGACAGACTAAAGTGGAAAGACTAAAGTGGAAAGACTAAAGTGGACAGACTAAAGTGAACAGACTTTAGTGGAAAGACTGAAGTATAAAGACTCAGTGGACAGACTAAAGTGTACACACTAAAGTGAACAGAATAAAGTGGAAAGACTAAAGTGGAAAGACTAAAGTGGACAGACTATAGTGGAAAGACTATAGTGGAAAGACTGTAGTTGACAGAATAAAGTGGAGACTATAGTGGAAAGACTAAAGTGGATAGAGTATAGTGGAAAGACTAAAGTAGACAGAATAAAGTGGAGACTATAGTGGAAAGACTAAAGTGGACAGACTAAAGTGGACAGTCTCTAGTGGAAAGACTAAGTGGACAGACTAAAGTGGAAAAACTGAAGTGGAAAGACTGAAGTGGAGAGACTAAAGTGGAAAGACTGCAGTAGACAGAATAAAGTGGAGACTATAGTGGAAAGACTAAAGTGGACAGACTAAAGTGGAGAGACTAAAGTGGAAAGACTAAAGTGGACAGACTATAGTAGAAAGACTATAGTGGAAAGACTGTAGTTGACAGAATAAAGTGGAGACTATAGTGGAAAGACTAAAGTGGATAGAGTATAGTGGAAAGACTAAAGTGGACAGACTATAGTGGAAAGACTATAGTGGAAAGACTGTAGTGGACAGAATAAAGTGGAGACTATAGTGGAAAGACTAAAGTGGAAAGACTAAAGTGGACCGACTAAAGTGGACAGGGAGTATTGGAAAGACTAAAGTGGAAAGACTGTAGTGGACAGAATAAAGTGGAGACTATCGTGGAAAGACTAAAGTGGAAAGACTAAAGTGGACAGACTATAGTGGAAAGACTGAAGTATAAAGACTCAGTGGACAGACTAAAGTGTACACACTGAAGTGGACAGAATAAAGTGGAAAGACTAAAGTGGAAAGACTAAAGTGGACAGACTATAGTGGAAAGACTGTACTTGACAGAATAAAGTGGAGACTATAGTGGAAAGACTAAAGTGGATTGAGTATAGTGGAAAGACTAAAGTGGACAGACTATAGTGGAAAGACTATTGTGGAAAGACTGTAGTGGACAGAATAAAGTGGAGACTATAGTGGAAAGACTAAAGTGGAAAGACTAAAGTGGACAGACTATAGTGGAAAGACTGAAGTGGACAGACTAAAGTGGAAAAACTAAAGTGGAAAGACTAAAGTGGAAAGACTGCAGTAGACAGAATAAAGTGGAGACTATAGTGGAAAGACTAAAGTGGACAGACTAAAGTGGACAGACTCTAGTGGAAAGACTAAGTGGACAGACTAAAGCGGAAAGACTAAAGTGGAAAGACTAAAGTGGACAGACTATAGTGGAAACACTAAAGTGGACAGACTAAAGTGGAAAGACTAAAGTGGAAAGACTAAAGTGGACAGACTAAAGTGGACAGACTCTAGTGGAAAGACTAAGTGGACAGACTAAAGCGGAAAGACTAAAGTGGAAAGACTAAAGTGGACAGACTATAGTGGAAAGACTAAAGTGGACAGACTAAAGTGGAAATACTAAAGTGGAAAGACTAAAGTGGACAGACTAAAGTATACAGACTCTAGTGGAAAGACTAAGTGGACAGACTAAAGCGGAAAGACTAAAGTGGAAAGACTAAAGTGGACAGACTATAGTGGAAAGACTAAAGCGGACAGACTAAAGTGGAAAGACTAAAGTGGAAAGACTAAAGTGGACAGACTATGGTGGAAAGACTAAAGTGGCCAGACTAAAGTGGAAAGACTAAAGTGGACAGACTAAAGTGGACAGACTCTAGTGGAAAGACTAAGTGGACAGACTAAAGCGGAAAGACTAAAGTGGAAAGACTAAAAAAAACAGACTCTAGTGGAAAGACTAAAGTGGACAGACTAAAGTGGAAAGACTAAAGTGGAAAGACTGAAGTGGACAGACTATAGTGGAAAGACTAAAGTGGAAAGACTAAAGTGGACAGACTATAGTGGAAAGACTAAGTGGACAGACTAAAGCGGAAAGACTAAAGTGGAAAGACTAAAGTGGACAGACTATAGTGGAAAGACTATAGTGGAAAGACTGTAGTGGACAGAATAAAGTGGAGACTATAGTGGAAAGACTAAAGTGGAAAGATTAAAGTGGACAGACTATAGTGGAAAGACTAAGTGGACAGACTAAAGCGGAAAGACTAAAGTGGAAAGACTAAAGTGGACAGACTATAGTGGAAAGACTAAAGTGGACAGACTAAAGTGGAAATACTAAAGTGGAAAGACTAAAGTGGACAGACTAAAGTATACAGACTCTAGTGGAAAGACTAAGTGGACAGACTAAAGCGGAAAGACTAAAGTGGAAAGACTAAAGTGGACAGACTATAGTGGAAAGACTAATGCGGACAGACTAAAGTGGAAAGACTAAAGTGGAAAGACTAAAGTGGACAGACTATGGTGGAAAGACTAAAGTGGACAGACTAAAGTGGAAAGACTAAAGTGGACAGACTAAAGTGGACAGACTCTAGTGGAAAGACTAAGTGGACAGACTAAAGCGGAAAGACTAAAGTGGAAAGACTAAAGAAAACAGACTATAGTGGAAAGACTAAAGTGGACAGACTAAAGTGGAAAGACTAAAGTGGAAAGACTAAAGTGGACAGACTATAGTGGAAAGACTATAGTGGAAAGACTAAGTGGACAGACTAAAGCGGAAAGACTAAAGTGGAAAGACTAAAGTGGACAGACTAAAGTGAAAAGACTAAAGTGGAAAGACTAAAGTGGACAGACTATAGTGGAAAGACTATAGTGGAAAGACTGTAGTTGACAGAATAAAGTGGAGACTATAGTGGAAAGACTAAAGTGGATAGAGTATAGTGGAAAGACTAAAGTGGACAGACTATAGTGGAAAGACTATAGTGGAAAGACTGTAGTGGACAGAATAAAGTGGAGACTATAGTGGAAAGACTAAAGTGGAAAGACTAAAGTGGACAGACTATAGTGGAAAGACTGAAGTGGACAGACTAAAGTGGAAAAACTAAAGTGGAAAGACTAAAGTGGACAGACTAAAGTGGACAGACTCTAGTGGAAAGACTAAGTGGACAGACTAAAGCGGAAAGACTAAAGTGGAAAGACTAAAGTGGACAGACTAAAGTGGAAAGACTAAAGTGGAAAGACTAAAGTGGACAGACTAAAGTGAACAGACTCTAGTGGAAAGACTGAAGTATAAAGACTCAGTGGACAGACTAAAGTGTACACACTAAAGTGAACAGAATAAAGTGGAAAGACTAAAGTGGAAAGACTAAAGTGGACAGACTATAGTGGAAAGACTAAAGTGGACAGACTAAAGTGGAGAGACTAAAGTGGAAAGACTAAAGTGGACAGACTATAGTAGAAAGACTATAGTGGAAAGACTGTAGTTGACAGAATAAAGTGGAGACTATAGTGGAAAGACTAAAGTGGATAGAGTATAGTGGAAAGACTAAAGTGGACAGACTATAGTGTACACACTAAAGTGAACAGAATAAAGTGGAAAGACTAAAGTGGAAAGACTAAAGTGGACAGACTATAGTGGAAAGACTAAAGTGGACAGACTAAAGTGGAGAGACTAAAGTGGAAAGACTAAAGTGGACAGACTATAGTAGAAAGACTATAGTGGAAAGACTGTAGTTGACAGAATAAAGTGGAGACTATAGTGGAAAGACTAAAGTGGATAGAGTATAGTGGAAAGACTAAAGTGGACAGACTATAGTGGAAAGACTATAGTGGAAAGACTGTAGTGGACAGAATAAAGTGGAGACTATAGTGGAAAGACTAAAGTGGAAAGACTAAAGGGTACAGACTAAAGTGGACAGGGAGTATTGGAAAGACTAAAGTGGAAAGACTGTAGTGGACAGAATAAAGTGGAGACTATAGTGGAAAGACTAAAGTGGAAAGACTAAAGTGGAAAGACTAAAGTGGAAAGACTAAAGTGGACAGACTATAGTGGAAAGACTAAAGTGGAAAGACTAAAGTGGACAGACTAAAGCGGAAAGACTAAAGTGGAAAGACTAAAGTGGACAGACTATAGTGGAAACACTAAAGTGCACAGACTAAAGTGGAAAGACTAAAGTGGAAAGACTAAAGTGGACAGACTAAAGTGGACAGACTCTAGTGGAAAGACTAAGTGGACAGACTAAAGCGGAAAGACTAAAGTGGAAAGACTAAAGTGGACAGACTATAGTGGAAAGACTAAAGTGGACAGACTAAAGTGGAAATACTAAAGTGGAAAGACTAAAGTGGACAGACTAAAGTATACAGACTCTAGTGGAAAGACTAAGTGGACAGACTAAAGCGGAAAGACTAAAGTGGAAAGACTAAAGTGGACAGACTATAGTGGAAAGACTAAAGCGGACAGACTAAAGTGGAAAGACTAAAGTGGAAAGACTAAAGTGGACAGACTATGGTGGAAAGACTAAAGTGGCCAGACTAAAGTGGAAAGACTAAAGTGGACAGACTAAAGTGGACAGACTCTAGTGGAAAGACTAAGTGGACAGACTAAAGCGGAAAGACTAAAGTGGAAAGACTAAAGTGGACAGACTATAGTGGAAAGACTAAAGTGGAAAGACTAAAGTGGACAGACTATAGTGGAAAGACTAAGTGGACAGACTAAAGTGGACAGTCTCTAGTGGAAAGACTAAAGTGGACAGACTAAAGTGGAAAGACTAAAGTGGAAAGACTAAAGTGGACAGACTAAAGTGAACAGACTTTAGTGGAAAGACTGAAGTATAAAGACTCAGTGGACAGACTAAAGTGTACACACTAAAGTGAACAGAATAAAGTGGAAAGACTAAAGTGGAAAGACTAAAGTGGACAGACTATAGTGGAAAGACTATAGTGGAAAGACTGTAGTTGACAGAATAAAGTGGAGACTATAGTGGAAAGACTAAAGTGGATAGAGTATAGTGGAAAGACTAAAGTAGACAGAATAAAGTGGAGACTATAGTGGAAAGACTAAAGTGGACAGACTAAAGTGGACAGTCTCTAGTGGAAAGACTAAGTGGACAGACTAAAGTGGAAAAACTAAAGTGGAAAGACTGAAGTGGAGAGACTAAAGTGGAAAGACTGCAGTAGACAGAATAAAGTGGAGACTATAGTGGAAAGACTAAAGTGGACAGACTAAAGTGGACAGTCTCTAGTGGAAAGACTAAAGTGGACAGACTAAAGTGGAAAGACTAAAGTGGAAAGAATAAAGTGGACAGACTAAAGTGAACAGACTTTAGTGGAAAGACTGAAGTATAAAGACTCAGTGGACAGACTAAAGTGTACACACTAAAGTGAACAGAATAAAGTGGAAAGACTAAAGTGGAAAGACTAAAGTGGGCAGACTATAGTGGAAAGACTAAAGTGGACAGACTAAAGTGGAGAGACTAAAGTGGAAAGACTAAAGTGGACAGACTATAGTAGAAAGACTATAGTGGAAAGACTGTAGTTGACAGAATAAAGTGGAGACTATAGTGGAAAGACTAAAGTGGATAGAGTATAGTGGAAAGACTAAAGTGGACAGACTATAGTGGAAAGACTATAGTGGAAAGACTGTAGTGGACAGAATAAAGTGGAGACTATAGTGGAAAGACTAAAGTGGAAAGACTAAAGTGGACCGACTAAAGTGGACAGGGAGTATTGGAAAGACTAAAGTGGAAAGACTGTAGTGGACAGAATAAAGTGGAGACTATCGTGGAAAGACTAAAGTGGAAAGACTAAAGTGGACAGACTATAGTGGAAAGACTGAAGTATAAAGACTCAGTGGACAGACTAAAGTGTACACACTGAAGTGGACAGAATAAAGTGGAAAGACTAAAGTGGAAAGACTAAAGTGGACAGACTATAGTGGAAAGACTGTAGTTGACAGAATAAAGTGGAGACTATAGTGGAAAGACTAAAGTGGATTGAGTATAGTGGAAAGACTAAAGTGGACAGACTATAGTGGAAAGACTATTGTGGAAAGACTGTAGTGGACAGAATAAAGTGGAGACTATAGTGGAAAGACTAAAGTCTAAAGACTAAAGTGGACAGACTATAGTGGAAAGACTGAAGTGGACAGACTAAAGTGGAAAAACTAAAGTGGAAAGACTAAAGTGGAAAGACTGCAGTAGACAGAATAAAGTGGAGACTATAGTGGAAAGACTAAAGTGGACAGACTAAAGTGGACAGACTCTAGTGGAAAGACTAAGTGGACAGACTAAAGCGGAAAGACTAAAGTGGAAAGACTAAAGTGGACAGACTATAGTGGAAACACTAAAGTGGACAGACTAAAGTGGAAAGACTAAAGTGGAAAGACTAAAGTGGACAGACTAAAGTGGACAGACTCTAGGGGAAAGACTAAGTGGACAGACTAAAGCGGAAAGACTAAAGTGGAAAGACTAAAGTGGACAGACTATAGTGGAAAGACTAAAGTGGACAGACTAAAGTGGAAATACTAAAGTGGAAAGACTAAAGTGGACAGACTAAAGTATACAGACTCTAGTGGAAAGACTAAGTGGACAGACTAAAGCGGAAAGACTAAAGTGGAAAGACTAAAGTGGACAGACTATAGTGGAAAGACTAAAGCGGACAGACTAAAGTGGAAAGACTAAAGTGGAAAGACTAAAGTGGACAGACTATGGTGGAAAGACTAAAGTGGCCAGACTAAAGTGGAAAGACTAAAGTGGACAGACTAAAGTGGACAGACTCTAGTGGAAAGACTAAGTGGACAGACTAAAGCGGAAAGACTAAAGTGGAAAGACTAAAAAAAACAGACTCTAGTGGAAAGACTAAAGTGGACAGACTAAAGTGGAAAGACTAAAGTGGAAAGACTGAAGTGGACAGACTATAGTGGAAAGACTAAAGTGGAAAGACTAAAGTGGACAGACTATAGTGGAAAGACTAAGTGGACAGACTAAAGCGGAAAGACTAAAGTGGAAAGACTGTAGTGGACAGAATAAAGTGGAGACTATAGTGGAAAGACTAAAGTGGAAAGACTAAAGTGGACAGACTATAGTGGAAAGACTAAGTGGACAGACTAAAGCGGAAAGACTAAAGTGGAAAGACTAAAGAAAACAGACTATAGTGGAAAGACTAAAGTGGACAGACTAAAGTGGAAAGACTAAAGTGGAAAGACTAAAGTGGACAGACTATAGTGGAAAGACTATAGTGGAAAGACTAAGTGGACAGACTAAAGCGGAAAGACTAAAGTGGAAAGACTAAAGTGGACAGACTAAAGTGAAAAGACTAAAGTGGAAAGACTAAAGTGGACAGACTATAGTGGAAAGACTATAGTGGAAAGACTGTAGTTGACAGAATAAAGTGGAGACTATAGTGGAAAGACTAAAGTGGATAGAGTATAGTGGAAAGACTAAAGTGGACAGACTATAGTGGAAAGACTATAGTGGAAAGACTGTAGTGGACAGAATAAAGTGGAGACTATAGTGGAAAGACTAAAGTGGATAGAGTATAGTGGAAAGACTAAAGTGGACAGACTAAAGTGGAAATACTAAAGTGGAAAGACTAAAGTGGACAGACTAAAGTATACAGACTCTAGTGGAAAGACTAAGTGGACAGACTAAAGCGGAAAGACTAAAGTGGAAAGACTAAAGTGGACAGACTATAGTGGAAAGACTAATGCGGACAGACTAAAGTGGAAAGACTAAAGTGGAAAGACTAAAGTGGACAGACTATGGTGGAAAGACTAAAGTGGACAGACTAAAGTGGAAAGACTAAAGTGGACAGACTAAAGTGGACAGACTCTAGTGGAAAGACTAAGTGGACAGACTAAAGCGGAAAGACTAAAGTGGAAAGACTAAAGAAAACAGACTATAGTGGAAAGACTAAAGTGGACAGACTAAAGTGGAAAGACTAAAGTGGAAAGACTAAAGTGGACAGACTATAGTGGAAAGACTATAGTGGAAAGACTAAGTGGACAGACTAAAGCGGAAAGACTAAAGTGGAAAGACTAAAGTGGACAGACTAAAGTGAAAAGACTAAAGTGGAAAGACTAAAGTGGACAGACTATAGTGGAAAGACTATAGTGGAAAGACTGTAGTTGACAGAATAAAGTGGAGACTATAGTGGAAAGACTAAAGTGGATAGAGTATAGTGGAAAGACTAAAGTGGACAGACTATAGTGGAAAGACTATAGTGGAAAGACTGTAGTGGACAGAATAAAGTGGAGACTATAGTGGAAAGACTAAAGTGGAAAGACTAAAGTGGACAGACTATAGTGGAAAGACTGAAGTGGACAGACTAAAGTGGAAAAACTAAAGTGGAAAGACTAAAGTGGACAGACTAAAGTGGACAGACTCTAGTGGAAAGACTAAGTGGACAGACTAAAGCGGAAAGACTAAAGTGGAAAGACTAAAGTGGACAGACTAAAGTGGAAAGACTAAAGTGGAAAGACTAAAGTGGACAGACTAAAGTGAACAGACTCTAGTGGAAAGACTGAAGTATAAAGACTCAGTGGACAGACTAAAGTGTACACACTAAAGTGAACAGAATAAAGTGGAAAGACTAAAGTGGAAAGACTAAAGTGGACAGACTATAGTGGAAAGACTAAAGTGGACAGACTAAAGTGGAGAGACTAAAGTGGAAAGACTAAAGTGGACAGACTATAGTAGAAAGACTATAGTGGAAAGACTGTAGTTGACAGAATAAAGTGGAGACTATAGTGGAAAGACTAAAGTGGATAGAGTATAGTGGAAAGACTAAAGTGGACAGACTATAGTGTACACACTAAAGTGAACAGAATAAAGTGGAAAGACTAAAGTGGAAAGACTAAAGTGGACAGACTATAGTGGAAAGACTAAAGTGGACAGACTAAAGTGGAGAGACTAAAGTGGAAAGACTAAAGTGGACAGACTATAGTAGAAAGACTATAGTGGAAAGACTGTAGTTGACAGAATAAAGTGGAGACTATAGTGGAAAGACTAAAGTGGATAGAGTATAGTGGAAAGACTAAAGTGGACAGACTATAGTGGAAAGACTATAGTGGAAAGACTGTAGTGGACAGAATAAAGTGGAGACTATAGTGGAAAGACTAAAGTGGAAAGACTAAAGGGTACAGACTAAAGTGGACAGGGAGTATTGGAAAGACTAAAGTGGAAAGACTGTAGTGGACAGAATAAAGTGGAGACTATAGTGGAAAGACTAAAGTGGAAAGACTAAAGTGGAAAGACTAAAGTGGAAAGACTAAAGTGGACAGACTATAGTGGAAAGACTAAAGTGGACAGACTAAAGTGGACAGACTAAAGCGGAAAGACTAAAGTGGAAAGACTAAAGTGGACAGACTATAGTGGAAACACTAAAGTGCACAGACTAAAGTGGAAAGACTAAAGTGGAAAGACTAAAGTGGACAGACTAAAGTGGACAGACTCTAGTGGAAAGACTAAGTGGACAGACTAAAGCGGAAAGACTAAAGTGGAAAGACTAAAGTGGACAGACTATAGTGGAAAGACTAAAGTGGACAGACTAAAGTGGAAATACTAAAGTGGAAAGACTAAAGTGGACAGACTAAAGTATACAGACTCTAGTGGAAAGACTAAGTGGACAGACTAAAGCGGAAAGACTAAAGTGGAAAGACTAAAGTGGACAGACTATAGTGGAAAGACTAAAGCGGACAGACTAAAGTGGAAAGACTAAAGTGGAAAGACTAAAGTGGACAGACTATGGTGGAAAGACTAAAGTGGCCAGACTAAAGTGGAAAGACTAAAGTGGACAGACTAAAGTGGACAGACTCTAGTGGAAAGACTAAGTGGACAGACTAAAGCGGAAAGACTAAAGTGGAAAGACTAAAGTGGACAGACTATAGTGGAAAGACTAAAGTGGAAAGACTAAAGTGGACAGACTATAGTGGAAAGACTAAGTGGACAGACTAAAGCGGAAAGACTAAAGTGGAAAGACTAAAGTGGACAGACTATAGTGGAAAGACTATAGTGGAAAGACTGTAGTGGACAGAATAAAGTGGAGACTATAGTGGAAAGACTAAAGTTGAAAGACTAAAGTGGACAGACTATAGTGGAAAGACTAAGTGGACAGACTAAAGCGGAAAGACTAAAGTGGAAAGACTAAAGTGGACAGACTATAGTGGAAAGACTAAAGTGGACAGACTAAAGTGGAAATACTAAAGTGGAAAGACTAAAGTGGACAGACTAAAGTATACAGACTCTAGTGGAAAGACTAAGTGGACAGACTAAAGCGGAAAGACTAAAGTGGAAAGACTAAAGTGGACAGACTATAGTGGAAAGACTAAAGCGGACAGACTAAAGTGGAAAGACTAAAGTTGAAAGACTAAAGTGGACAGACTATGGTGGAAAGACTAAAGTGGACAGACTAAAGTGGAAAGACTAAAGTGGACAGACTAAAGTGGACAGACTCTAGTGGAAAGACTAAGTGGACAGACTAAAGCGGAAAGACTAAAGTGGAAAGACTAAAGAAAACAGACTATAGTGGAAAGACTAAAGTGGACAGACTAAAGTGGAAAGACTAAAGTGGAAAGACTAAAGTAGACAGACTATAGTGGAAAGACTATAGTGGAAAGACTAAGTGGACAGACTAAAGCGGAAAGACTAAAGTGGAAAGACTAAAGTGGACAGACTATAGTGGAAAGACTAAAGTGGAAAGACTAAAGTGGACAGACTATAGTGGAAAGACTAAGTGGACAGACTAAAGCGGAAAGACTAAAGTGGAAAGACTAAAGTGGACAGACTATAGTGGAAAGACTATAGTGGAAAGACTGTAGTGGACAGAATAAAGTGGAGACTATAGTGGAAAGACTAAAGTGGAAAGACTAAAGTGGACAGACTATGGTGGAAAGACTAAAGTGGCCAGACTAAAGTGGAAAGACTAAAGTGGAAAGACTAAAGTGGACAGACTCTAGTGGAAAGACTAAGTGGACAGACTAAAGCGGAAAGACTAAAGTGGAAAGACTAAAAAAAACAGACTATAGTGAGAGACTAAAGTGGACAGACTAAAGTGGAAAGACTAAAGTGGAAAGACTAAAGTGGACAGACTATAGTGGAAAGACTAAAGTGGAAAGACTAAAGTGGACAGACTATAGTGGAAAGACTAAGTGGACAGACTAAAGCGGAAAGACTAAAGTGGAAAGACTAAAGTGGACAGACTATAGTGGAAAGACTATAGTGGAAAGACTGTAGTGGACAGAATAAAGTGGAGACTATAGTGGAAAGACTAAAGTGGAAAGACTAAAGTGGACAGACTATAGTGGAAAGACTAAGTGGACAGACTAAAGCGGAAAGACTAAAGTGGAAAGACTAAAGTGGACAGACTATAGTGGAAAGACTAAAGTGGACAGACTAAAGTGGAAATACTAAAGTGGAAAGACTAAAGTGGACAGACTAAAGTATACAGACTCTAGTGGAAAGACTAAGTGGACAGACTAAAGCGGAAAGACTAAAGTGGAAAGACTAAAGTGGAAAGACTAAGTGGACAGACTAAAGCGGAAAGACTAAAGTGGAAAGACTAAAGTGGACAGACTATAGTGGAAAGACTAAAGTGGACAGACTAAAGTGGAAATACTAAAGTGGAAAGACTAAAGTGGACAGACTAAAGTATACAGACTCTAGTGGAAAGACTAAGTGGACAGACTAAAGTGGAAAGACTAAAGTGGACAGACTATAGTGGAAAGACTAAGTGGACAGACTAAAGCGGAAAGACTAAAGTGGAAAGACTAAAGTGGACAGACTATAGTGGAAAGACTATAGTGGAAAGACTGTAGTGGACAGAATAAAGTGGAGACTATAGTGGAAAGACTAAAGTGGAAAGACTAAAGTGGACAGACTATGGTGGAAAGACTAAAGTGGCCAGACTAAAGTGGAAAGACTAAAGTGGACAGACTCTAGTGGAAAGACTAAGTGGACAGACTAAAGCGGAAAGACTAAAGTGGAAAGACTAAAAAAAACAGACTATAGTGGAAAGACTAAAGTGGACAGACTAAAGTGGAAAGACTAAAGTGGAAAGACTAAAGTGGACAGACTATAATGGAAAGACTAAAGTGGAAAGACTAAAGTGGACAGACTATAGTGGAAAGACTAAGTGGACAGACTAAAGCGGAAAGACTAAAGTGGAAAGACTAAAGTGGACAGACTATAGTGGAAAGACTATAGTGGAAAGACTGTAGTGGACAGAATAAAGTGGAGACTATAGTGGAAAGACTAAAGTGGAAAGACTAAAGTGGACAGACTATAGTGGAAAGACTAAGTGGACAGACTAAAGCGGAAAGACTAAAGTGGAAAGACTAAAGTGGACAGACTATAGTGGAAAGACTAAAGTGGACAGACTAAAGTGGAAATACTAAAGTGGAAAGACTAAAGTGGACAGACTAAAGTATACAGACTCTAGTGGAAAGACTAAGTGGACAGACTAAAGCGGAAAGACTAAAGTGGAAAGACTAAAGTGGACAGACTATAGTGGAAAGACTAATGCGGACAGACTAAAGTGGAAAGACTAAAGTGGAAAGACTAAAGTGGACAGACTATGGTGGAAAGACTAAAGTGGACAGACTAAAGTGGAAAGACTAAAGTGGACAGACTAAAGTGGACAGACTCTAGTGGAAAGACTAAGTGGACAGACTAAAGCGGAAAGACTAAAGTGGAAAGACTAAAGAAAACAGACTATAGTGGAAAGACTAAAGTGGACAGACTAAAGTGGAAAGACTAAAGTGGAAAGACTAAAGTGGACAGACTATGGTGGAAAGACTAAAGTGGCCAGACTAAAGTGGAAAGACTAAAGTGGACAGACTAAAGTGGACAGACTCTAGTGGAAAGACTAAGTGGACAGACTAAAGCGGAAAGACTAAAGTGGAAAGACTAAAGAAAACAGACTATAGTGGAAAGACTAAAGTGGACAGACTAAAGTGGAAAGACTAAAGTGGAAAGACTAAAGTGGACAGACTATAGTGGAAAGACTAAAGTGGAAAGACTAAAGTGGACAGACTATAGTGGAAAGACTAAGTGGACAGACTAAAGCGGAAAGACTAAAGTGGAAAGACTAAAGTGGACAGACTATAGTGGAAAGACTATAGTGGAAAGACTGTAGTGGACAGAATAAAGTGGAGACTATAGTGGAAAGACTAAAGTTGAAAGACTAAAGTGGACAGACTATAGTGGAAAGACTAAGTGGACAGACTAAAGCGGAAAGACTAAAGTGGAAAGACTAAAGTGGACAGACTATAGTGGAAAGACTAAAGTGGACAGACTAAAGTGGAAATACTAAAGTGGAAAGACTAAAGTGGACAGACTAAAGTATACAGACTCTAGTGGAAAGACTAAGTGGACAGACTAAAGCGGAAAGACTAAAGTGGAAAGACTAAAGTGGACAGACTATAGTGGAAAGACTAAAGCGGACAAACTAAAGTGGAAAGACTAAAGTTGAAAGACTAAAGTGGACAGACTATGGTGGAAAGACTAAAGTGGACAGACTAAAGTGGAAAGACTAAAGTGGACAGACTAAAGTGGACAGACTCTAGTGGAAAGACTAAGTGGACAGACTAAAGCGGAAAGACTAAAGTGGAAAGACTAAAGAAAACAGACTATAGTGGAAAGACTAAAGTGGACAGACTAAAGTGGAAAGACTAAAGTGGAAAGACTAAAGTGGACAGACTATAGTGGAAAGACTATAGTGGAAAGACTAAGTGGACAGACTAAAGCGGAAAGACTAAAGTGGAAAGACTAAAGTGGACAGACTATAGTGGAAAGACTAAAGTGGAAAGACTAAAGTGGACAGACTATAGTGGAAAGACTAAGTGGACAGACTAAAGCGGAAAGACTAAAGTGGAAAGACTAAAGTGGACAGACTATAGTGGAAAGACTATAGTGGAAAGACTGTAGTGGACAGAATAAAGTGGAGACTAAAGTGGAAAGACTAAAGTGGAAAGACTAAAGTGGACAGACTATGGTGGAAAGACTAAAGTGGCCAGACTAAAGTGGAAAGACTAAAGTGGACAGACTAAAGTGGACAGACTCTAGTGGAAAGACTAAGTGGACAGACTAAAGCGGAAAGACTAAAGTGGAAAGACTAAAAAAAACAGACTATAGTGGAAAGACTAAAGTGGACAGACTAAAGTGGAAAGACTAAAGTGGAAAGACTAAAGTGGACAGACTATAGTGGAAAGACTAAAGTGGAAAGACTAAAGTGGACAGACTATAGTGGAAAGACTAAGTGGACAGACTAAAGCGGAAAGACTAAAGTGGAAAGACTAAAGTGGACAGACTATAGTGGAAAGACTATAGTGGAAAGACTGTAGTGGACAGAATAAAGTGGAGACTATAGTGGAAAGACTAAAGTGGAAAGACTAAAGTGGACAGACTATAGTGGAAAGACTAAGTGGACAGACTAAAGCGGAAAGACTAAAGTGGAAAGACTAAAGTGGACAGACTATAGTGGAAAGACTAAAGTGGACAGACTAAAGTGGAAATACTAAAGTGGAAAGACTAAAGTGGACAGACTAAAGTATACAGACTCTAGTGGAAAGACTAAGTGGACAGACTAAAGCGGAAAGACTAAAGTGGAAAGACTAAAGTGGACAGACTATAGTGGAAAGACTAATGCGGACAGACTAAAGTGGAAAGACTAAAGTGGAAAGACTAAAGTGGACAGACTATGGTGGAAAGGCTAAAGTGGACAGACTAAAGTGGAAAGACTAAAGTGGACAGACTAAAGTGGACAGACTCTAGTGGAAAGACTAAGTGGACAGACTAAAGCGGAAAGACTAAAGTGGAAAGACTAAAGAAAACAGACTATAGTGGAAAGACTAAAGTGGACAGACTAAAGTGGAAAGACTAAAGTGGAAAGACTAAAGTGGACAGACAATAGTGGAAAGACTATAGTGGAAAGACTAAGTGGACAGACTAAAGCGGAAAGACTAAAGTGGAAAGACTAAAGTGGACAGACTAAAGTGAAAAGACTAAAGTGGAAAGACTAAAGTGGACAGACTATAGTGGAAAGACTATAGTGGAAAGACTGTAGTTGACAGAATAAAGTGGAGACTATAGTGGAAAGACTAAAGTGGATAGAGTATAGTGGAAAGACTAAAGTGGACAGACTATAGTGGAAAGACTATAGTGGAAAGACTGTAGTGGACAGAATAAAGTGGAGACTATAGTGGAAAGACTAAAGTGGAAAGACTAAAGTGGACAGACTATAGTGGAAAGACTGAAGTGGACAGACTAAAGTGGAAAAACTAAAGTGGAAAGACTAAAGTGGACAGACTAAAGTGGACAGACTCTAGTGGAAAGACTAAGTGGACAGACTAAAGCGGAAAGACTAAAGTGGAAAGACTAAAGTGGACAGACTAAAGTGGAAAGACTAAAGTGGAAAGACTAAAGTGGACAGACTAAAGTGAACAGACTCTAGTGGAAAGACTGAAGTATAAAGACTCAGTGGACAGACTAAAGTGTACACACTAAAGTAAACAGAATAAGGTGGAAAGACTAAAGTGGAAAGACTAAAGTGGACAGACTATAGTGGAAAGACTAAAGTGGACAGACTAAAGTGGAGAGACTAAAGTGGAAAGACTAAAGTGGACAGACTATAGTAGAAAGACTATAGTGGAAAGACTGTAGTTGACAGAATAAAGTGGAGACTATAGTGGAAAGACTAAAGTGGATAGAGTATAGTGGAAAGACGAAAGTGGACAGACTATAGTGTACACACTAAAGTGAACAGAATAAAGTGGAAAGACTAAAGTGGAAAGACTAAAGTGGACAGACTATAGTGGAAAGACTAAAGTGGACAGACTAAAGTGGAGAGACTAAAGTGGAAAGACTAAAGTGGACAGACTATAGTAGAAAGACTATAGTGGAAAGACTGTAGTTGACAGAATAAAGTGGAGACTATAGTGGAAAGACTAAAGTGGATAGAGTATAGTGGAAAGACTAAAGTGGTCAAACTATAGTGGAAAGACTATAGTGGAAAGACTGTAGTGGACAGAATAAAGTGGAGACTATAGTGGAAAGACTAAAGTGGAAAGACTAAAGTGTACAGACTAAAGTGGACAGGGAGTATTGGAAAGACTAAAGTGGAAAGACTGTAGTGGACAGAATAAAGTGGAGAGTATAGTGGAAAGACTAAAGTGGAAAGACTAAAGTGGAAAGACTAAAGTGGAAAGACTAAAGTGGAAAGACTATAGTGGAAAGACTAAAGTGGAAAGACTAAAGTGGACAGACTATAGTGGAAACACTAAAGTGGACAGACTAAAGTGGAAAGACTAAAGTGGAAAGACTAAAGTGGACAGACTAAAGTGGACAGACTCTAGTGGAAAGACTAAGTGGACAGACTAAAGCGGAAAGACTAAAGTGGAAAGACTAAAGTGGACAGACTATAGTGGAAAGACTAAAGTGGACAGACTAAAGTGGAAATACTAAAGTGGAAAGACTAAAGTGGACAGACTAAAGTATACAGACTCTAGTGGAAAGACTAAGTGGACAGACTAAAGCGGAAAGACTAAAGTGGAAAGACTAAAGTGGACAGACTATAGTGGAAAGACTAAAGCGGACAGACTAAAGTGGAAAGACTAAAGTGGAAAGACTAAAGTGGACAGACTATGGTGGAAAGACTAAAGTGGCCAGACTAAAGTGGAAAGACTAAAGTGGACAGACTAAAGTGGACAGACTCTAGTGGAAAGACTAAGTGGACAGACTAAAGCGGAAAGACTAAAGTGGAAAGACTAAAGAAAACAGACTATAGTGGAAAGACTAAAGTGGACAGACTAAAGTGGAAAGACTAAAGTGGAAAGACTAAAGTGGACAGACTATAGTGGAAAGACTAAAGTGGAAAGACTAAAGTGGACAGACTATAGTGGAAAGACTAAGTGGACAGACTAAAGCGGAAAGACTAAAGTGGAAAGACTAAAGTGGACAGACTATAGTGGAAAGACTATAGTGGAAAGACTGTAGTGGACAGAATAAAGTGGAGACTATAGTGGAAAGACTAAAGTTGAAAGACTAAAGTGGACAGACTATAGTGGAAAGACTAAGTGGACAGACTAAAGCGGAAAGACTAAAGTGGAAAGACTAAAGTGGACAGACTATAGTGGAAAGACTAAAGTGGACAGACTAAAGTGGAAATACTAAAGTAGAAAGACTAAAGTGGACAGACTAAAGTATACAGACTCTAGTGGAAAGACTAAGTGGACAGACTAAAGCGGAAAGACTAAAGTGGAAAGACTAAAGTGGACAGACTATAGTGGAAAGACTAAAGCGGACAGACTAAAGTGGAAAGACTAAAGTTGAAAGACTAAAGTCGACAGACTATGGTGGAAAGACTAAAGTGGATAGACTATACTGGAAAGACTAAAGTGGACAGACTAAAGTGGACAGACTCTAGTGGAAAGACTAAGTGGACAGAATAAAGCGGAAAGACTAAAGTGGAAAGACTAAAGAAAACAGACTATAGTGGAAAGACTAAAGTGGACAGACTAAAGTGGAAAGACTAAAGTGGAAAGACTAAAGTGGACAGACTATAGTGGAAAGACTATAGTGGAAAGACTAAGTGGACAGACTAAAGCGGAAAGACTAAAGTGGAAAGACTAAAGTGGACAGACTAAAGTGAAAAGACTAAAGTGGAAAGACTAAAGTGGACAGACTATAGTGGAAAGACTATAGTGGAAAGACTGTAGTTGACAGAATAAAGTGGAGACTATAGTGGAAAGACTAAAGTGGATAGAGTATAGTGGAAAGACTAAAGTGGACAGACTATAGTGGAAAGACTATAGTGGAAAGACTGTAGTGGACAGAATAAAGTGGAGACTTTAGTGGAAAGACTAAAGTGGAAAGACTAAAGTGGACAGACTAAAGTGGAAAGACTGAAGTGGACAGACTAAAGTGGAAAAACTAAAGTGGAAAGACTAAAGTGGACAGACTAAAGTGGACAGACTCTAGTGGAAAGACTAAGTGGACAGACTAAAGCGGAAAGACTAATGTGGAAAGACTAAAGTGGACAGACTAAAGTGGAAAGACTAAAGTGGAAAGACTAAAGTGGACAGACTAAAGTGAACAGACTCTAGTGGAAAGACTGAAGTATAAAGACTCAGTGGACAGACTAAAGTGTACACTCTAAAGTGAACAGAATAAAGTGGAAAGACTAAAGTGGAAAGACTAAAGTGGACAGACTATAGTGGAAAGACTAAAGTGGACAGACTAAAGTGGAGAGACTAAAGTGGAAAGACGAAAGTGGACAGACTATAGTGGAAAGACTGTAGTTGACAGAATAAAGTGGAGACTATAGTGGAAAGACTAAAGTGGATAGAGTATAGTGGAAAGACTAAAGTGGACAGACTATAGTGTACACACTAAAGTGAACAGAATAAAGTGGAAAGACTAAAGTGGAAAGACTAAAGTGGACAGACTATAGTGGAAAGACTAAAGTGGACAGACTAAAGTGGAGAGACTAAAGTGGAAAGACTAAAGTGGACAGACTATAGTAGAAAGACTATAGTGGAAAGACTGTAGTTGACAGAATAAAGTGGAGACTATAGTGGAAAGACTAAAGTGGATAGAGTATAGTGGAAAGACTAAAGTGGACAGACTATAGTGGAAAGACTATAGTGGAAAGACTGTAGTGGACAGAATAAAGTGGAGACTATAGTGGAAAGACTAAAGTGGAAAGACTAAAGTGTACAGACTAAAGTGGACAGGGAGTATTGGAAAGACTAAAGTGGAAAGACTGTAGTGGACAGAATAAAGTGGAGACTATAGTGGAAAGACTAAAGTGGAAAGACTAAAGTGGAAAGACTAAAGTGGACAGACTATAGTGGAAAGACTGAAGTATAAAGACTCAGTGGACAGACTAAAGTGTACACACTGAAGTGGACAGAATAAAGTGGAAAGACTAAAGTGGAAAGACTAAAGTGGACAGACTATAGTGGAAAGACTGTAGTTGACAGAATAAAGTGGAGACTATAGTGGAAAGACTAAAGTGGATTGAGTATAGTGGAAAGAATAAAGTGGACAGACTATAGTGGAAAGACTATAGTGGAAAGACTGTAGTGGACAGAATAAAGTGGAGACTATAGTGGAAAGACTAAAGTGGAAAGACTAAAGTGGACAGAATATAGTGGAAAGACTGAAGTGGACAGACTAAAGTGGAAAAACTAAAGTGGAAAGACTAAAGTGGAAAGACTGCAGTAGACAGAATAAAGTGGAGACTATAGTGGAAAGACTAAAGTGGACAGACTAAAGTGGACAGACTCTAGTGGAAAGACTAAGTGGACAGACTACAGCGGAAAGACTAAAGTGGAAAGACTAAAGTGGACAGACTATAGTGGAAACACTAAAGTGGACAGACTAAAGTGGAAAGACTAAAGTGGAAAGACTAAAGTGGACAGACTAAAGTGGACAGACTCTAGTGGAAAGACTAAGTGGACAGACTAAAGCGGAAAGACTAAAGTGGAAAGACTAAAGTGGACAGACTATAGTGGAAAGACTAAAGCGGACAGACTAAACTGGAAAGACTAAAGTGGAAAGACTAAAGTGGACAGACTATAGTGGAAAGACTAAAGTGGACAGACTAAAGTGGAAAGACTAAAGTGGACAGACTAAAGTGGACAGACTCTAGTGGAAAGACTAAGTGGACAGACTAAAGTTGAAAGACTAAAGTGGAAAGACTAAAGAAAACAAACTATAGTGGAAAGACTAAAGTGGACAGACTAAAGTGGAAAGACTAAAGTGGAAAGACTAAAGTGGACAGACTATAGTGGAAAGACTATAGTGGAAAGACTAAGTGGACAGACTAAAGTGGAAAGACTAAAGTGGAAAGACTAAAGTGGACAGACTATAGTGGAAAGACTATAGTGGAAAGACTGTAGTCGACAGAATAAAGTGGAGACTATAGTGGAAAGACTAAAGTGGACAGAGAATAGTGGAAAGACTAAAGTGGAAAGACTAAACTGGACAGACTATAGTGGAAAGACTGAAGTGGACAGACTAAAGTGGAAAAACTAAAGTGGAAATACTAAAGTGGACAGACTATAGTGGAAAGATTATAGTGGAAAGACTGTAGTGGAAAGAATAAAGTGGAGACTATAGTGGAAAGACTAAAGTGGACAGAGAATAGTGGAAAGAATGAAGTGGACAGACTATAGTGGAAAGACTATAGTGGAAAGACTAAAGTGGAAAGACTCAGTGGACAGACTAAAGTGTACACACTGAAGTGGACAGAATAAAGTGGAAAGACTAAAGTGGAAAGACTAAAGTGGATAGACTATAGTGGAAAGACTAAAGTCGACAGACTAAAGTGGAAAAACTAAAGTGGAAAGACTAAAGTGGACAGACTATAGTGAAAAAACTATAGTGGAAAGACTGTAGTGGAAAGACTAAAGTGGAAAGACTGTAGTGGACAGAATAAAGTGGAGACTATAATTGAAAGACTAAAGTGGAAAGACTAAAGTGGACAGACTATAGTGGAAAGGCTGAAGTGGAAAGACTCAGTGGACAGACTAAAGTGTACACACTGAAGTGGACAGAATAAAGTGGAAAGACTAAAGTGGAAAGACTAAAGTGGACAAACTAAAGTGGAAAGATTAAAGTGGAAAGACTAAAGTGGACAGACTATAGTGGAAAGACTATAGTGGAAAGACTGTAGTGGACAGTATAAAGTGGAGACTATAGTGGAAAGACTAAAGTGGACAGAGAATGGTGGAAAGACTAAAGTGGACAGACTATAGTGGAAAGACTAAAGTGGACAGACTAAAGTAGAAAGACTAAAGTGGAAAGACTCAGTGGACAGACTAAAGTGTACACACTGAAGTGGACAGAATAAAGTGGAAAGACTAAAGTGGAAAGACTAAAGTGGATAGACTATAGTGGAAAGACTAAAGTCGACAGACTAAAGTGGAAAAACTAAAGTGGAAAGACTAAAGTGGACAGACTATAGTGGAAAGACTATAGTGGAAAGACTGTAGTGGAAAGACTAAAGTGGAAAGACTGTAGTGGACAGAATAAAGTGGAGACTATAATGGAAAGACTAAAGTGGAAAGACTAAAGTGGACAGACTATAGTGGAAAGACTGAAGTGGAAAGACTCAGTGGACAGACTATAGTGTACACACTGAAGTGGACAGAATAAAGTGGAAAGACTAAAGTGGAAAGACTAAAGTGGACAAACTAAAGTGGAAAGATTAAAGTGGAAAGACTAAAGTGGACAGACTATAGTAGAAAGAATATAGTGGAAAGACTGTAGTGGACAGTATAAAGTGGAGACTATAGTGGAAAGACTAAAGTGGAAAGACTAAAGTGGACAGAGAATAGTGGAAAGACTAAAGTGGACAGACTATAGTGGAAAGACTAAAGTGGACAGACTAAAGTAGAAAGACTAAAGTGGAAAGACTAAAGTGGACAGACTATAGTGGACAGACTATAGTGGAAAGACCATAGTGGAAAGACTGGAGTGGACAGAATAAAGTGGAGAGTATAGTGGAAAGACTAAAGTGGACAGAGAATAGTGGAAAGACTAAAGTGGACAGACTATAGTGGAAAGACTATAGTGGAAAGACTGTAGTGAACAGTATAAAGTGGAGACTATAGTGGAAAGACTAAAGTGGAAAGATTAAAGTGGACAGACTATAGTGGAAAGACTGAAGTGGACAGAGAATAGTGGAAAGACTAAAGTGGAAAGACTAAACTGGACAGACTATAGTGGATAGACTGAAGTGGACAGACTAAAGTGGAAAAACTAAAGTGGAAAGACTAAAGTGGACAGACTATACTGGAAAGATTATAGTGGAAAGAATGTAGTGGAAAGAATAAAGTGGAGACTGTAGTGGAAAGACTAAAGTGAACAGAGAATAGTGGAAAGACTGAAGTGGACAGACTATAGTGGAAAGACTATAGTGGAAAGACTGTTGTTGACAGAATAAAGTGGAGACTATAGTGGAAAGACTAAAGTGGATTGAGTATAGTGGAAAGACTAAAGTGGACAGACTATAGTGGAAAGACTATAGTGGAAAGACTGTAGTTGACAGAATAAAGTGGAGACTATAGTGGAAAGACTAAAGTGGAAAGACTAAAGTGGACAGACTAAAGTGGACAGGGAGTATTGGAAAGACTAAAGTGGAAAGACTGTAGTGGACAGAATAAAGTGGAGACTATAGTGGAAAGACTAAAGTGGAAAGACTAAAGTGGACAGACTATAGTGGAAAGACTAAAGTGGAAAGACTAAAGTGGAAAGACTAAAGTGGAAAGACTAAAGTGGACAGACTATAGTGGAAAGACTATAGTGGAAAGACTGTAGTTGACAGAATAAAGTGGAGACTATAGTGGAAAGACTAAAGTGGATTGAGTATAGTGGAAAGACTAAAGTGGACAGACTATAGTGGAAAGACTATAGTGGAAAGACTGTAGTGGACAGAATAAAGTGGAGACTATAGTGGAAAGACTAAAGTGGAAAGACTAAAGTGGACAGACTATAGTGGAAAGACTGAAGTGGACAGACTAAAGTGGAAAAACTAAAGTGGAAAGACTAAAGTGGAAAGACTGCAGTAGACAGAATAAAGTGGAGACTATAGTGGAAAGACTAAAGTGGACAGACTAAAGTGGACAGACTCTAGTGGAAAGACTAAGTGGACAGACTAAAGCGGAAAGACTAAAGTGGACAGACTATAGTGGAAACACTAAAGTGGACAGACTAAAGTGGAAAGACTAAAGTGGAAAGACTAAAGTGGACAGACTAAAGTGGACAGACTCTAGTGGACAGACTATAGTGGAAAGACCATAGTGGAAAGACTGGAGTGGACAGAATAAAGTGGAGAGTATAGTGGAAAGACTAAAGTGGAAAGACTAAAGTGGACAGACTATAGTGGAAAGACTGAAGTGGACAGACTAAAGTGGAAAGACTGCAGTAGACAGAATAAAGTGGAGACTATAGTGGAAAGACTAAAGTGGACAGACTAAAGCGGAAAGACTAAAGTGGAAAGACTAAAGTGTACACACTGAAGTGGACAGAATAAAGTGGAAAGACTAAAGTGGAAAGACTAAAGTGGACAGACTATAGTGGAAAGACTAGAGTGGAAAGACTAAAGTGGAAAGACTAAAGTGGAAAGACTAAAGTGGACAGACTATAGTGGAAAGACTATAGTGGAAAGACTGTAGTTGACAGAATAAAGTGGAGACTATAGTGGAAAGACTAAAGTGGATTGAGTATAGTGGAAAGACTAAAGTGGACAGACTATAGTGGAAAGACTATAGTGGAAAGACTGTAGTGGACAGAATAAAGTGGAGACTATAGTGGAAAGACTAAAGTGGAAAGACTAAAGTGGACAGACTATAGTGGAAAGACTGAAGTGGACAGACTAAAGTGGAAAAACTAAAGTGGAAAGACTAAAGTGGAAAGACTGCAGTAGACAGAATAAAGTGGAGACTATAGTGGAAAGACTAAAGTGGACAGACTAAAGTGGACAGACTCTAGTGGAAAGACTAAGTGGACAGACTAAAGCGGGAAGACTAAAGTGGAAAGACTAAAGTGGACAGACTATAGTGGAAACACTAAAGTGGACAGACTAAAGTGGAAAGACTAAAGTGGAAAGACTAAAGTGGACAGACTAAAGTGGACAGACTCTAGCGGAAAGACTAAGTGGACAGACTAAAGCGGAAAGACTAAAGTGGAAAGACTAAAGTGGACAGACTATAGTGGAAAGACTAAAGCGGACAGACTAAAGTGGAAAGACTAAAGTGGAAAGACTAAAGTGGACAGACTATAGTGGAAAGACTAAAGTGGACAGACTAAAGTGGAAAGACTAAAGTGGACAGACTAATGTGGACAGACTCTAGTGGAAAGACTAAGTGGACAGACTAAAGTTGAAAGACTAAAGTGGAAAGACTAAAGAAAACAGACTATAGTGGAAAGACTAAAGTGGACAGACTAAAGTGGAAAGACTAAAGTGGAAAGACTAAAGTGGACAGATCAGTGGAAAGACTATAGTGGAAAGACTAAGTGGACAGACTAAAGCGGAAAGACTAAAGTCGATAGACTAAAGTGGACAGACTAAAGTGGACAGACTCTAGTGGAAAGACTAAGTGGACAGACTAAAGCGGAAAGACTAAAGTGGAAAGACTAAAGTGGACAGACTATAGTGGACACACTAAAGTGGACAGACTAAAGTGGAAAGACTAAAGTGGAAAGACTAAAGTGGACAGACTAAGGTGGACAGACTCTAGTGGAAAGACTAAGTGGACAGACTAAAGCGGAAAGACTAAAGTGGAAAGACTAAAGTGGACAGACTATAGTGGAAAGACTAAAGCGGACAGACTAAAGTGGAAAGACTAAAGTGGAAAGACTAAAGTGGACAGACTATAGTGGAAAGACTAAAGTGGACAGACTAAAGTGGAAAGACTAAAGTGGACAGACTAAAGTGGACAGACTCTAGTGGAAAGACTAAGTGGACAGACTAAAGTTGAAAGACTAAAGTGGAAAGACTAAAGAAAACAGACTATAGTGGAAAGACTAAAGTGGACAGACTAAAGTGGAAAGACTAAAGTGAACAGACTCTAGTGGAAAGACTAAGTGGACAGACTAAAGCGGAAAGACTAAAGTGGAAAGACTAAAGTGGACAGACTATAGTGGAAAGACTAAAGTGGACAGAGAATGGTGGAAAGACTAAAGTGGACAGACTATAGTGGAAAGACTAAAGTGGACAGACTAAAGTAGAAAGACTAAAGTGGAAAGACTCAGTGGACAGACTAAAGTGTACACACTGAAGTGGACAGAATAAAGTGGAAAGACTAAAGTGGAAAGACTAAAGTGGATAGACTATAGTGGAAAGACTAAAGTCGACAGACTAAAGTGGAAAAACTAAAGTGGAAAGACTAAAGTGTACAGACTATAGTGGAAAGACTATAGTGGAAAGACTGTAGTGGACAGTATAAAGTGGAGACTATGGTGGAAAGACTAAAGTGGACAGAGAATAGTGGAAAGACTAAAGTGGACAGACTATAGTGGAAAGACTAAAGTGGACAGACTAAAGTAGAAAGACTAAAGTGGAAAGACTAAAGTGGACAGACTATAGTGGAAAGACTATAGTGGAAAGACTGTAGTGAACAGTATAAAGTGGAGACTATAGTGGAAAGACTAAAGTGGAAAGATTAAAGTGGACAGACTATAGTGGAAAGACTGAAGTGGACAGACTAAAGTGGAAAGATTAAAGTGGACAGACTATAGTGGAAAGACTGAAGTGGACAGAGAATAGTGGAAAGACTAAAGTGGAAAGACTAAACTCTACAGACTATAGTGGATAGACTGAAGTGGACAGACTAAAGTGGAAAAACTAAAGTGGAAAGACTAAAGTGGACAGACTATAGTGGAAAGATTATAGTGGAAAGAATGTAGTGGAAAGAATAAAGTGGAGACTGTAGATGAAAGACTAAAGTGGACAGAGAATAGTGGAAAGACTGAAGTGGACAGACTATAGTGGAAAGACTATAGTGGAAAGACTGTAGTTGACAGAATAAAGTGGAGACTATAGTGGAAAGACTAAAGTGGATTGAGTATAGTGGAAAGACTAAAGTGGACAGACTATAGTGGAAAGACTATAGTGGAAAGACTGTAGTGGACAGAATAAAGTGGAGACTATAGTGGAAAGACTAAAGTGGAAAGACTAAAGTGGACAGACTAAAGTGGACAGGGAGTATTGGAAAGACTAAAGTGGAAAGACTGTAGTGGACAGAATAAAGTGGAGACTATAGTGGAAAGACTAAAGTGGAAAGACTAAAGTGGACAGACTATAGTGGAAAGACTGAAGTATAAAGACTCAGTGGACAGACTAAAGTGAACACACTGAAGTGGACAGAATAAAGTGGAAAGACTAAAGTGGAAAGACTAAAGTAGACAGACTATAGTGGAAAGACTAAAGTGGAAAGACTAAAGTGGAAAGACTAAAGTGGAAAGACTAAAGTGGACAGACTATAGTGGAAAGACTATAGTGGAAAGACTGTAGTTGACAGAATAAAGTGGAGACTATAGTGGAAAGACTAAAGTGGATTGAGTATAGTGGAAAGACTAAAGTGGACAGACTATAGTGGAAAGACTATAGTGGAAAGACTGTAGTGGACAGAATAAAGTGGAGACTATAGTGGAAAGACTAAAGTGAAAAGACTAAAGTGGACAGACTATAGTGGAAAGACTGAAGTGGACAGACTAAAGTGGAAAAACTAAAGTGGAAAGACTAAAGTGGAAGGACTGCAGTAGACAGAATAAAGTGGAGACTATAGTGGAAAGACTAAAGTGGACAGACTAAAGTGGACAGACTCTAGTGGAAAGACTAAGTGGACAGACTAAAGCGGAAAGGCTAAAGTGGAAAGACTAAAGTGGACAGACTATAGTGGAAACACTAAAGTGGACAGACTAAAGTGGAAAGACTAAAGTGGAAAGACTAAAGTGGACAGACTAAAGTGGACAGACTCTAGTGGAAAGACTAAGTGGACAGACTAAAGCGGAAAGACTAAAGTGGAAAGACTAAAGTGGACAGACTATAGTGGAAAGACTAAAGCGGACAGACTAAAGTGGAAAGACTAAAGTGAAAAGACTAAAGTGGACAGACTATAGTGGAAAGACTAAAGTGGACAGACTAAAGTGGAAAGACTAAAGTGGACAGACTAAAGTGGACAGACTCTAGTGGAAAGACTAAGTGGACAGACTAAAGTTGAAAGACTAAAGTGGAAAGACTAAAGAAAACAGACTATAGTGGAAATACTAAAGTGGACAGACTAAAGTGGAAAGACTAAAGTGGAAAGACTAAAGTGGACAGATCAGTGGAAAGACTATAGTGGAAAGACTAAGTGGACAGACTAAAGCGGAAAGACTAAAGTGGAAAGACTAAAGTGGACAGACTAAAGTGGACAGACTCTAGTGGAAAGACTAAGTGGACAGACTAAAGCGGAAAGACTAAAGTGGACAGACTATAGTGGAAACACTAAAGTGGACAGACTAAAGTGGAAAGACTAAAGTGGAAAGACTAAAGTGGACAGACTAAAGTGGACAGACTCTAGTGGAAAGACTAAGTGGACAGACTAAAGCGGAAAGACTAAAGTGGAAAGACTAAAGTGGACAGACTATAGTGGAAAGACTAAAGCGGACAGACTAAAGTGGAAAGACTAAAGTGGCAAGACTAAAGTGGACAGACTATAGTGGAAAGACTAAAGTGGACAGACTAAAGTGGAAAGACTAAAGTGGACAGACTAAAGTGGACAGACTCTAGTGGAAAGACTAAGTGGGCAGACTAAAGTTGAAAGACTAAAGTGGAAAGACTAAAGAAAACAGACTATAGTGGAAAGACTAAAGTGGACAGACTAAAGTGGAAAGACTAAAGTGGAAAGACTAAAGTGGACAGATCAGTGGAAAGACTATAGTGGAAAGACTAAGTGGACAGACTAAAGCGGAAAGACTAAAGTGGAAAGACTAAAGTGGACAGACTATAGTGGAAAGACTATAGCGGAAAGACTGTAGTTGACAGAATAAAGTGGAGACTATAGTGGAAAGACTAAAGTGGATTGAGTATAGTGGAAAGACTAAAGTGGACAGACTATAGTGGAAAGACTATAGTGGAAAGACTGTAGTGGACAGAATAAAGTGGAGACTATAGTGGAAAGACTAAAGTGGAAAGACTAAAGTGGACAGACTATAGTGGAAAGACTGAAGTGGACAGACTAAAGCTGAAAAACTAAAGTGGAAAGACTAAAGTGGAAAGACTGCAGTAGACAGAATAAAGTGGAGACTATAGTGGAAAGACTAAAGTGGACAGACTAAAGTGGACAGACTCTAGTGGAAAGACTCTAGTGGAAAGACTAAGTGGACAGACTAAAGCGGAAAGACTAAAGTGGAAAGACTAAAGTGGACAGACTATAGTGGAAACACTAAAGTGGACAGACTAAAGTGGAAAGACTAAAGTGGAAAGACTAAAGTGGACAGACTAAAGTGGACAGACTCTAGTGGAAAGACCAAGTGGACAGACTAAAGCGGAAAGACTAAAGTGGAAAGACTAAAGTGGACAGACTATAGTGGAAAGACTAGAGCGGACAGACTTAAGTGGAAAGACTAAAGTGGAAAGACTAAAGTGGACAGACTATAGTGGAAAGACTAAAGTGGACTGACTAAAGTGGAAAGACTAAAGTGGACAGACTAAAGTGGACAGACTCTAGTGGAAAGACTAAGTGGACAGACTAAAGTTGAAAGACTAAAGTGGAAAGACTAAAGAAAACAGACTATAGTGGAAAGACTAAAGTGGACAGACTAAAGTGGAAAGACTAAAGTGGAAAGACAAAAGTGGACAGATCAGTAGAAAGACTATAGTGGAAAGACTAAGTGGACAGACTAAAGCGGAAAGACTAAAGTGGAAAGACTAAAGTGGACAGACTAAAGTGGACAGACTCTAGTGGAAAGACTAAGTGGACAGACTAAAGCGGAAAGACTAAAGTGGAAAGACTAAAGTGGACAGACTATAGTGGAAACACTAAAGTGGACAGACTAAAGTGGAAAGACTAAAGTGGAAAGACTAAAGTGGACAGACTAAAGTGGACAGACTCTAGTGGAAAGACTAAGTGGACAGACTAAAGCGGAAAGACTAAAGTGGAAAGACTAAAGTGGACAGGCTATAGTGGAAAGACTAAAGCGGACAGACTAAAGTGGAAAGACTAAAGTGGACAGACTATAGTGGAAAGACTAAAGTGGACAGACTAAAATGGAAAGACTAAAGTGGACAGACTAAAGTGGACAGACTCTAGTGGAAAGACTAAGTGGACAGACTAAAGTTGAAAGACAAAAGTGGAAAGACTAAAGAAAACAGACTATAGTGGAAAGACTAAAGTGGACAGACTAAAGTGGAAAGACTAAAGTGGAAAGACTAAAGTGGACATATCAGTGGAAAGACTATAGTGGAAAGACTAAGTGGACAGACTAAAGCGGAAAGACTAAAGTGGAAAGACTAAAGTGGACAGACTATAGTGGAAAGACTAAAGTAGACAGACTAAAGTGGAAAGACTAAAGTGGAAAGACTAAAGTGGACAGACTATAGTGGAAAGACTATAGTGGAAAGACTAAAGTGGAAAGACTAAAGTGGACAGACTATAGTGGAAAGATTATAGTGGAAAGACTGTAGTGGAAAGAATAAAGTGGAGACTATAGTGGACAGACTGAAGTGGACAGAGAATAGTGGAAAGACTGAAGTGGACAGACTATAGTGGAAAGACTATAGTGGAAAGACTAAAGTGGAAAGACTCAGTGGACAGACTAAAGTGTACACACTGAAGTGGACAGAATAAAGTGGAAAGACTAAAGTGGACAGACTAAAGTGGAAAAACTAAAGTGGAAAGACTAAAGTGGACAGACTATAGTGGAAAGATTATAGTGGAAAGACTGTAGTGGAAAGAATAAAGTGGAGACTATAGTGGACAGACTGAAGTGGACAGAGAATAGTGGAAAGACTGAAGTGGACAGACTATAGTGGAAAGACTATAGTGGAAAGACTAAAGTGGAAAGACTCAGTGGACAGACTAAAGTGTACACACTGAAGTGGACAGAATAAAGTGGAAAGACTAAAGTGGAAAGACTAAAGTGGATAGACTATAGTGGAAAGACTAAAGTCGACAGACTAAAGTGGAAAAACTAAAGTGGAAAGACTAAAGTGGACAGACTATAGTGGAAAGACTATAGTGGAAAGACTAAAGTGGACAGAGAATGGTGGAAAGACTAAAGTGGAAAGACTGAAGTATAAAGACTCAGTGGACAGACTAAAGTGTACACACTGAAGTGGACAGAATAAAGTGGAAAGACTAAAGTGGAAAGACTAAAGTGGACAGACTTTAGTGGAAAGACTAAAGTGGACAGACTAAAGTGGAAAGACTAAAGTGGAAAGACTAAAGTGGACAGACTATAGTAGAAAGACTATAGTGGAAAGACTGTAGTTGACAAAATAAAGTGGAGACTATAGTGGAAAGACTAAAGTGGAAAGACTAAAGTGGACAGATTATAGTGGAAAGACTGAAGTATAAAGACTCAGTGGACAGACTAAAGTGTACACACTGAAGTGGACAGAAGAAAATGGAAAGACTAAAGTGGAAAGACTAAAGTGGACAGACTATAGTGGAAAGACTAAAGTGGACAGACTAAAGTGGAAAGACTAAAGTGGAAAGACTAAAGTGGACAGACTATAGTGGAAAGACTATAGTGGAAAGACTGTAGTTGACAGAATAAAGTGGAGACTATAGTGGAAAGACTAAAGTGGATAGAGTATAGTGGAAAGACTAAAGTGGACAGACTATAGTGGAAAGACTATAGTGGAAAGACTGTAGTGGACAGAATAAAGTGGAGACTAAAGTGGAAAGACTAAAGTGGAAAGACTAAAGTGGACAGACTATAGTGGAAAGACTGAAGTGGACAGACTAAAGAGGGAAAACTAAAGTGGAAAGACTAAAGTGGAAAGACTGCAGTAGACAGAATAAAGTGGAGACTATAGTGGAAAGACTAAAGTGGACAGACTAAAGTCGACAGACTCTAGTGGAAAGACTAAGTGGACAGACTAAAGCGGAAAGACTAAAGTGGAAAGACTAAAGTGGACAGACTATAGTGGAAAGACTAAAGTGGACAGACTAAAGTGGAAAGACTAAAGTGGAAAGACTAAAGTGGACAGACTAAAGTGAACAGACTCTAGTGGAAAGACTAAGTGGACAGACTAAAGCGGAAAGACTAAAGTGGAAAGACTAAAGTGGACAGACTATAGTGGAAAGACTAAAGTGGACAGAGAATGGTGGAAAGACTAAAGTGGACAGACTATAGTGGAAAGACTAAAGTGGACAGACTAAAGTAGAAAGACTAAAGTGGAAAGACTCAGTGGACAGACTAAAGTGTACACACTGAAGTGGACAGAATAAAGTGGAAAGACTAAAGTGGAAAGACTAAAGTGGATAGACTATAGTGGAAAGACTAAAGTCGACAGACTAAAGTGGAAAAACTAAAGTGGAAAGACTAAAGTGGACAGACTATAGCGGAAAGACTATAGTGGAAAGACTGTAGTGGAAAGACTAAAGTGGAAAGACTGTAGTGGAAAGAAATAAGTGGAGACTATAATGGAAAGACTAAAGTGGAAAGACCAAAGTGGACAGACTATAGTGGAAAGACTCAAGTGGAAAGACTCAGTGGACAGACTATAGTGTACACACTGAAGTGGACAGAATAAAGTGGAAAGACTAAAGTGGAAAGACTAAAGTGGACAAACTAAAGTGGAAAGATTAAAGTGGAAAGACTAAAGTGGACAGGTTATAGTGGAAAGACTATAGTGGAAAGACTGTAGTGGACAGTATAAAGTGGAGACTATAGTGGAAAGACTAAAGTGGAAAGACTAAAGTGGACAGAGAATAGTGGAAAGACTAAAGTGGACAGACTATAGTGGAAAGACTAAAGTGGACAGACTAAAGTAGAAAGACTAAAGTGGAAAGACTAAAGTGGACAGACTATAGTGGAAAGACCATAGTGGAAAGACTGGAGTGGACAGAATAAAGTGGAGAGTATAGTGGAAAGACTAAAGTGGACAGAGAATAGTGGAAAGACTAAAGTGGACAGACTATAGTGGAAAGACTATAGTGGAAAGACTGTAGTGAACAGTATAAAGTGGAGACTATAGTGGAAAGACTAAAGTGGAAAGATTAAAGTGGACAGACTATAGTGGAAAGACTGAAGTGGACAGAGAATAGTGGAAAGACTAAAGTGGAAAGACTAAACTGGACAGACCATAGTGGATAGACTGAAGTGGACAGACTAAAGTGGAAAAACTAAAGTGGAAAGACTAAAGTGGACAGACTATAGTGGAAAGATTATAGTGGAAAGAATGTAGTGGAAAGAATTAAGTGGAGACTGTAGTGGAAAGACTAAAGTGGACAGAGAATAGTGGAAAGACTGAAGTGGACAGACTATAGTAGAAAGACTATAGTGGAAAGACTGTAGTTGACAGAATAAAGTGGAGACTATAGTGGAAAGACTAAAGTGGATTGAGTATAGTGGAAAGACTAAAGTGGACAGACTATAGTGGAAAGACTATAGTGGAAAGACTGTAGTGGACAGAATAAAGTGGAGACTATAGTGGAAAGACTAAAGTGGAAAGACTAAAGTGGACAGACTAAAGTGGACAGGGAGTATTGGAAAGACTAAAGTGGAAAGACTGTAGTGGACAGAATAAAGTGGAGACTATAGTGGAAAGACTAAAGTGGAAAGACTAAAGTGGACAGACTATAGTGGAAAGACTGAAGCATAAAGACTCAGTGGACAGACTAAAGTGTACACACTGAAGTGGACAGAATAAAGTGGAAAGACTAAAGTGGAAAGACTAAAGTGGACAGACTATAGTGGAAAGACTAAAGTGGAAAGACTAAAGTGGAAAGACTAAAGTGGAAAGACTAAAGTGGACAGACTATAGTGGAAAGACTATAGTGGAAAGACTGTAGTTGACAGAATAAAGTGGAGACTATAGTGGAAAGACTAAAGTGGATTGAGTATAGTGGAAAGACTAAAGTGGACAGACTATAGTGGAAAGACTATAGTGGAAAGACTGTAGTGGACAGAATAAAGTGGAGACTATAGTGGAAAGACTAAAGTGGAAAGACTAAAGTGGACAGACTATAGTGGAAAGACTGAAGTGGACAGACTAAAGTGGAAAAACTAAAGTGGAAAGACTAAAGTGGAAAGACTGCAGTAGAAAGAATAAAGTGGAGACTATAGTGGAAAGACTAAAGTGGACAGACTAAAGTGGACAGAATCTAGTGGAAAGACTAAGTGGACAGACTAAAGCGGAAAGACTAAAGTGGAAAGACTAAAGTGGACAGACTATAGTGGAAACACTAAAGTGGACAGACTAAAGTGGAGTGACTAAAGTGGAAAGACTAAAGTGGACAGACTAAAGTGGACAGACTCTAGTGGAAAGACTAAGTGGACAGACTAAAGCGGAAAGACTAAAGTGGAAAGACTAAAGTGGACAGACTATAGTGGAAAGACTAAAGCGGACAGACTAAAGTGGAAAGACTAAAGTGGAAAGACTAAAGTGGACAGACTATAGTGGAAAGACTAAAGTGGACAGACTAAAGTGGACAGACTCTAGTGGAAAAACTAAGTGGACAGATTAAAGTTGAAAGACTAAAGTGGAAAGACTAAAGAAAACAGACTATAGTGGAAAGACTAAAGTGGACAGACTAAAGTGGAAAGACTAAAGTGGAAAGACTAAAGTGGACAGATCAGTGGAAAGACTACAGTGGAAAGACTAAGTGGACAGACTAAAGCGGAAAGACTAAAGTGGAAAGACTAAAGTGGACAGACTAAAGTGGACAGACTCTAGTGGAAAGACTAAGTGGACAGACTAAAGCGGAAAGACTAAAGTGGAAAGACTAAAGTGGACAGACTATAGTGGAAACACTAAAGTGGACAGACTAAAGTGGAAAGACTAAAGTGGAAAGACTAAAGTTTACAGACTAAAGTGGACAGACTCTAGTGGAAAGACTAAGTGGACAGACTAAAGCGGAAAGACTAAAGTGGAAAGACTAAAGTGGACAGACTATAGTGGAAAGACTAAAGCGGACAGACTAAAGTGGAAAGACTAAAGTGGAAAGACTAAAGTGGACAGACTATAGTGGAAAGACTAAAGTGGACAGACTAAAGTGGAAAGACTAAAGTGGACAGACTAAAGTGGACAGACCCTAGTGGAAAGACTAAGTGGACAGACTAAAGTTGAAAGACTAAAGTGGAAAGACTAAAGAAAACAGACTATAGTGGAAAGACTAAAGTGGACAGACTAAAGTGGAAAGACTAAAGTGGAAAGACTAAAGTGGACAGATCAGTGGAAAGACTATAGTGGAAAGACTAAGTGGACAGACTAAAGCGGAAAGACTAAAGTGGAAAGACTAAAGTGGACAGACTATAGTGGAAAGACTATAGTGGAAAGACTGTAGTTGACAGAATAAAGTGGAGACTATAGTGGAAAGACTAAAGTGGATTGAGTATAGTGGAAAGACTAAAGTGGACAGACTATAGTGGAAAGACTATAGTGGAAAGACTGTAGTGGACAGAATAAAGTGGAGACTATAGTGGAAAGACTAAAGTGGAAAGACTAAAGTGGACAGACTATAGTGGAAAGACTGAAGTGGACAGACTAAAGCTGAAAAACTAAAGTGGAAAGACTAAAGTGGAAAGACTGCAGTAGACAGAATAAAGTGGAGACCATAGTGGAAAGACTAAAGTGGACAGACTAAAGTGGACAGACTCTAGTGGAAAGACTAAGTGGACAGACTAAAGCGGAAAGACTAAAGTGGAAAGACTAAAGTGGACAGTCTATAGTGGAAACACTAAAGTGGACAGACTAAAGTGGAAAGACTAAAGTGGAAAGACTAAAGTGGACAGACTAAAGTGGACAGACTCTAGTGGAAAGACTAAGTGGACAGACTAAAGCGGAAAGACTAAAGTGGAAAGACTAAAGTGGACAGACTATAGTGGAAAGACTAGAGCGGACAGACTAAAGTGGAAAGACTAAAGTGGAAAGACTAAAGTGGACAGACTATAGTGGAAAGACTAAAGTGGACAGACTAAAGTGGAAAGACTAAAGTGGACAGACTAAAGTGGACAGACTCTAGTGGAAAGACTAAGTGGACAGACTAAAGTTGAAAGACTAAAGTGGAAAGACTAAAGAAAACAGACTATAGTGGAAAGACTAAAGTGGACAGACTAAAGTGGAAAGACTAAAGTGGAAAGACAAAAGTGGACAGATCAGTGGAAAGACTATAGTGGAAAGACTAAGTGGACAGACTAAAGCGGAAAGACTAAAGTGGAAAGACTAAAGTGGACAGACTAAAGTGGACAGACTCTAGTGGAAAGACTAAGTGGACAGACTAAAGCGGAAAGACTAAAGTGGACAGACTAAAGTGGACAGACTCTAGTGGAAAGACTAAGTGGACAGACTAAAGCGGAAAGACTAAAGTGGAAAGACTAAAGTGGACAGGCTATAGTGGAAAGACTAAAGCGGACAGACTAAAGTGGAAAGACTAAAGTGGAAAGACTAAAGTGGACAGACTATAGTGGAAAGACTAAAGTGGACAGACTAAAGTGGAAAGACTAAAGTGGACAGACTAAAGTGGACAGACTCTAGTGGAAAGACTAAGTGGACAGACTAAAGTTGAAAGACAAAAGTGGAAAGACTAAAGAAAACAGACTATAGTGGAAAGACTAAAGTGGACAGACTAAAGTGGAAAGACTAAAGTGGACAGATCAGTGGAAAGACTAAGTGGACAGACTAAAGCGGAAAGACTAAAGTGGAAAGACTAAAGTGGACAGACTATAGTGGAAAGACTAAAGTAGACAGACTAAAGTGGAAAGACTAAAGTGGAAAGACTGAAGTGGACAGACTATAGTGGAAAGACTATAGTGGAAAGACTGTAGTGGACAGAATAAAGTGGAGACTATAGTGGAAAGACTAAAGTGGACAGAGAATAGTGGAAAGACTAAAGTGGAAAGACTAAACTGGACAGACTATAGTGGAAAGACTGAAGTGGACAGACTAAAGTGGAAAAACTAAAGTGGAAAGACTAAAGTGGACAGACTATAGTGGAAAGATTATAGTGGAAAAACTGTAGTGGAAAGAATAAAGTGGAGACTATAGTGGAAAGACTAAAGTGGACAGAGAATAGTGGAAAGACTGAAGTGGACAGACTATAGTGGGAAGACTATAGTGGAAAGACTAAAGTGGAAAGACTCAGTGGACAGACTAAAGTGTACACACTGAAGTGGACAGAATAAAGTGGAAAGACTAAAGTGGAAAGACTAAAGTCGACAGACTAAAGTGGAAAAACTAAAGTGGAAAGACTAAAGTGGACAGACTATAGTGAAAAAACTATAGTGGAAAGACTGTAGTGGAAAGACTAAAGTGGAAAGACTGTAGTGGACAGAATAAAGTGGAGACTATAATGGAAAGACTAAAGTGGAAAGACTAAAGTGGAAAGACTCAGTGGACAGACTAAAGTGTACACACTGAAGTGGACAGAATAAAGTGGATAGACTATAGTGGAAAGACTAAAGTCGACAGACTAAAGTGGAAAAACTAAAGTGGAAAGACTAAAGTGGACCGACTATAGTGAAAAAACTATAGTGGAAAGACTGTAGTGGAAAGACTAAAGTGGAAAGACTGTAGTGGACAGAATAAAGTGGAGACTATAATGGAAAGACTAAAGTGGAAAGACTAAAGTGGACAGACTATAGTGGAAAGACTGAAGTGGAAAGACTCAGTGGACAGACTAAAGTGTACACACTGAAGTGGACAGAATAAAGTGGAAAGACTAAAGTGGAAAGACTAAAGTGGACAAACTAAAGTGGAAAGATTAAAGTGGAAAGACTAAAGTGGACAGACTATAGTGGAAAGACTATAGTGGAAAGACTGTAGTGGACAGTATAAAGTGGAGACTATAGTGGAAAGACTAAAGTGGAAAGACTAAAGTGGACAGAGAATAGTGGAAAGACTAAAGTGGACAGACTATAGTGGAAAGACTAAAGTGGACAGACTAAAGTAGAAAGACTAAAGTGGAAAGACTCAGTGGACAGACTAAAGTGTACACACTGAAGTGGACAGAATAAAGTGGAAAGACTAAAGTGGAAAGACTAAAGTGGATAGACTATAGTGGAAAGACTAAAGTCGACAGACTAAAGTGGAAAAACTAAAGTGGAAAGACTAAAGTGGACGGACTATAGTGGAAAGACTATAGTGGAAAGACTCTAGTGGACAGTATAAAGTGGAGACTATAGTGGAAAGACTAAAGTGGAAAGACTAAAGTGGACAGAGAATAGTGGAAAGACTAAAGTGGACAGACTATAGTGGAAAGACTAAAGTGGACAGACTAAAGTAGAAAGACTAAAGTGGAAAGACTAAAGTGGACAGACTATAGTGGAAAGACCATATTGGAAAGACTGGAGTGGACAGAATAAAGTGGAGAGTATAGTGGAAAGACTAAAGTGGACAGAGAATAGTGGAAAGACTAAAGTGGACAGACTATAGTGGAAAGACTATAGTGGAAAGACTGTAGTGAACAGTATAAAGTGGAGACTATAGTGGAAAGACTAAAGTGGAAAGATTAAAGTGGACAGACTATAGTGGAAAGACTGAAGTGGACAGAGAATAGTGGAAAGACTAAAGTGGAAAGACTAAACTGGACAGACTATAGTGGATAGACTGAAGTGGACAGACTAAAGTGGAAAAACTAAAGTGGAAAGACTAAAGTGGACAGACTATAGTGGAAAGATTGTAGTGGAAAGAATGTAGTGGAAAGAATAAAGTGGAGACTGTAGTGGACAGACTAAAGTGGACAGAGAATAGTGGAAAGACTGAAGTGGACAGACTATAGTGGAAAGACTATAGTGGAAAGACTAAAGTGGAAAGACTCAGTGGACAGACTAAAGTGTACACACTGAAGTGGACAGAATAAAGTGGAAAGACTAAAGTGGAAAGACTAAAGTGGATAGACTATAGTGGAAAGACTAAAGTCGACAGACTAAAGTGGAAAAACTAAAGTGGAAAGACTAAAGTGGACAGACTATAGTGGAAAGACTAAAGTGGAAAGACTAAAGTGGACAAACTAAAGTGGAAAGATTAAAGTGGAAAGACTAAAGTGGACAGACTATAGTGGAAAGACTATATTGGAAAGACTGTAGTGAACAGTATAAAGTGGAGACTATAGTGGAAAGACTAAAGTGGAAAGACTAAAGTGGACAGAGAATAGTGGAAAGACTAAAGTGGACAGACTATAGTGGAAAGACTAAAGTGGACAGACTAAGCTAGAAAGACTAAAGTGGAAAGACTCAGTGGACAGACTAAAGTGTACACACTGAAGTGGACAGAATAAAGTGGAAAGACTAAAGTGGAAAGACTAAAGTGGACAAACTAAAGTGGAAAGATTAAAGTGGAAAGACTAAAGTGGACAGACTATAGTGGAAAGACTATAGTGGAAAGACTGTAGTGGACAGTATAAAGTGGAGACTATAGTGGAAAGACTAAAGTGGAAAGACTAAAGTGGACAGAGAATAGTGGAAAGACTAAAGTGGACAGACTATAGTGGAAAGACTAAAGTGGACAGACTAAAGTAGAAAGACTAAAGTGGAAAGACTAAAGTGGACAGAATATAGTGGAAAGACTATAGTGGAAAGACTGGAGTGGACAGAATAAAGTGGAGAGTATAGTGGAAAGACTAAAGTGGACAGAGAATAGTGGAAAGACTAAAGTGGACAGACTATAGTGGAAAAACTGAAGTGGAAAGACTAAAGTGGACAGACTATAGTGGAAAGACTATAGTGGAAAGACTAAAGTGGACAGACTATAGTGGAAAGACTAAAGCGGACAGACTAAAGTGGAAAGACTAAAGTGGAAAGACTAAAGTGGACAGACTATAGTGGAAAGACTAAAGTGGACAGACTAAAGTGGAAAGACTAAAGTGGAAAGACTAAAGTGGACAGACTATAGTAGAAAGACTATAGTGGAAAGACTGTAGTTGACAGAATAAAGTGGAGACTATAGTGGAAAGACTAAAGTGGATAGAGTATAGTGGAAAGACTAAAGTGGACAGACTATAGTGGAAAGACTATAGTGGAAAGACTGTAGTGGACAGAATAAAGTGGAGACTGTAGTGGGAAGACTAAAGTCGACAGACTAAAGTGGAAAAACTAAAGTGGAAAGACTAAAGTGGAAAGACTAAAGTGGAAAGACTGTAGTGGACAGAATAAAGTGGAGACTATAATGGAAAGACTAAAGTGGAAAGACTAAAGTGGACAGACTATAGTGGAAAGACTGAAGTGGAAAGACTCAGTGGACAGACTAAAGTGTACACACTGAAGTGGACAGAATAAAGTGGAAAGACTAAAGTGGAAAGACTAAAGTGGACAAACTAAAGTGGAAAGATTAAAGTGGAAAGACTAAAGTGGACAGACTATAGTGGAAAGACTATAGTGGAAAGACTGTAGTGGACAGTATAAAGTGGAGACTATAGTGGAAAGACTAAAGTGGAAAGACTAAAGTGGACAGAGAATAGTGGAAAGACTAAAGTGGACAGACTATAGTGGAAAGACTAAAGTGGACAGACTAAAGTAGAAAGACTAAAGTGGAAAGACTCAGTGGACAGACTAAATTGTACACACTGAAGTGGACAGAATAAAGTGGAAAGACTAAAGTGGAAAGACTAAAGTGGATAGACTATAGTGGAAAGACTAAAGTCGACAGACTAAAGTGGAAAAACTAAAGTGGAAAGACTAAAGTGGACAGACTATAGTGGAAAGACTATAGTGGAAAGACTGTAGTGGAAAGACTAAAGTGGAAAGACTGTAGTGGACAGAATAAAGTGGAGACTATAGTGGAAAGACTAAAGTGGAAAGACTAAAGTGGACAGAGAATAGTGGAAAGACTAAAGTGGACAGACTATAGTGGAAAGACTAAAGTGGACAGACTAAAGTAGAAAGACTAAAGTGGAAAGACTAAAGTGGACAGACTATAGTGGAAAGACCATAGTGGAAAGACTGGAGTGGACAGAATAAAGTGGAGAGTATAGTGGAAAGACTAAAGTGGACAGAGAACAGTGGAAAGACTAAAGTGGACAGACTATAGTGGAAAGACTATAGTGGAAAGACTGTAGTGAACAGTATAAAGTGGAGACTATAGTGGAAAGACTAAAGTGGAAAGATTAAAGTGGACAGACTATAGTGGAAAGACTGAAGTGGACAGAGAATAGTGGAAAGACTAAAGTGGAAAGACTAAACTGGACAGACTATAGTGGATAGACTGAAGTGGACAGACTAAAGTGGAAAAACTAAAGTGGAAAGACTAAAGTGGACAGACTATAGTGGAAAGATTGTAGTGGAAAGAATGTAGTGGAAAGAATAAAGTGGAGACTGTAGTGGAAAGACTAAAGTGGACAGAGAATAGTGGAAAGACTGAAGTGGACAGACTATAGTGGAAAGACTAAAGTGTAAAGACTCAGTGGACAGACTAAAGTGTACACACTGAAGTGGACAGAATAAAGTGGAAAGACTAAAGTGGAAAGACTAAAGTGGATAGACTATAGTGGAAAGACTAAAGTCGACAGACTAAAGTGGAAAAACTAAAGTGGAAAGACTAAAGTGGACAGACTATAGTGGAAAGACTAAAGTGGAAAGACTAAAGTGGACAAACTAAAGTGGAAAGATTAAAGTGGAAAGACTAAAGTGGACAGACTATAGTGGAAAGACTATATTGGAAAGACTGTAGTGAACAGTATAAAGTGGAGACTATAGTGGAAAGACTAAAGTGGACAGAGAATAGTGGAAAGACTAAAGTGGACAGACTATAGTGGAAAGACTAAAGTGGACAGACTAAGGTAGAAAGACTAAAGTGGAAAGACTCAGTGGACAGACTAAAGTGTACACACTGAAGTGGACAGAATAAAGTGGAAAGACTAAAGTGGAAAGACTAAAGTGGACAAACTAAAGTGGAAAGATTAAAGTGGAAAGACTAAAGTGGACAGACTATAGTGGAAAGACTATAGTGGAAAGACTGTAGTGGACAGTATAAAGTGGAGACTATAGTGGAAAGACTAAAGTAGAAAGACTAAAGTGGACAGAGAATAGTGGAAAGACTAAAGTGGACAGACTATAGTGGAAAGACTAAAGTGGACAGACTAAAGTAGAAAGACTAAAGTGGAAAGACTAAAGTGGACAGAATATAGTGGAAAGACTATAGTGGAAAGACTGGAGTGGACAGAATAAAGTGGAGAGTATAGTTTAAAGACTAAAGTGGACAGAGAATAGTGGAAAGACTAAAGTGGACAGACTATAGTGGAAAAACTGAAGTGGAAAGACTAAAGTGGACAGACTATAGTGGAAAGACGATAGTGGAAAGACTAAAGTGGACAGACTATAGTGGAAAGACTAAAGCGGACAGACTAAAGTGGAAAGACTAAAGTGGAAAGACTAAAGTGGACAGACTATAGTGGAAAGGCTAAAGTGGACAGACTAAAGTGGAAAGACTAAAGTGGAAAGACTAAAGTGGACAGACTATAGTAGAAAGACTATAGTGGAAAGACTGTAGTTGACAGAATAAAGTGGAGACTATAGTGGAAAGACTAAAGTGGATAGAGTATAGTGGAAAGACTAAAGTGGACAGACTATAGTGGAAAGACTATAGTGGAAAGACTGTAGTGGACAGAATAAAGTGGAGACTGTAGTGGAAAGACTAAAGTGGAAAGACTAAAGTGGAAAGACTAAAGTGGACAGACTATAGTGGACAGACTCTAGTGGAAAGACTAAGTGGACAGACTAAAGCGGAAAGACTAAAGTGGAAAGACTAAAGAAAACAGACTATAATGGAAAGACTAAAGTGGACAGACTAAAGTGGAAAGACTAAAGTGGAAAGACTAGAGTGGACAGACTATAGTGGAAAGACTATAGTGGAAAGACTAAGTGGACAGACTAAAGCGGAAAGACTAAAGTGGAAAGACTAAAGTGGACAGACTATAGTGGAAAGACTAAAGTGGACAGACTAAAGTGGAAAGACTAAAGTGGAAAGACTAAAGTGGACAGACTATAGTGGAAAGACTATAGTAAAAAGACTGTAGTTGACAGAATAAAGTGGAGACTATAGTGGAAAGGCTAAAGTGGATAGAGTATAGTGGAAAGACTAAAGTGGACAGACTATAGTGGAAAGACTATAGTGGAAAGACTGTAGTGGACAGAATAAAGTGGAGACTATAGTGGAAAGACTAAAGTGGAAAGACTAAAGTGGACAGACTATAGTGGAAAGACTGAAGTGGACAGACTAAAGTGGAAGAACTAAAGTGGAAAGACTAAAGTGGAAAGACTGCAGTAGACAGAATAAAGTGGAGACTATAGTGGAAAGACCTAAAGTGGACAGACTAAACTAGACAGACTATAGTGGAAAGACTAAAGTGGACAGACTAAAGTGGAAAGACTAAAGTGGAAAGACTAAAGTGGAAAGACTAAAGTGGACAGACTATAGTAGAAAGACTATAGTGGAAAGACTGTAGTTGACAGAATAAAGTGGAGACTATAGTGGAAAGACTAAAGTGGATAGAGTATAGTGGAAAGACTAAAGTGGACAGACTATAGTGGAAAGACTATAGTGGAAAGACTGTAGTGGACAGAATAAAGTGGAGACTATAGTGGAAAGACTAAAGTGGAAAGACTAAAGTGGAAAGACTAAAGTGGACAGACTATAGTGGAAAGACTAAAGTGGAAAGACTGTAGTGGAAAGACTAAAGTGGAAAGACTGTAGTGGACAGAATAAAGTGGAGACTATAGTGGAAAGACTAAAGTGGAAAGACTAAAGTGGACAGAGAATAGTGGAAAGACTAAAGTGGAAAGACTATAGTGGAAAGACTGTAGTGGACAGAATAAAGTGGAGACTATAGTGGAAAGACGATAGTGGAAAGACTAAAGTGGACAGACTATAGTGGAAAGACTAAAGCGGACAGACTAAAGTGGAAAGACTAAAGTGGAAAGACTAAAGTGGACAGACTATAGTGGAAAGACTAAAGTGGACAGACTAAAGTGGAAAGACTAAAGTGGAAAGACTAAAGTGGACAGACTATAGTAGAAAGACTATAGTGGAAAGACTGTAGTTGACAGAATAAAGTGGAGACTATAGTGGAAAGACTAAAGTGGATAGAGTATAGTGGAAAGACTAAAGTGGACAGACTATAGTGGAAAGACTATAGTGGAAAGACTGTAGTGGACAGAATAAAGTGGAGACTGTAGTGGAAAGACTAAAGTGGAAAGACTAAAGTGGACAGACTATAGTGGACAGACTCTAGTGGAAAGACTAAGTGGACAGACTAAAGCGGAAAGACTAAAGTGGAAAGACTAAAGAAAACAGACTATAGTGGAAAGACTAAAGTGGACAGACTAAAGTGGAAAGACTAAAGTGGAAAGACTAAAGTGGACAGACTATAGTGGAAAGACTATAGTGGAAAGACTAAGTGGACAGACTAAAGCGGAAAGACTAAAGTGGAAAGACTAAAGTGGACAGACTATAGTGGAAAGACTAAAGTGGACAGACTAAAGTGGAAAGACTAAAGTGGAAAGACTAAAGTGGACAGACTATAGTGGAAAGACTATAGTGGAAAGACTGTAGTTGACAGAATAAAGTGGAGACTATAGTGGAAAGGCTAAAGTGGATAGAGTATAGTGGAAAGACTAAAGTGGACAGACTATAGTGGAAAGACTATAGTGGAAAGACTGTAGTTGACAGAATAAAGTGGAGACTATAGTGGAAAGACTAAAGTGGAAAGACTAAAGTGGACAGACTATAGTGGAAAGACTGAAGTGGACAGACTAAAGTGGAAAAACTAAAGTGGAAAGACTAAAGTGGAAAGACTGCAGTAGACAGAATAAAGTGGAGACTATAGTGGAAAGACCTAAAGTGGACAGACTAAACTAGACAGACTATAGTGGAAAGACTAAAGTGGACAGACTAAAGTGGAAAGACTAAAGTGGAAAGACTAAAGTGGACAGACTATAGTAGAAAGACTATAGTGGAAAGACTGTAGTTGACAGAATAAAGTGGAGACTATAGTGGAAAGACTAAAGTGGATAGAGTATAGTGGAAAGACTAAAGTGGACAGACTATAGTGGAAAGACTATAGTGGAAAGACTGTAGTGGACAGAATAAAGTGGAGACTATAGTGGAAAGACTAAAGTGGAAAGACTAAAGTGGAAAGACTAAAGTGGACAGACTATAGTGGAAAGACTAAAGTGGACAGACTTAAGTGGAAAGACTAAAGTGGATAGACTATAGTGGAAAGACTAAAGTCGACAGACTAAAGTGGAAAAACTAAAGTGGAAAGACTAAAGTGGACGGACTATAGTGGAAAGACTATAGTGGAAAGACTGTAGTGGACAGTATAAAGTGGAGACTATAGTGGAAAGACTAAAGTGGAAAGACTAAAGTGGACAGAGAATAGTGGAAAGACTAAAGTGGACAGACTATAGTGGAAAGACTAAAGATGACAGACTAAAGTAGAAAGACTAAAGTGGAAAGACTAAAGTGGACAGACTATAGTGGAAAGACCATATTGGAAAGACTGGAGTGGACAGAATAAAGTGGAGAGTATAGTGGAAAGACTAAAGTGGACAGAGAATAGTGGAAAGACTAAAGTGGACAGACTATAGTGGAAAGACTATAGTGGAAAGACTGTAGTGAACAGTATAAAGTGGAGACTATAGTGGAAAGACTAAAGTGGAAAGATTAAAGTGGACAGACTATAGTGGAAAGACTGAAGTGGACAGAGAATAGTGGAAAGACTAAAGTGGAAAGACTAAACTGGACAGACTATAGTGGATAGACTGAAGTGGACAGACTAAAGTGGAAAGACTAAAGTGGACAGACTATAGTGGAAAGATTGTAGTGGAAAGAATGTAGTGGAAAGAATAAAGTGGAGACTGTAGTGGACAGACTAAAGTGGACAGAGAATAGTGGAAAGACTGAAGTGGACAGACTATAGTGGAAAGACTATAGTGGAAAGACTAAAGTGGAAAGACTCAGTGGACAGACTAAAGTGTACACACTGAAGTGGACAGAATAAAGTGGAAAGACTAAAGTGGAAAGACTAAAGTGGATATACTATAGTGGAAAGACTAAAGTCGACAGACTAAAGTGGAAAAACTAAAGTGGAAAGACTAAAGTGGACAGACTATAGTGGAAAGACTAAAGTGGAAAGACTAAAGTGGACAAACTAAAGTGGAAAGATTAAAGTGGAAAGACTAAAGTGGACAGACTATAGTGGAAAGACTATATTGGAAAGACTGTAGTGAACAGTATAAAGTGGAGACTATAGTGGAAAGACTAAAGTGGACAGAGAATAGTGGAAAGACTAAAGTGGACAGACTATAGTGGAAAGACTAAAGTGGACAGACTAAGCTAGAAAGACTAAAGTGGAAAGACTCAGTGGACAGACTAAAGTGTACACACTGAAGTGGACAGAATAAAGTGGAAAGACTAAAGTGGAAAGACTAAAGTGGACAAACTAAAGTGGAAAGATTAAAGTGGAAAGACTAAAGTGGACAGACTATAGTGGAAAGACTATAGTGGAAAGACTGTAATGGACAGTATAAAGTGGAGACTATAGTGGAAAGACTAAAGTGGAAAGACTAAAGTGGACAGAGAATAGTGGAAAGACTAAAGTGGACAGACTATAGTGGAAAGACTAAAGTGGACAGACTAAAGTAGAAAGACTAAAGTGGAAAGACTAAAGTGGACAGAATATAGTGGAAAGACTATAGTGGAAAGACTGGAGTGGACAGAATAAAGTGGAGAGTATAGTGGAAAGACTAAAGTGGACAGAGAATAGTGGAAAGACTAAAGTGGACAGACTATAGTGGAAAAACTGAAGTGGAAAGACTAAAGTGGACAGACTATAGTGGAAAGACTATAGTGGAAAGACTAAAGTGGACAGACTATAGTGGAAAGACTAAAGCGGACAGACTAAAGTGGAAAGACTAAAGTGGAAAGACTAAAGTGGACAGACTATAGTGGAAAGACTAAAGTGGACAGACTAAAGTGGAAAGACTAAAGTGGAAAGACTAAAGTGGAAAGACTAAAGTGGAAAGACTAAAGTGGAAAGACTAAAGTGGACAGACTATAGTAGAAAGACTATAGTGGAAAGACTGTAGTTGACAGAATAAAGTGGAGACTATAGTGGAAAGACTAAAGTGGATAGAGTATAGTGGAAAGACTAAAGTGGACAGACTATAGTGGAAAGACTATAGTGGAAAGACTGTAGTGGACAGAATAAAGTGGAGACTATAGTGGAAAGACTAAAGTGGAAAGACTAAAGTGGACAGACTATAGTGGAAAGACTAAAGTGGAAAGACTGTAGTGGAAAGACTAAAGTGGAAAGACTGTAGTGGACAGAATAAAGTGGAGACTATAGTGGAAAGACTAAAGTGGAAAGACTAAAGTGGACAGAGAATAGTGGAAAGACTAAAGTGGAAAGACTATAGTGGAAAGACTGTAGTGGACAGAATAAAGTGGAGACTATAGTGGAAAGACGATAGTGGAAAGACTAAAGTGGACAGACTATAGTGAAAAGACTAAAGCGGACAGACTAAAGTGGAAAGACTAAAGTGGAAAGACTAAAGTGGACAGACTATAGTGGAAAGACTAAAGTGGACAGACTAAAGTGGAAAGACTAAAGTGGAAAGACTAAAGTGGACAGACTATAGTAGAAAGACTATAGTGGAAAGACTGTAGTTGACAGAATAAAGTGGAGACTATAGTGGAAAGACTAAAGTGGATAGAGTATAGTGGAAAGACTAAAGTGGACAGACTATAGTGGAAAGACTATAGTGGAAAGACTGTAGTGGACAGAATAAAGTGGAGACTGTAGTGGAAAGACTAAAGTGGAAAGACTAAAGTGGAAAGACTAAAGTGGACAGACTATAGTGGACAGACTCTAGTGGAAAGACTAAGTGGACAGACTAAAGCGGAAAGACTAAAGTGGAAAGACTAAAGAAAACAGACTATAGTGGAAAGACTAAAGTGGACAGACTAAAGTGGAAAGACTAAAGTGGAAAGACTAAAGTGGACAGACTATAGTGGAAAGACTATAGTGGAAAGACTAAGTGGACAGACTAAAGCGGAAAGACTAAAGTGGAAAGACTAAAGTGGAAAGACTATAGTGGAAAGACTAAAGTGGACAGACTAAAGTGGAAAGACTAAAGTGGAAAGACTAAAGTGGACAGACTATAGTGGAAAGACTATAGTGGAAAGACTGTAGTTGACAGAATAAAGTGGAGACTATAGTGGAAAGGCTAAAGTGGATAGAGTATAGTGGAAAGACTAAAGTGGACAGACTATAGTGGAAAGACTATAGTGGAAAGACTGTAGTTGACAGAATAAAGTGGAGACTATAGTGGAAAGACTAAAGTGGAAAGACTAAAGTGGACAGACTATAGTGGAAAGACTGAAGTGGACAGACTAAAGTGGAAAAACTAAAGTGGAAAGACTAAAGTGGAAAGACTGCAGTAGACAGAATAAAGTGGAGACTATAGTGGAAAGACCTAAAGTGGACAGACTAAACTAGACAGACTATAGTGGAAAGACTAAAGTGGACAGACTAAAGTGGAAAGACTAAAGTGGAAAGACTAAAGTGGACAGACTATAGTAGAAAGACTATAGTGGAAAGACTGTAGTTGACAGAATAAAGTGGAGACTATAGTGGAAAGACTAAAGTGGATAGAGTATAGTGGAAAGACTAAAGTGGACAGACTATAGTGGAAAGACTATAGTGGAAAGACTGTAGTGGACAGAATAAAGTGGAGACTATAGTGGAAAGACTAAAGTGGAAAGACTAAAGTGGAAAGACTAAAGTGGACAGACTATAGTGGAAAGACTAAAGTGGACAGACTTAAGTGGAAAGACTAAAGTGGATAGACTATAGTGGAAAGACTAAAGTCGACAGACTAAAGTGGAAAAACTAAAGTGGAAAGACTAAAGTGGACGGACTATAGTGGAAAGACTATAGTGGAAAGACTGTAGTGGACAGTATAAAGTGGAGACTATAGTGGAAAGACTAAAGTGGAAAGACTAAAGTGGACAGAGAATAGTGGAAAGACTAAAGTGGACAGACTATAGTGGAAAGACTAAAGTGGACAGACTAAAGTAGAAAGACTAAAGTGGAAAGACTAAAGTGGACAGACTATAGTGGAAAGACCATATTGGAAAGACTGGAGTGGACAGAATAAAGTGGAGAGTATAGTGGAAAGACTAAAGTGGACAGAGAATAGTGGAAAGACTAAAGTGGACAGACTATAGTGGAAAGACTATAGTGGAAAGACTGTAGTGAACAGTATAAAGTGGAGACTATAGTGGAAAGACTAAAGTGGAAAGATTAAAGTGGACAGACTATAGTGGAAAGACTGAAGTGGACAGAGAATAGTGGGAAGACTAAAGTGGAAAGACTAAACTGGACAGACTATAGTGGATAGACTGAAGTGGACCGACTAAAGTGGAAAGACTAAAGTGGACAGACTATAGTGGAAAGATTGTAGTGGAAAGAATGTAGTGGAAAGAATAAAGTGGAGACTGTAGTGGACAGACTAAAGTGGACAGAGAATAGTGGAAAGACTGAAGTGGACAGACTATAGTGGAAAGACTATAGAGGAAAGACTAAAGTGGAAAGACTCAGTGGACAGACTAAAGTGTACAGACTGAAGTGGACAGAATAAAGTGGAAAGACTAAAGTGGAAAGACTAAAGTGGATAGACTATAGTGGAAAGACTAAAGTCGACAGACTAAAGTGGAAAAACTAAAGTGGAAAGACTAAAGTGGACAGACTATAGTGGAAAGACTAAAGTGGAAAGACTAAAGTGGACAAACTAAAGTGGAAAGATTAAAGTGGAAAGACTAAAGTGGACAGACTATAGTGGAAAGACTATATTGGAAAGACTGTAGTGAACAGTATAAAGTGGAGACTATAGTGGATAGACTAAAGTGGAAAGACTAAAGTGGACAGACTATAGTGGAAAGACTAAAGTGGACAGACTAAGCTAGAAAGACTAAAGTGGAAAGACTAAGTGGACAGACTAAAGCGGAAAAACTAAAGTGGAAAGACTAAAGTGGACAGACTATAGTGGAAAGACTAAAGTGGACAGACTAAAGTGGAAAGACTAAAGTGGAAAGACTAAAGTGGACAGACTAAAGTGAACAGACTCTAGTGGAAAGACTAAAGTGGAAAGACTAAAGTGGACAGACTAAAGTGGACAGACTCTAGTGGAAAGACTAAGTGGACAGACTAAAGCGGAAAGACTAAAGTGGAAAGACTAAAGAAAACAGACTATAGTGGAAAGACTAAAGTGGACAGACGAAAGTGGAAAGACTAAAGTGGAAAGACTAAAGTGGACAGACTAAAGACTAAGTGGACAGACTAAAGCGGAAAGACTAAAGTGGAAAGACTAAAGAAAACAGACTATAGTGGAAAGACTAAAGTGGAAAGACTAAAGTGGAAAGACTAAAATGGACAGACTATAGTGGAAAGACTATAGTAGAAAGACTGTAGTGGACAGAATAAAGTGGAGACTATAGTGGAAAGACTAAAGTGGAAAGACTAAAGTGGACAGACTAAAGTGGACAGGGAGTATTGGAAAGACTAAAGTGGAAAGACTGTAGTGGACAGAATAAAGTGGAGACTATAGTGGAAAGACTAAAGTGGAAAGACTAAAGTGGACAGATTATAGTGGAAAGACTGAAGTATAAAGACTCAGTGGACAGACTAAAGTGTACACACTGAAGTGGACAGAAGAAAGTGGAAAGACTAAAGTCGACAGACTCTAGTGGAAAGACTAAGTGGACAGACTAAAGCGGAAAAACTAAAGTGGAAAGACTAAAGTGGACAGACTATAGTGGAAAGACTAAAGTGGACAGACTAAAGTGGAAAGACTAAAGTGGAAAGACTAAAGTGGACAGACTATAGTGGAAAGACTAAAGTGGACAGACTAAAGTGGAAAGACTAAAGTGGACAGATTAAAGTGGACAGACTCTAGTGGAAAGACTAAGTGGACAGACTAAAGCGGAAAGACTAAAGTGGAAAGACTAAAGAAAACAGACTATAGTGGAAAGACTAAAGTGGACAGACGAAAGTGGAAAGACTAAAGTGGAAAGACTAAAGTGGACAGACTAAAGACTAAGTGGACAGACTAAAGCGGAAAGACTAAAGTGGAAAGACTAAAGAAAACAGACTATAGTGGAAAGACTAAAGTGGAAAGACTAAAGTGGAAAGACTAAAATGGACAGACTATAGTGGAAAGACTATAGTAGAAAGACTGTAGTGGACAGAATAAAGTGGAGACTATAGTGGAAAGACTAAAGTGGAAAGACTAAAGTGGACAGACTAAAGTGGACAGGGAGTATTGGAAAGACTAAAGTGGAAAGACTGTAGTGGACAGAATAAAGTGGAGACTATAGTGGAAAGACTAAAGTGGAAAGACTAAAGTGGACAGATTATAGTGGAAAGACTGAAGTATAAAGACTCAGTGGACAGACTAAAGTGTACACACTGAAGTGGACAGAAGAAAGTGGAAAGACTAAAGTGGAAAGACTAAAGTGGACAGACTATAGTGGAAAGACTAAAGTGGACAGACTGAAGTGGAAAGACTAAAGCGGAAAGACTAAAGTGGACAGACTATAGTGGAAAGACTATAGTGGAAAGACTGTAGTTGACAGAATAAAGTGGAGACTATAGTGGAAAGACTAAAGTTGATAGAGTATAGTGAAAAGACTAAAGTGGACAGACTCTAGTGGAAAGACTATAGTGGAAAGACTGTAGCGGACAGAATAAAGTGGAGACTAAAGTGGAAAGACTAAAGTGGAAAGACTAAAGTGGACAGACTATAGTGGAAAGACTGAAGTGGACAGACTAAAGTGGAAAAACTAAAGTGGAAAGACTAAAGTGGAAAGACTGCAGTAGACAGAATAAAGTGGAGACTATAGTGGAAAGACCTAAAGTGGACAGACTAAACTAGACAGACTATAGTGGAAAGACTAAAGTGGACAGACTAAAGTGGAAAGACTAAAGTGGACAGAATATAGTGGAAAGACTATAGTGGAAAGACTGGAGTGGACAGAATAAAGTGGAGAGTATAGTGGAAAGACTAAAGTGGACAGAGAATAGTGGAAAGACTAAAGTGGACAGACTATAGTGGAAAAACTGAAGTGGAAAGACTAAAGTGGACAGACTATAGTGGAAAGACTATAGTGGAAAGACTAAAGTGGACAGACTATAGTGGAAAGACTAAAGCGGACAGACTAAAGTGGAAAGACTAAAGTGGACAGAATATAGTGGAAAGACTATAGTGGAAAGACTGGAGTGGACAGAATAAAGTGGAGAGTATAGTGGAAAGACTAAAGTGGACAGAGAATAGTGGAAAGACTAAAGTGGACAGACTATAGTGGAAAAACTGAAGTGGAAAGACTAAAGTGGACAGACTATAGTGGAAAGACTATAGTGGAAAGACTAAAGTGGACAGACTATAGTGGAAAGACTAAAGCGGACAGACTAAAGTGGAAAGACTAAAGTGGAAAGACTAAAGTGGACAGACTATAGTGGAAAGACTAAAGTGGACAGACTAAAGTGGAAAGACTAAAGTGGAAAGACTAAAGTGGACAGACTATAGTAGAAAGACTATAGTGGAAAGACTGTAGTTGACAGAATAAAGTGGAGACTATAGTGGAAAGACTAAAGTGGATAGAGTATAGTGGAAAGACTAAAGTGGACAGACTATAGTGGAAAGACTATAGTGGAAAGACTGTAGTGGACAGAATAAAGTGGAGACTGTAGTGGGAAGACTAAAGTCGACAGACTAAAGTGGAAAAACTAAAGTGGAAAGACTAAAGTGGACAGACTATAGTGAAAAAACTATAGTGGAAAGACTGTAGTGGAAAGACTAAAGTGGAAAGACTGTAGTGGACAGAATAAAGTGGAGACTATAATGGAAAGACTAAAGTGGAAAGACTAAAGTGGACAGACTATAGTGGAAAGACTGAAGTGGAAAGACTCAGTGGACAGACTAAAGTGTACACACTGAAGTGGACAGAATAAAGTGGAAAGACTAAAGTGGAAAGACTAAAGTGGACAAACTAAAGTGGAAAGATTAAAGTGGAAAGACTAAAGTGGACAGACTATAGTGGAAAGACTATAGTGGAAAGACTGTAGTGGACAGTATAAAGTGGAGACTATAGTGGAAAGACTAAAGTGGAAAGACTAAAGTGGACAGAGAATAGTGGAAAGACTAAAGTGGACAGACTATAGTGGAAAGACTAAAGTGGACAGACTAAAGTAGAAAGACTAAAGTGGAAAGACTCAGTGGACAGACTAAAGTGTACACACAGAAGTGGACAGAATAAAGTGGAAAGACTAAAGTGGAAAGACTAAAGTGGATAGACTATAGTGGAAAGACTAAAGTCGACAGACTAAAGTGGAAAAACTAAAGTGGAAAGACTAAAGTGGACAGACTATAGTGGAAAGACTATAGTGGAAAGACTATAGTGGAAAGACTAAAGTGGAAAGACTGTAGTGGACAGATTATAGTGGAAAGACTGAAGTATAAAGACTCAGTGGACAGACTAAAGTGTACACACTGAAGTGGACAGAAGAAAGTGGAAAGACTAAAGTGGAAAGACTAAAGTGGACAGACTATAGTGGAAAGACTAAAGTGGACAGACTGAAGTGGAAAGACTAAAGCGGAAAGACTAAAGTGGACAGACTATAGTGGAAAGACTATAGTGGAAAGACTGTAGTTGACAGAATAAAGTGGAGACTATAGTGGAAAGACTAAAGTTGATAGAGTATAGTGAAAAGACTAAAGTGGACAGACTCTAGTGGAAAGACTATAGTGGAAAGACTGTAGCGGACAGAATAAAGTGGAGACTAAAGTGGAAAGACTAAAGTGGAAAGACTAAAGTGGACAGACTATAGTGGAAAGACTGAAGTGGACAGACTAAAGTGGAAAAACTAAAGTGGAAAGACTAAAGTGGAAAGACTGCAGTAGACAGAATAAAGTGGAGACTATAGTGGAAAGACCTAAAGTGGACAGACTAAACTAGACAGACTATAGTGGAAAGACTAAAGTGGACAGACTAAAGTGGAAAGACTAAAGTGGACAGAATATAGTGGAAAGACTATAGTGGAAAGACTGGAGTGGACAGAATAAAGTGGAGAGTATAGTGGAAAGACTAAAGTGGACAGAGAATAGTGGAAAGACTAAAGTGGACAGACTAAAGTGGAAAAACTGAAGTGGAAAGACTAAAGTGGACAGACTATAGTGGAAAGACTATAGTGGAAAGACTAAAGTGGACAGACTATAGTGGAAAGACTAAAGCGGACAGACTAAAGTGGAAAGACTAAAGTGGACAGAATATAGTGGAAAGACTATAGTGGAAAGACTGGAGTGGACAGAATAAAGTGGAGAGTATAGTGGAAAGACTAAAGTGGACAGAGAATAGTGGAAAGACTAAAGTGGACAGACTATAGTGGAAAAACTGAAGTGGAAAGACTAAAGTGGACAGACTATAGTGGAAAGACTATAGTGGAAAGACTAAAGTGGACAGACTATAGTGGAAAGACTAAAGCGGACAGACTAAAGTGGAAAGACTAAAGTGGAAAGACTAAAGTGGACAGACTATAGTGGAAAGACTAAAGTGGACAGACTAAAGTGGAAAGACTAAAGTGGAAAGACTAAAGTGGACAGACTATAGTAGAAAGACTATAGTGGAAAGACTGTAGTTGACAGAATAAAGTGGAGACTATAGTGGAAAGACTAAAGTGGATAGAGTATAGTGGAAAGACTAAAGTGGACAGACTATAGTGGAAAGACTAAAGTGTACACACTGAAGTGGACAGAATAAAGTGGAAAGACTAAAGTGGAAAGACTAAAGTGGACAAACTAAAGTGGAAAGATTAAAGTGGAAAGACTAAAGTGGACAGACTATAGTGGAAAGACTATAGTGGAAAGACTGTAGTGGACAGTATAAAGTGGAGACTATAGTGGAAAGACTAAAGTGGAAAGACTAAAGTGGACAGAGAATAGTGGAAAGACTAAAGTGGACAGACTATAGTGGAAAGACTAAAGTGGACAGACTAAAGTAGAAAGACTAAAGTGGAAAGACTCAGTGGACAGACTAAAGTGTACACACTGAAGTGGACAGAATAAAGTGGAAAGACTAAAGTGGAAAGACTAAAGTGGATAGACTATAGTGGAAAGACTAAAGTCGACAGACTAAAGTGGAAAAACTAAAGTGGAAAGACTAAAGTGGACAGACTATAGTGGAAAGACTATAGTGGAAAGACTATAGTGGAAAGACTAAAGTGGAAAGACTGTAGTGGACAGAATAAAGTGGAGACTATAGTGGAAAGACTAAAGTGGAAAGACTAAAGTGGACAGAGAATAGTGGAAAGACTAAAGTGGACAGACTATAGTGGAAAGACTAAAGTGGACAGACTAAAGTAGAAAGACTAAAGTGGAAAGACTAAAGTGGACAGACTATAGTGGAAAGACCATAGTGGAAAGACTGGAGTGGACAGAATAAAGTGGAGAGTATAGTGGAAAGACTAAAGTGGACAGAGAATAGTGGAAAGACTAAAGTGGACAGACTATAGTGGAAAGACTATAGTGGAAAGACTGTAGTGAACAGTATAAAGTGGAGACTATAGTGGAAAGACTAAAGTGGAAAGATTAAAGTGGACAGACTATAGTGGAAAGACTGAAGTGGACAGAGAATAGTGGAAAGACTAAAGTGGAAAGGATAAACTGGACAGACTATAGTGGATAGACTGAAGTGGACAGACTAAAGTGGAAAAACTAAAGTGGAAAGACTAAAGTGGACAGACTATAGTGGAAAGATTGTAGTGGAAAGAATGTAGTGGAAAGAATAAAGTGGAGACTGTAGTGGAAAGACTAAAGTGGACAGAGAATAGTGGAAAGACTGAAGTGGACAGACTATAGTGGAAAGACTATAGTGGAAAGACTAAAGTGGAAAGACTCAGTGGACAGACTAAAGTGTACACACTGAAGTGGACAGAATAAAGTGGAAAGACTAAAGTGGAAAGACTAAAGTGGATAGACTATAGTGGAAAGACTAAAGTCGACAGACTAAAGTGGAAAAACTAAAGTGGAAAGACTAAAGTGGACAGACTATAGTGGAAAGACTAAAGTGGAAAGACTAAAGTGGACAAACTAAAGTGGAAAGATTAAAGTGGAAAGACTAAAGTGGACAGACTATAGTGGAAAGACTATATTGGAAAGACTGTAGTGAACAGTATAAAGTGGAGACTATAGTGGAAAGACTAAAGTGGAAAGACTAAAGTGGACAGAGAATAGTGGAAAGACTAAAGTGGACAGACTATAGTGGAAAGACTAAAGTGGACAGACTAAGGTAGAAAGACTAAAGTGGAAAGACTCAGTGGACAGACTAAAGTGTACACACTGAAGTGGACAGAATAAAGTGGAAAGACTAAAGTGGAAAGACTAAAGTGGACAAACTAAAGTGGAAAGATTAAAGTGGAAAGACTAAAGTGGACAGACTATAGTGGAAAGACTATAGTGGAAAGACTGTAGTGGACAGTATAAAGTGGAGACTATAGTGGAAAGACTAAAGTGGAAAGACTAAAGTGGACAGAGAATAGTGGAAAGACTAAAGTGGACAGACTATAGTGGAAAGACTAAAGTGGACAGACTAAAGTAGAAAGACTAAAGTGGAAAGACTAAAGTGGACAGAATATAGTGGAAAGACTATAGTGGAAAGACTGGAGTGGACAGAATAAAGTGGAGAGTATAGTGGAAAGACTAAAGTGGACAGAGAATAGTGGAAAGACTAAAGTGGACAGACTATAGTGGAAAAACTGAAGTGGAAAGACTAAAGTGGACAGACTATAGTGGAAAGACTATAGTGGAAAGACTGTAGTTGACAGAATAAAGTGGAGACTATAGTGGAAAGACTAAAGTGGATAGAGTATAGTGAAAAGACTAAAGTGGACAAACTCTAGTGGAAAGACTATGGTGGAAAGACTGTAGCGGACAGAATAAAGTGGAGACTAAAGTGGAAAGACTAAAGTGGAAAGACTAAAGTGGACAGACTATAGTGGAAAGACTGAAGTGGACAGACTAAAGTGGAAAAACTAAAGTGGAAAGACTAAAGTGGAAAGACTGCAGTAGACAGAATCAAGTGGAGACTATAGTGGAAAGACTAAAGTGGACACACTAAAGTCGACAGACTCTAGTGGAAAGACTAAGTGGACAGACTAAAGCGGAAGGACTAAAGTGGAAAGACTAAAGTGGACAGACTATAGTAGAAAGACTATAGTGGAAAGACTGTAGTTGACAGAATAAAGTGGAGACTATAGTGGAAAGACTAAAGTGGATAGAGTATAGTGGAAAGACTAAAGTGGACAGACTATAGTGGAAAGACTATAGTGGAAAGACTGTAGGGGACAGAATAAAGTGGAGACTGTAGTGGAAAGTGGAAAGACTAAAGTGGAAAGACTAAAGTGGACAGACTATAGTAGAAAGACTATAGTGGAAAGACTAAAGTGGATAGAGTATAGTGAAAAGACTAAAGTGGACAAACTCTAGTGGAAAGACTATAGTGGAAAGACTGTAGCGGACAGAATAAAGTGGAGACTAAAGTGGAAAGACTAAAGTGGAAAGACTAAAGTGGACAGACTATAGTGGAAAGACTGAAGTGGACAGACTAAAGTGGAAAAACTAAAGTGGAAAGACTAAAGTGGAAAGACTGCAGTAGACAGAATCAAGTGGAGACTATAGTGGAAAGACTAAAGTGGACACACTAAAGTCGACAGACTCTAGTGGAAAGACTAAGTGGACAGACTAAAGCGGAAGGACTAAAGTGGAAAGACTAAAGTGGACAGACTATAGTAGAAAGACTATAGTGGAAAGACTGTAGTTGACAGAATAAAGTGGAGACTATAGTGGAAAGACTAAAGTGGATAGAGTATAGTGGAAAGACTAAAGTGGACAGACTATAGTGGAAAGACTATAGTGGAAAGACTGTAGGGGACAGAATAAAGTGGAGACTGTAGTGGAAAGTGGAAAGACTAAAGTGGAAAGACTAAAGTGGACAGACTATAGTAGAAAGACTATAGTGGAAAGACTGTAGTTGACAGAATAAAGTGGAGACTATAGTGGAAAGACTAAAGTGGATAGAGTATAGTGGAAAGACTAAAGTGGACAGACTATAGTGGAAAGACTATAGTGGAAAGACTGTAGTGGACAGAATAAAGTGGAGACTGTAGTGGAAAGACTAAAGTGGAAAGACTAAAGTGGAAAGACTAAAGTGGACAGACTATAGTGGACAGACTCTAGTGGAAAGACTAAGTGGACAGACTAAAGCGGAAAGACTAAAGTGGAAAGACTAAAGAAAACAGACTATAGTGGAAAGACTAAAGTGGACAGACTAAAGTGGAAAGACTAAAGTGGAAAGACTAAAGTGAACAGACTATAGTGGACAGACTATAGTGGAAAGTCTAAGTGGACAGACTAAAGCGGAAAGACTAAAGTGGAAAGACTAAAGTGGACAGACTATAGTGGAAAGACTAAAGTGGACAGACTAAAGTGGAAAGACTAAAGTGGAAAGACTAAACTGGACAGACTATAGTGGAAAGACTATAGTGGAAAGACTGTAGTTGACAGAATAAAGTGGAGACTATAGTGGAAAGGCTAAAGTGGATAGAGTATAGTGGAAAGACTAAAGTGGACAGACTATAGTGGAAAGACTATAGTGGAAAGACTGTAGTGGACAGAATAAAGTGGAGACTATAGTGGAAAGACTAAAGTGGAAAGACTAAAGTGGACAGACTATAGTGGAAAGACTGAAGTGGACAGACTAAAGTGGAAAAACTAAAGTGGAAAGACTAAAGTGGAAAGACTGCAGTAGACAGAATAAAGTGGAGACTATAGTGGAAAGACCTAAAGTGGACAGACTAAACTAGACAGACTATAGTGGAAAGACTAAAGTGGACAGACTAAAGTGGAAAGACTAAAGTGGAAAGACTAAAGTGGACAGACTATAGTAGAAAGACTATAGTGGAAAGACTGTAGTTGACAGAATAAAGTGGAGACTATAGTGGAAAGACTAAAGTGGATAGAGTATAGTGGAAAGACTAAAGTGGACAGACTATAGTGGAAAGACTATAGTGGAAAGACTGTAGTGGACAGAATAAAGTGGAGACTATAGTGGAAAGACTAAAGTGGAAAGACTAAAGTGGAAAGACTAAAGTGGACAGACTATAGTGGAAAGACTAAAGTGGACAGACTTAAGTGGAAAGGCTAAAGTGGACAGACTAAAGTGGACAATCTCTAGTGGAAAGACTAAGTGGACAGACTAAAGCGGAAAGATTAAAGTGGAAAGACTAAAGAAAACAGACTATAGTGGAAAGACTAAAGTGGACAGACTAAAGTGGAAAGACTAAAGTGGAAAGACTAAAGTGGACAGACTATAGTGGAAAGACTATAGTGGAAAGACTAAGTGGACAGACTAAAGCGGAAAGACTAAAGTGGAAAGACTAAAGTGGACAGACTATAGTGGAAAGACTAAAGTGGACAGACTAAAGTGGAAAGACTAAAGTGGACAGACTATAGTGGAAAGACTATAGTGGAAAGACTGTAGTTGACAGAATAAAGTGGAGACTATAGTGGAAAGACTAAAGTGGATAGAGTATAGTGGAAAGACTAAAGCGGACAGACTATAGTGGAAAGACTATAGTGGAAAGACTGTAGTGGACAGAATAAAGTGGAGACTATAGTGGAAAGACTAAAGTGGAAAGACTAAAGTGGAAAGACTATAGTGGAAAGACTGAAGTGGACCGACTAAAGTGGAAAAACTAAAGTGGAAAGACTAAAGTGGAAAGACTGCAGTAGACAGAATAAAGTGGAGACTATAGTGGAAAGACTAAAGTGGACAGACTAAAGTGAACAGACTCTAGTGGACAGACTAAGTGGACAGAGTAAAGCGGAAAGACTAAAGTGGAAAGACTAAAGTGGACAGACTATAGTGGAAAGACTAAAGTGGACAGACTAAAGTGGAAAGACTAAAGTGGACAGACTAAAGTGGACAGACTCTAGTGGAAAGACTGAAGTATAAAGACTCAGTGGACAGACTAAAGTGTACACACTGAAGTGGACAGAATAAAGTGGAAAGACTAAAGTGGAAAGACTAAAGTGGACAGACTTTAGTGGAAAGACTAAAGTGGACAGACTAAAGTGGAAAGACTAAAGTGGAAAGACTAAAGTGGACAGACTATAGTAGAAAGACTATAGTGGAAAGACTGTAGTTGACAAAATAAAGTGGAGACTATAGTGGAAAGACTAAAGTGGAAAGACTAAAGTGGACAGATTATAGTGGAAAGACTGAAGTATAAAGACTCAGTGGACAGACTAAAGTGTACACACTGAAGTGGACAGAAGAAAGTGGAAAGACTAAAGTGGAAAGACTAAAGTGGACAGACTATAGTGGAAAGACTAAAGTGGACAGACTAAAGTGGAAAGACTAAAGTGGAAAGACTAAAGTGGACAGACTATAGTGGAAAGACTATATTGGAAAGACTGTAGTTGACAGAATAAAGTGGAGAGTATAGTGGAAAGACTAAAGTGGATAGAGTATAGTGGAAAGACTAAAGTGGACAGACTATAGTGGAAAGACTATAGTGGAAAGACTGTAGTGGACAGCATAAAGTGGAGACTAAAGTGGAAAGACTAAAGTGGAAAGACTAAAGTGGACAGACTATAGTGGAAAGACTGAAGTGGACAGACTAAAGTGGAAAAACTAAAGTGGAAAGACTAAAGTGGAAAGACTGCAGTAGACAGAATAAAGTGGAGACTATAGTGGAAAGACTAAAGTGGACAGACTAAAGTCGACAGACTCTAGTGGAAAGACTAAGTGGACAGACTAAAGCGGAAAAACTAAAGTGGAAAGACTAAAGTGGACAGACTATAGTGGAAAGACTAAAGTGGACAGACTAAAGTGGAAAGACTAAAGTGGAAAGACTAAAGTGGACAGACTAAAGTGAACAGACTCTAGTGGAAAGACTAAGTGGACAGACTAAAGCGGAAAGACTAAAGTGGAAAGACTAAAGTGGACAGACTATAGTGGAAAGACTAAAGCGGACAGACTAAAGTGGAAAGACTAAAGTGGAAAGACTAAAGTGGACAGACTATAGTGGAAAGACTAAAGTGGACAGACTAAAGTGGAAAGACTAAAGTGGACAGACTAAAGTGGACAGACTCTAGTGGAAAGACTAAGTGGACAGACTAAAGCGGAAAGACTAAAGTGGAAAGACTAAAGAAAACAGACTATAGTAGAAAGACTAAAGTGGAAAGACGAAAGTGGAAAGACTAAAGTGGAAAGACTAAAGTGGACAGACTAAAGACTAAGTGGACAGACTAAAGCGGAAAGACTAAAGTGGAAAGACTAAAGAAAACAGACTATAGTGGAAAGACTAAAGTGGAAAGACTAAAGTGGAAAGACTAAAATGGACAGACTATAGTGGAAAGACTATAGTAGAAAGACTGTAGTGGACAGAATAAAGTGGAGACTATAGTGGAAAGACTAAAGTGGAAAGACTAAAGTGGACAGACTAAAGTGGACAGGGAGTATTGGAAAGACTAAAGTGGAAAGACTGTAGTGGACAGAATAAAGTGGAGACTATAGTGGAAAGACTAAAGTGGAAAGACTAAAGTGGACAGATTATAGTGGAAAGACTGAAGTATAAAGACTCAGTGGACAGACTAAAGTGTACACACTGAAGTGGACAGAAGAAAGTGGAAAGACTAAAGTGGAAAGACTAAAGTGGACAGACTATAGTGGAAAGACTAAAGTGGACAGACTGAAGTGGAAAGACTAAAGCGGAAAGACTAAAGTGGACAGACTATAGTGGAAAGACTATAGTGGAAAGACTGTAGTTGACAGAATAAAGTGGAGACTATAGTGGAAAGACTAAAGTTGATAGAGTATAGTGAAAAGACTAAAGTGGACAGACTCTAGTGGAAAGACTATAGTGGAAAGACTGTAGCGGACAGAATAAAGTGGAGACTAAAGTGGAAAGACTAAAGTGGAAAGACTAAAGTGGACAGACTATAGTGGAAAGACTGAAGTGGACAGACTAAAGTGGAAAAACTAAAGTGGAAAGACTAAAGTGGAAAGACTGCAGTAGACAGAATCAAGTGGAGACTATAGTGGAAAGACTAAAGTGGACAGACTAAAGTCGACAGACTCTAGTGGAAAGACTAAGTGGACAGACTAAAGCGGAAGGACTAAAGTGGAAAGACTAAAGTGGACAGACTATAGTAGAAAGACTATAGTGGAAAGACTGTAGTTGACAGAATAAAGTGGAGACTATAGTGGAAAGACTAAAGTGGATAGAGTATAGTGGAAAGACTAAAGTGGACAGACTATAGTGGAAAGACTATAGTGGAAAGACTGTAGTGGACAGAATAAAGTGGAGACTGTAGTGGAAAGACTAAAGTGGAAAGACTAAAGTGGACAGACTATAGTGGACAGACTCTAGTGGAAAGACTAAGTGGACAGACTAAAGCGGAAAGACTAAAGTGGAAAGACTAAAGAAAACAGACTATAGTGGAAAGACTAAAGTGGACAGACTAAAGTGGAAAGACTAAAGTGGAAAGACTAAAGTGGACAGACTATAGTGGAAAGACTATAGTGGAAAGACTAAGTGGACAGACTAAAGCGGAAAGACTAAAGTGGAAAGACTAAAGTGGACAGACTATAGTGGAAAGACTAAAGTGGACAGACTAAAGTGGAAAGACTAAAGTGGAAAGACTAAAGTGGACAGACTATAGTGGAAAGACTATAGTGGAAAGACTGTAGTTGACAGAATAAAGTGGAGACTATAGTGGAAAGGCTAAAGTGGATAGAGTATAGTGGAAAGACTAAAGTGGACAGACTATAGTGGAAAGACTATAGTGGAAAGACTGTAGTGGACAGAATAAAGTGGAGACTATAGTGGAAAGACTAAAGTGGAAAGACTAAAGTGGACAGACTATAGTGGAAAGACTGAAGTGGACAGACTAAAGTGGAAAAACTAAAGTGGAAAGACTGAAGTAGACAGAATAAAGTGGAGACTATAGTGGAAAGACTAAGTGGACAGACTAAACTGGACAGACTATAGTGGAAAGACTAAAGTGGACAGACTAAAGTGGAAAGACTAAAGTGGAAAGACTAAAGTGGACAGACTATAGTAGAAAGACTATAGTGGAAAGACTGTAGTTGACAGAATAAAGTGGAGACTATAGTGGAAAGACTAAAGTGGATAGAGTATAGTGGAAAGACTAAAGTGGACAGACTATAGTGGAAAGACTATAGTGGAAAGACTGTAGTGGACAGAATAAAGTGGAGACTATAGTGGAAAGACTAAAGTGGAAAGACTAAAGTGGAAAGACTAAAGTGGACAGACTATAGTGGAAAGACTAAAGTGGACAGACTTAAGTGGAAAGACTAAAGTGGACACCCTAAAGTGGACAATCTCTAGTGGAAAGACTAAGTGGACAGACTAAAGCGGAAAGATTAAAGTGGAAAGACTAAAGAAAACAGACTATAGTGGAAAGACTAAAGTGGACAGACTAAAGTGGAAAGACTAAAGTGGAAAGACTAAAGTGGACAGACTATAGTGGAAAGACTATAGTGGAAAGACTAAGTGGACAGACTAAAGCGGAAAGACTAAAGTGGAAAGACTAAAGTGGACAGACTAAAGTGGAAAGACTAAAGTGGAAAGACTAAAGTGGACAGACTATAGTGGAAAGACTATAGTGGAAAGACTGTAGTTGACAGAAGAAAGTGGAGACTATAGTGGAAAGACTAAAGTGGAAAGACTAAAGTGGAAAGACTATAGTGGAAAGACTGAAGTGGACCGACTAAAGTGGAAAAACTAAAGTGGAAAGACTAAAGTGGAAAGACTGCAGTAGACAGAATAAAGTGGAGACTATAGTGGAAAGACTAAAGTGGACAGACTAAAGTGAACAGACTCTAGTGGACAGACTAAGTGGACAGACTAAAGCGGAAAGACTAAAGTGGAAAGACTAAAGTGGACAGACTATAGTGGAAAGACTATAGTGGAAAGACTGTAGTTGACAGAATAAAGTGGAGACTATAGTGGAAAGACTAAAGTGGATAGAGTATAGTGGAAAGACTAAAGTGGACAGACTATAGTGGAAAGACTATAGTGGAAAGACTGTAGTGGACAGAATAAAGTGGAGACTATAGTGGAAAGACTAAAGTGGAAAGACTAAAGTGGAAAGACTATAGTGGAAAGACTGAAGTGGACCGACTAAAGTGGAAAAACTAAAGTGGAAAGACTAAAGTGGAAAGACTGCAGTAGACAGAATAAAGTGGAGACTATAGTGGAAAGACTAAAGTGGACAGACTAAAGTGAACAGACTCTAGTGGACAGACTAAGTGGACAGACTAAAGTGGAAAGACTAAAGTGGAAAGACTAAAGTGGACAGACTATAGTGGAAAGACTAAAGTGGACAGACTAAAGTGGAAAGACTAAAGTGGAAAGACTAAAGTGGACAGACTAAAGTGGACAGACTCTAGTGGAAAGACTGAAGTATAAAGACTCAGTGGACAGACTAAAGTTTACACACTGAAGTGGACAGAATAAAGTGGAAAGACTAAAGTGGAAAGACTAAAGTGGACAGACTTTAGTGGAAAGACTAAAGTGGACAGACTAAAGTGGAAAGACTAAAGTGGAAAGACTAAAGTGGACAGACTATAGTAGAAAGACTATAGTGGAAAGACTGTAGTTGACAAATTAAAGTGGAGACTATAGTGGAAAGACTAAAGTGGAAAGACTAAAGTGGACAGATTATAGTGGAAAGACTGAAGTATAAAGACTCAGTGGACAGACTAAAGTGTACACACTGAAGTGGACAGAAGAAAGTGGAAAGACTAAAGTGCAAAGACTAAAGTGGACAGACTATAGTGGAAAGACTAAAGTGGACAGACTAAAGTGGAAAGACTAAAGTGGAAAGACTAAAGTTGACAGACTATAGTGGAAAGACTATATTGGAAAGACTGTAGTTGACAGAATAAAGTGGAGACTATAGTGGAAAGACTAAAGTGGATAGAGTATAGTGGAAAGACTAAAGTGGACAGACTATAGTGGAAAGACTATAGTGGAAAGACTGTAGTGGACAGAATAAAGTGGAGACTAAAGTGGAAAGACTAAAGTGGAAAGACTAAAGTGGACAGACTATAGTGGAAAGACTGAAGTGGACAGACTAAAGTGGAAAAACTAAAGTGGAAAGACTAAAGTGGAAAGACTGCAGTAGACAGAATAAAGTGGAGACTATAGTGGAAAGACTAAAGTGGACAGACTAAAGTCGACAGACTCTAGTGGAAAGACTAAGTGGACAGACTAAAGCGGAAAAACTAAAGTGGAAAGACTAAAGTGGACAGACTATAGTGGAAAGACTAAAGTGGACAGACTAAAGTGGAAAGACTAAAGTGGAAAGACTAAAGTGGACAGACTAAAGTGAACAGACTCTAGTGGAAAGACTAAGTGGACAGACTAAAGCGGAAAGACGAAAGTGGAAAGACTAAAGTGGACAGACTATAGTGGAAAGACTAAAGCGGACGGACTAAAGTGGAAAGACTAAAGTGGAAAGACTAAAGTGGACAGACTAAAGTGGAAAGACTAAAGTGGACAGACTAAAGTGGAAAGACTAAAGTGGACAGACTAAAGTGGACAGACTCTAGTGGAAAGACTAAGTTGACAGACTAAAGCGGAAAGACTAAAGTGGAAAGACTAAAGAAAACAGACTATAGTGGAAAGACTAAAGTGGACAGACGAAAGTGGAAAGACTAAAGTGGAAAGACTAAAGTGGACAGACTAAAGACTAAGTGGACAGACTAAAGCGGAAAGACTAAAGTGGAAAGACTAAAGAAAACAGACTATAGTGGAAAGACTAAAGTGGAAAGACTAAAGTGGAAAGACTAAAATGGACAGACTATAGTGGAAAGACTATAGTGGAAAGACTGTAGTGGACAGAATAAAGTGGAGACTATAGTGGAAAGACTAAAGTGGAAAGACTAAAGTGGACAGACTAAAGTGGACAGGGAGTATTGGAAAGACTAAAGTGGAAAGACTGTAGTGGACAGAATAAAGTGGAGACTATAGTGGAAAGACTAAAGTGGAAAGACTAAAGTGGACAGATTATAGTGGAAAGACTGAAGTATAAAGACTCAGTGGACAGACTAAAGTGTACACACTGAAGTGGACAGAAGAAAGTGGAAAGACTAAAGTGGAAAGACTAAAGTGGACAGACTATAGTGGAAAGACTAAAGTGGACAGACTGAAGTGGAAAGACTAAAGCGGAAAGACTAAAGTGGACAGACTATAGTGGAAAGACTATAGTGGAAAGACTGTAGTTGACAGAATAAAGTGGAGACTATAGTGGAAAGACTAAAGTTGATAGAGTATAGTGGAAAGACTAAAGTGGACAGACTCTAGTGGAAAGACTATAGTGGAAAGACTGTAGCGGACAGAATAAAGTGGAGACTAAAGTGGAAAGACTAAAGTGGAAAGACTAAAGTGGACAGACTATAGTGGAAAGACTGAAGTGGACAGACTAAAGTGGAAAAACTAAAGTGGAAAGACTAAAGTGGAAAGACTGCAGTAGACAGAATAAAGTGGAGACTATAGTGGAAAGACTAAAGTGGACAGACTAAAGTCGACAGACTCTAGTGGAAAGACTAAGTGGACAGACTAAAGCGGAAGGACTAAAGTGGAAAGACTAAAGTGGACAGACTATAGTAGAAAGACTATAGTGGAAAGACTGTAGTTGACAGAATAAAGTGGAGACTATAGTGGAAAGACTAAAGTGGATAGAGTATAGTGGAAAGACTAAAGTGGACAGACTATAGTGGAAAGACTATAGTGGAAAGACTGTAGTGGACAGAATAAAGTGGAGACTGTAGTGGAAAGACTAAAGTGGAAAGACTAAAGTGGACAGACTATAGTGGACAGACTCTAGTGGAAAGACTAAGTGGACAGACTAAAGCGGAAAGACTAAAGTGGAAAGACTAAAGAAAACAGACTATAGTGGAAAGACTAAAGTGGAAAGACTAAAGTGGACAGACTATAGTGGAAAGACTATAGTGGAAAGACTAAGTGGACAGACTAAAGCGGAAAGACTAACTTGGAAAGACTAAAGTGGACAGACTATAGTGGAAAGACTAAAGTGGACAGACTGAAGTGGAAAGACTAAAGTGGAAAGACTAAAGTGGACAGACTATAGTGGAAAGACTATAGTGGAAAGACTGTAGTTGACAGAATAAAGTGGAGACTATAGTGGAAAGGCTAAAGTGGATAGAGTATAGTGGAAAGACTAAAGTGGACAGACTATAGTGGAAAGACTTTAGTGGAAAGACTGTAGTGGACAGAATAAAGTGGAGACTATAGTGGAAAGACTAAAGTGGAAAGACTAAAGTGGACAGACTATAGTGGAAAGACTATAGTGGAAAGACTGTAGTGGAAAGAATAAAGTGGAGACTATAGTGGAAAGACTAAAGTGGACAGAGAATAGTGGAAAGACTAAAGTGGACAGACTATAGTGGAAAGACTATAGTGGAAAGACTGTAGTGGACAGAATAAAGTGGAGACTATAGTGGAAAGACTAAAGTGGACAGAGAATAGTGGAAAGACTAAATTGGAAAGACTGTGGTGGACAGAATAAAGTGGAGACTATAGTGGAAAGACTAAAGTGGACAGAGAATAGTGGAAAGAGTAAAGTGGACGGACTATAGTGGAAAGACTAAAGTGGAAAAACTAAAGTGGAAAGACTAAAGTGGACAGACTGTAGTGGAAAGACTATAGTGGAAAGACTGTAGTGGGCAGAATAAAGTGGAGACTATATTGGAAAGACTAAAGTGGACAGAGAATAGTGGAAAGACTAAAGTGGACAGACTATAGTGGAAAGACTAAAGTGGAAAGACTGTAATGAACAGAATAAAGTGGAGACTATAATGGAAAGACTAAAGTGGACAGACTATAGTGGAAAGACTGAAGTGGAAAGACTCAGTGGACAGACTAAAGTGTACAGACTGAAGTGGACAGAATAAAGTGGAAGCACTAAAGTGGAAAGACTAAAGTGGACAGACTAAAGTGGAAAGATTAAAGTGGAAAGACTAAAGTGGACAGACTATAGTGGAAAGACTATAGTGGAAAGACTGTAGTGGACAGAATAAAGTGGAGACTATAGTGGAAAGACTAAAGTGGAAAGACTAAAGTGGACAGAGAATAGTGGAAAGACTAAAGTGGACAGACTATAGTGGAAAGACTAAAGTGGACAGACTAAAGTGGAAAGACTAAAGTGGAAAGACTAAAGTGGACAGACTATAGTCGAAATACTATAGTGGAAAGACTGTAGTGGACAGAATAAAGTGGAGAGTATAGTGGAAAGACTAAAGTGGATAGAGTATAGTGGAAAGAATAAAGTGGACAGACTATAGTGGAAAGACTATAGTGGAAAGACTGTAGTGGACAGAATAAAGTGGAGACTATAGTGGAAAGACTAAAGTGGAAAGACTGCAGTAGACAGAAAAAGTGGAGACTATAGTGGAAAGACTAAAGTGGACAGACTAAAGTCGACAGACTCTAGTGGAAAGACTAAGTGGACAGACTAAAGCGGAAAGACTAAAGTGGAAAGACTAAAGTGGACAGACTATAGTGGAAAGACTAAAGTGGACAGACTAAAGTGGAAAGACTAAAGTGGAAAGAATAAAGTGGACAGACTAAAGTGAACAGACTCTAGTGGAAAGACTAAGTGGACAGACTAAAGCGCAAAGACTAAAGTGGAAAGACTAAAGTGGACAGACTATAGTGGAAAGACTAAAGCGGACAGACTAAAGTGAAAGACTAAAGTGGAAAGACTAAAGTGGACAGACTATAGTGGAAAGACTAAAGTGGACAGACTAAAGTGGAAAGGCTAAAGTGGACAGACTAAAGTGGACAGACTCTAGTGGAAAGACTAAGTCGACAGACTAAAGCGGAAAGACTAAAGTGGAAAGACTAAAGAAAACAGACTATAGTGGAAAGACTAAAGTGGACAGACGAAAGTGGAAAGACTAAAGTGGAAAGACTAAAGTGGACAGACTAAAGACTAAGTGGACAGACTAAAGCGGAAAGACTAAAGTGGAAAGACTAAAGAAAACAGACTATAGTGGATAGACTAAAGTGGAAAGACTAAAGTGGAAAGACTAAAATGGACAGACTATAGTGGAAAGACTATAGTGGAAAGACTGTAGTGGACAGAATAAAGTGGAGACTATAGTGGAAAGACTAAAGTGGAAAGACTAAAGTGGACAGACTAAAGTGGACAGGGAGTATTGGAAAGACTAAAGTGGAAAGACTGTAGTGGACAGAATAAAGTGGAGACTATAGTGGAAAGACTAAAGTGGACAGACTATAGTGGGAAGACTAAAGTGGACAGACTAAAGTGGAAAGACTCAGTGGACAGACTAAAGTTGACAGACTCTAGTGGAAAGACTAAGTGGACAGACTAAAGCGGAAAGACTAAAGTGGAAAGACTAAAGAAAGCAGACTATAGTGGAAAGACTAAAGTGGACAGACGAAAGTGGAAAGACTAAAGTGGAAAGACTAAAGTGGGCAGACTAAAGAATAAGTGGACAGACTAAAGCGGAAAGACTAAAGTGGAAAGACTAAAGAAAACAGACTATAGTGGAAAGACTAAAGTGGAAAGACTAAAGTGGAAAGACTAAAATGGACAGACTATAGTGGAAAGACTATAGTGGAAAGACTGTAGTGGACAGAATAAAGTGGAGACTATAGTGGAAAGACTAAAGTGGAAAGACTAAAGTGGACAGACTAAAGTGGACAGGGAGTATTGGAAAGACTAAAGTGGAAAGACTGTAGTGGACAGAATAAAGTGGAGACTATAGTGGAAAGACTAAAGTGGACAGACTATAGTGGAAAGACTAAAGTGGACAGACTGAAGTGGAAAGACTAAAGCGGAAAGACTAAAGTGGACAAACTATAGTGGAAAGACTATAGTGGAAAGACTGTAGTTGACAGAATAAAGTGGAGACTATAGTGGAAAGACTAAAGTTGATAGAGTATAGTGGAAAGACTAAAGTGGACAGACTATAGTGGAAAGACTGTAGCGGACAGAATAAAGTGGAGACTAAAGTGGAAAGACTAAAGTGGAAAGACTAAAGTGGACAGACTATAGTGGAAAGACTGAAGTGGACAGACTAAAGTGGAAAAACTAAAGTGGAAAGACTAAAGTGGAAAGACTGCAGTAGACAGAATAAAGTGGAGACTATAGTGGAAAGACTAAAGTGGACAGACTAAAGTCGACAGACTCTAGTGGAAAGACTAAGTGGACAGACTAAAGCGGAAGGACTAAAGTGGAAAGACTAAAGTGGACAGACTATAGTAGAAAGACTATAGTGGAAAGACTGTAGTTGACAGAATAAAGTGGATACTATAGTGGAAAGACTAAAGTGGATAGAGTATAGTGGAAAGACTAAAGTGGACAGACTATAGTGGAAAGACTATAGTGGAAAGACTGTAGTGGACAGAATAAAGTGGAGACTGTAGTGGAAAGACTAAAGTGGAAAGACTAAAGTGGACAGACTATAGTGGACAGACTTTAGTGGAAAGACTAAGTGGACAGACTAAAGCGGAAAGACTAAAGTGGAAAGACTAAAGAAAACAGACTATAGTGGAAAGACTAAAGTGGACAGACTAAAGTGGAAAGACTAAAGTGGAAAGACTAAAGTGGACAGACTATAGTGGAAAGACTATAGTGGAAAGACTAAGTGGACAGACTAAAGCGGAAAGACTAACTTGGAAAGACTAAAGTGGACAGACTATAGTGGAAAGACTAAAGTGGACAGACTAAAGTGGAAAGACTAAAGTGGAAAGACTAAAGTGGACAGACTATAGTGGAAAGACTATAGTGGAAAGACTGTAGTTGACAGAATAAAGTGGAGACTATAGTGGAAAGGCTAAAGTGGATAGAGTATAGTGGAAAGACTAAAGTGGACAGACTATAGTGGAAAGACTATAGTGGAAAGACTGTAGTGGACAGAATAAAGTGGAGACTATAGTGGAAAGACTAAAGTGGAAAGACTAAAGTGGACAGACTATAGTGGAAAGACTATAGTGGAAAGACTGTAGTGGAAAGAATAAAGTGGAGACTATAGTGGAAAGACTAAAGTGGACAGAGAATAGTGGAAAGACTAAAGTGGACAGACTATAGTGGAAAGACTATAGTGGAAAGACTGTAGTGGACAGAATAAAGTGGAGACTATAGTGGAAAGACTAAAGTGGACAGAGAATAGTGGAAAGACTAAATTGGAAAGACTGTGGTGGACAGAATAAAGTGGAGACTATAGTGGAAAGACTAAAGTGGACAGAGAATAGTGGAAAGAGTAAAGTGGACGGACTATAGTGGAAAGACTAAAGTGGAAAAACTAAAGTGGAAAGACTAAAGTGGACAGACTGTAGTGGAAAGACTATAGTGGAAAGACTGTAGTGGGCAGAATAAAGTGGAGACTATAGTCGAAAGACTAAAGTGGACAGAGAATAGTGGAAAGACTAAAGTGGACAGACTATAGTGGAAAGACTAAAGTGGAAAGACTGTAATGAACAGAATAAAGTGGAGACTATAATGGAAAGACTAAAGTGGACAGACTATAGTGGAAAGACTGAAGTGGAAAGACTCAGTGGACAGACTAAAGTGTACAGACTGAAGTGGACAGAATAAAGTGGAAGCACTAAAGTGGAAAGACTAAAGTGGACAGACTAAAGTGGAAAGATTAAAGTGGAAAGACTAAAGTGGACAGACTATAGTGGAAAGACTATAGTGGAAAGACTGTAGTGGACAGAATAAAGTGGAGACTATAGTGGAAAGACTAAAGTGGAAAGACTAAAGTGGACAGAGAATAGTGGAAAGACTAAAGTGGACAGACTATAGTGGAAAGACTAAAGTGGACAGACTAAAGTGGAAAGACTAAAGTGGAAAGACTAAAGTGGACAGACTATAGTCGAAATACTATAGTGGAAAGACTGTAGTGGACAGAATAAAGTGGAGAGTATAGTGGAAAGACTAAAGTGGATAGAGTATAGTGGAAAGAATAAAGTGGACAGACTATAGTGGAAAGACTATAGTGGAAAGACTGTAGTGGACAGAATAAAGTGGAGACTATAGTGGAAAGACTAAAGTGGAAAGACTAAAGTGGACAGACTATAGTGGAAAGACTGAAGTGGACAGACTAAAGTGGAAAAACTAAAGTGGAAAGACTAAAGTGGAAAGACTGCAGTAGACAGAAAAAGTGGAGACTATAGTGGAAAGACTAAAGTGGACAGACTAAAGTCGACAGACTCTAGTGGAAAGACTAAGTGGACAGACTAAAGCGGAAAGACTAAAGTGGAAAGACTAAAGTGGACAGACTATAGTGGAAAGACTAAAGTGGAAAGACTAAAGTGGACAGACTATAGTGGAAAGACTATAGTGGAAAGACTGTAGTGGAAAGAATAAAGTGGAGACTATAGTGGAAAGACTAAAGTGGACAGAGAATAGTGGAAAGACTAAAGTGGACAGACTATAGTGGAAAGACTATAGTGGAAAGACTGTAGTGGACAGAATAAAGTGGAGACTATAGTGGAAAGACTAAAGTGGACAGAGAATAGTGGAAAGACTAAATTGGAAAGACTGTGGTGGACAGAATAAAGTGGAGACTATAGTGGAAAGACTAAAGTGGACAGAGAATAGTGGAAAGAGTAAAGTGGACGGACTATAGTGGAAAGACTAAAGTGGAAAAACTAAAGTGGAAAGACTAAAGTGGACAGACTGTAGTGGAAAGACTATAGTGGAAAGACTGTAGTGGGCAGAATAAAGTGGAGACTATAGTGGAAAGACTAAAGTGGACAGAGAATAGTGGAAAGACTAAAGTGGACAGACTATAGTGGAAAGACTAAAGTGGAAAGACTGTAATGAACAGAATAAAGTGGAGACTATAATGGAAAGACTAAAGTGGACAGACTATAGTGGAAAGACTGAAGTGGAAAGACTCAGTGGACAGACTAAAGTGTACAGACTGAAGTGGACAGAATAAAGTGGAAGCACTAAAGTGGAAAGACTAAAGTGGACAGACTAAAGTGGAAAGATTAAAGTGGAAAGACTAAAGTGGAAAGACTAAGTGGACAGACTAAAGCGCAAAGACTAAAGTGGAAAGACTAAAGTGGACAGACTATAGTGGAAAGACTAAAGCGGACAGACTAAAGTGAAAGACTAAAGTGGAAAGACTAAAGTGGACAGGCTATAGTGGAAAGACTAAAGTGGACAGACTAAAGTGGAAAGGCTAAAGTGGACAGACTAAAGTGGACAGACTCTAGTGGAAAGACTAAGTGGACAGACTAAAGCGGAAAGACTAAAGTGGAAAGACTAAAGAAAACAGACTATAGTGGAAAGACTAAAGTGGACAGACGAAAGTGGAAAGACTAAAGTGGAAAGACTAAAGTGGACAGACTAAAGACTAAGTGGACAGACTAAAGCGGAAAGACTAAAGTGGAAAGACTAAAGAAAACAGACTATAGTGGAAAGACTAAAGTGGAAAGACTAAAGTGGAAAGACTAAAATGGACAGACTATAGTGGAAAGACTATAGTGGAAAGACTGTAGTGGACAGAATAAAGTGGAGACTATAGTGGAAAGACTAAAGTGGAAAGACTAAAGTGGACAGACTAAAGTGAACAGGGAGTATTGGAAAGACTAAAGTGGAAAGACTGTAGTGGACAGAATAAAGTGGAGACTATAGTGGAAAGACTAAAGTGGACAGACTATAGTGGGAAGACTAAAGTGGACAGACTAAAGTGGAAAGACTCAGTGGACAGACTAAAGTGGACAGACTCTAGTGGAAAGACTAAGTGGACAGACTAAAGCGGAAAGACTAAAGAGGAAAGACTAAAGAAAGCAGACTATAGTGGAAAGACTAAAGTGGACAGACGAAAGTGGAAAGACTAAAGTGGAAAGAGTAAAGTGGACAGACTAAAGAATAAGTGGACAGACTAAAGCGGAAAGACTAAAGTGGAAAGACTAAAGAAAACAGACTATAGTGGAAAGACTAAAGTGGAAAGACTAAAGTGGAAAGACTAAAATGGACAGACTATAGTGGAAAGACTATAGTGGAAAGACTGTAGTGGACAGAATAAAGTGGAGACTATAGTGGAAAGACTAAAGTGGAAAGACTAAAGTGGACAGACTAAAGTGGACAGGGAGTATTGGAAAGACTAAAGTGGAAAGACTGTAGTGGACAGAATAAAGTGGAGACTATAGTGGAAAGACTAAAGTGGAAAGACTAAAGTGGACAGATTATAGTGGAAAGACTGAAGTATAAAGACTCAGTGGACAGACTAAAGTGTACACACTGAAGTGGACAGAAGAAAGTGGAAAGACTAAAGTGGAAAGACTAAAGTGGACAGACTATAGTGGAAAGACTAAAGTGGACAGACTGAAGTGGAAAGACTAAGGCGGAAAGACTAAAGTGGACAGACTATAGTGGAAAGACTATAGTGGAAAGACTGTAGTTGACAGAATAAAGTGGAGACTATAGTGGAAAGACTAAAGTTGATAGAGTATAGTGGAAAGACTAAAGTGGACAGACTCTAGTGGAAAGACTATAGTGGAAAGACTGTAGCGGACAGAATAAAGTGGAGACTAAAGTGGAAAGACTAAAGTGGAAAGACTAAAGTGGACAGACTATAGTGGAAAGACTGAAGTGGACAGACTAAAGTGGAAAAACTAAAGTGGAAAGACTAAAGTGGAAAGACTGCAGTAGACAGAATAAAGTGGAGACTATAGTGGAAAGACTAAAGTGGACAGACTAAAGTCGACAGACTCTAGTGGAAAGACTAAGTGGACAGACTAAAGCGGAAGGACTAAAGTGGAAAGACTAAAGTGGACAGACTATAGTGGAAAGACTAAAGTGGAACGACTGGAGTGGACAGAATAAAGTGGAGAGTATAGTGGAAAGACTAAAGTGGACAGAGAATAGTGGAAAGACTAAAGTGGACAGACTTTAGTGGAAAGACTATAGTGGAAAGACTGTAGTGAACAGAATAAAGTGGAGACTATAGTGGAAAGACTAAAGTGGAAAGATTAAAGTGGACAGACTATAGTGGAAAGACTGAAGTGGACAGACTAAAGTGGAAAACTAAAGTGGAAAGACTAAAGTGGACAGACTATAGTGGAAAGACTATAGTGGAAAGACTGTAGTGGAAAGAATAAAGTGGAGACTATAGTGGAAAGACTAAAGTGGACAGAGAATAGTGGAAAGACTAAAGTGGACAGACTATAGTGGAAAGACTATAGTGGAAAGACTGTAGTGGACAGAATAAAGTGGGGACTATAGTGGAAAGACTAAAGTGGACAGAGAATAGTGGAAAGACTAAATTGGAAAGACTGTGGTGGACAGAATAAAGTGGAGACTATAGTGGAAAGACTAAAGTGGACAGAGAATAGTGGAAAGAGTAAAGTGGACGGACTATAGTGGAAAGACTAAAGTGGAAAAACTAAAGTGGAAAGACTAAAGTGGACAGACTGTAGTGGAAAGACTATAGTGGAAAGACTGTAGTGGGCAGAATAAAGTGGAGACTATAGTGGAAAGACTAAAGTGGACAGAGAATAGTGGAAAGACTAAAGTGGACAGACTATAGTGGAAAGACTAAAGTGGAAAGACTGTAATGAACAGAATAAAGTGGAGACTATAATGGAAAGACTAAAGTGGAAAGACTAAAGTGGACAGACTATAGTGGAAAGACTGAAGTGGAAAGACTCAATGGACAGACTAAAGTGTACAGACTGAAGTGGACAGAATAAAGTGGAAGCACTAAAGTGGAAAGACTATAGTGGACAGACTAAAGTGGAAAGATTAAAGTGGAAAGACTAAAGTGGACAGACTATAGTGGAAAGACTATAGTGGAAAGACTGTAGTGGACAGAATAAAGTGGAGACTATAGTGGAAAGACTAAAGTGGAAAGACTAAAGTGGACAGAGAATAGTGGAAAGACTAAAGTGGACAGACTATAGTGGAAAGACTAAAGTGGACAGACTAAAGTGGAAAGACTAAAGTGGAAAGACTAAAGTGGACAGACTATAGTCGAAATACTATAGTGGAAAGACTGTAGTGGACAGAATAAAGTGGAGAGTATAGTGGAAAGACTAAAGTGGATAGAGTATAGTGGAAAGAATAAAGTGGACAGACTATAGTGGAAAGACTATAGTGGAAAGACTGTAGTGGACAGAATAAAGTGGAGACTATAGTGGAAAGACTAAAGTGGAAAGACTAAAGTGGACAGACTATAGTGGAAAGACTGAAGTGGACAGACTAAAGTGGAAAAACTAAAGTGGAAAGACTAAAGTGGAAAGACTGCAGTAGACAGAAAAAGTGGAGACTATAGTGGAAAGACTAAAGTGGACAGACTAAAGTCGACAGACTCTAGTGGAAAGACTAAGTGGACAGACTAAAGCGGAAAGACTAAAGTGGAAAGACTAAAGTGGACAGACTATAGTGGAAAGACTAAAGTGGACAGACTAAAGTGGAAAGACTAAAGTGGAAAGACTAAAGTGGACAGACTAAAGTGAACAGACTCTAGTGGAAAGACTAAGTGGACAGACTAAAGCGGAAAGACTGAAGTGGAAAGACTAAAGTGGACAGACTATAGTGGAAAGACTAAAGCGGACAGACTAAAGTGAAAGACTAAAGTGGAAAGACTAAAGTGGACAGACTATAGTGGAAAGACTAAAGTGGACAGACTAAAGTGGAAAGGCTAAAGTGGACAGACTAAAGTGGACAGACTCTAGTGGAAAGACTAAGTGGACAGACTAAAGCGGAAAGACTAAAGTGGAAAGACTAAAGAAAACAGACTATAGTGGAAAGACTAAAGTGGACAGACGAAAGTGGAAAGACTAAAGTGGAAAGACTAAAGTGGACAGACTAAAGACTAAGTGGACAGACTAAAGCGGAAAGACTAAAGTGGAAAGACTAAAGAAAACAGACTATAGTGGAAAGACTAAAGTGGAAAGACTAAAGTGGAAAGACTAAAATGGACAGACTATAGTGGAAAGACTATAGTGGAAAGACTGTAGTGGACAGAATAAAGTGGAGACTATAGTGGAAAGACTAAAGTGGAAAGACTAAAGTGGACAGACTAAAGTGGACAGGGAGTATTGGAAAGACTAAAGTGGAAAGACTGTAGTGGACAGAATAAAGTGGAGACTATAGTGGAAAGACTAAAGTGGACAGACTATAGTGGAAAGACTAAAGTGGACAGACTAAAGTGGAAAGACTCAGTGGACAGACTAAAGTGGACAGACTCTAGTGGAAGACTAAGTGGACAGACTAAAGCGGAAAGACTAAAGTGGAAAGACTAAAGAAAACAGACTATAGTGGAAAGACTAAAGTGGACAGACGAAAGTGGAAAGACTAAAGTGGAAAGACTAAAGTGGACAGACTAAAGACTAAGTGGACAGACTAAAGCGGAAAGACTAAAGTGGAAAGACTAAAGAAAACAGACTATAGTGGAAAGACTAAAGTGGAAAGACTAAAGTGGAAAGACTAAAATGGACAGACTATAGTGGAAAGACTATAGTGGAAAGACTGTAGTGGACAGAATAAAGTGGAGACTGTAGTGGAAAGACTAAAGTGGAAAGACTAAAGTGGACAGACTAAAGTGGACAGGGAGTATTGGAAAGACTAAAGTGGAAAGACTGTAGTGGACAGAATAAAGTGGAGACTATAGTGGAAAGACTAAAGTGGAAAGACTAAAGTGTACACACTGAAGTGGACAGAAGAAAGTGGAAAGACTAAAGTGGAAAGACTAAAGTGGACAGACTATAGTGGAAAGACTAAAGTGGACAGACTGAAGTGGAAAGACTAAAGCGGAAAGACTAAAGTGGACAGACTATAGTGGAAAGACTATAGTGGAAAGACTGTAGTTGACAGAATAAAGTGGAGACTATAGTGGAAAGACTAAAGTTGATAGAGTATAGTGGAAAGACTAAAGTGGACAGACTCTAGTGGAAAGACTATAGTGGAAAGACTGTAGCGGACAGAATAAAGTGGAGACTAAAGTGGAAAGACTAAAGTGGAAAGACTAAAGTGGACAGACTATAGTGGAAAGACTGAAGTGGACAGACTAAAGTGGAAAAACTAAAGTGGAAAGACTAAAGTGGAAAGACTGCAGTAGACAGAATAAAGTGGAGACTATAATGGAAAGACTAAAGTGGACAGACTAAAGTCGACAGACTCTAGTGGAAAGACTAAGTGGACAGACTAAAGCGGAAGGACTAAAGTGGAAAGACTAAAGTGGACAGACTATAGTGGAAAGACTAAACTGGACAGACTAAAGTGGAAAGACTAAAGTGGAAAGACTAAAGTGGACAGACTAAAGTGAACAGACTCTAGTGGAAAGACTAAGTGGACAGACTAAAGCGGAAAGACTAAAGTGGAAAGACTAAAGTGGACAGACTATAGTGGAAAGACTAAAGCGGACAGACTAAAGTGGAAAGACTAAAGTGGAAAGACTAAAGTGGACAGACTATAGTGGAAAGACTAAAGTGGACAGACTAAAGTGGAAAGACTAAAGTGGACAGACTAAAGTGGACAGACTCTAGTGGAAAGACTAAGTGGACAGACTAAAGCGGAAAGACTAAAGTGGAAAGACTAAAGAAAACAGACTACAGTGGAAAGACTAAAGTGGACAGACTAAAGTGGAAAGACTAAAGTGGAAAGACTAAAGTGGAAAGACTAAAGTGGAAAGACTAAAGTGGACAGACTAAAGACTAAGTGGACAGACTAAAGCGGAAAGACTAAAGTGGAAAGACTAAAGAAAACAGACTATAGTGGAAAGACTAAAGTGGAAAGACTAAAGTGGAAAGACTAAAATGGACAGACTATAGTGGAAAGAATAAAGTGGAAAGACTAAAGTGGAAAGACTAAAGTGGATAGACTATAGTGGAAAGACTAAAGTCGACAGACTAAAGTGGAAAAACTAAAGTGGAAAGACTAAAGTGGACAGACTATAGTGGAAAGACTATAGTGGAAAGACTGTAGTGGAAAGACTAAAGTGGAAAGACTGTAGTGGACAGAATAAAGTGGAGACTATAATGGAAAGACTAAAGTGGAAAGACTAAAGTGGACAGACTATAGTGGAAAGACTGAAGTGGAAAGACTCAGTGGACAGACTAAAGTGTACACACTGAAGTGGACAGACTAAAGTGGAAAGACTAAAGTGGAAAGACTAAAGTGGACAAACTAAAGTGGAAAGATTAAATCAGAAAGACTAAAGTGGACAGACTATAGTGGAAAGACTATAGTGGAAAGACTGTAGTGGACAGTATAAAGTGGAGACTATAGTGGAAAGACTAAAGTGGAAAGACTAAAGTGGACAGAGAATAGTGGAAAGACTAAAGTGGACAGACTATAGTGGAAAGACTAAAGTGGTCAGACTAAAGTAGAAAGACTAAAGTGGAAAGACTCAGTGGACAGACTAAAGTGTACACACTGAAGTGGACAGAATAAAGTGGAAAGAGTAAAGTGGAAAGACTAAAGTGGATAGACTATAGTGGAAAGACTAAAGTCGACAGACTAAAGTGGAAAAACTAAAGTGGAAAGACTAAAGTGGACAGACTATTGTGGAAAGACTGTAGTGGAAAGACTAAAGTGGAAAGACTGTAGTGGACAGAATAAAGTGGAGACTATAATGGAAAGACTAAAGTGGAAAGACTAAAGTGGACAGACTATAGTGGAAAGACTGAAGTGGAAAGACTCAGTGGACAGGCTAAAGTGTACACACTGAATTGGACAGAATAAAGTGGAAAGACTAAAGTGGAAAGACTGTGGACAAACTAAAGTGGAAAGATTAAAGTGGAAAGACTAAAGTGGACAGACTATAGTGGAAAGACTATAGAGGAAAGACTGTAGTGGACAGTATAAAGTGGAGACTATAGTGGAAAGACTAAAGTGGAAAGACTAAAGTGGACAGAGAATAGTGGAAAGACTAAAGTGGACAGACTATAGTGGAAAGACTAAAGTGGACAGACTAAAGTAGAAAGACAAAAGTGGAAAGACTAAAGTGGACAGACTATAGTGGAAAGACTATAGTGGAAAGACTGGAGTGGACAGAATAAAGTGGAGAGTATAGTGGAAAGACTAAAGTGGACAGAGAATAGTGCAAAGACTAAAATTGACAGACTTTAGTGGAAAGACTATAGTGGAAAGACTGTAGTGAACAGAATAAAGAGGAGACTATAGTGGAAAGACTAAAGTGGAAAGATTAAAGTGGACAGACTATAGTGGAAAGACTGAAGTGGACAGACTAAAGTGGAAAACTAAAGTGGAAAGACTAAAGTGGACAGACTATAGTGGAAAGACTATAGTGAAAAGACTGTAGTGGAAAGAATAAAGTGGAGACTATAGTGGAAAGACTAAAGTGGACAGAGAATAGTGGAAAGACTAAAGTGGACAGACTATAGTGGAAAGACTGTAGTGGACAGAATAAAGTGGAGACTATAGTGGAAAGACTAAAGTGGACAGAGAATAGTGGAAAGAGTAAAGTGGACGGACTATAGACTAAAGTGGAAAAGACTAAATATAGACTATAGACTAAAGTGGAAAAACTTAAGTGGAAAGACTAAAGTGGACAGACTGTAGTGGAAAGACTGTAGTGGGCAGAATAAAGTGGAGACTATAGTGGAAAGACTAAAGTGGACAGAGAATAGTGGAAAGACTAAAGTGGACAGACTATAGTGGAAAGACTAAAGTGGAAAGACTAAAGTGGACAGACTATAGTCGAAATACTATAGTGGAAAGACTGTAGTGGACAGAATAAAGTGGAGAGTATAGTGGAAAGACTAAAGTGGACAGAGAATAGTGGAAAGAATAAAGTGGACAGACTATAGTGGAAAGACTATAGTGGAAAGACTGTAGTGGACAGAATAAAGTGGAGACTATAGTGGGAAGACTAAAGTGGAAAGATTAAAGTGGACAGACTATAGTGGAAAGACTGAAGTGGACAGACTAAAGTGGAAAAAATAAAGTGGAAAGACTAAAGTGGACAGACTATAGAAAGGAAAGACTGTAGTGGGCAGGATCAAGTGGAGACTATAGTGGAAAGACTGTAGTGGACAGAATAAAGTGGAGATTATAGTGGAAAGACTAAAGTGGAAAGACTAAAGTGGAAAGACTAAAGTGGACAGACTATAGTCGAAATACTATAGTGGAAAGACTGTAGTGGACAGAATAAAGTGGAGAGTATAGTGGAAAGACTAAATTGGACAGAGAATAGTGGAAAGAATAAAGTGGACAGACTATAGTGGAAAGACTATAGTGGAAAGACTGTAGTGGACAGAATAAAGTGGAGACTATAGTGGAAAGACTAAAGTAGAAAGATTAAAGTGGACAGACTATAGTGGAAAGACTGAAGTGGACAGACTAAAGTGGAAAAACTAAAGTGGAAAGACTAAAGTGGACAGACTATAGTGAAAAGACTATAGTGGAAAGACTGTAGTGGACAGAATAAAGTGGAGATTATAGTGGAAAGACTAAAGTGGACAGACTAAAGTGGACAGACTCTAGTGGAAAGACTAAGTGGACAGACTAAAGCGGAAAGACTAAAGTGGAAAGACTAAAGTGGACAGACTATAGTGAAAAGACTATAGTGGAAAGACTGTAGTGGACAGAATAAAGTGGAGATTATAGTGAAAAGACTAAAGTGGACAGACTCTAGTGGAAAGACTAAGTGGACAGACTAAAGCGGAAAGACTAAAGTGGAAAGACTAAAGTGGACAGACTATAGTGGAAAGACTAAAGTGGACAGACTAAAGTGGAAAGACTAAAGTGGAAAGACTAAAGTGGACAGACTATAGTGGAAAGACTATAGTGGAAAAACTGTAGTGGACAGAATAAAGTGGAGACTGTAGTGGAAAGACTAAAGTGGAAAGACTAAATTGGACAGTCTACAGTGGAATGACTAAAGTTGACAGACTAAAGTGGAAAGACTAAAGTGAAAAGACTAAAGTGGACAGACTATAGTGGAAAGACTATAGTGGAAAGACTGTAGTGGACAGAATTAAGTGGAGGCTATAGTGGAAAAACTAAAGTGGAAAGACTAAAGTGGACAGACTATAGTGGAAAGACTGAAGTGGAAAGACTCAATGGACAGACTAAAGTGTACAGACTGAAGTGGACAGAATAAAGTGGAAGCACTAAAGTGGAAAGACTATAGTGGACAGACTAAAGTGGAAAGATTAAAGTGGAAAGACTAAAGTGGACAGACTATAGTGGAAAGACTATAGTGGAAAGACTGTAGTGGACAGAATAAAGTGGAGACTATAGTGGAAAGACTAAAGTGGAAAGACTAAAGTGGACAGAGAATAGTGGAAAGACTAAAGTGGACAGACTATAGTGGAAAGACTAAAGTGGACAGACTAAAGTGGAAAGACTAAAGTGGAAAGACTAAAGTGGACAGACTATAGTCGAAATACTATAGTGGAAAGACTGTAGTGGACAGAATAAAGTGGAGAGTATAGTGGAAAGACTAAAGTGGATAGAGTATAGTGGAAAGAATAAAGTGGACAGACTATAGTGGAAAGACTATAGTGGAAAGACTGTAGTGGACAGAATAAAGTGGAGACTATAGTGGAAAGACTAAAGTGGAAAGACTAAAGTGGACAGACTATAGTGGAAAGACTGAAGTGGACAGACTAAAGTGGAAAAACTAAAGTGGAAAGACTAAAGTGGAAAGACTGCAGTAGACAGAAAAAGTGGAGACTATAGTGGAAAGACTAAAGTGGACGGACTAAAGTCGACAGACTCTAGTGGAAAGACTAAGTGGACAGACTAAAGCGGAAAGACTAAAGTGGAAAGACTAAAGTGGACAGACTATAGTGGAAAGACTAAAGTGGACAGACTAAAGTGGAAAGACTAACGTGGAAAGACTAAAGTGGACAGACTAAAGTGAACAGACTCTAGTGGAAAGACTAAGTGGACAGACTAAAGCGGAAAGACTGAAGTGGAAAGACTAAAGTGGACAGACTATAGTGGAAAGACTAAAGCGGACAGACTAAAGTGAAAGACTAAAGTGGAAAGACTAAAGTGGACAGACTATAGTGGAAAGACTAAAGTGGACAGACTAAAGTGGAAAGGCTAAAGTGGACAGACTAAAGTGGACAGACTCTAGTGGAAAGACTAAGTGGACAGACTAAAGCGGAAAGACTAAAGTGGAAAGACTAAAGAAAACAGACTATAGTGGAAAGACTAAAGTGGACAGACGAAAGTGGAAAGACTAAAGTGGAAAGACTAAAGTGGACAGACTAAAGACTAAGTGGACAGACTAAAGCGGAAAGACTAAAGTGGAAAGACTAAAGAAAACAGACTATAGTGGAAAGACTAAAGTGGAAAGACTAAAGTGGAAAGACTAAAATGGACAGACTATAGTGGAAAGACTATAGTGGAAAGACTGTAGTGGACAGAATAAAGTGGAGACTATAGTGGAAAGACTAAAGTGGAAAGACTAAAGTGGACAGACTAAAGTGGACAGGGAGTATTGGAAAGACTAAAGTGGAAAGACTGTAGTGGACAGAATAAAGTGGAGACTATAGTGGAAAGACTAAAGTGGACAGACTATAGTGGAAAGACTAAAGTGGACAGACTAAAGTGGAAAGACTCAGTGGACAGACTAAAGTGGACAGACTCTAGTGGAAAGACTAAGTGGACAGACTAAAGCGGAAAGACTAAAGTGGAAAGACTAAAGAAAACAGACTATAGTGGAAAGACTAAAGTGGACAGACGAAAGTGGAAAGACTAAAGTGGAAAGACTAAAGTGGACAGACTAAAGACTAAGTGGACAGACTAAAGCGGAAAGACTAAAGTGGAAAGACTAAAGAAAACAGACTATAGTGGAAAGACTAAAGTGGAAAGACTAAAGTGGAAAGACTAAAATGGACAGACTATAGTGGAAAGACTATAGTGGAAAGACTGTAGTGGACAGAATAAAGTGGAGACTGTAGTGGAAAGACTAAAGTGGAAAGACTAAAGTGGACAGACTAAAGTGGACAGGGAGTATTGGAAAGACTAAAGTGGAAAGACTGTAGTGGACAGAATAAAGTGGAGACTATAGTGGAAAGACTAAAGTGGAAAGACTAAAGTGTACACACTGAAGTGGACAGAAGAAAGTGGAAAGACTAAAGTGGAAAGACTAAAGTGGACAGACTATAGTGGAAAGACTAAAGTGGACAGACTGAAGTGGAAAGACTAAAGCGGAAAGACTAAAGTGGACAGACTATAGTGGAAAGACTATAGTGGAAAGACTGTAGTTGACAGAATAAAGTGGAGACTATAGTGGAAAGACTAAAGTTGATAGAGTATAGTGGAAAGACTAAAGTGGACAGACTCTAGTGGAAAGACTATAGTGGAAAGACTGTAGCGGACAGAATAAAGTGGAGACTAAAGTGGAAAGACTAAAGTGGAAAGACTAAAGTGGACAGACTATAGTGGAAAGACTGAAGTGGACAGACTAAAGTGGAAAAACTAAAGTGGAAAGACTAAAGTGGAAAGACTGCAGTAGACAGAATAAAGTGGAGACTATAGTGGAAAGACTAAAGTGGACAGACTAAAGTCGACAGACTCTAGTGGAAAGACTAAGTGGACAGACTAAAGCGGAAGGACTAAAGTGGAAAGACTAAAGTGGACAGACTATAGTGGAAAGACTAAAGTGGACAGACTAAAGTGGAAAGACTAAAGTGGAAAGACTAAAGTGGACAGACTAAAGTGAACAGACTCTAGTGGAAAGACTAAGTGGACAGACTAAAGCGGAAAGACTAAAGTGGAAAGACTAAAGTTTACAGACTATAGTGGAAAGACTAAAGCGGACAGACTAAAGTGGAAAGACTAAAGTGGAAAGACTAAAGTGGACAGACTATAGTGGAAAGACTAAAGTGGACAGACTAAAGTGGAAAGACTAAAGTGGACAGACTAAAGTGGACAGACTCTAGTGGAAAGACTAAGTGGACAGACTAAAGCGGAAAGACTAAAGTGGAAAGACTAAAGAAAACAGACTACAGTGGAAAAACTAAAGTGGACAGACTAAAGTGGAAAGACTAAAGTGGAAAGACTAAAGTGGAAAGACTAAAGTGGAAAGACTAAAGTGGACAGACTAAAGACTAAGTGGACAGACTAAAGCGGAAAGACTAAAGTGGAAAGACTAAAGAAAACAGACTATAGTGGAAAGACTAAAGTGGAAAGACTAAAGTGGAAAGACTAAAATGGACAGACTATAGTGGAAAGAATAAAGTGGAAAGACTAAAGTGGAAAGACTAAAGTGGATAGACTATAGTGGAAAGACTAAAGTCGACAGACTAAAGTGGAAAAACTAAAGTGGAAAGACTAAAGTGGACAGACTATAGTGGAAAGACTATAGTGGAAAGACTGTAGTGGAAAGACTAAAGTGGAAAGACTGTAGTGGACAGAATAAAGTGGAGACTATAATGGAAAGACTAAAGTGGAAAGACTAAAGTGGACAGACTATAGTGGAAAGACTGAAGTGGAAAGACTCAGTGGACAGACTAAAGTGTACACACTGAAGTGGACAGACTAAAGTGGAAAGACTAAAGTGGAAAGACTAAAGTGGACAAACTAAAGTGGAAAGATTAAATCAGAAAGACTAAAGTGGACAGACTATAGTGGAAAGACTATAGTGGAAAGACTGTAGTGGACAGTATAAAGTGGAGACTATAGTGGAAAGACTAAAGTGGAAAGACTAAAGTGGACAGAGAATAGTGGAAAGACTAAAGTGGACAGACTATAGTGGAAAGACTAAAGTGGTCAGACTAAAGTAGAAAGACTAAAGTGGAAAGACTCAGTGGACAGACTAAAGTGTACACACTGAAGTGGACAGAATAAAGTGGAAAGAGTAAAGTGGAAAGACTAAAGTGGATAGACTATAGTGGAAAGACTAAAGTCGACAGACTAAAGTGGAAAAACTAAAGTGGAAAGACTAAAGTGGACAGACTATTGTGGAAAGACTGTAGTGGAAAGACTAAAGTGGAAAGACTGTAGTGGACAGAATAAAGTGGAGACTATAATGGAAAGACTAAAGTGGAAAGACTAAAGTGGACAGACTATAGTGGAAAGACTGAAGTGGAAAGACTCAGTGGACAGGCTAAAGTGTACAAACTGAATTGGACAGACTAAAGTGGAAAGACTAAAGTGGAAAGACTGTGGACAAACTAAAGTGGAAAGATTAAAGTGGAAAGACTAAAGTGGACAGACTATAGTGGAAAGACTATAGAGGAAAGACTGTAGTGGACAGTATAAAGTGGAGACTATAGTGGAAAGACTAAAGTGGAAAGACTAAAGTGGACAGAGAATAGTGGAAAGACTAAAGTGGACAGACTATAGTGGAAAGACTAAAGTGGACAGACTAAAGTAGAAAGACAAAAGTGGAAAGACTAAAGTGGACAGACTATAGTGGAAAGACTATAGTGGAAAGACTGGAGTGGACAGAATAAAGTGGAGAGTATAGTGGAAAGACTAAAGTGGACAGAGAATAGTGCAAAGACTAAAGTTGACAGACTTTAGTGGAAAGACTATAGTGGAAAGACTGTAGTGAACAGAATAAAGTGGAGACTATAGTGGAAAGACTAAAGTGGAAAGATTAAAGTGGACAGACTATAGTGGAAAGACTGAAGTGGACAGACTAAAGTGGAAAACTAAAGTGGAAAGACTAAAGTGGACAGACTATAGTGGAAAGACTATAGTGAAAAGACTGTAGTGGAAAGAATAAAGTGGAGACTATAGTGGAAAGACTAAAGTGGACAGAGAATAGTGGAAAGACTAAAGTGGACAGACTATAGTGGAAAGACTGTAGTGGACAGAATAAAGTGGAGACTATAGTGGAAAGACTAAAGTGGACAGAGAATAGTGGAAAGAGTAAAGTGGACGGACTATAGACTAAAGTGGAAAAGACTAAATATAGACTATAGACTAAAGTGGAAAAACTAAAGTGGAAAGACTAAAGTGGACAGACTGTAGTGGAAAGACTGTAGTGGGCAGAATAAAGTGGAGACTATAGTGGAAAGACTAAAGTGGACAGAGAATAGTGGAAAGACTAAAGTGGACAGACTATAGTGGAAAGACTAAAGTGGAAAGACTAAAGTGGACAGACTATAGTCGAAATACTATAGTGGAAAGACTGTAGTGGACAGAATAAAGTGGAGAGTATAGTGGAAAGACTAAAGTGGACAGAGAATAGTGGAAAGAATAAAGTGGACAGACTATAGTGGAAAGACTATAGTGGAAAGACTGTAGTGGACAGAATAAAGTGGAGACTATAGTGGGAAGACTAAAGTGGAAAGATTAAAGTGGACAGACTATAGTGGAAAGACTGAAGTGGACAGACTAAAGTGGAAAAAATAAAGTGGAAAGACTAAAGTGGACAGACTATAGAAAGGAAAGACTGTAGTGGGCAGGATCAAGTGGAGACTATAGTGGAAAGACTGTAGTGGACAGAATAAAGTGGAGATTATAGTGGAAAGACTAAAGTGGAAAGACTAAAGTGGAAAGACTAAAGTGGACAGACTATAGTCGAAATACTATAGTGGAAAGACTGTAGTGGACAGAATAAAGTGGAGAGTATAGTGGAAAGACTAAAGTGGACAGAGAATAGTGGAAAGAATAAAGTGGACAGACTATAGTGGAAAGACTATAGTGGAAAGACTGTAGTGGACAGAATAAAGTGGAGACTATAGTGGAAAGACTAAAGTAGAAAGATTAAAGTGGACAGACTATAGTGGAAAGACTGAAGTGGACAGACTAAAGTGGAAAAACTAAAGTGGAAAGACTAAAGTGGACAGACTATAGTGAAAAGACTATAGTGGAAAGACTGTAGTGGACAGAATAAAGTGGAGATTATAGTGGAAAGACTAAAGTGGACAGACTAAAGTGGACAGACTCTAGTGGAAAGACTAAGTGGACAGACTAAAGCGGAAAGACTAAAGTGGAAAGACTAAAGTGGACAGACTATAGTGGAAAGACTAAAGTGGACAGACTAAAGTGGAAAGACTAAAGTGGAAAGACTAAAGTGGACAGACTATAGTGGAAAGACTATAGTGGAAAAACTGTAGTGGACAGAATAAAGTGGAGACTGTAGTGGAAAGACTAAAGTGGAAAGACTAAATTGGACAGTCTAGAGTGGAATGACTAAAGTTGACAGACTAAAGTGGAAAGACTAAAGTGAAAAGACTAAAGTGGACAGACTATAGTGGAAAGACTATAGTGGAAAGACTGTAGTGGACAGAATTAAGTGGAGGCTATAGTGGAAAAACTAAAGTGGAAAGACTAAAGTGGACAGACTATAGTGGAAAGACTAAAGTGGACAGACTATAGTGGAAAGACTAAAGTGGACAGACTAAAGTGGAAAGAGTAAAGTGGAAAGACTAAAGTGGACAGAAGATAGTGGAAATGAAGACTAAAGTGGAAAGACTAAAGTGGACAGACTAAAGTGGAAAGACTAAAGTGGACAGACTATAGTGGAAAGACTAAAGTGGACAGAAAAAGGAAAGACTATAGTGGAAAGACTGTAGTGGACAGAATAAAGTGGAGACTATAGTGGAAATACTAAAGTGGAAAGACTAAAGTGGACAGACTATAGTGGAAAGACTGTAGTGGACAGAATAAAGTGGAGACTATAGTGGAAAGACTAAAGTGGACAGAGAATAGTGGAAAGACTAAAGTGGAAAGACTAAACTGGACAGACTATAGTGGAAAGACTGAAGTGGACAGACTAAAGTGGAAAAACTAAAGTGGAAAGACTAAAGTGGACAGGCTATAGCGGAAAGACTATAGTGGAAAGACTGTAGTGGACAGAATCAAGTGGAGAGTATGGTGGAAAGACTAAAGTGGACAGAGAATAGTGGAAAGACTAAAGTGGACAGACTATAGTGGAAAGACTATAGTGGAGAGACTGTAGTGGACAGAATAAAGTGGAGACTATAGTGGAAAGACTAAAGTGGACAGAGAATAGTGGAAAGACTGTAGTGGACAGAATAAAGTGGAGACTATAGTGGGAAGACAAAAGTGGAAAGACTAAAGTGGACAGGGAGTATTGGAAAGACTAAAGTGGAAAGAATGTAGTGGACAGAATAAAGTGGAGACTATAGTGGAAAGACTAAAGTGGAAAGACTAAAGTGGACAGACTATAGTGGAAAGACTGAAGTGGAAAGACTCAGTGGACAGACTAAAGTGTACACACTGAAGTGGACAGAATAAAGTGGAAACACTAAAGTGGACAAACTATAGTGGAAAGACTATAGTGGAAAGACTAAGTGGACAGACTAAAGCGGAAAGACTAAAGTGGAAAGACTAAAGTGGACAGACTATAGTGGAAAGACTAAAGTGGACAGACTAAAGTGGAAAGACTATAGTGGAAAGACTTAAAGTGGACAGACTATAGTGGAAAGACTATAGTGGAAAGACTGTAGTGGACAGAATAAAGTGGAGACTATAGTGGAAAGACTAAAGTGGACAGAGAATAGTGGAAAGACTAAAGTGGACAGACTATAGTGGAAAGACTGTAGTGGACAGAATAAAGTTGAGACTATAGTGGAAAGACTAAAGTGGAAAGATTAAAGTGGACAGACTATAGTGGAAAGACTGAAGTGGACAGACTAAAGTGGAAAAACTAAAGTGGAAAGACTAAAGTGGACAGACTAAAGTGGAAAGACTAAAGTGGACAGAGAATAGTGGAAAGACTAAAGTGGACAGACTATAGTGGAAAGACTATAGTGGAAAGACTGTAGTGGACAGAATAAAGTGGAGACTATAGTGGAAAGACTAAAGTGGAAAGATTAAAGTGCACAGACTATAGTGGAAAGACTGAAGTGGACAGACTCAGTCGACAGACTAAAGTGTACACACTGAAGTGGACAGAATAAAGTGGAAAGACTAAAGTGGAAAGACTAAAGTGGACAAACTAAAGTGGAAAGATTAAAGTGGAAAGACTATAGTGGAAAGACTGAAGTGGAAAGACTAAAGTAGAAAGACTAAAGTGGAAAGACTAAAGTGGACAGACTATAGTGGAAAGACTATAGTGGAAAGACTGGAGTGGACAGAATAAAGTGGAGAGTATAGTGGAAAGACTAAAGTAGACAGAGAATAGTGGAAAGACTAAAGTGGACAGACTATAGTGGAAAGACTATAGTGGAAAGACTGTAGTGAACAGAATAAAGTGGAGACTATATTGGAAAGACTAAAGTGGAAAGAATAAAGTGGACAGACTATAGTGGAAAGACTGAAGTGGAAAGACTCAGTGGACAGACTAAAGTGTACACACTGAAGTGGACAGAATAAAGTGGAAAGACTAAAGTGGACAAACTAAAGTGGAAAGATTATAGTGGAAAGACTGTAGTGGAAAGAATAAAGTGGAGACTATAGTGGAAAGACTAAAGTGGACAGAGAATAGTGGAAAGACTGTAGTGGACAGAATAAAGTGGAGACTATAGTGGAAAGACTAAAGTGGAAAGACTAAAGTGGACAGAGAATAGTGGAAAGACTAAAGTGGACAGACTATAGTGGAAAGACTAAAGTGGACAGACTAAAGTGGAAAGACTAAAGTGGAAAGACTAAAGTGGACAGACTATAGTCGAAATACTATAGTGGAAAGACTGTAGTGGACAGAATAAAGTGGAGAGTATAGTGGAAAGACTAAAGTGGATAGAGTATAGTGGAAAGAATAAAGTGGACAGACTATAGTGGAAAGACTATAGTGGAAAGACTGTAGTGGACAGAATAAAGTGGAGACTATAGTGGAAAGACTAAAGTGGAAAGACTAAAGTGGACAGACTATAGTGGAAAGACTGAAGTGGACAGACTAAAGTGGAAAAACTAAAGTGGAAAGACTAAAGTGGAAAGACTGCAGTAGACAGAAAAAGTGGAGACTATAGTGGAAAGACTAAAGTGGACGGACTAAAGTCGACAGACTCTAGTGGAAAGACTAAGTGGACAGACTAAAGCGGAAAGACTAAAGTGGAAAGACTAAAGTGGACAGACTATAGTGGAAAGACTAAAGTGGACAGACTAAAGTGGAAAGACTAACGTGGAAAGACTAAAGTGGACAGACTAAAGTGAACAGACTCTAGTGGAAAGACTAAGTGGACAGACTAAAGCGGAAAGACTGAAGTGGAAAGACTAAAGTGGACAGACTATAGTGGAAAGACTAAAGCGGACAGACTAAAGTGAAAGACTAAAGTGGAAAGACTAAAGTGGACAGACTATAGTGGAAAGACTAAAGTGGACAGACTAAAGTGGAAAGGCTAAAGTGGACAGACTAAAGTGGACAGACTCTAGTGGAAAGACTAAGTGGACAGACTAAAGCGGAAAGACTAAAGTGGAAAGACTAAAGAAAACAGACTATAGTGGAAAGACTAAAGTGGACAGACGAAAGTGGAAAGACTAAAGTGGAAAGACTAAAGTGGACAGACTAAAGACTAAGTGGACAGACTAAAGCGGAAAGACTAAAGTGGAAAGACTAAAGAAAACAGACTATAGTGGAAAGACTAAAGTGGAAAGACTAAAGTGGAAAGACTAAAATGGACAGACTATAGTGGAAAGACTATAGTGGAAAGACTGTAGTGGACAGAATAAAGTGGAGACTATAGTGGAAAGACTAAAGTGGAAAGACTAAAGTGGACAGACTAAAGTGGACAGGGAGTATTGGAAAGACTAAAGTGGAAAGACTGTAGTGGACAGAATAAAGTGGAGACTATAGTGGAAAGACTAAAGTGGACAGACTATAGTGGAAAGACTAAAGTGGACAGACTAAAGTGGAAAGACTCAGTGGACAGACTAAAGTGGACAGACTCTAGTGGAAAGACTAAGTGGACAGACTAAAGCGGAAAGACTAAAGTGGAAAGACTAAAGAAAACAGACTATAGTGGAAAGACTAAAGTGGACAGACGAAAGTGGAAAGACTAAAGTGGAAAGACTAAAGTGGACAGACTAAAGACTAAGTGGACAGACTAAAGCGGAAAGACTAAAGTGGAAAGACTAAAGAAAACAGACTATAGTGGAAAGACTAAAGTGGAAAGACTAAAGTGGAAAGACTAAAATGGACAGACTATAGTGGAAAGACTATAGTGGAAAGACTGTAGTGGACAGAATAAAGTGGAGACTGTAGTGGAAAGACTAAAGTGGAAAGACTAAAGTGGACAGACTAAAGTGGACAGGGAGTATTGGAAAGACTAAAGTGGAAAGACTGTAGTGGACAGAATAAAGTGGAGACTATAGTGGAAAGACTAAAGTGGAAAGACTAAAGTGTACACACTGAAGTGGACAGAAGAAAGTGGAAAGACTAAAGTGGAAAGACTAAAGTGGACAGACTATAGTGGAAAGACTAAAGTGGACAGACTGAAGTGGAAAGACTAAAGCGGAAAGACTAAAGTGGACAGACTATAGTGGAAAGACTATAGTGGAAAGACTGTAGTTGACAGAATAAAGTGGAGACTATAGTGGAAAGACTAAAGTTGATAGAGTATAGTGGAAAGACTAAAGTGGACAGACTCTAGTGGAAAGACTATAGTGGAAAGACTGTAGCGGACAGAATAAAGTGGAGACTAAAGTGGAAAGACTAAAGTGGAAAGACTAAAGTGGACAGACTATAGTGGAAAGACTGAAGTGGACAGACTAAAGTGGAAAAACTAAAGTGGAAAGACTAAAGTGGAAAGACTGCAGTAGACAGAATAAAGTGGAGACTATAGTGGAAAGACTAAAGTGGACAGACTAAAGTCGACAGACTCTAGTGGAAAGACTAAGTGGACAGACTAAAGCGGAAGGACTAAAGTGGAAAGACTAAAGTGGACAGACTATAGTGGAAAGACTAAAGTGGACAGACTAAAGTGGAAAGACTAAAGTGGAAAGACTAAAGTGGACAGACTAAAGTGAACAGACTCTAGTGGAAAGACTAAGTGGACAGACTAAAGCGGAAAGACTAAAGTGGAAAGACTAAAGTTTACAGACTATAGTGGAAAGACTAAAGCGGACAGACTAAAGTGGAAAGACTAAAGTGGAAAGACTAAAGTGGACAGACTATAGTGGAAAGACTAAAGTGGACAGACTAAAGTGGAAAGACTAAAGTGGACAGACTAAAGTGGACAGACTCTAGTGGAAAGACTAAGTGGACAGACTAAAGCGGAAAGACTAAAGTGGAAAGACTAAAGAAAACAGACTACAGTGGAAAAACTAAAGTGGACAGACTAAAGTGGAAAGACTAAAGTGGAAAGACTAAAGTGGAAAGACTAAAGTGGAAAGACTAAAGTGGACAGACTAAAGACTAAGTGGACAGACTAAAGCGGAAAGACTAAAGTGGAAAGACTAAAGAAAACAGACTATAGTGGAAAGACTAAAGTGGAAAGACTAAAGTGGAAAGACTAAAATGGACAGACTATAGTGGAAAGAATAAAGTGGAAAGACTAAAGTGGAAAGACTAAAGTGGATAGACTATAGTGGAAAGACTATAGTGGAAAGACTGTAGTGGAAAGACTAAAGTGGAAAGACTGTAGTGGACAGAATAAAGTGGAGACTATAATGGAAAGACTAAAGTGGAAAGACTAAAGTGGACAGACTATAGTGGAAAGACTGAAGTGGAAAGACTCAGTGGACAGACTAAAGTGTACACACTGAAGTGGACAGACTAAAGTGGAAAGACTAAAGTGGAAAGACTAAAGTGGACAAACTAAAGTGGAAAGATTAAATCAGAAAGACTAAAGTGGACAGACTATAGTGGAAAGACTATAGTGGAAAGACTGTAGTGGACAGTATAAAGTGGAGACTATAGTGGAAAGACTAAAGTGGAAAGACTAAAGTGGACAGAGAATAGTGGAAAGACTAAAGTGGACAGACTATAGTGGAAAGACTAAAGTGGTCAGACTAAAGTAGAAAGACTAAAGTGGAAAGACTCAGTGGACAGACTAAAGTGTACACACTGAAGTGGACAGAATAAAGTGGAAAGAGTAAAGTGGAAAGACTAAAGTGGATAGACTATAGTGGAAAGACTAAAGTCGACAGACTAAAGTGGAAAAACTAAAGTGGAAAGACTAAAGTGGACAGACTATTGTGGAAAGACTGTAGTGGAAAGACTAAAGTGGAAAGACTGTAGTGGACAGAATAAAGTGGAGACTATAATGGAAAGACTAAAGTGGAAAGACTAAAGTGGACAGACTATAGTGGAAAGACTGAAGTGGAAAGACTCAGTGGACAGGCTAAAGTGTACAAACTGAATTGGACAGACTAAAGTGGAAAGACTAAAGTGGAAAGACTGTGGACAAACTAAAGTGGAAAGATTAAAGTGGAAAGACTAAAGTGGACAGACTATAGTGGAAAGACTATAGAGGAAAGACTGTAGTGGACAGTATAAAGTGGAGACTATAGTGGAAAGACTAAAGTGGAAAGACTAAAGTGGACAGAGAATAGTGGAAAGACTAAAGTGGACAGACTATAGTGGAAAGACTAAAGTGGACAGACTAAAGTAGAAAGACAAAAGTGGAAAGACTAAAGTGGACAGACTATAGTGGAAAGACTATAGTGGAAAGACTGGAGTGGACAGAATAAAGTGGAGAGTATAGTGGAAAGACTAAAGTGGACAGAGAATAGTGCAAAGACTAAAGTTGACAGACTTTAGTGGAAAGACTATAGTGGAAAGACTGTAGTGAACAGAATAAAGTGGAGACTATAGTGGAAAGACTAAAGTGGAAAGATTAAAGTGGACAGACTATAGTGGAAAGACTGAAGTGGACAGACTAAAGTGGAAAACTAAAGTGGAAAGACTAAAGTGGACAGACTATAGTGGAAAGACTATAGTGAAAAGACTGTAGTGGAAAGAATAAAGTGGAGACTATAGTGGAAAGACTAAAGTGGACAGAGAATAGTGGAAAGACTAAAGTGGACAGACTATAGTGGAAAGACTGTAGTGGACAGAATAAAGTGGAGACTATAGTGGAAAGACTAAAGTGGACAGAGAATAGTGGAAAGAGTAAAGTGGACGGACTATAGACTAAAGTGGAAAAGACTAAATATAGACTATAGACTAAAGTGGAAAAACTAAAGTGGAAAGACTAAAGTGGACAGACTGTAGTGGAAAGACTGTAGTGGGCAGAATAAAGTGGAGACTATAGTGGAAAGACTAAAGTGGACAGAGAATAGTGGAAAGACTAAAGTGGACAGACTATAGTGGAAAGACTAAAGTGGAAAGACTAAAGTGGACAGACTATAGTCGAAATACTATAGTGGAAAGACTGTAGTGGACAGAATAAAGTGGAGAGTATAGTGGAAAGACTAAAGTGGACAGAGAATAGTGGAAAGAATAAAGTGGACAGACTATAGTGGAAAGACTATAGTGGAAAGACTGTAGTGGACAGAATAAAGTGGAGACTATAGTGGGAAGACTAAAGTGGAAAGATTAAAGTGGACAGACTATAGTGGAAAGACTGAAGTGGACAGACTAAAGTGGAAAAAATAAAGTGGAAAGACTAAAGTGGACAGACTATAGAAAGGAAAGACTGTAGTGGGCAGGATCAAGTGGAGACTATAGTGGAAAGACTGTAGTGGACAGAATAAAGTGGAGATTATAGTGGAAAGACTAAAGTGGAAAGACTAAAGTGGAAAGACTAAAGTGGACAGACTATAGTCGAAATACTATAGTGGAAAGACTGTAGTGGACAGAATAAAGTGGAGAGTATAGTGGAAAGACTAAAGTGGACAGAGAATAGTGGAAAGAATAAAGTGGACAGACTATAGTGGAAAGACTATAGTGGAAAGACTGTAGTGGACAGAATAAAGTGGAGACTATAGTGGAAAGACTAAAGTAGAAAGATTAAAGTGGACAGACTATAGTGGAAAGACTGAAGTGGACAGACTAAAGTGGAAAAACTAAAGTGGAAAGACTAAAGTGGACAGACTATAGTGAAAAGACTATAGTGGAAAGACTGTAGTGGACAGAATAAAGTGGAGATTATAGTGGAAAGACTAAAGTGGACAGACTAAAGTGGACAGACTCTAGTGGAAAGACTAAGTGGACAGACTAAAGCGGAAAGACTAAAGTGGAAAGACTAAAGTGGACAGACTATAGTGGAAAGACTAAAGTGGACAGACTAAAGTGGAAAGACTAAAGTGGAAAGACTAAAGTGGACAGACTATAGTGGAAAGACTATAGTGGAAAAACTGTAGTGGACAGAATAAAGTGGAGACTGTAGTGGAAAGACTAAAGTGGAAAGACTAAATTGGACAGTCTAGAGTGGAATGACTAAAGTTGACAGACTAAAGTGGAAAGACTAAAGTGAAAAGACTAAAGTGGACAGACTATAGTGGAAAGACTATAGTGGAAAGACTGTAGTGGACAGAATTAAGTGGAGGCTATAGTGGAAAAACTAAAGTGGAAAGACTAAAGTGGACAGACTATAGTGGAAAGACTAAAGTGGACAGACTATAGTGGAAAGACTAAAGTGGACAGACTAAAGTGGAAAGAGTAAAGTGGAAAGACTAAAGTGGACAGAAGATAGTGGAAATGAAGACTAAAGTGGAAAGACTAAAGTGGACAGACTAAAGTGGAAAGACTAAAGTGGACAGACTATAGTGGAAAGACTAAAGTGGACAGAAAAAGGAAAGACTATAGTGGAAAGACTGTAGTGGACAGAATAAAGTGGAGACTATAGTGGAAATAATAAAGTGGAAAGACTAAAGTGGACAGACTATAGTGGAAAGACTGTAGTGGACAGAATAAAGTGGAGACTATAGTGGAAAGACTAAAGTGGACAGAGAATAGTGGAAAGACTAAAGTGGAAAGACTAAACTGGACAGACTATAGTGGAAAGACTGAAGTGGACAGACTAAAGTGGAAAAACTAAAGTGGAAAGACTAAAGTGGACAGGCTATAGCGGAAAGACTATAGTGGAAAGACTGTAGTGGACAGAATCAAGTGGAGAGTATGGTGGAAAGACTAAAGTGGACAGAGAATAGTGGAAAGACTAAAGTGGACAGACTATAGTGGAAAGACTATAGTGGAGAGACTGTAGTGGACAGAATAAAGTGGAGACTATAGTGGAAAGACTAAAGTGGACAGAGAATAGTGGAAAGACTGTAGTGGACAGAATAAAGTGGAGACTATAGTGGGAAGACAAAAGTGGAAAGACTAAAGTGGACAGGGAGTATTGGAAAGACTAAAGTGGAAAGAATGTAGTGGACAGAATAAAGTGGAGACTATAGTGGAAAGACTAAAGTGGAAAGACTAAAGTGGACAGACTATAGTGGAAAGACTGAAGTGGAAAGACTCAGTGGACAGACTAAAGTGTACACACTGAAGTGGACAGAATAAAGTGGAAACACTAAAGTGGACAAACTATAGTGGAAAGACTATAGTGGAAAGACTAAGTGGACAGACTAAAGCGGAAAGACTAAAGTGGAAAGACTAAAGTGGACAGACTATAGTGGAAAGACTAAAGTGGACAGACTAAAGTGGAAAGACTATAGTGGAAAGACTTAAAGTGGACAGACTATAGTGGAAAGACTATAGTGGAAAGACTGTAGTGGACAGAATAAAGTGGAGACTATAGTGGAAAGACTAAAGTGGACAGAGAATAGTGGAAAGACTAAAGTGGACAGACTATAGTGGAAAGACTGTAGTGGACAGAATAAAGTTGAGACTATAGTGGAAAGACTAAAGTGGAAAGATTAAAGTGGACAGACTATAGTGGAAAGACTGAAGTGGACAGACTAAAGTGGAAAAACTAAAGTGGAAAGACTAAAGTGGACAGACTAAAGTGGAAAGACTAAAGTGGACAGAGAATAGTGGAAAGACTAAAGTGGACAGACTATAGTGGAAAGACTATAGTGGAAAGACTGTAGTGGACAGAATAAAGTGGAGACTATAGTGGAAAGACTAAAGTGGAAAGATTAAAGTGCACAGACTATAGTGGAAAGACTGAAGTGGACAGACTCAGTCGACAGACTAAAGTGTACACACTGAAGTGGACAGAATAAAGTGGAAAGACTAAAGTGGAAAGACTAAAGTGGACAAACTAAAGTGGAAAGATTAAAGTGGAAAGACTATAGTGGAAAGACTGAAGTGGAAAGACTAAAGTAGAAAGACTAAAGTGGAAAGACTAAAGTGGACAGACTATAGTGGAAAGACTATAGTGGAAAGACTGGAGTGGACAGAATAAAGTGGAGAGTATAGTGGAAAGACTAAAGTAGACAGAGAATAGTGGAAAGACTAAAGTGGACAGACTATAGTGGAAAGACTATAGTGGAAAGACTGTAGTGAACAGAATAAAGTGGAGACTATATTGGAAAGACTAAAGTGGAAAGAATAAAGTGGACAGACTATAGTGGAAAGACTGAAGTGGAAAGACTCAGTGGACAGACTAAAGTGTACACACTGAAGTGGACAGAATAAAGTGGAAAGACTAAAGTGGACAAACTAAAGTGGAAAGATTATAGTGGAAAGACTGTAGTGGAAAGAATAAAGTGGAGACTATAGTGGAAAGACTAAAGTGGACAGAGAATAGTGGAAAGACTGTAGTGGACAGAATAAAGTGGAGACTATAGTGGAAACTATAGTCTCTATAGTTGTATAGAGTGGACTAAAGTGGACAGACTATAGTGGAAAGACTAAAGTGGACAGAGAATAGTGGAAAGACTAAAGTGGACAGACTATAGTGGAAAGACTATGGTGGAAAGACTGTAGTGGACAGAATAAAGTGGAGACTATAGTGGAAAGACTAAAGTGGAAAGATTAAAGTGGACAGACTATAGTGGAAAGACTGAAGTGGACAGACTCAGTGGACAGACTAAAGTGTACACACTGAAGTGGACAGAATAAAGTGGAAAGACTAAAGTGGAAAGACTAAAGTGGACAAACTAAAGTGGAAAGATTAAAGTGGAAAGACTATAGTGGAAAGACTATAGTGGAAAGACTATAGTGGAAAGACTGTAGTGGACAGTATAAAGTGGAGACTATAGTGGAAAGACTAAAGTGGAAAGACTAAAGTGGACAGAGAATAGTGGAAAGACTAAAGTGGACAGACTATAGTGGAAAGACTAAAGTGGACAGACTAAAATAGAAAGACTAAAGTGGAAAGACTCAGTGGACAGACTAAAGTGTACACACTGAAGTGGACAGAATAAAGTGGAAAGACTAAAGTGGAAAGACTAAAGTGGATAGACTATAGTGGAAGGACTAAAGTCGACAGACTAAAGTGGAAAAACTAAAGTGGAAAGACTAAAGTGGACAGACTATAGTGGAAAGACTATAGTGGAAAGACTGTAGTGGAAAGACTAAAGTGGAAAGACTGTAGTGGACAGAATAAAGTGGAGACTGTAATGGAAAGACTAAAGTGGAAAGACTAAAGTGGACAGACTAAAGTGGACAAACTAAAGTGGAAAGATTAAAGTGGAAAGACTAAAGTGGACAGACTATAGTGGAAAGACTATAGTGGAAAGGCTATAGTGGAAAGACTGTAGTGGAAAGACTAAAGTGGAAAGACTGTAGTGGACAGTATAAAGTGGAGACTATAGTGGAAAGACTAAAGTGGAAAGACTAAAGTGGACAGAGAATAGTTGAAAGACTAAAGTGGACAGACTATAGTGGAAAGACTAAAGTGGACAGACTAAAGTAGAAAGACTAAAGTGGAAAGACTCAGTGGACAGACTAAAGTGTACACACTGAAGTGGACAGAATAAAGTGGAAAGACTAAAGTGGAAAGACTAAAGTGGATAGACTATAGTGGAAAGACTAAAGTCGACAGACTAAAGTGGAAAAACTAAAGTGGAAAGACTAAAGTGGACAGACTATAGTGGAAAGACTATAGTGGAAAGACTGTAGTGGAAAGACTAAAGTGGAAAGACTGTAGTGGACAGAATAAAGTGGAGACTATAATGGAAAGACTAAAGTGGAAAGACTAAAGTGGACAGACTATAGTGGAAAGACTGAAGTGGAAAGACTCAGTGGACAGACTAAAGTGTACACACTGAAGTGGACAGAATAAAGTGGAAAGACTAAAGTGGAAAGACTAAAGTGGACAAACTAAAGTGGAAAGATTAAAGTGGAAAGACTAAAGTGGACAGACTATAGTGGAAAGACTATAGTGGAAAGACTGTAGTAGACATTATAAAGTGGAGACTATAGTGGAAAGACTAAAGTGGAAAGACTAAAGTGGACAGAGAATAGTGGAAAGACTAAAGTAGACAGACTATAGTGGAAAGATTAAAGTCGACAGACTAAAGTAGAAAAACTACAGTGGAAAGACTAAAGTGGACAGACTATAGTGAAAAGACTATAGTGGAAAGACTGGAGTGGACAGAATAAAGTGGAGAGTATAGTGGAAAGACTATAGTGGAAAGACTGTAGTGAACAGAATAAAGTGGAGACTATAGTGGAAAGACTAAAGTGGAAAGACTCAGTGGACAGACTAAAGTGTACACACTGAAGTGGACAGAATAAAGTGGAAAGACTAAAGTGGACAGACTATAGTGGAAAGACTAAAATGGATAGACTAAAGTAGAAAGACTAAAGTGGAAAGACTCAGTGGACAGACTAAAGTGTACACACTGAAGTGGACAGAATAAAGTGGAAAGACTAAAGTGGAAAGACTGTAGTGGACAGAATAAAGTGGAGACTATAATGGAAAGACTAAAGTGGAAAGACTAAAGTGGACAGACTATGGTGGAAAGACTGAAGTGGAAAGACTCAGTGGACAGACTAAAGTGTACACACTGAAGTGGACAGAATAAAGTGGAAAGACTAAAGTGGAAAGACTAAATTGGACAAACTAAAGTGGAAAGATTAAAGTGGAAAGACTAAAGTGGACAGACTATAGTGGAAAGACTAAAGTGGAAAGACTGTAGTGGACAGTATAAAATGGAGACTATTGTGGAAAGACTAAAGTGGAAAGACTAAAGTGGACAGAGAATAGTGGAAAGACTAAAGTGGACAGACTATAGTGGAAAGACTAAAGTGGACAGACTAAAGTAGAAAGACTAAAGTGGAAAGACTCAGTGGACAGACTAAAGTGTACACACTGAAGTGGACAGAATAAAGTGGAAAGACTAAAGTGGAAAGACTAAAGTGGACAAACTAAAGTGGAAAGATTAAAGTGGAAAGACTAAAGTGGACAGACTATAGTGGAAAGACTATAGTGGAAAGACTGTAGTGGACATTATAAAGTGGAGACTATGGTGGAAAGACTAAAGTGGAAAGACTAAAGTGGACAGACTAAAGTAGAAAGACTAAAGTGGAAAGACTAAAGTGGACAGACTATAGTGGAAAGACTATAGTGGAAAGACTGGAGTGGACAGAATAAAGTGGAGAGTATAGTGGAAAGACTAAAGTAGACAGAGAATAGTGGAAAGACTAAAGTGGACAGACTATAGTGGAAAGACTATAGTGGAAAGACTGTAGTGAACAGAATAAAGTGGAGACTATAGTGGAAAGACTAAAGTGGAAAGATTAAAGTGGACAGACTATAGTGGAAAGACTGAAGTGGACAGACTCAGTGGACAGACTAAAGTGTACACACTGAAGTGGACAGAATAAAGTGGAAAGACTAAAGTGGACAGACTATAGTGGAAAAACTAAAGTGGAAAGACTAAAGTGGACAGACTATAGTGGAAAGACTATAGTGGAAAGACTGTAGTGGAAAGACTAAAGTGGAAAGACTGTAGTGGACAGAATAAAGTGGAGACTATAATGGAAAGACTAAAGTGGAAAGACTAAAGTGGACAGACTATAGTGGAAAGACTGAAGTGGAAAGACTCAGTGGACAGACTAAAGTGTACACACTGAAGTTGACAGAATAAAGTGGAAAGACTAAAGTGGAAAGACTAAAGTGGACAAACTAAAGAGGAAAGATTAAAGTGGAAAGACTAAAGTGGACAGACTATAGTGGAAAGACTATAGTGGAAAGACTGTAGTGGACATTATAAAGTGGAGACTATGGTGGAAAGACTAAAGTGGAAAGACTAAAGTGGACAGACTAAAGTAGAAAGACTAAAGTGGAAAGACTAAAGTGGACAGACTATAGTGGAAAGACTATAGTGGAAAGACTGGAGTGGACAGAATAAAGTGGAGAGTATAGTGGAAAGACTAAAGTAGACAGAGAATAGTGGAAAGACTAAAGTGGACAGACTATAGTGGAAAGACTATAGTGGAAAGACTGTAGTGAACAGAATAAAGTGGAGACTATAGTGGAAAGACTAAAGTGGAAAGATTAAAGTGGACAGACTATAGTGGAAAGACTGAAGTGGACAGACTCAGTGGACAGACTAAAGTGTACACACTGAAGTGGACAGAATAAAGTGGAAAGACTAAAGTGGAAAGACTAAAGTGGACAAACTAAAGTGGAAAGATTATAGTGGAAAGACTGTAGTGGAAAGAATAAAGTGGAGACTATAGTGGAAAGACTAAAGTGGACAGAGAATAGTGGAAAGACTGTAGTGGACAGAATAAAGTGGAGACTATAGTGGAAACTATAGTCTCTATAGTTGTATAGAGTGGACTAAAGTGGACAGACTATAGTGGAAAGACTAAAGTGGACAGAGAATAGTGGAAAGACTAAAGTGGACAGACTATAGTGGAAAGACTATGGTGGAAAGACTGTAGTGGACAGAATAAAGTGGAGACTATAGTGGAAAGACTAAAGTGGAAAGATTAAAGTGGACAGACTATAGTGGAAAGACTGAAGTGGACAGACTCAGTGGACAGACTAAAGTGTACACACTGAAGTGGACAGAATAAAGTGGAAAGACTAAAGTGGAAAGACTAAAGTGGACAAACTAAAGTGGAAAGATTAAAGTGGAAAGACTATAGTGGAAAGACTGAAGTGGAAAGACTCAGTGGACAGACTAAAGTGTACGAACTGAAGTGGACAGAATAAAGTGGAAAGAGTAAAGTGGAAATACTAAAGTGGACAAACTAAAGCGGAAAGATTAAAGTGGAAAGACTAAAGTGGACAGACTATAGTGGAAAGACTATAGTGGAAAGACTGTAGTGGACAGTATAAAGTGGAGACTATAGTGGAAAGACTAAAGTGGAAAGACTAAAGTGGACAGAGAATAGTGGAAAGACTAAAGTGGACAGACTATAGTGGAAAGACTAAAGTGGACAGACTAAAATAGAAAGACTAAAGTGGAAAGACTCAGTGGACAGACTAAAGTGTACACACTGAAGTGGACAGAATAAAGTGGAAAGACTAAAGTGGAAAGACTAAAGTGGATAGACTATAGTGGAAGGACTAAAGTCGACAGACTAAAGTGGAAAAACTAAAGTGGAAAGACTAAAGTGGACAGACTATAGTGGAAAGACTATAGTGGAAAGACTGTAGTGGAAAGACTAAAGTGGAAAGACTGTAGTGGACAGAATAAAGTGGAGACTATAATGGAAAGACTAAAGTGGAAAGACTAAAGTGGACAGACTAAAGTGGACAAACTAAAGTGGAAAGATTAAAGTGGAAAGACTAAAGTGGACAGACTATAGTGGAAAGACTATAGTGGAAAGACTATAGTGGAAAGACTGTAGTGGAAAGACTAAAGTGGAAAGACTGTAGTGGACAGTATAAAGTGGAGACTATAGTGGAAAGACTAAAGTGGAAAGACTAAAGTGGACAGAGAATAGTTGAAAGACTAAAGTGGACAGACTATAGTGGAAAGACTAAAGTGGACAGACTAAAGTTGAAAGACTAAAGTGGAAAGACTCAGTGGACAGACTAAAGTGTACACACTGAAGTGGACAGAATAAAGTGGAAAGACTAAAGTGGAAAGACTAAAGTGGATAGACTATAGTGGAAAGACTAAAGTCGACAGACTAAAGTGGAAAAACTAAAGTGGAAAGACTAAAGGGGACAGACTATAGTGGAAAGACTATAGTGGAAAGACTGTAGTGGAAAGACTAAAGTGGAAAGACTGTAGTGGACAGAATAAAGTGGAGACTATAATGGAAAGACTAAAGTGGAAAGACTAAAGTGGACAGACTATAGTGGAAAGACTGAAGTGGAAAGACTCAGTGGACAGACTAAAGTGTACACACTGAAGTGGACAGAATAAAGTGGAAAGACTAAAGTGGAAAAACTAAAGTGGACAAACTAAAGTGGAAAGATTAAAGTGGAAAGACTAAAGTGGACAGACTATAGTGGAAAGACTATAGTGGAAAGACTGTAGTAGACATTATAAAGTGGAGACTATAGTGGAAAGACTAAAGTGGAAAGACTAAAGTGGACAGAGAATAGTGGAAAGACTAAAGTAGACAGACTATAGTGGAAAGATTAAAGTCGACAGACTAAAGTAGAAAGACTACAGTGGAAAGACTAAAGTGGACAGACTATAGTGAAAAGACTATAGTGGAAAGACTGGAGTGGACAGAATAAAGTGGAGAGTATAGTGGAAAGACTATAGTGGAAAGACTGTAGTGAACAGAATAAAGTGGAGACTATAGTGGAAAGACTAAAGTTGAAAGACTCAGTGGACAGACTAAAGTGTACACACTGAAGTGGACAGAATAAAGTGGAAAGACTAAAGTGGACAGACTATAGTGGAAAGACTAAAGTGGACAGACTAAAGTAGAAAGACTAAAGTGGAAAGACTCAGTGGACAGACTAAAGTGTACACACTGAAGTGGACAGAATAAAGTGGAAAGACTAAAGTGGAAAGACTGTAGTGGACAGAATAAAGTGGAGACTATAATGGAAAGACTAAAGTGGAAAGACTAAAGTGGACAGACTATGGTGGAAAGACTGAAGTGGAAAGACTCAGTGGACAGACTAAAGTGTACACACTGAAGTGGACAGAATAAAGTGGAAAGACTAAAGTGGAAAGACTAAATTGGACAAACTAAAGTGGAAAGATTAAAGTGGAAAGACTAAAGTGGACAGACTATAGTGGAAAGACTATAGTGGAAAGACTGTAGTGGACAGTATAAAATGGAGACTATTGTGGAAAGACTAAAGTGGAAAGACTAAAGTGGACAGAGAATAGTGGAAAGACTAAAGTGGACAGACTATAGTGGAAAGACTAAAGTGGACAGACTAAAGTAGAAAGACTAAAGTGGAAAGACTCAGTGGACAGACTAAAGTGTACACACTGAAGTGGACAGAATAAAGTGGAAAGACTAAAGTGGAAAGACTAAAGTGGATAGACTATAGTGGAAAGACTAAAGTCGACAGACTAAAGTGGAAAAACTAAAGTGGAAAAACTAAAGTGGACAGACTATAGTGGAAAGACTATAGTGGAAAGACTGTAGTGGAAAGACTAAAGTGGAAAGACTGTAGTGGACAGAATAAAGTGGAGACTATAATGGAAAGACTAAAGTGGAAAGACTAAAGTGGACAGACTATAGTGGAAAGACTGAAGTGGAAAGACTCAGTGGACAGACTAAAGTGTACACACTGAAGTGGACAGAATAAAGTGGAAAGACTAAAGTGGAAAGACTAAAGTGGACAAACTAAAGTGGAAAGATTAAAGTGGAAAGACTAAAGTGGACAGACTATAGTGGAAAGACTATAGTGGAAAGACTGTAGTGGACAGAATAAAGTGGAGAGTATAGTGGAAAGACTAAAGTGGACAGAGAATAGTGGAAAGACTAAAGTGGACAGACTATAGTGGAAAAACTATAGTGGAGAGACTGTAGTGGACAGAATAAAGTGGAGACTATAGTGGAAAGACTAAAGTGGACAGAGAATAGTGGAAAGACTGTAGTGGACAGAATAAAGTGGAGACTATAGTGGGAAGACTAAAGTGGAAAGACTAAAGTGGACAGGGAGTATTGGGAAGACTAAAGTGGAAAGAATGTAGTGGACAGAATAAAGTGGAGACTATAGTGGAAAGACTAAAGTTGAAAGACTAAAGTGGACAGACTATAGTGGAAAGACTGAAGTGGAAAGACTCAGTGGACAGACTAAAGTGTACAAACTGAAGTGGACAGAATAAAGTGGAAAGACTAAAGTGGACAAACTATAGTGGAAAGACTATAGTGGAAAGACTAAGTGGACAGACTAAAGCGGAAAGACTAAAGTGGAAAGACTAAAGTGGACAGACTATAGTGGAAAGACTAAAGTGGACAGACTAAAGTGGAAAGACTAAAGTGGAAAGACTAAAGTGGACAGACTATAGTGGAAAGACTATAGTGGAAAGACTGTAGTGGACAGAATAAAGTGGAGACTATAGTGGAAAGACTAAAGTGGACAGAGAATAGTGGAAAGACTAAAGTGGACAGACTCTAGTGGAAAGACTAAAGTGGAGAGAGAATAGTGGAAAGACTAAAGTGGACAGACTATAGTGGAAAGACTATAGTGGAAAGACTGTAGTGGACAGAATAAAGTGGAGACTATAGTGGAAAGACTAAAGTGGAAAGATTAAAGTGGACAGACTATAGTGGAAAGACGGAAGTGGACAGACTAAAGTGGAAAAACTAAAGTGGAAAGACTAAAGTGGACAGACTATATTGGAAAGACTAAAGTGGACAGAGAATAGTGGAAAGACTAAAGTGGACAGACTATAGTGGAAAGACTATAGTGGAAAGACTGTAGTGGACAGAATAAAGTGGAGACTATAGTGGAAAGACTAAATTGGAAAGATTAAAGTGGACAGACTATAGTGGAAAGACTGAAGTGGACAGACTCAGTGGAAAGACTAAAGTGTACACACTGAAGTGGACAGAATAAAGTGGAAAGACTAAAGTGGAAAGACTAAAGTGGACAAACTAAAGTGGAAAGATTAAAGTGGAAAGACTATAGTGGAAAGACTGAAGTGGAAAGACTCAGTGGACAGACTAAAGTGTACACACTGAAGTGGACAGAATAAAGTGGAAAGACTGAAGTGGAAAGACTAAAGTGGACAAACTAAAGTGGAAAGATTAAAGTGGAAAGACTAAAGTGGACAGACTATAGTGGAAAGACTGTAGTGGACAGTATAAAGTGGAGACTATAGTGGAAAGACTAAAGTGGAAAGACTAAAGTGACCAGAGAATAGTGGAAAGACTAAAGTGGACAGACTATAGTGGAAAGACTAAAGTGGACAGACTAAAGTAGAAAGACTAAAGTGGAAAGACTCAGTGGACAGACTAAAGTGTACACACTGAAGTGGACAGAATAAAGTGGAAAGACTAAAGTGGAAAGACTAAAGTGGATAGACTATAGTGGAAGGACTAAAGTCGACAGACTAATGTGGAAAAACTAAAGTGGAAAGACTAAAGTGGACAGATTATAGTGGAAAGACTATAGTGGAAAGACTGTAGTGGAAAGACTAAAGTGGAAAGACTAAAGTGGACAGACTATAGTGGAAAGACTATAGTGGAAAGACTGTAGTGGACAGTATAAAGTGGAGACTATAGTGGAAAGACTAAAGCGGAAAGACTAAAGTGGACAGAGAATAGTGGAAAGACTAAAGTGGACAGACTATAGTGGAAAGACTAACGTGGACAGACTATAGTGGAAAGACTATAGTGGAAAGACTGGAGTGGACAGAATAAAGTGGAGAGTATAGTGGAAAGACTAAAGTGGTCAGAGAATAGTGGAAAGACTAAAGTGGACAGACTATAGTGGAAAGACTATAGTGGAAAGACTGTAGTGAACAGAATAAAGTGGAGACTATAGTGGAAAGACTAAAGTGGAAAGGTTAAAGTGGACAGACTATAGTGGAAAGACTGAAGTGGACAGACTAAAGTGGAAAAACTAAAGTGGAAAGACTAAAGTGGACAGACTGTAGTGGAAAGACTATAGTGAAAAGACTGTAGTGGAAAGAATAAAGTGGAGACTATAGTGGAAAGACTAAAGTGGACAGAGAATAGTGGAAAGACTAAAGTGGACAGACTATAGTGGAAAGACTATAGTGGAAAGACTGTAGTGGACAGAATAAAGTGGAGACTATAGTGGAAAGACTAAAGTGGACAGAGAATATCTGTCTGTCTGTCTGTCTTGACTGACTGTCTGACTGTCTGTCTTGACTGACTGTCTGTCTGTCTATCTTGACTGAATGTCTGTCTGGGTGTCTGTCTGTCTGTCTTGACTGACTATCTGTCTGTCTGTCTGTATTGACTGTCTATCTGTCTGTGTGTCGTGACTGACTGTCTGTCTGTCTATCTTGACTGAATGTCTGTCTGGGTGTCTGTCTGTCTGTCTTGACTGACTATCTGTCTGTCTGTCTGTCTTGACTGACTGTCTGACTGTCTGTCTTGACTGACTGTCTGTCTGTCTATCTTGACTGAATGTCTGTCTGGGTGTCTGTCTTTCTGTCTTGACTGACTATCTGTCTGTCTGTATTGACTGACTGTCTGTCTGTCTGTCTTGACTGACTGTCTGTCTGTCTATCTTGACTGAATGTCTGTCTGGGTGTCTGTCTGTCTGTCTTGACTAACTATCTGTCTGTCTGTCTGTCTTGACTGACTGACTGTCTGTCTGTCTTGACTGACTGTCTGTCTGTCTGTATTGACTGACTGTCTCTCTGTCTGTGTCTTGACTGACTGTCTGTCTGTCTGTCTTGGTCTGTCTGTCTGACTATCTGTTTGTCTATCTTTCTTGACCGACTGTCTGTCTGTCTGTCTTGACTGTCTGTCTGTTTGTCTTGACTGACTGTCTGTCTGTCTGTCTTGACTGACTGTCTCTCTGTCTGTGTCTTGACTGACTGTCTGTCTGTCTGTCTTGGTCTGTATGTCTGACTATCTGTTTGTCTATCTTTCTTGACTGACTGTCTGTCATTCTGTCTTGACTGTCTGTCTTGACTGACTGTCTGTCTGCCTATCTTGACTGGATGTCTGTCTGGGTGTCTGTCTGCCTGTCTTGACTGACTATCTGTCTGTCTGTCTGCCTTGACTGACTGTCTGTCTGTCTGTCTGTCTTGACTGACTGTCTGTCTGTCTGTCTTGACTGACTGTCTGTCTGTCTGTCTTGACTGACTGTCTCTCTGTCTGTGTCTTGACTGACTGTCTGTCTGTCTGTCTTGGTCTGTCTGTCTGACTATCTGTGTGTCTGTCTTTCTTGACTGACTGTCTGTTTGTCTGTCTTGACTGACTGTATGTCTGTCTTGACTGACTGTCTGTCACTCTTGACTGACTGTCTATCTGTCTGTGTGTCGTGACTGACTGTCTGTCTGTCTATCTTGACTGAATGTCTGTCTGGGTGTCTGTCTGTCTGTTTTGACTGACTATCTGTCTGTCTGTCTGTCTTGACTGACTGTCTGACTGTCTGTCTTGACTGACTGTCTGTCTGTCTCTCTTGACTGAATGTCTGTCTGGGTGTCTGTCTTTCTGTCTTGACTGACTATCTGTCTGTCTGTCTGTATTGACTGACTGTCTCTCTGTCTGTCTTGACTGACTGTCTCTCTGTCTATCTTGACTGAATGTCTGTCTGGGTGTCTGTCTGTCTGTCTTGACTGACTATCTGTCTGTCTGTCTGCCTTGACCGACTGTCTGTCTGTCTGTCTTGACTGACTGTCTGTCTGTCTGTCTTGACTGACTGTCTGTCTGTCTGTCTTGACTGACTGTCTCTTTGTCTGTGTCTTGACTGACTGCCTGTCTGTCTGTCTTGGTCTGTCTGTCTGACTATCTGTTTGTCTATCTTTCTTGACTGACTGTCTGTCTGTCTGTCTTGACTGTCTGTCTGTCTGTCTTGACTGACTGTCTGTCTGTCTATCTTGACTGAATGTCTGTCTGGGTGTCTGTCTGTCTGTCTTGACTGACTATCTATCTGTCTGTCTGCCTTGACTGACTGTCTGTCTGTCTGTCTTGACTGACTGTCTGTCTGTCTGTCTTGACTGACTGTCTGTCTTTCTGTCTTGACTGACTGTCTCTCTGTCTGTGTCTTGACTGACTGTCTGTCTTGGTCTGTCTGTCTGACTATCTGTGTGTCTGTCTTTCTTGACTGACTGTCTGTCTGTCTGTCTTGACTGTCTGTCTGTCTGTCTTGACTGACTGTCTGTCTATCTGTCTTGACTGACTGTCTGACTGTCTGTCTTGACTGACTGTCTGTCTGTCTGCGTTGACTGACTGTCTGTCTGTCTGTTTTGACTGACTGTCTGTCTGTCTGTCTTGACTGACTGTCTGTCTGTCTTGGCTGACTGTCTGTCTGTCTGTCTTCACTGTCTGTCTGTCCGTCTGTCTGTCTTGACTGACTGTCTGTCTGTCTTGACTGACTGTCTGTCTTGACTGACTGTCTGTCTGTCTTGACTGACTGTCTGTCTGTCTTTACGGACTGTTTGTCTGTCTTGACTGACTGTATGTCTGTCTTGACTGACTGTCTGTCACTCTTGACTGACTGTCTATCTGTCTGTGTGTCGTGACTGACTGTCTGTCTGTCTATCTTGACTGAATGTCTGTCTGGGTGTCTGTCTGTCTGTCTTGACTGACTATCTGTCTGTCTGTCTGTCTGTCTTGACCGACTGTCTGTCTGTCTGTCTTGACTGACTGTCTGTCTGTCTATCTTGACTGAATGTCTGTCTGGGTGTCTGTCTGTCTGTCTTGACTGACTATCTGTCTGTCTGTCTGTCTTGACTGACTGTATGTCTGTCTGTCTTGACTGACTATCTGTCTGTCTGTCTGTCTTGACTGACTGTCTGACTGTCTGACTTGACTGAATGTCTGTCTGGGTGTCTGTCTTTCTGTCTTGACTGACTATCTGTCTGTCTGTCTGTATTGACTGACTGTCTGTCTGTCTGTCTTGACTGACTGTCTGTCTGTCTATCTTGACTGAATGTCTGTCTGGGTGTCTGTCTGTCTGTCTTGACTGACTATCTGTCTGTCTGTCTGCCTTGACCGACTGTCCGTCTGTCTGTCTTGACTGACTGTCTGTCTGTCTGTCTTGACTGACTGTCTGTCTGTCTGTCTTGACTGACTGTCTCTCTGTCTATGTCTTGACTGACTGTCTGTCTGTCTGTCTTGGTCTGTCTGTCTGACTATCTGTTTGTCTATCTTTCTTGACTGACTGTTTGTCTGTCTGTCTTGACTGTCTGTCTGTCTGTCTTGACTGACTGTCTGTTTGTCTATCTTGACTGAATGTCTGTCTGGGTGTCTGTCTGTCTGTCTTGACTGACTATCTGTCTGTCTATCTGCCTTGACTGACTGTCTGTCTGTCTGTCTTGACTGACTGTCTGTCTTGACTGACTGTCTGTCTGTCTGTCTTGACTGACTGTCTCTCTGTCTGTGTCTTGACTGACTGTCTGTCTGTCTGTCTTGGTCTGTCTGTCTGACTATCTGTGTGTCTGTCTTTCTTGACTGACTGTCTGTCTGTCTGTCTTGACTGTCTGTCTGCCTGTCTTGACTGACTGTCTGCCTATTTGTCTTGACTGACTGTCTGTCTGTCTGTCTGTCTGTCTGTCTTGACTGACAGTCTCTCTGTCTTGACTGACTGTCTGTCTGTTTTGACTGACTGTCTGTCTGTCTTGACTGACTGTCTGTCTGTCTTTACTGACTGTTTGTCTGTCTCGACGGACTGTCTGTCTGTCTGTCTTGACTGACTGTCTGTCTGTCTGTCTTGACTGTCTGTCTGTCCGTCTGTCTGTCTTGACTGACTGTCTGTCTGTCTATCTTGACTGAATGTCTGTCTGGGTGTCTGTCTGTCTGTCTTGACTGATTGTCTGTCTGTCTTGAATGACTGTCTGTCTGTCTTTACTGACTGTTTGTCTGTCTTGACTGACTGTATGTCTGTCTTGACTGACTGTCTGTCTGTCTGTCTTGACTGACTGTCTGTCTGTCTGCCTTGACTGACTGTCTGTCTGTCTGTCTTGAGTGACTGTCTGTCCGTCTGTCTTGACTGTCTGTCTGTCTGTCTGCCTTGACTGACTGTCTGTCTGTCTGTCTTGACTGACTGTCTGTCTTTCTGTCTGTCTGTCTGTCTGTCTTGACTGTCTGTCTGTCCGTCTGTCTGTCTTGACTGTCTGTCTGTCCGTCTGTCTGTCTTGACTGTCTGTCTGTCTGTCTTGACGGACTGTCTGTCTGTCTTGACTGACTGTCTGTCTGTCTTGACTGACTGTCTGTCTTTCTTGACTGACTGTCTGTCTGTCTTGACTGACTGTCTGTCTGTCTTGACTGACTGTCTGTCTGTCTTGACTGACTGTCTGTCTGTCTTCAATAACTGTCTGTCTGTATTGACTGACTGACTTTCTGTCTGTCTTGACTGACTGTCTGTCTGTCTGTCTTGACTGACTGTCTCTCTGTCTGTGTCTTGACTAACTGTCTGTCTGTCTTGACTGAAAGTCTGTCTGCCTTGACTTACTGTCTGTCTGTCTGTTTTGACTGACTTTCTGTCTGTCTGTCTTGACTGACTGTCTGTCTGTCTGTCTTGACTGACTGTCTCTCTGTCTGTGTCTTGACTGACTGTCTGTATGTCTGTCTTGACTGACTGTCTGTCTGTCTTGACTGACTGTCTGTCTGTCTTGACTGACTGTCTGTCTGTCTTGACTGACTGTTTGTCTGTCTTGACTGACTGTATGTCTGTCTTGACTGACTCTCTGTCAGTCTTGACTAAAGTGGACAGACTATAGTGGAAAGACTAAAGTGGAAAGACTGTAATGAACAGAATAAAGTGGAGACTATAATGGAAAGACTAAAGTGGAAAGACTAAAGTAGACAGAATATAGTGGAAAGACTGAAGTGGAAAGACTCAGTGGACAGACTAAAGTGTACACACTGAAGTGGACAGAATAAAGTGGAAGCACTAAAGTGGAAAGACTAAAGTGAACAGACTCAAGTGGAAAGATTAAAGTGGAAAGACTAAAGTGGACAGACTATAGTGGAAAGACTATAGTGGAAAGACTGTAGTGGACAGAATAAAGTGGAGACTATAGTGGAAAGACTAAAGTGGAAAGACTAAAGTGGACAGAGAATAGTGGAAAGACTAAAGTGGACAGACTATAGTGGAAAGACTAAAGTGGACAGACTAAAGTGGAAAGACTAAAGTGGAAAGACTAAAGTGGACAGACTATAGTCGAAAGACTATAGTGGAAAGACTGTAGTGGACAGAATAAAGTGGAGAGTATAGTGGAAAGACTAAAGTGGACAGAGAATAGTGGAAAGACTAAAGTGGACAGACTATAGTGGAAAGACTATAGTGGAAAGACTGTAGTGGACAGAAGAAAGTGGAGACTATAGTGGAAAGACTAAAGTGGAAAGATTAAAGTGGACAGACTAAAGTGGATAGACTATAGTGGAAAGACTAAAGTCGACAGACTAAAGTGGAAAAACTAAAGTGGAAAGACTAAAGTGGACAGACTATAGTGGAAAGACTATAGTGGAAAGACTGTAGTGGAAAGACTAAAGTGGAAAGAGTGTAGTGGACAGAATAAAGTGGAGACTATAATGGAAAGACTAAAGTGGAAATACTAAAGTGGACAGACTATAGTGGAAAGACTGAAGTGGAAAGACTCAGTGGACAGACTAAAGTGTACACACTGAAGTGGACAGAATAAAGTGGAAAGACTAAAGTGGAAAGACTAAAGTGGACAAACTAAAGTGGAAAGATTAAAGTTGAAAGACTAAAGTGGACAGACTATAGTGGAAAGACTATAGTGGAAAGACTGTAGTGGACATTATAAAGTGGAGACTATAGTGGAAAGACTAAAGTGGAAAGACTAAAGTGGACAGAGAATAGTGGAAAGACTAAAGTAGACAGACTATAGTGGAAAGACTAAAGTGGACAGACTAAAGTAGAAAGACTAAAGTGGAAAGACTAAAGTGGACAGACTATAGTGGAAAGACTATAGTGGAAAGACTGGAGTGGACAGAATAAAGTGGAGAGTATAGTGGAAAGACTAAAGTGGACTCAGAATAGTGGAAAGACTAAAGTGGACAGACTATAGTGGAAAGACTATAGTGGAAAGACTGTAGTGAACAGAATAAAGTGGAGACTATAGTGGAAAGACTAAAGTGGAAAGATTAAAGTGGACAGACTATAGTGGAAAGACTGAAGTGGACAGACTAAAGTGGAAAAACTAAAGTGGAAAGACTAAAGTGGACAGACTATAGTGGAAAGACTATAGTGGAAAGACTGTAGTGGAAAGAATAAAGTGGAGACTATAGTGGAAAGACTAAAGTGGACAGAGAATAGTGGAAAGACTAAAGTGGACAGACTAAAGTGGAAAAACTAAAGTGGAAAGACTAAAGTGGACAGACTATAGTGGAAAGACTATAGTGGAAAGACTGTAGTGGAAAGAATATAGTGGAGACTGTAGTGGACAGAATAAAGTGGAGACTATAGTGGAAAGACTAAAGTGGACAAAGAATAGTGGAAAGACTAAATTGGAAAGACTGTGGTGGACAGAATAAAGTGGAGACTATAGTGGAAAGACTAAAGTGGACAGACTATAGTGGAAAGACTAAAGTGGAAAGACTGTAATGAACAGAATAAAGTGGAGACTATAATGGAAAGACTAAAGTGGAAAGACTAAAGTAGACAGACTATAGTGGAAAGACTGAAGTGGAAAGACTCAGTGGACAGACTAAAGTGGACACACTGAAGTGGACAGAATAAAGTGGAAGCACTAAAGTGGAAAGACTAAAGTGGACAGACTAAAGTGGAAAGATTAAAGTGGAAAGACTAAAGTGGACAGACTATAGTGGAAAGACTATAGTTGAAAGACTGTAGTGGACAGAATAAAGTGGAGACTATAGTGGAAAGACTAAAGTGGAAAGACTAAAGTGGACAGAGAATAGTGGAAAGACTAAAGTGGACAGACTATAGTGGAAAGACTAAAGTGGACAGACTAAAGTGGAAAGACTAAAGTGGAAAGACTAAAGTGGACAGACTATAGTCGAAAGACTATAGTGGAAAGACTGTAGTGGACATAATAAAGTGGAGAGTATAGTGGAAAGACTAAAGTGGACAGAGAATAGTGGAAAGACTAAAGTGGACAGACTATAGTGGAAAGACTATATTCGAAAGACTGTAGTGGACAGAATAAAGTGGAGACTATAGTGGAAAGACTAAAGTGGAAAGATTAAAGTGGACAGACTGTAGTGGAAAGACTGAAGTGGACAGACTAAAGCGGAAAAACTAAAGTGGAAAGACTAAAGTGGACAGACTATAGTGAAAAGACTATAGTGGAAAGACTGTAGTGGACAGAATAAAGTGGAGATTATAGTGGAAAGACTAAAGTGGACAGACTAAAGTGGACAGACTCTAGTGGAAAGACTAAGTGGACAGACTAAAGCGGAAAGAATAAAGTGGAAAGACTAAAGTGGACAGACTATAGTGAAAAGACTATAGTGGAAAGACTGTAGTGGACAGAATAAAGTGGAGATTATAGTGGAAGACTAAAGTGGACAGACTCTAGTGGAAAGACTAAGTGGACAGACTAAAGCGGAAATACTAAAGTGGAAAGACTAAAGTGGACAGACTATAGTGGAAAGACTAAAGTGGACAGACTAAAGTGGAAAGACTAAAGTGGAAAGACTAAAGTGGACAGACTATAGTGGAAAGACTATAGTGGAAAAACTGTAGTGGACAGAATAAAGTGGAGACTGTGGTGGAAAGACTAAAGTGGAAAGAGAATAGTGGAAAGACTAAATTGGACAGTCTATAGTGGAATGACTAAAGTTGATAGACTAAAGTGGAAAGACTAAAGTGGATAGACTATGGTGGAAAGACTATAGTGGAAAGACTGTAGTGGACAGAATAAAGTGGAGGCTATAGTGGAAAAACTAAAGTGGAAAGACTAAAGTGGAAAGACTAAAGTGGACAGACTATAGTGGAAAGACTAAAGTGGACAGACTATAGTGGAAAGACTAAAGTGGACAGACTAAAGTGGAAAGAGTAAAGTGGAAAGACTAAAGTGGACAGAAGATAGTGGAAATGAAGACTAAAGTGGAAAGACTAAAGTGGACAGACTAAAGTGGAAAGACTAAAGTGGACAGACTATAGTGGAAAGACTAAAGTGGACAGAAAGTGGAAAGACTATAGTGGAAAGACTGTAGTGGACAGAATAAAGTGGAGACTATAGTGGAAAAACTAAAGTGGAAAGACTAAAGTTTACCGACTATAGTGGAAAGACTGTAGTGGACAGAATAAAGTGGAGACTATAGTGGAAAGACTAAAGTGGACAGAGAATAGTGGAAAGACTAAAGTGGAAAGACTAAACTGGACAGACTATAGTGGAAAGACTGAAGTGGACAGACTAAAGTGGAAAAACTAAAGTGGAAAGACTAAAGTGGACAGACTATAGCGGAAAGACTATAGTGGAAAGACTGTAGTGGACAGAATAAAGTGGAGAGTATAGTGGAAAGACTAAAGTGGACAGAGAATAGTGGAAAGACTAAAGTGGACAGACTATAGTGGAAAAACTATATTGGAGAGACTGTAGTGGACAGAATAAAGTGGAGACTATAGTGGAAAGACTAAAGTGGACAGAGAATAGTGGAAAGACTGTAGTGGACAGAATAAAGTGGAGACTATACTGGGAAGACTAAAGTGGAAAGACTAAAGTGGACAGGGAGTATTGGAAAGACTAAAGTGGAAAGAATGTAGTGGACAGAATAAAGTGGAGACTATAGTGGAAAGACTAAAGTGGAAAGACTAAAGTGGACAGACTATAGTGGAAAGACTGAAGTGGAAAGACTCAGTGGACAGACTAAAGTGTACAAACTGAAGTGGACAGAATAAAGTGGAAAGACTAAAGTGGACAAACTATAGTGGAAAGACTATAGTGGAAAGACTAAGTGGACAGACTAAAGCGGAAAGACTAAATTGGACAGACTATAGTGGAAAGACTAAAGTGGACAGAAAGTGGAAAGACTATAGTGGAAAGACTGTAGTGGACAGAATAAAGTGGAGACTATAGTGGAAAGACTAAAGTGGAAAGACTAAAGTGGACCGACTATAGTGGAAAGACTGTAGTGGACAGAACAAAGTGGAGACTATAGTGGAAAGACTAAAGTGGACAGACTAAAGTGGACAGACTATAGAAAGAAGATAGAAAGACTGTAGTGGAAAGAATAAAGTGGAGACTATAGTGGAAAGACTAAAGTGAACAGAGAATAGTGGAAAGACTAAAGTGGACAGACTAAAGTGGAAAAACTAAAGTGGAAAGACTAAAGTGGACAGACTATAGTGGAAAGACTATAGTGGAAAGACTGTAGTGGAAAGAATAAAGTGGAGACTATAGTGGACAGAATAAAGTGGAGACTATAGTGGAAAGACTAAAGTTGACAGAGAATAGTGGAAAGACTAAATTGGAAAGACTGTGGTGGACAGAATAAAGTGGAGACTATAGTGGAAAGACTAAAGTGGACAGAGAATAGTGGAAAGAGTAAAGTGGACGCACTATAGTGGAAAGACTAAAGTGGAAAAACTAAAGTGGAAAGACTAAAGTGGACAGAGAACAGTGGAAAGACTAAAGTGGACAGACTATAGTGGAAAGACTAAAGTGGAAAGACTGTAATGAACAGAATAAAGTGGAGACTATAATGGAAAGACTAAAGTGGAAAGACTAAAGTAGACAGAATATAGTGGAAAGACTGAAGTGGAAAGACTCAGTGGACAGACTAAAGTGTACACACTGAAGTGGACAGAATAAAGTGGAAGCACTAAAGTGGAAAGACTAAAGTGGACAGACTAAAGTGGAAAGATTAAAGTGGAAAGACTAAAGTGGACAGACTATAGTGGAAAGACTATAGTGGAAAGACTGTAGTGGACAGAATAAAGTGGAGACTATAGTGGAAAGACTAAAGTGGAAAGACTAAAGTGGACAGAGAATAGTGGAAAGACTAAAGTGGACAGACTATAGTGGAAAGACTAAAGTGGACAGACTAAAGTGGAAAGACTAAAGTGGACAGACTATAGTCGAAAGACTATAGTGGACAGACTGTAGTGGACAGAATAAAGTGGAGAGTATAGTGGAAAGACTAAAGTGGACAGACAATAGTGGAAAGACTAAAGTGGACAGACTATAGTGGAAAGACTATAGTGGAAAGACTGTAGTGGACAGAATAAAGTGGAGACTATAGTGGAAAGACTAAAGTGGAAAGATTAAAGTGGACAGACTAAAGTGGATAGACTATAGTGGAAAGACTAAAGTCGACAGACTAAAGTGGACAGACTATAGTGGAAAGACTATAGTGGAAAGACTGTAGTGGAAAGACTAAAGTGGAAAGACTGTAGTGGACAAAATAAAGTGGAGACTATAATGGAAAGACTAAAGTGGAAAGACTAAAGTGGACAGACTATAGTGGAAAGACTGAAGTGGAAAGACTCAGTGGACAGACTAAAGTGTACACACTGAAGTGGACAGAATAAAGTGGAAAGACTAAAGTGGAAAGACTAAAGTGGACAAACTAAAGTGGAAAGATTAAAGTGGAAAGACTAAAGTGGACAGACTATAGTGGAAAGACTATAGTGGAAAGACTGTAGTGGACATTATAAAGGGGAGACTATAGTGGAAAGACTAAAGTGGAAAGACTAACGTGGACAGAGAATAGTGGAAAGACTAAAGTAGACAGACTATAGTGGAAAGACTAAAGTGGACAGACTAAAGTAGAAAGACTAAAGTGGAAAGACTAAAGTGGACAGACTATAGTGGAAAGACTATAGTGGAAAGACTGGAGTGGACAGAATAAAGTGGAGAGTATAGTGGAAAGACTAAAGTGGACTGAGAATAGTGGAAAGACTAAAGTGGACAGACTATAGTGGAAAAAATATAGTGGAAAGACTGTAGTGAACAGAATAAAGTGGAGACTATAGTGGAAAGACTAAAGTGGAAAGATTAAAGTGGACAGACTATAGTGGAAAGACTGAAGTGGACGGACTAAAGTGGAAAAACTAAAGTGGAAAGACTAAAGTGGACAGACTATAGTAAAAGACTATAGTGGAAAGACTGTAGTGGAAAGAATAAAGTGGAGACTATAGTGGAAAGACTAAAGTGGACAGAGAATAGTGGAAAGACTAAAGTGGACAGACTAAAGTGGAAAAACTAAAGTGGAAAGAGTAAAGTGGACAGACTATAGTGGAAAGACTATAGTGGAAAGACTGTAGTGGAAAGAATAAAGTGGAGACTATAGTGGACAGAATAAAGTGGAGACTATAGTGGAAAGACTAAAGTGGACAGAGAATAGTGGAAAGACTAAATTGGAAAGACTGTGGTGGACAGAATAAAGTGGAGACTATAGTGGAAAGACTAAACTGGACAGACTATAGTGGAAAGACTAAAGTGGAAAGACTGTAATGAACAGAATAAAGTGGAGACTATAATGGAAAGACTAAAGTGGAAAGACTAAAGTAGACAGACTATAGTGGAAAGACTATAGTGGAAAGACTGTAGTGGACAGAATAAAGTGGAGACTATAGTGGAAAGACTAAAGTGGAAAGACTAAAGTGGACAGAGAATAGTGGAAAGACTAAAGTGGACAGACTATAGTGGAAAGACTAAAGTGGACAGACTAAAGTGGAAAGACTAAAGTGGACAGACTATAGTCGAAAGACTATAGTGGAAAGACTATAGTGGAAAGACTGTAGTGGACAGAATAAAGTGGAGACTATAGTGGAAAGACTAAAGTGGAAAGACTAAAGTGGACAGAGAATAGTGGAAAGACTAAAGTGGACAGACTATAGTGGAAAGACTAAAGTGGACAGACTAAAGTGGAAAGACTAAAGTGGGAAGACTAAAGTGGACAGACTATAGTCGAAAGACTATAGTGGAAAGACTGTAGTGGACAGAATAAAGTGGAGAGTATAGTGGAAAGACTAAAGTGGACAGAGAATAGTGGAAAGACTAAAGTAGACAGACTATAGTGGAAAGACTATAGTGGAAAGACTGTAGTGGACAGAATAAATTGAGACTATAGTGGAAAGACTAAAGTGGAAAGATTAAAGTGGACAGACTGTAGTGGAAAGACTGAAGTGGACAGACTAAAGTGGAAAAACTAAAGTGGAAAGACTAAGTGGACAGACTAAAGCGGAAAGACTAAAGTGGAAAGACTAAAGTGGACAGACTATAGTGGAAAGACTAAAGTGGACAGACTAAAGTGGAAAGACTAAAGTGGAAAGACTAAAGTGGAAAGACTAAAGTGGACAGACTATAGTGGAAAGACTATAGTGGAAAGACTGTAGTGGACAGAATAAAGTGGAGACTATAGTGGAAAGACTAAAGTGGAAAGACTAAAGTGGACAGAGAATAGTGGAAAGACTAAAGTAGACAGACTATAGTGGAAAGACTAAAGTGGACAGACTAAAGTAGAAAGACTAAAGTGGAAAGACTAAAGTGGACAGACTATTCTGGAAAGACTATAGTGGAAAGACTGGAGTGGACAGAATAAAGTGGAGAGTATAGTGGAAAGACTAAAGTGGACTGAGAATAGTGGAAAGACTAAAGTGGACATACTATAGTGGAAAGACTATAGTGGAAAGACTGTAGTGAACAAAATAAAGTGGAGACTATAGTGGAAAGACTAAAGTGGAAAGATTAAAGTGGACAGACTATAGTGGAAAGACTGAAGTGGACGGACTAAAGTGGAAAAACTAAAGTGGAAAGACTATAGTAAAAGACTATAGTGGAAAGACTGTAGTGGAAAGAATAAAGTGGAGACTATAGTGGAAAGACTAAAGTGGACAGAGAATAGTGGAAAGACTAAAGTGGACAGACTAAAGTGGAAAAACTAAAGTGGAAAGAGTAAAGTGGACAGACTATAGTGGAAAGACTATAGTGGAAAGACTGTAGTGCAAAGAATAAAGTGGAGACTATAGTGGACAGAATAAAGTGGAGACTACAGTGGAAAGACTAAAGTGGACAGAGAATAGTGGAAAGACTAAATTGGAAAGACTGTGGTGGACAGAATAAAGTGGAGACTATAGTGGAAAGACTAAACCGGACAGACTATAGTGGAAAGACTAAAGTGGAAAGACTGTAATGAACAGAATAAAGTGGGGACTATAATGGAAAGACTAAAGTGGAAAGACTAAAGTAGACAGACTATAGTGGAAAGACTATAGTGGAAAGACTGTAGTGGACAGAATAAAGTGGAGACTATAGTGGAAAGACTAAAGTGGAAAGACTAAAGTGGACAGAGAATAGTGGAAAGACTAAAGTGGACAGACTATAGTGGAAAGACTAAAGTGGACAGACTAAAGTGGAAAGACTAAAGTGGAAAGACTAAAGTGGACAGACTATAGTCGAAAGACTATAGTGGAAAGACTATAGTGGAAAGACTGTAGTGGACAGAATAAAGTGGAGACTATAGTGGAAAGACTAAAGTGGAAAGACTAAAGTGGACAGAGAATAGTGGAAAGACTAAAGTGGACAGACTATAGTGGAAAGACTAAAGTGGACAGACTAAAGTGGAAAGACTAAAGTGGAAAGACTAAAGTGGACAGACTATAGTCGAAAGACTATAGTGGAAAGACTGTAGTGGACAGAATAAAGTGGAGAGTATAGTGGAAAGACTAAAGTGGACAGAGAATAGCGGAAAGACTAAAGTGGACAGACTATAGTGGAAAGACTATAGTGGAAAGACTGTAGTGGACAGAATAAAGTGAGACTATAGTGGAAAGACTAAAGTGGAAAGATTAAAGTGGACAGACTGTAGTGGAAAGACTGAAGTGGACAGACTAAAGTGGAAAAACTAAAGTGGACAGACTAAAGTGGACAGACTATAGTGAAAAGACTATAGTGGAAAGACTGTAGTGGACAGAATAAAGTGGAGAGTATAGTGGAAAGACTAAAGTGGACAGACTAAAGTGGACAGACTCTAGTGGAAAGACTAAGTGGACAGACTAAAGCGGAAAGACTAAAGTGGAAAGACTAAAGTGGACAGACTATAGTGAAAAGACTATAGTGGAAAGACTGTAGTGGACAGAATAAAGTGGAGATTATAGTGGAAAGACTAAAGTGGACAGACTCTAGTGGAAAGACTAAGTGGACAGACTAAAGCGGAAAGACTAAAGTGGAAAGACTAAAGTGGACAGACTATAGTGGAAAGACTAAAGTGGACAGACTAAAGTGGAAAGACTAAAGTGGAAAGACTAAAGTGGACAGACTATAGTGGAAAGACTATAGTGGAAAAACTGTAGTGGACAGAATAAAGTGGAGACTGTAGTGGAAAGACTAAAGTGGAAAGAGAATAGTGGAAAGACTAAATTGGACAGTCTATAGTGGATTGACTAAAGTTGACAGACTAAAGTGGAAAGACTAAAGTGGAAAGACTATAGTGGAAAGACTGTAGTGGACAGAATAAAGTGGAGGCTATAGTGAAAAAAATAAAGTGGAAAGACTAAAGTGGAAAGACTAAAGTGGACAGACTATAGTGGAAAGACTAAAGTGGACAGACTATAGTGGAAAGACTAAAGTGGACAGACTAAAGTGGAAAGAGTAAAGTGGAAAGACTAAAGTGGACAGAAGATAGTGGAAATGAAGACTAAAGTGGAAAGACTAAAGTGGACAGACTAAAGTGGAAAGACTAAAGTGGACAGACTATAGTGGAAAGACTAAAGTGGACAGAAAGTGGAAAGACTATAGTGGAAAGACTGTAGTGGACAGAATAAAGTGGAGACTATAGTGGAAAGACTAAAGTGGAAAGACTAAAGTGGACCGACTATAGTGGAAAGACTGTAGTGGACAGAATAAAATGGAGACTATAGTGGAAAGACTAAAGTGGATAGAGAATAGTGGAAAGACTAAAGTGGAAAGACTAAACTGGACAGACTATAGTGGAAAGACTGAAGTGGACAGACTAAAGTGGAAAAACTAAAGTGGAAAGACTAAAGTGGACAAACTATAGCGGAAAGACTATAGTGGAAAGACTGTAGTGGACAGAATAAAGTGGAGAGTATAGTGGAAAGACTAAAGTGGACAGAGAATAGTGGAAAGACTAAAGTGGACAGACTTTAGTGGAAAAACTATAGTGGAGAGACTGTAGTGGACAGAATAAAGTGGAGACTATAGTGGAAAGACTAAAGTGGACAGAGAATAGTGGAAAGACTGTTGTGGACAGAATAAAGTGGAGACTATAGTGGGAAGACTAAAGTGGAAAGACTAAAGTGGACAGGGAGTATTGGAAAGACTAAAGTGGAAAGAATGTAGTGGACAGAATAAAGTGGAGACTATAGTGGAAAGACTAAAGTGGAAAGACTAAAGTGGACAGTCTATAGTGGAAAGACTGAAGTGGACAGACTCAGTGGACAGACTAAAGTGTACAAACTGAAGTGGACAGAAGAAAGTGGAAAGACTAAAGTGGACAAACTATAGTGGAAAGACTATAGTGGAAAGACTAAGTGGACAGACTAAAGCGGAAAGACTAAAGTGGAAAGACTAAAGTGGACAGACTATATTGGAAAGACTAAAGTGGACAGACTAAAGTGGAAAGACTAAAGTGGAAAGACTAAAGTGGACAGACTATAGTGGAAAGACTATAGTGGAAAGACTGTAGTGGACAGAATAAAGTGGAGACTATAGTGGAAAGACTAAAGTGGACAGAGAATAGTGGAAAGACTAAAGTGTACAGACTCTAGTGGAAAGACTAAAGTGGACAGAGAATAGTGGAAAGACTAAAGTGGACAGACTATAGTGGAAAGACTATAGTGGAAAGACTGTAGTGGACAGAATAAAGTGGAGACTATAGTGGAAAGACTAAAGTGGAAAGATTAAAGTGGACAGACTATAGTGGAAAGACTGAAGTAGACAGACTAAAGTGGAAAAACTAAAGTGGAAAGACTAAAGTGGACAGACTATAGTGGAAAGACTAAAGTGGACAGAGAATAGTGGAAAGACTAAAGTGGACAGACTATAGTGGAAAGACTATAGTGGAAAGACTGTAGTGGACAGAATAAAGTGGAGACTATAGTGGAAAGACTAAAGTGGAAAGATTAAAGTGGACAGACTATAGTGGAAAGACTGAAGTGGACAGACTCAGTGGACAGACTAAATTGTACACACTGAAGTGGACAGAATAAAGTGGAAAGACTAAAGTGGAAAGACTAAAGTGGACAAACTAAAGTGGAAAGATTAAAGTGGAAAGACTATAGTGGAAAGACTGAAGTGGAAAGACTCAGTGGACAGACTAAAGTGTACACACTGAAGTGGACAGAATAAAGTGGAAAGACTGAAGTGGAAAGACTAAAGTGGACAAACTAAAGTGGAAAGATTAAAGTGGAAAGACTAAAGTGGACAGACTATAGTGGAAAGACTGTAGTGGACAGTATAAAGTGGAGACTATATTGGAAAGACTAAAGTGGAAAGACTAAAGTGGACAGAGAATAGTGGAAAGACTAAAGTGGACAGACTATAGTGGAAAGACTAAAGTGGACAGACTAAAGTAGAAAGACTAAAGTGGAAAGACTCAGTGGACAGACTAAAGTGTACACACTGAAGTGGACAGAATAAAGTGGAAAGACTAAAGTGGAAAGACTAAAGTGGACAGATTATAGTGGAAAGACTATAGTGGAAAGACTGTGTTGGAAAGACTCACACACATTAACACACATTAAAGTGGAAAGACTATAGTGGAAAGACTGAAGTGGAAAGACTCAGTGGACAGACTAAAGTGTACACACTGAAGTGGACAGAATAAAGTGGAAAGACTGAAGTGGAAAGACTAAAGTGGACAAACTAAAGTGGAAAGATTAAAGTGGAAAGACTAAAGTGGACAGACTAATGTGGAAAAACTAAAGTGGAAAGACTAAAGTGGACAGATTATAGTGGAAAGACTATAGTGGAAAGACTGTGTTGGAAAGACTAAAGTGGAAAGACTAAAGTGGACAGACTAAAGTGTACACACTGAAGTGGACAGAATAAAGTGGAAAGACTGAAGTGGAAAGACTAAAGTGGACAAACTAAAGTGGATAGACTATAGTGGAAGGACTAAAGTCGACAGACTAATGTGGAAAAACTAAAGTGGAAAGACTAAAGTGGACAGATTATAGTGGAAAGACTATAGTGGAAAGACTGTGTTGGAAAGACTAAAGTGGAAAGACTAAAGTGGACAGACTATAGTGGAAAGACTATAGTGGAAAGACTGTAGTGGACAGTATAAAGTGGAGACTATAGTGGAAAGACTGTAGTGGACAGAATAAAGTGGAGACTATAGTGGAAAGACTAAAGTGGACAGAGAATAGTGGAAAGACTAAAGTGTACAGACTCTAGTGGAAAGACTAAAGTGGACAGATAATAGTGGAAAGACTAAAGTGGACAGACTATAGTGGAAAGACTATAGTGGAAAGACTGTAGTGGACAGAATAAAGTGGAGACTATAGTGGAAAGACTAAAGTGGAAAGATTAAAGTGGACAGACTATAGTGGAAAGACTGAAGTGGACAGACTAAAGTGGAAAAACTAAAGTGGAAAGACTAAAGTGGACAGACTATAGTGGAAAGACTAAAGTGGACAGAGAATAGTGGAAAGACTAAAGTGGACAGACTATAGTGGAAAGACTATAGTGGAAAGACTGTAGTGGACAGAATAAAGTGGAGACTATAGTGGAAAGACTAAAGTGGAAAGATTAAAGTGGACAGACTATAGTGGAAAGACTGAAGTGGACAGACTCAGTGGACAGACTAAATTGTACACACTGAAGTGGACAGAATAAAGTGGAAAGACTAAAGTGGAAAGACTAAAGTGGACAAACTAAAGTGGAAAGATTAAAGTGGAAAGACTATAGTGGAAAGACTGAAGTGGAAAGACTCAGTGGACAGACTAAAGTGTACACACTGAAGTGGACAGAATAAAGTGGAAAGACTGAAGTGGAAAGACTAAAGTGGACAAACTAAAGTGGAAAGATTAAAGTGGAAAGACTAAAGTGGACAGACTCATGTGGAAAAACTAAAGTGGAAAGACTAAAGTGGACAGATTATAGTGGAAAGACTATAGTGGAAAGACTGTGTTGGAAAGACTAAAGTGGAAAGACTAAAGTGGACAGACTAAAGTGTACACACTGAAGTGGACAGAATAAAGTGGAAAGACTGAAGTGGAAAGACTAAAGTGGACAAACTAAAGTGGATAGACTATAGTGGAAGGACTAAAGTCGACAGACTAATGTGGAAAAACTAAAGTGGAAAGACTAAAGTGGACAGATTATAGTGGAAAGACTATAGTGGAAAGACTGTGTTGGAAAGACTAAAGTGGAAAGACTAAAGTGGACAGACTATAGTGGAAAGACTATAGTGGAAAGACTGTAGTGGACAGTATAAAGTGGAGGCTATAGTGGAAAGACTAAAGTGGACAGAGAATAGTGGAAAGACTAAAGTGGACAGACTATTGTGGAAAGACTAAAGTGGACAGACTATAGTGGAAAGACTATAGTGGAAAGACTGGAGTGGACAGAATAAAGTGGAGAGTATAGTGGAAAGACTAAAGTGGACAGAGAATAGTGGAAAGACTAAAGTGGACAGACTATAGTGGAAAGACTATAGTGGAAAGACTGTAGTGAACAGAATAAAGTGGAGACTGTAGTGGAAAGACTAAAGTGGAAAGATTAAAGTGGACAGACTATAGTGGAAAGACTGAAGATGACAGACTAAAGTGGAAAAACTAAAGTGGAAAGACTAAAGTGGACAGACTATAGTGGAAAGACTATAGTGGAAAGACTGTAGTGGAAAGAATAAAGTGGAGACTATAGTGGAAAGACTAAAGTGGACAGAGAATAGTGGAAAGACTAAAGTGGACAGACTATAGTGGAAAGACTATAGTGGAAAGACTGTAGTGGACAGAATAAAGTGGAGACTATAGTGGAAAGACTAAAGTGGACAGAGAATATCTGTCTGTCTGTCTGTCTTGACTGACTGTCTGACTGTCTGTCTTGACTGACTGTCTGTCTGTCTATCTTGACTGAATGTCTGTCTGGGTGTCTGTCTTTCTGTCTTGACTGACTATCTGTCTGTCTGTCTGTATTGACTGACTGTCTGTCTTGACTGACTCTCTGTCTGTCTATCTTGACTGAATGTCTGTCTGGGTGTCTGTTCGTCTGTCTTGACTGACTATCTGTCTGTCTGTCTGTATTGACTGTCTATCTTTCTGTGTGTCGTGACTGACTGTCTGTCTGTCTATCTTGACTGAATGTCTGTCTGGGTGTCTGTCTGTCTGTCTTGACTGACTATCTGTCTGTCTGTCTGTCTTGACTGACTGTCTGACTGTCTGTCTTGACTGACTGTCTGTCTGTCCATCTTGACTGAATGTCTGTCTGGGTGTCTGTCTTTCTGTTTTGACTGACTATCTGTCTGTCTGTCTGTATTGACTGACTGTCTGTCTGTCTGTCTTGACTGACTGTCAGTCCGTCTATCTTGACTGAATGTCTGTCTGGTTGTCTGTCTGTCTGTTTTGACTGACTGACTGTCTGTCTGTCTTGACTGACTGTCTGTCTGTCTGTATTGACTGACCGTCTCTCTGTCTGTGTCTTGACTGACTGTCTGTCTGTCTGTCTTGGTCTGTCTGTCTGACTATCTGTTTGTCTATCTTTCTTGACTGACTATCTGTCTGTCTGTCTTGACTGTCTGTCTGTAAGTCTTGACTGACTGTCTGTCTGTCTGTCTTGACTGACTGTCTCTCTGTCTCTGTCTTGACTGACTGTCTGTCTGTCTGTCTTGGTCTGTCTGTCTGACTATCTGTTTGTCTATCTTTCTTGACTGACTGTCTGTCTGTCTGTCTTGACCGTCTGTCTGTCTGTCTTGACTGACTGTGTGTCTGCCTATCTTGACTGAATGTCAGTCTGGGTGTCTGTCTGTCTGTCTTGACTGACTATCTGTCTGTCTGTCTGCCTTGACTGACTGTCTGTCTGTCTCTCTGTCTTGACTGACTGTCTGTCTGTCTGTCTTGACCGACTGTCTGTCTGTCTGTCTTGACTGACTGTCTCTCTGTCTGTGTCTTGACTGACTGTCTGTCTGTCTGTCTTGGTCTGTCTGTCTGACTATCTGTGTGTCTGTCTTTCTTGACTGACTGTCTGTTTGTCTGTCTTGACTGACTGTATGTCTGCTTGACTGACTGTCTGTCACTCTTGACTGACTGTCTATCTGTCTGTGTGTCGTGACTGACTGTCTGTCTGTCTATCTTGACTGAATGTCTGTCTGGGTGTCTGTCTGTCTGTCTTGACTGACTATCTGTCTGTCTGTCTGTCTTGACTGACTGTCTGACTGTCTGTCTTGACTGACTGTCTGTCTGTCTCTCTTGACTGAATGTCTGTCTGGGAGTCTGTCTTTCTGTCTTGACTGACTATCTGTCTGTCTGTCTGTATTGACTGACTGTCTCTCTGTCTGTCTTGACTGACTGTCTCTCTGTCTATCTTGACTGAATGTCTGTCTGGGTGTCTGTCTGTCTGTCTTGACTGACTATCTGTCTGTCTGTCTGCCTTGACCGACTGTCTGTCTGTCTGTCTTGACTGACTGTCTGTCTGTCTGTCTTGACTGACTGTCTGTCTGTCTGTCTTGACTGACTGTCTCTTTGTCTGTGTCTTGACTGACTGTCTGTCTGTCTGTCTTGGTCTGTCTGTCTGACTATCAGTTTGTCTATCTTTCTTGACTGACTGTCTGTCTGTCTGTCTTGACTGTCTGTCTGTCTGTCTTGACTGACTGTCTGTCTGTCTATCTTGACTGAATGTCTGTCTGGGTGTCTGTCTGTCTGTCTTGACTGACTATCTATCTGTCTGTCTGCCTTGACTGACTGTCTGTCTGTCTGTCTTGACTGACTGTCTGTCTGTCTGTCTTAACTGACTGTCTGTCTGTCTGTCTTGACTGACTGTCTCTCTGTCTCTGTCTTGACTGACTGTCTGGCTGTCTGTCTTGGTCTGTCTGTCTGACTATCTGTGTGTCTGTCTTTCTTGACTGACTGTCTGTCTGTCTGTCTTGACTGTCTGTCTGTCTGTCTTGACTGACTGCCTGTCTATCTGTCTTGACTGACTGTCTGACTGTCTGTCTTGACTGACTGTCTGTCTGTCTGCGTTGACTGACTGTCTGTCTGTCTGTTTTGACTGACTGTCTGTCTGTCTGTCTTGACTGACTGTCTGTCTGTCATGACTGACTGTCTGTCTGTCTTTACGGACTGTTTGTCTGTCTTGACTGACTGTATGTCTGTCTTGACTGACTGTCTGTCACTCTTGACTGACTGTCTATCTGTCTGTGTGTCGTGACTGACTGTCTGTCTGGCTATCTTGACTGAATGTCTGTCTGGGTGTCTGTCTGTCTGTCTTGACTGACTATCTGTCTGTCTGTCTGTCTTGACCGACTGTCTGTCTGTCTGTCTTGACTGACTGTCTGTCTGTCTATCTGCCTTGACTGACTGTCTGTCTGTCTGTCTTGACTGACTGTCTGTCTTGACTGACTGTCTGTCTGTCTGTCTTGACTGACTGTCTCTCTGTGTGTGTCTTGACTGACTGTCTGTCTGTCTGTCTTGGTCTGTCTGTCTGTCTTGGTCTGTCTGTCTGACTATCTGTGTGTCTGTCTTTCTTGACTGACTGTCTGTCTGTCTGTCTTGACTGTCTGTCTGCCTGTCTTGACTGACTGTCTGTCTATTTGTCTTGACTGACTGTCTGTCTGTCTGTCTGTCTGTCTGTCTGTCTTGACTGACAGTCTGTCTGTCTTGACTGACTGTCTGTCTGTCTTGACTGACTGTCTGTCTGTCTTGACTGACTGTCTGTCTGTCTTTACTGACTGTTTGTCTGTCTCGACGGACTGTCTGTCTGTCTGTCTTGACTGACTGTCTCTCTGTCTGTGTCTTGACTGACTGTCTGTCTGTCTGTCTTGGTCTGTCTGTCTGTCTTGGTCTGTCTGTCTGACTATCTGTGTGTCTGTCTTTCTTGACTGACTGTCTGTCTGTCTGTCTTGACTGTCTGTCTGCCTGTCTTGACTGACTGTCTGTCTATTTGTCTTGACTGACTGTCTGTCTGTCTGTCTGTCTGTCTGTCTGTCTTGACTGACAGTCTGTCTGTCTTGACTGACTGTCTGTCTGTCTTGACTGACTGTCTGTCTGTCTTGACTGACTGTCTGTCTGTCTTTACTGACTGTTTGTCTGTCTCGACGGACTGTCTGTCTGTCTGTCTTGACTGACTGTCTCTCTGTCTGTGTCTTGACTGACTGTCTGTCTGTCTGTCTTGGTCTGTCTGTCTGTCTTGGTCTGTCTGTCTGACTATCTGTGTGTCTGTCTTTCTTGACTGACTGTCTGTCTGTCTGTCTTGACTCTCTGTCTGCCTGTCTTGACTGACTGTCTGTCTATTTGTCTTGACTGACTGTCTGTCTGTCTGTCTGTCTGTCTGTCTGTCTGTCTTGACTGACAGTCTGTCTGTCTTGACTGACTGTCTGTCTGTCTTGACTGACTGTCTGTCTGTCTTGACTGACTGTCTGTCTGTCTTTACTGACTGTTTGTCTGTCTCGACGGACTGTCTGTCTGTCTGTCTTGACTGACTGTCTGTCTGTCTGTCTTGACTGTCTGTCTGTCCGTCTGTCTGTCTTGACTGACTGTCTGTCTGTCTTGACTGATTGTCTGTCTGTCTTGACTGACTGTCTGTTTGTCTTGACTGACTGTCTGTCTGTCATGACTGACTGTCTGTCTGTCTTTACTGACTGTTTGTCTGTCTTGACTGACTGTATGTCTGTCTTGACTGACTGTCTGTCTGTCTGTCTTGACTGACTGTCTGTCTGTCTGCCTTGACTGACTGTCTGTTGTCTTGACTGACTGTCTGTCTGTCTTGAGTGACTGTCTGTCTGTCTTGACTGACTGTTTGTCTGTCTTTACTGACTGTATGTCTGTCTTGACTGACTGTCTGTCTGTCTTGACTGACTGTCTGTCTGTCTGTCTAGACTGTCTGTCTGTCCGTCTGTCTGTCTTGACTGACAGTCTGTCTGTCTTGACTGACTGTCTGTCTGTCTTGACTGACTGTCTGTCTGTCTTGACTGACTGTCTGTCTGTCTTTACTGACTGTTTGTCTGTCTCGACGGACTGTCTGTCTGTCTGTCTTGACTGACTGTCTGTCTGTCTGTCTTGACTGTCTGTCTGTCCGTCTGTCTGTCTTGACTGACTGTCTGTCTGTCTTGACTGATTGTCTGTCTGTCTTGACTGATTGTCTGTCTGTCTTGACTGACTGTCTGTCTGTCTTGACTGATTGTCTGTCTGTCTTGACTGATTGTCTGTCTGTCTTGACTGACTGTTTGTCTGTCTTGACTGTCTGTCTGTCTGCCTTGACTGACTGTCTGTCTGTCTGTCTTGACTGACTGTCTGTCTGTCTGCCTTGACTGACTGTCTGTCTGTCTGTCTTGAGTGACTGTCTGTCTGTCTGTCTGTCTTGACTGACTGTCTGTCTGTCTGTCTTGACTGACTGTCTCTCTGTCTGTGTCTTGACTGACTGTCTGTCTGTCTGTCTTGACTGATTGTCTGTCTTTCTGTCTGTCTGTCTGTCTGTCTTGACTGTCTGTCTGTCCGTCTGTCTGTCTTGACTGTCTGTCTGTCCGTCTGTCTGTCTTGACTGTCTGTCTGTCTGTCTTGACGGACTGTCTGTCTGTCTTGACTGACTGTCTGTCTGTCTTCACTGACTGTCTGTCTTTCTTGACTGACTGTCTGTCTGTCTTGACTGACTGTCTGTCTGTCTTGACTGACTGTCTGTCTGTCTTGACTGACTGTCTGTCTGTCTTGACTGACTGTCTGTTTGTCTTCAATAACTGTCTGTCTGTATTGACTGACTGACTTTCTGTCTGTCTTGACTGACTGTCTGTCTGTCTGTCTTGACTGACTGTCTCTCTGTCTGTGTCTTGACTAACTGTCTGTCTGTCTTGACTGAAAGTCTGTCTGCCTTGACTTACTGTCTGTCTGTCTGTCTTGACTGACTGTCTGTCTGTCTGTCTTGACTGACTGTCTGTCTGCCTGTCTTGACTGACTGTCTCTCTGTCTGTGTCTTGACTATCTGTCTGTATGTCTGACTTGACTGACTGTCTGTCTGTCTTGACTGACTGTTTGTCTGTCTTGACTGACTGTATGTCTGTCTTGACTGACTGTCTGTCAGTCTTGACCGACTGTCTATCTGTCTGTGTGTCTTGACTGACTGTCTGTCTGTCTATCTTGACTGAATGTCTGTCTGGGTGTCTGTCTGTCTGTGTTGACTGACTATCTGTCTGTCTGTCTGTCTTGACTGACTGTCTGTCTGTCTATCTGGACTGAATGTCTGTCTGGGTGTCTGTCTTTCTGTCTTGACTGACTATCTGTCTGTCTGTCTGTATTGACTGACTGTCTGTCTGTCTGTCTTGACTGACTGTCTGTATGTCTATCTTGACTGAATGTCTGTCTGGGTGTCTGTCTTTCTGTCTTGACTAACTATCTGTCTGTCTGTCTGTATTGACTGAAAGTCTGTCTGTCTGTCTTGACTGACTATCTGTCTGTCTGTCTGCCTTGACTGACTGTCTGTCTGTCTGTCTTGACTGACTGTCTGTCTGTCTGTCTTGACTGACTGTCTGTCTGTCTGTCTTGACTGACTGTCTCTCTGTCTGTGTCTTGACTGACTGTCTGTCTGTCTGTCTTGGTCTGTCTGTCTGACTATCTGTTTGTCTATCTTTCTTGACTGACTGTCTGTCTGTCTGTCTTGACTGTCTGTCTGTCTGTCTTGACTGACTGTCTGTCTGTCTATCTTGACTGAATGTCTGTCTGGGTGTCTGTCTGTCTGTCTTGACTGACTATCTGTCTGTCTGTCTGCCTTGACTGACTGTCTGTCTGTCTGTCTGTCTTGACTGACTGTCTGTCTGTCTGTCTGTCTTGACTGACTGTCTGTCTGTCTGTCTTGACTGACTGTATCTCTGTCTGTGTCTTGACTGACTGTCTGTCTGTCTATCTTGACTGAATGTCTGTCTGGGTGTCTGTCTGTCTGTCTTGACTGACTATCTGTCTGTCTGAATGTCTGTCTGGGTGTCTGTCTGTCTGACTTGACTGACTATCTGTCTGTTTGTCTGCCTTGACTGACTGTCTGTCTGTCTGTCTTGACTGACTGTCTGTCTGTCTGTCTTGACTGACTGTCTGTCTGTCTGTCTTGACTGACTGTCTGTCTGTCTTGACTAACTGTCTGTCTGTCTTCACTAACTGTCTGTCTGTATTGACTGACTGACTTTCTGTCTGTCTTGACTGACTGTCTTGACTGACTGTCTGTCTGTCTGTCTTGACTGACTGTCTCTCTGTCTGTGTCTTGACTGACTGTCTGTCTGTCTTGACTGAAAGTCTGTCTGCCTTGACTTACTGTCTGTCTGTCTGTCTTGACTGACTGTCTGTTTGTCTGTCTTGACTGACTGTCTGTCTGTCTGTCTTGACTGACTGTCTCTCTGTCTGTGTCTTGACTGACTGTCTGTATGTCTGTCTTGACTGACTGTCTGTCTGTCTTGACTGACTGTCTTTCTGTCTTGACTGACTGTCTGTCATGTCTTGACTGACTGTTTGTCTGTCTTAACTGACTGTATGTCTGTCTTGACTGACTCTCTGTCAGTCTTGACTGACTGTCTATCTGTCTGTGTGTCTTGACTGACTGTCTTTCTGTCTATCTTGACTGAATGTCTGTCTGTCTGTCTTGACTGACCATCTGTCTGTCTGTCTGTCTTGACTGACTGTCTGTCTATCTGTCTTGACTGACTGTCTGTCTGTCTGACTTGACTGACTGTCTGTCTGTCTGAGTTGACTGACTGTCTGTCTGTCTGTTTTGACTGACTGTCTGTCTATCTGTCTTGACTGACTGTCTGTCTGTCGTGACTGACTGTCTGTCTGTATTGACTGACTGTCTGTCTGTCTTGACTGACTGTCTGTCTGTCTTGACTGACTGTCTGTCTGTCTTGACTGACTGTCTGTCTGTCTTGACTGACTGTCTGTCTGTCTTTACGGACTGTCTGTCTGTCTTTACGGAATGTTTGTCTGTCTTGACTGACTGTCTGTCAGTCTTGACTGACTGTCTATCTGTCTGTGTGTCTTGACTGACTGTCTGTCTGTCTATCTTGACTGAATGTCTGTCTGGGTGTCTGTCTGTCTGTCTTGACTGACTATCTGTCTGTCTGTCTGTCTTGACTGACTCTCTGACTGTCTGTCTTGACTGACTGTCTGTCTGTCTATCTGGACTGAATGTCTGTCTGGGTGTCTGTCTGTCTGTCTTGACTGACTGTCTGTCTGTCTTGACTGACTATCTGTCTGTCTGTCTGTCTTGACTGACTGTCTGACTGTCTGTCTTGACTGACTGTCTGTCTGTCTGTCTTGACTGACTGTCTGTCTGTCTATCTGGACTGAATGTCTGTCTTTCTGTCTTGACTGACTATCTGTCTGTCTGTCTGTATTGACTGACTGTCTGTCTGTCTGTCTTGACTGACTGTCTGTCTGTCTATCTGGACTGAATGTCTGTCTAGGTGTCTGTCTTTCTGTCTTGACTGACTATCTGTCTGTCTGTCTGTATTGACTGACTGACTGTCTGTCTGTCTGTATTGACTGAAAGTCTGTCTGTCTGTCTTGACTGACTATCTGTCTGTCTGTCTGCCTTGACTGACTGTCTGTCTGTCTGTCTTGACTGACTGTCTGTCTGTCTGTCTTGACTGTCTGTCTGACTGTCTTGACTGACTGTCTGTCTGTCTGTCTTGACTGACTGTCTGTCTGTCTGTCTGTCTGTCTTGACTGACTGTCTGTCTGTCTGTCTTGACTGACTGTCTGTCTGTCTGTCTTGACTGACTGTATCTCTGTCTGTGTCTTGACTGACTGTCTGTCTGTCTATCTTGACTGAATGTCTGTCTGGGTGTCTGTCTGTCTGTCTTGACTGACTATCTGTCTGTCTGAATGTCTTTCTGGGTGTCTGTCCGTCTGACTTGACTGACTATCTGTCTGTTTGTCTGCCTTGACTGACTGTCTGTCTGTCTGTCTTGACTGACTGTCTGTCTGTCTGTCTTGACTGACTGTCTGTCTGTCTGTCTTGACTGACTGTCTCTCTGTCTGTGTCTTGACTGACTGTCTGTCTGTCTGTCTTGGTCTGTCTGTCTGACTATAGGTTTGTCTATCTTTCTTGACTGACTGTCTGTCGGTCTGTCTTGACTGTCTGTCTGTCTGTCTTGACTGACTGTCTGTCTGTCTATCTTGACTGAATGTCTGTCTGGGTGTCTGTCTGTCTGTCTTGACTGACTATCTGTCTGTCTGTCTGCCTTGACTGACTGTCTGTCTGTCTGTCTTTCTGTCTGTCTGTCTGTCTGTCTTGACTGTCTGTCTGTCCGTCTGTCTGTCTTGCCTGTCTGTATGTCCGTCTGTCTGTCTTGACGGACTGTCTGTCTGTCTTGACGGACTGTCTGTCTGTCTTGACTGACTGTCTGTCTTTCTTGACTGACTGTCTGTCTGTCTTGACTGACTGTCTGTCTGTCTTGAATGACTCTCTGTCTTTCTTGACTGACTGTCTGTTTGTCTTCACTAACTGTCTGTCTGTATTGACTGACTGACTTTCTGTCTGTCTTGACTGACTGTCTTGACTGACTGTCTGTCTGTCTGTCTTGACTGACTGTCTCTCTGTCTGTGTCTTGACTGACTGTCTGTCTGTCTTGACTGAAAGTCTGTCTGTTGTCTTGACTGACTGTCTCTCTGTCTGTGTCTTGACTGACTGTCTGTCTGTCTGTCTTGGTCTGTTTGTCTGACTGTAGGTTTGTCTATCTTTCTTGACTGACTGTCTGTCTGTCTGTCTTGACTGTCTGTATGTCTGTCTTGACTGACTGTCTGTCTGTCTGTCTTGACTGACTGTCTCTCTGTCTGTGTCTTGACTGACTGTCTGTCCGTCTGTCTTGGTCTGTCTGTCTGACTATCTGTTTGTCTATCTTTCTTGACTGACTGTCTGTCTGTCTGTCTTGACTGTCTGTCTGTCTGTCTTGACTGACTGTCTGTCTGTCTATCTTGACTGAATGTCTGTCTGGGTGTCTGTCTGTCTGTCTTGACTGACTGTCTGTCTGTCTGTCTTGACTGACTGTCTGTCTGTCTGTCTTGACTGACTGTATCTCTGTCTGTGTCTTGACTGACTGTCTGTCCGTCTATCTTGACTGAATGTCTGTCTGGGTGTCTGTCTGTCTGTCTTGACTGACTATCTGTCTGTCTGAATGTCTTTCTGGGTGTCTGTCTGTCTGACTTGACTGACTATCTGTCTGTTTGTCTGCCTTGACTGACTGTCTGTCTGTCTGTCTTGACTGACTGTCTGTCTGTCTGTCTTGACTGACGGTCTGTCTGTCTGTCTTGACTGACTGTCTCTCTGTCTGTGTCTTGACTGACTGTCTGTCTGTCTGTCTTGGTCTGTCTGTCTGACTATAGGTTTGTCTATCTTTCTTGACTGACTGTCTGTCGGACGGTCTTGACTGTCTGTCTGTCTGTCTTGACTGACTGTCTGTCTGTCTATCTTGACTGAATGTCTGTCTGGGTGTCTGTCTGTCTGTCTTGACTGACAATCTGTCTGTCTGTCTGCCTTGACTGACTGTCTGTCTGTCTGTCTTTCTGTCTGTCTGTCTGTCTGTCTTGACTGTCTGTCTGTCCGTCTGTCTGTCTTGCCTGTCTGTATGTCCGTCTGTCTGTCTTGACGGACTGTCTGTCTGTCTTGACGGACTGTCTGTCTGTCTTGACTGACTGTCTGTCTTTCTTGACTGACTGTCTGTCTGTCTTGACTGACTGTCTGTCTGTCTTGAATGACTCTCTGTCTTTCTTGACTGACTGTCTGTTTGTCTTCACTAACTGTCTGTCTGTATTGACTGACTGACATTCTGTCTGTCTTGACTGACTGTCTTGACTGACTGTCTGTCTGTCTGTCTTGACTGACTGTCTCTCTGTCTGTGTCTTGACTGACTGTCTGTCTGTCTTGACTGAAAGTCTGTCTGCCTTGACTTACTGTCTGTCTGTCTGTCTTTACTGAATGTCTGTCTGTCTGTCTTGACTGACTGTCTGTCTGTCTGTCTTGACTGACTGTCTCTCTGTCTGTGTCTTGACTGACTGTCTGTCTGTCTGTCTTGGTCTGTTTGTCTGACTGTAGGTTTGTCTATCTTTCTTGACTGACTGTCTGTCTGTCTGTCTTGACTGTCTGTATGTCTGTCTTGACTGACTGTCTGTATGTCTTGACTGACTGTCTGTCTGTCTTGGCTGACTGTCTGTCTGTCTTGACTGACTGTTTGTCTGTCTTGACTGACTGTATGTCTGTCTTGACTGACTCTCTGTCAGTCTTGGCTGACTGTCTATCTGTCTGTGTGTCTTGACTGACTGTCTTTCTGTCTATCTTGACTGAATGTCTGTCTGTCTGTCTTGACTGACTATTTGTCTGTCTGTCTGTCTTGACTGACTGTCTGTCTATCTGTCTTGACTGACTGTCTGTCTGTCTGTCTTGACTGACTGTTGTCTGTCTGCCTTGACTTACTGTCTGTCTGTCTGTTTTGACTGACTGTCTGTCTATCTGTCTTGACTGACTGTCTGTCTGTCTTGACTGACAGTCTGTCTGTATTGACTGACTGTCTGTCTGTCTTGACTGACTGTCTGTCTGTCTTGACTGACTGTCTGTCTGTCTTGACTGACTGTCTGTCTGTCTTGACTGACTGTCTGTCTGTCTTGACTGACTGTCTGTCTGTCTTTATGGACTGTTTGTCTGTCTTGACTGACTGTATGTCTGTCTTGACTGACTGTCTGTCAGTCTTGACTGACTGTCTATCTGTCTGTGTGTCTTGACTGACTGTCTGTCTGTCTATCTTGACTGAATGTCTGTCTGGGTGTCTGTCTTGACTGACTATCTGCCTGTCTGTCTGTCTTGACTGACTGTCTGACTGTCTGTCTTGACTGACTGTCTGTCTGTCTATCTGGACTGAATGTCTGCCTGGGTGTCTGTCTTTCTGTCTTGACTGACTATCTGTCTGTCTGTCTGTATTGACTGACTGTCTGTCTGTCTGTCTTGACTGACTGTCTGTCTGTCTATCTTGACTGAATGTCTGTCTTGACTGTCTGTCTGTCTGCCTTGACTGACTGTCTGTCTGTCTGTCTTGACTGACTGTCTGTCTGTCTGCCTTGACTGACTGTCTGTCTGTCTGTCTTGAGTGACTGTCTGTCTGTCTGTCTTGACTGACTGTCTGTCTGTCTGTCTTGACTGACTGTCTCTCTGTCTGTGTCTTGACTGACTGTCTGTCTGTCTGTCTTGACTGATTGTCTGTCTTTCTGTCTGTCTGTCTGTCTGTCTTGACTGTCTGTCTGTCCGTCTGTCTGTCTTGACTGTCTGTCTGTCCGTCTGTCTGTCTTGACTGTCTGTCTGTCCGTCTGTCTGTCTTGACTGTCTGTCTGTCTGTCTTGACGGACTGTCTGTCTGTCTTGACTGACTGTCTGTCTGTCTTCACTGACTGTCTGTCTTTCTTGACTGACTGTCTGTCTGTCTTGACTGACTGTCTGTCTGTCTTGACTGACTGTCTGTCTGTCTTGACTGACTGTCTGTCTGTCTTGACTGACTGTCTGTTTGTCTTCAATAACTGTCTGTCTGTATTGACTGACTGACTTTCTGTCTGTCTTGACTGACTGTCTGTCTGTCTGTCTTGACTGACTGTCTCTCTGTCTGTGTCTTGACTAACTGTCTGTCTGTCCGTCTGTCTGTCTTGACTGTCTGTCTGTCTGTCTTGACGGACTGTCTGTCTGTCTTGACTGACTGTCTGTCTGTCTTCACTGACTGTCTGTCTTTCTTGACTGACTGTCTGTCTGTCTTGACTGTCTGTCTGTCTGTCTTGACTGACTGTCTGTCTGTCTGTCTTGACTGACTGTCTCTCTGTCTGTGTCTTGACTGACTGTCTGTATGTCTGACTTGACTGACTGTCTGTCTGTCTTGACTGACTGTCTGTCTGTCTTGACTGACTGTCTGTCTATCTTGACTGTCTGTTTGTCTGTCTTGACTGACTGTATGTCTGTCTTGACTGACTCTCTGTCAGTCTTGACTGACTGTCTATCTGTCTGTGTGTCTTGACTGACTGTCTTTCTGTCTATCTTGACTGAATGTCTGTCTGTCTGTCTTGACTGACTATCTGTCTGTCTGTCTTTCTTGACTGACTGTCTGTCTATCTGTCTTGACTGACTGTCTGTCTGTCTGTCTTGACTGACTGTCTGTCTGTCTGCCTTGACTGACTGTCTGTCTGTCTGTTTTGACTGACTGTCTGTCTATCTGTCTTGACTGACTGTCTGTCTGTCTTGACTGACTGTCTGTCTGTCTTGACTGACTGTCTGTCTGTCTTGACTGACTGTCTGTCTGTCTTGACTGACTGTCTGTCTGTCTTGACTGACTGTCTGTCTGTCTTGACTGACTGTCTGTCTGTCTTGACTGACTGTCTGTCTGTCTTGACTGACTGTCTGTCTGTCTTGACTGACTGTCTGTCTGTCTTGACTGACTGTCTGTCTGTCTTGACTGACTGTCTGTCTGTCTTGACTGACTGTCTGTCTGTCTTGACTGACTGTCTGTCTGTCTTGACTGACTGTCTGTCTGTCTTGACTGACTGTCTGTCTGTCTTTACGGACTGTTTGTCTGTCTTGACTGACTGTATGTCTGTCTTGACTGACTGTCTGTCAGTCTTGACCGACTGTCTATCTGTCTGTGTGTCTTGACTGACTGTCTGTCTGTCTATCTTGACTGAATGTCTGTCTGGGTGTCTGTCTGTCTGTGTTGACTGACTATCTGTCTGTCTGTCTGTCTTGACTGACTGTCTGTCTGTCTATCTGGACTGAATGTCTGTCTGGGTGTCTGTCTTTCTGTCTTGACTGACTATCTGTCTGTCTGTCTGTATTGACTGACTGTCTGTCTGTCTGTCTTGACTGACTGTCTGTATGTCTATCTTGACTGAATGTCTGTCTGGGTGTCTGTCTTTCTGTCTTGACTGACTATCTGTCTGTCTGTCTGTATTGACTGACTGTCTGTCTGTCTGTCTTGACTGACTGTCTGTCTGTCTATCTTGACTGAATGTCTGTCTGGATGTCTGTCTTTCTGTCTTGACTGACTATCTGTCTGTCTGTCTGTATTGACTGAAAGTCTGTCTGTCTGTCTTGACTGACTATCTGTCTGTCTGTCTGCCTTGACTGACTGTCTGTCTGTCTGTCTTGACTGACTGTCTGTCTGCCTGTCTTGACTGTCTCTCTGTCTGTCTTGACTGACTGTCTGTCCGTCTGTCTTGACTGACTGTCTCTCCGTCTGTGTCTTGACTGACTGTCTGTCCGTCTGTCTTGGTCTGTCTGTCTGACTATCTGTTTGTCTATCTTTCTTGACTGACTGTCTGTCTGTCTGTCTTGACTGTCTGTCTGTCTGTCTTGACTGACTGTCTGTCTGTCTATCTTGACTGAATGTCTGTCTGGGTGTCTGTCTGTCTGTCTTGACTGACTATCTGTCTGTCTGTCTGCCTTGACTGACTGTCTGTCTGTCTGTCTGTCTGTCTTGACTGACTGTCTGTCTGTCTGTCTTGACTGACTGTCTGTCTGTCTGTCTTGACTGACTGTATCTCTGTCTGTGTCTTGACTGACTGTCTGTCTGTCTATCTTGACTGAATGTCTGTCTGGGTGTCTGTCTGTCTGTCTTGACTGACTATCTGTCTGTCTGAATGTCTTTCTGGGTGTCTGTCTGTCTGACTTGACTGACTATCTGTCTGTTTGTCTGCCTTGACTGACTGTCTGTCTGTCTGTCTTGACTGACTGTCTGTCTGTCTGTCTTGACTGACTGTCTGTCTGTCTGTCTTGACTGACTGTCTCTCTGTCTGTGTCTTGACTGACTGTCTGTCTGTCTGTCTTGGTCTGTCTGTCTGACTATAGGTTTGTCTATCTTTCTTGACTGACTGTCTGTCGGTCTGTCTTGACTGTCTGTCTGTCTGTCTTGACTGACTGTCTGTCTGTCTATCTTGACTGAATGTCTGTCTGGGTGTCTGTCTGTCTGTCTTGACTGACTATCTGTCTGTCTGTCTGCCTTGACTGACTGTCTGTCTGTCTGTCTTTCTGTCTGTCTGTCTGTCTGTCTTGACTGTCTGTCTGTCCGTCTGTCTGTCTTGACTGTCTGTATGTCCGTCTGTCTGTCTTGACTGTCTGTCTGTCTGTCTTGACGGACTGTCTGTCTGTCTTGACTGACTGTCTGTCTTTCTTGACTGACTGTCTGTCTGTCTTGACTGACTGTCTGTCTGTCTTGAATGACTCTCTGTCTTTCTTGACTGACTGTCTGTTTGTCTTCACTAACTGTCTGTCTGTATTGACTGACTGACTTTCTGTCTGTCTTGACTGACTGTCTTGACTGACTGTCTGTCTGTCTGTCTTGACTGACTGTCTCTCTGTCTGTGTCTTGACTGACTGTCTGTCTGTCTTTACTGAATGTCTGTCTGTCTGTCTTGACTGACTGTCTGTCTGTCTGTCTTGACTGACTGCCTCTCTGTCTGTGTCTTGACTGACTGTCTGTCTGTCTGTCTTGGTCTGTTTGTCTGACTGTAGGTTTGTCTATCTTTCTTGACTGACTGTCTGTCTGTCTGTCTTGACTGTCTGTATGTCTGTCTTGACTGACTGTCTGTATGTCTTGACTGACTGTCTGTCTGTCTTGGCTGACTGTCTGTCTGTCTTGACTGACTGTTTGTCTGTCTTGACTGACTGTATGTCTGTCTTAACTGACTCTCTGTCAGTCTTGACTGACTGTCTATCTGTCTGTGTGTCTTGACTGACTGTCTTTCTGTCTATCTTGACTGAATGTCTGTCTGTCTGTCTTGACTGACTATCTGTCTGTCTGTCTGTCTTGACTGACTGTCTGTCTATCTGTCTTGACTGACTGTCTGTCTGTCTGTCTTGACTGACTGTTGTCTGTCTGCCTTGACTGACTGTCTGTCTGTCTGTTTTGACTGACTGTCTGTCTATCTGTCTTTACTGACTGTCTGTCTGTCTTGACTGACTGTCTGTCTGTATTGACTGACTGTCTGTCTGTATTGACTGACTGTCTGTCTGTCTTGACTGACTGTCTGTCTGTCTTGACTTACTGTCTGGCTGTCTTGACTGACTGTCTGTCTGTCTTTACGGACTGTTTGTCTGTCTTGACTGACTGTATGTCTGTCTTGACTGACTGTCTGTCAGTCTTGACTGACTGTCTATCTGTCTGTGTGTCTTGACTGACTGTCTGTCTGTCTATCTTGACTGAATGTCTGTCTGGGTGTCTGTCTGTCTGTCTTGACTGACTATCTGTCTGTCTGTCTGTCTTGACTGACTGTCTGACTGTCTGTCTTGACTGACTGTCTGTCTGTCTATCTGGACTGAATGTCTGTCTGGGTGTCTGTCTTTCTGTCTTGACTGACTATCTGTCTGTCTGTCTGTATTGACTGACTGTCTGTCTGTCTGTCTTGACTGACTGTCTGTCTGTCTATCTTGACTGAATGTCTGTCTGGGTGTCTGTCTTTCTGTCTTGACTGACTATCTGTCTGTCTGTCTGTATTGACTGAAAGTCTGTCTGTCTGTCTTGACTGACTATCTGTCTGTCTGTCTGCCTTGACTGACTGTCTGTCTGTCTGTCTTGACTGACTGTCTGTCTGTCTGTCTTGACTGACTGTCTGTCTGTCTGTCTTGACTGACTGTCTCTCTGTCTGTGTCTTGACTGACTGTCTGTCTGTCTGTCTTGGTCTGTCTGTCTGACAATCTGTTTGTCTATCTTTCTTGACTGACTGTCTGTCTGTCTGTCTTGACTGTCTGTCTGTCTGTCTTGACTGACTGTCTGTCTGTCTTGACTGACTGTCTGTCTGTCTTGACTGACTGTCTGTCTGTCTTGACTGACTGTCTGTCTGTCTTGACTGACTGTCTGTCTGTCTTGACTGACTGTCTGTCTGTCTTGACTGACTGTCTGTCTGTCTTGACTGACTGTCTGTCTGTCTTGACTGACTGTCTGTCTGTCTTGACTGACTGTCTGTCTGTCTTGACTGACTGTCTGTCTGTCTTGACTGACTGTCTGTCTGTCTTGACTGACTGTCTGTCTGTCTTGACTGACTGTCTGTCTGTCTTGACTGACTGTCTGTCTGTCTTTACGGACTGTTTGTCTGTCTTGACTGACTGTATGTCTGTCTTGACTGACTGTCTGTCAGTCTTGACCGACTGTCTATCTGTCTGTGTGTCTTGACTGACTGTCTGTCTGTCTATCTTGACTGAATGTCTGTCTGGGTGTCTGTCTGTCTGTGTTGACTGACTATCTGTCTGTCTGTCTGTCTTGACTGACTGTCTGTCTGTCTATCTGGACTGAATGTCTGTCTGGGTGTCTGTCTTTCTGTCTTGACTGACTATCTGTCTGTCTGTCTGTATTGACTGACTGTCTGTCTGTCTGTCTTGACTGACTGTCTGTATGTCTATCTTGACTGAATGTCTGTCTGGGTGTCTGTCTTTCTGTCTTGACTGACTATCTGTCTGTCTGTCTGTATTGACTGACTGTCTGTCTGTCTGTCTTGACTGACTGTCTGTCTGTCTATCTTGACTGAATGTCTGTCTGGATGTCTGTCTTTCTGTCTTGACTGACTATCTGTCTGTCTGTCTGTATTGACTGAAAGTCTGTCTGTCTGTCTTGACTGACTATCTGTCTGTCTGTCTGCCTTGACTGACTGTCTGTCTGTCTGTCTTGACTGACTGTCTGTCTGCCTGTCTTGACTGTCTCTCTGTCAGTCTTGACTGACTGTCTGTCCGTCTGTCTTGACTGACTGTCTCTCCGTCTGTGTCTTGACTGACTGTCTGTCCGTCTGTCTTGGTCTGTCTGTCTGACTATCTGTTTGTCTATCTTTCTTGACTGACTGTCTGTCTGTCTGTCTTGACTGTCTGTCTGTCTGTCTTGACTGACTGTCTGTCTGTCTATCTTGACTGAATGTCTGTCTGGGTGTCTGTCTGTCTGTCTTGACTGACTATCTGTCTGTCTGTCTGCCTTGACTGACTGTCTGTCTGTCTGTCTGTCTGTCTTGACTGACTGTCTGTCTGTCTGTCTTGACTGACTGTCTGTCTGTCTGTCTTGACTGACTGTATCTCTGTCTGTGTCTTGACTGACTGTCTGTCTGTCTATCTTGACTGAATGTCTGTCTGGGTGTCTGTCTGTCTGTCTTGACTGACTATCTGTCTGTCTGAATGTCTTTCTGGGTGTCTGTCTGTCTGACTTGACTGACTATCTGTCTGTTTGTCTGCCTTGACTGACTGTCTGTCTGTCTGTCTTGACTGACTGTCTGTCTGTCTGTCTTGACTGACTGTCTGTCTGTCTGTCTTGACTGACTGTCTCTCTGTCTGTGTCTTGACTGACTGTCTGTCTGTCTGTCTTGGTCTGTCTGTCTGACTATAGGTTTGTCTATCTTTCTTGACTGACTGTCTGTCGGTCTGTCTTGACTGTCTGTCTGTCTGTCTTGACTGACTGTCTGTCTGTCTATCTTGACTGAATTTCTGTCTGGGTGTCTGTCTGTCTGTCTTGACTGACTATCTGTCTGTCTGTCTGCCTTGACTGACTGTCTGTCTGTCTGTCTTTCTGTCTGTCTGTCTGTCTGTCTTGACTGTCTGTCTGTCCGTCTGTCTGTCTTGACTGTCTGTATGTCCGTCTGTCTGTCTTGACTGTCTGTCTGTCTGTCTTGACGGACTGTCTGTCTGTCTTGACTGACTGTCTGTCTTTCTTGACTGACTGTCTGTCTGTCTTGACTGACTGTCTGTCTGTCTTGAATGACTCTCTGTCTTTCTTGACTGACTGTCTGTTTGTCTTCACTAACTGTCTGTCTGTATTGACTGACTGACTTTCTGTCTGTCTTGACTGACTGTCTTGACTGACTGTCTGTCTGTCTGTCTTGACTGACTGTCTCTCTGTCTGTGTCTTGACTGACTGTCTGTCTGTCTTTACTGAATGTCTGTCTGTCTGTCTTGACTGACTGTCTGTCTGTCTGTCTTGACTGACTGCCTCTCTGTCTGTGTCTTGACTGACTGTCTGTCTGTCTGTCTTGGTCTGTTTGTCTGACTGTAGGTTTGTCTATCTTTCTTGACTGACTGTCTGTCTGTCTGTCTTGACTGTCTGTATGTCTGTCTTGACTGACTGTCTGTATGTCTTGACTGACTGTCTGTCTGTCTTGGCTGACTGTCTGTCTGTCTTGACTGACTGTTTGTCTGTCTTGACTGACTGTATGTCTGTCTTGACTGACTCTCTGTCAGTCTTGACTGACTGTCTATCTGTCTGTGTGTCTTGACTGACTGTCTTTCTGTCTATCTTGACTGAATGTCTGTCTGTCTGTCTTGACTGACTATCTGTCTGTCTGTCTGTCTTGACTGACTGTCTGTTTATCTGTCTTGACTGACTGTCTGTCTGTCTGTCTTGACTGACTGTTGTCTGTCTGCCTTGACTGACTGTCTGTCTGTCTGTTTTGACTGACTGTCTGTCTATCTGTCTTTACTGACTGTCTGTCTGTCTTGACTGACTGTCTGTCTGTATTGACTGACTGTCTGTCTGTCTTGACTGACTGTCTGTCTGTCTTGACTGACTGTCTGTCTGTCTTGACTGACTGTCTGTCTGTCTTGACTTACTGTCTGGCTGTCTTGACTGACTGTCTGTCTGTCTTTACGGACTGTTTGTCTGTCTTGACTGACTGTATGTCTGTCTTGACTGACTGTCTGTCAGTCTTGACTGACTGTCTATCTGTCTGTGTGTCTTGACTGACTGTCTGTCTGTCTATCTTGACTGAATGTCTGTCTGGGTGTCTGTCTGTCTGTCTTGACTGACTATCTGTCTGTCTGTCTGTCTTGACTGACTGTCTGACTGTCTGTCTTGACTGACTGTCTGTCTGTCTATCTGGACTGAATGTCTGTCTGGGTGTCTGTCTTTCTGTCTTGACTGACTATCTGTCTGTCTGTCTGTATTGACTGACTGTCTGTCTGTCTGTCTTGACTGACTGTCTGTCTGTCTATCTTGACTGAATGTCTGTCTGGGTGTCTGTCTTTCTGTCTTGACTGACTATCTGTCTGTCTGTCTGTATTGACTGAAAGTCTGTCTGTCTGTCTTGACTGACTATCTGTCTGTCTGTCTGCCTTGACTGACTGTCTGTCTGTCTGTCTTGACTGACTGTCTGTCTGTCTGTCTTGACTGACTGTCTGTCTGTCTGTCTTGACTGACTGTCTCTCTGTCTGTGTCTTGACTGACTGTCTGTCTGTCTGTCTTGGTCTGTCTGTCTGACAATCTGTTTGTCTATCTTTCTTGACTGACTGTCTGTCTGTCTGTCTTGACTGTCTGTCTGTCTGTCTTGACTGACTGTCTGTCTGTCTATCTTGACTGAATGTCTGTCTGGGTGTCTGTCTGTCTGTCTTGACTGACTATCTGTCTGTCTGTCTGCCTTGAATGACTGTCTGTCTGTCTTGACTGACTGTCTATCTGTCTGTCTTGACTGACTGTCTGTCTGTCTGTCTTGACTGACTGTATCTCTGTCTGTGTCTTGACTGACTGTCTGTCTGTCTATCTTGACTAAATGTCTGTCTGGGTGTCTGTCTGTCTTTCTTGACTGACTATCTGTCTGTCTGAATGTCTGTCTGGGTGTCTGTCTGTCTGACTTGACTGACTATCTGTCTGTTTGTCTGCCTTGACTGACTGTCTGTCTGTCTGTCTTGACTGACTGTCTGTCTGTCTGTCTTGACTGACTGTCTGTCTGTCTGTCTGTCTTGACTGACTGTCTGTCTGTCTTGACTGACTGTCTGTCTTTCTTGACTGACTGTCTGTCTGTCTTGACTGACTATCTGTCTGTCTGTCTTGACTGACTGTCTGTTTGTCTTCACTAACTGTCTGTCTGTATTGACTGGCTGACTTTCTGTCTGTCTTGACTGACTGTCTTGACTGACTGTCTGTCTGTCTGTCTTGACTGACTGTCTCTCTGTTTGTGTCTTGACTGACTGTCTGTCTGTCTGTCTTGACTGACTGTCTCTCTGTCTGTGTCTTGACTGACTGTCTGTATGTCTGTCTTGACTGACTGTCTGTCTGTCTTGACTGACTGTCTGTCTGTCTTGACTGACTGTCTGTCTGTCTTGACTGACTGTTTGTCTGTCTTGACTGACTGTATGTCTGTCTTGACTGACTCTCTGTCAGTCTTGACTGACTGTCTATCTGTCTGTGTGTCTTGACTGACTGTCTTTCTGTCTTTCTTGACTGAATGTCTGTCTGTCTGTCTTGACTGACTCTCTGTCTGTCTGTCTGTCTTGACTGACTGTCTGTCTATCTGTCTTGACTGACTGTCTGTCTGTCTGTCTTGACTGACTGTCTGTCTGTCTGCCTTGACTGACTGTCTGTCTGTCTGTTTTGACTGACTGTCTGTCTATCTGTCTTGACTGACTGTCTGTCTGTCTTGACTGACTGTCTGTCTGTATTGACTGACTGTCTGTCTGTCTTGACTGACTGTCTGTCTGTCTTGACTGACTGTCTGTCTGTCTTGACTGACTGTCTGTCTGTCTTGACTGACTGTCTGTCTGTCTTGACTGACTGTCTGTCTGTCTTTACGGACTGTTTCTCTGTCTTGACTGACTGTATGTCTGTCTTGACTGACTGTCTGTCAGTCTTGACTGACTGTCTATCTGTCTGTGTGTCTTGACTGACTGTCTGTCTGTCTATCTTGACTGAATGTCTGTCTGGGTGTCTGTCTGTCTGTCTTGACTGACTATCTGTCTGACTGTCTGTCTTAACTGACTGTCTGACTGTCTGTCTTGACTGACTGTCTGTCTGTCTATCTGGACTGAATGTCTGTCTGGGTGTCTGTCTTTCTGTCTTGACTGACTATCTGTCTGTCTGTCTGTATTGACTGACTGTCTGTCTGTCTGTCTTGACTGACTGTCTGTCTGTCTATCTTGACTGAATGTCTGTCTGGATGTCTGTCTTTCTGTCTTGACTGACTATCTGTCTGTCTGTCTGTATTGACTGAAAGTCTGTCTGTCTGTCTTGACTGACTATCTGTCTGTCTGTCTGCCTTGACTGACTGTCTGTCTGTCTGTCTTGACTGACTGTCTGTCTGTCTGTCTTGACTGACTGTCTGTCTGTCTGTCTTGACTGACTGTCTGTCTGTCTGTCTTGACTGACTGTCTGTCTGTCTGTCTTGACTGACTGTCTCTCTGTCTGTGTCTTGACTGTCTTGGTCTGTCTGTCTGACTATCTGTTTGTCTATCTTTCTTGACTGACTGTCTTTCTATCTGTCTTGACTTTCTGTCTGTCTGTCTTGACTGACTGTCTGTCTGTCTCTCTTGACTGAATGTCTGTCTGGGTGTCTGTCTGTCTGTCTTGACTGACTATCTGTCTGTCTGTCTGCCTTGACTGACTGTCTGTCTGTCTTTACGGACTGTTTGTCTGTCTTGACTGACTGTATGTCTGTCTTGACTGACTGTCTGTCAGTCTTGACTGACTGTCTATCTGTCTGTGTGTCTTGACTGACTGTCTGTCTGTCTATCTTGACTGAATGTCTGTCTGGGTGTCTGTCTGTCTGTCTTGACTGACTATCTGTCTGACTGTCTGTCTTAACTGACTGTCTGACTGTCTGTCTTGACTGACTGTCTGTCTGTCTATCTGGACTGAATGTCTGTCTGGGTGTCTGTCTTTCTGTCTTGACTGACTATCTGTCTGTCTGTCTGTCTTGACTGACTGTCTGTCTGTCTTGACTTACTGTCTGGCTGTCTTGACTGACTGTCTGTCTGTCTTTACGGACTGTTTGTCTGTCTTGACTGACTGTATGTCTGTCTTGACTGACTGTCTGTCAGTCTTGACTGACTGTCTATCTGTCTGTGTGTCTTGACTGACTGTCTGTCTGTCTATCTTGACTGAATGTCTGTCTGGGTGTCTGTCTGTCTGTCTTGACTGACTATCTGTCTGTCTGTCTGTCTTGACTGACTGTCTGACTGTCTGTCTTGACTGACTGTCTGTCTGTCTATCTGGACTGAATGTCTGTCTGGGTGTCTGTCTTTCTGTCTTGACTGACTATCTGTCTGTCTGTCTGTATTGACTGACTGTCTGTCTGTCTGTCTTGACTGACTGTCTGTCTGTCTATCTTGACTGAATGTCTGTCTGGGTGTCTGTCTTTCTGTCTTGACTGACTATCTGTCTGTCTGTCTGTATTGACTGAAAGTCTGTCTGTCTGTCTTGACTGACTATCTGTCTGTCTGTCTGCCTTGACTGACTGTCTGTCTGTCTGTCTTGACTGACTGTCTGTCTGTCTGTCTTGACTGACTGTCTGTCTGTCTGTCTTGACTGACTGTCTCTCTGTCTGTGTCTTGACTGACTGTCTGTCTGTCTGTCTTGGTCTGTCTGTCTGACAATCTGTTTGTCTATCTTTCTTGACTGACTGTCTGTCTGTCTGTCTTGACTGTCTGTCTGTCTGTCTTGACTGACTGTCTGTCTGTCTATCTTGACTGAATGTCTGTCTGGGTGTCTGTCTGTCTGTCTTGACTGACTATCTGTCTGTCTGTCTGCCTTGAATGACTGTCTGTCTGTCTTGACTGACTGTCTATCTGTCTGTCTTGACTGACTGTCTGTCTGTCTGTCTTGACTGACTGTATCTCTGTCTGTGTCTTGACTGACTGTCTGTCTGTCTATCTTGACTAAATGTCTGTCTGGGTGTCTGTCTGTCTTTCTTGACTGACTATCTGTCTGTCTGAATGTCTGTCTGGGTGTCTGTCTGTCTGACTTGACTGACTATCTGTCTGTTTGTCTGCCTTGACTGACTGTCTGTCTGTCTGTCTTGACTGACTGTCTGTCTGTCTGTCTTGACTGACTGTCTGTCTGTCTGTCTGTCTTGACTGACTGTCTGTCTGTCTTGACTGACTGTCTGTCTTTCTTGACTGACTGTCTGTCTGTCTTGACTGACTATCTGTCTGTCTGTCTTGACTGACTGTCTGTTTGTCTTCACTAACTGTCTGTCTGTATTGACTGGCTGACTTTCTGTCTGTCTTGACTGACTGTCTTGACTGACTGTCTGTCTGTCTGTCTTGACTGACTGTCTCTCTGTTTGTGTCTTGACTGACTGTCTGTCTGTCTGTCTTGACTGACTGTCTCTCTGTCTGTGTCTTGACTGACTGTCTGTATGTCTGTCTTGACTGACTGTCTGTCTGTCTTGACTGACTGTCTGTCTGTCTTGACTGACTGTCTGTCTGTCTTGACTGACTGTTTGTCTGTCTTGACTGACTGTATGTCTGTCTTGACTGACTCTCTGTCAGTCTTGACTGACTGTCTATCTGTCTGTGTGTCTTGACTGACTGTCTTTCTGTCTTTCTTGACTGAATGTCTGTCTGTCTGTCTTGACTGACTCTCTGTCTGTCTGTCTGTCTTGACTGACTGTCTGTCTATCTGTCTTGACTGACTGTCTGTCTGTCTGTCTTGACTGACTGTCTGTCTGTCTGCCTTGACTGACTGTCTGTCTGTCTGTTTTGACTGACTGTCTGTCTATCTGTCTTGACTGACTGTCTGTCTGTCTTGACTGACTGTCTGTCTGTATTGACTGACTGTCTGTCTGTCTTGACTGACTGTCTGTCTGTCTTGACTGACTGTCTGTCTGTCTTGACTGACTGTCTGTCTGTCTTGACTGACTGTCTGTCTGTCTTGACTGACTGTCTGTCTGTCTTTACGGACTGTTTCTCTGTCTTGACTGACTGTATGTCTGTCTTGACTGACTGTCTGTCAGTCTTGACTGACTGTCTATCTGTCTGTGTGTCTTGACTGACTGTCTGTCTGTCTATCTTGACTGAATGTCTGTCTGGGTGTCTGTCTGTCTGTCTTGACTGACTATCTGTCTGACTGTCTGTCTTAACTGACTGTCTGACTGTCTGTCTTGACTGACTGTCTGTCTGTCTATCTGGACTGAATGTCTGTCTGGGTGTCTGTCTTTCTGTCTTGACTGACTATCTGTCTGTCTGTCTGTATTGACTGACTGTCTGTCTGTCTGTCTTGACTGACTGTCTGTCTGTCTATCTTGACTGAATGTCTGTCTGGATGTCTGTCTTTCTGTCTTGACTGACTATCTGTCTGTCTGTCTGTATTGACTGAAAGTCTGTCTGTCTGTCTTGACTGACTATCTGTCTGTCTGTCTGCCTTGACTGACTGTCTGTCTGTCTGTCTTGACTGACTGTCTGTCTGTCTGTCTTGACTGACTGTCTGTCTGTCTGTCTTGACTGACTGTCTGTCTGTCTGTCTTGACTGACTGTCTGTCTGTCTGTCTTGACTGACTGTCTCTCTGTCTGTGTCTTGACTGTCTTGGTCTGTCTGTCTGACTATCTGTTTGTCTATCTTTCTTGACTGACTGTCTTTCTATCTGTCTTGACTTTCTGTCTGTCTGTCTTGACTGACTGTCTGTCTGTCTCTCTTGACTGAATGTCTGTCTGGGTGTCTGTCTGTCTGTCTTGACTGACTATCTGTCTGTCTGTCTGCCTTGACTGACTGTCTGTCTGTCTTTACGGACTGTTTGTCTGTCTTGACTGACTGTATGTCTGTCTTGACTGACTGTCTGTCAGTCTTGACTGACTGTCTATCTGTCTGTGTGTCTTGACTGACTGTCTGTCTGTCTATCTTGACTGAATGTCTGTCTGGGTGTCTGTCTGTCTGTCTTGACTGACTATCTGTCTGACTGTCTGTCTTAACTGACTGTCTGACTGTCTGTCTTGACTGACTGTCTGTCTGTCTATCTGGACTGAATGTCTGTCTGGGTGTCTGTCTTTCTGTCTTGACTGACTATCTGTCTGTCTGTCTGTATTGACTGACTGTCTGTCTGTCTGTCTTGACTGACTGTCTGTCTGTCTATCTTGACTGAATGTCTGTCTGGGTGTCTGTCTTTCTGTCTTGACTGACTATCTGTCTGTCTGTCTGTATTGACTGAAAGTCTGTCTGTCTGTCTTGACTGACTATCTGTCTGTCTGTCTGCCTTGACTGACTGTCTGTCTGTCTGTCTTGACTGACTGTCTGTCTGTCTGTCTTGACTGACTGTCTGTCTGTCTGTCTTGACTGACTGTCTGTCTGTCTATCTTGACTGACTGTCTCTCTGTCTGTGTCTTGACTGTCTTGGTCTGTCTGTCTGACTATCTGTTTGTCTATCTTTCTTGACTGACTGTCTTTCTGTCTGTCTTGACTTTCTGTCTGTCTGTCTTGACTGACTGTCTGTCTGTCTCTCTTGACTGAATGTCTGTCTGGGTGTCTGTCTGTCTGTCTTGACTGACTATCTGTCTGTCTGTCTGCCTTGACTGACTGTCTGTCTGTCTGTCTGTCTGTCTTGACTGACTGTCTGTCTGTCTGTCTTGACTGACTGTCTGTCTGTCTGTCTTGACTGACTGTATCTCTGTCTGTGTCTTGACTGACTGTCTGTCTGTCTATCTTGACTGAATGTCTGTCTGGGTGTCTGTCTGTCTGTCTTGACTGACTATCTGTCTGTCTGAATGTCTGTCTGGGTGAAAGACAGACACACAGATAGTCAGACAGACAGACCAAGACAGACAGACAGACAGTCAGTCAAGACACAGACAGAGATACAGTCAGTCAAGACAGACAGACAAACAGTCAGTCAAGACAGACAGACAGACAGTCAGTCAAGACAGACAGACAGACAGACAGTCAGTCAAGACAGACAGACAGTCAGTCAAGACAGACAGACAGTCAATCAAGACAGACAGACAGTCAGTCAAGACAGACAGACAGACAGTCAGTCAAGAAAGACAGACACACAGATAGTCAGACAGACAGACCAAGACAGACAGACAGACAGTCAGTCAAGACACAGACAGAGAGACAGTCAGTCAAGACAGACAGACGGACAGGCAGTCAAGACAGACAGACAGACAGTCAGTCAAGACAGACAGACAGACAGTCAGTCAAGGCAGACAGACAGACAGATAGTCAGTCAAGACAGACAGACAGACAGATAGTCAGTCAAGACAGACAGACAGACACCCAGACTGACATGCAGTCAAGATAGACAGACAGACAGTCAGTCATGACACAGACAGAGAGACAGTCAGTCAAGACAGACAGAGAGACAGTCAAGACAGACAGACAGACAGTCAGTCAAGGCAGACAGACAGACAGATAGTCAGTCAAGACAGACAGACAGACACCCAGACAGACATTCAGTCAAGATAGACAGACAGACAGTCAGTCAAGACAGACAGACAGACAGTCAAGACAGACAGACAGACAGTCAGTCAAGAAAGATAGACAAACCTATAGTCAGACAGACAGACCAAGACAGACAGACAGACAGTCAGTCAAGACACAGACAGAGAGACAGTTAGTCAAGACAGACAGACAGACAGTCAGTCAAGACAGACAGACAGACAGTCAGTCAAGACAGACAAACAGACAGTCAGTCAAGGCAGACAAACAGACAGATAGTCAGTCAAGTCAGACAGACAGACACCCAGACAGACATTCAGACAGACAGATAGTCAGTCAAGACAGACAGACAGACACCCAGACAGACATTCAGTCAAGATAGACAGACAGACAGTCAGTCAAGACAGACAGACAGACAGTCAAGACAGACAGACAGACAGTCAGTCAAGAAAGATAGACAAACCAATAGTCAGACAGACAGACCAAGACAGACAGACAGACAGTCAGTCAAGACACAGACAGAGAGACATTCAGTCAAGACAGACAGACAGACAGTCAGTCAAGACAGACAGACAGACAGTCAGTCAAGACAGACAAACAGACAGTCAGTCAAGGCAGACAAACAGACAGATAGTCAGTCAAGTCAGACAGACAGACACCCAGACAGACATTCAGACAGACAGACAGTCAGTCAAGACAGACAGACAGACAGTCCGTCGAGACAGACAAACAGTCAGTAAAGACAGACAGACAGTCAGTCAAGACAGACAGACAGTCAGTCAAGACAGACAGACAGTCAGTCAAGACAGACAGACTGTCAGTCAAGACAGACAGACGGACAGACGGCTAGTCTAGACAGACAGACAGACAGTCAGTCAAGACAGACAGACAGTCAGTCAAGACAGACATACAGTCAGTAAAGACAAACAAACAGTCAGTCAAGACAGACAGACAGTCACTCAAGACAGACAGACAGTCAGTCAAGACAACAGACAGTCAGTCAAGTCAGACAGACATACACCCAGACAGACATTCAGACAGACAGACAGTCAGTCAAGACAGACAGACAGACAGTCCGTCGAGACAGACAAACAGTCAGTAAAGACAGACAGACAGTCAGTCAAGACAGACAGTCAGTCAAGACAGACATACAGTCAGTCAAGACAGACATACAGTCAGTCAAGACAGATAAACAGTCAGTAAAGACAGACAGACAGTCAGTCAAGACAGACAGACAGTCAGTCAAGACAGACAGACAGTCAGTCAAGACAGACAGACAATCAGTCAAGACAGACAGACAGTCAGTCAAGACAGACAGACGGACAGACAGACAGTCAAGACAGACAGACAGACAGTCAGTCAAGACAGACAGACAGACAGTCCGTCGAGACAGACAAACAGTCAGTAAAGACAGACAGACAGTCAGTCAAGACAGACGGACAGTCAGTCAAGACAGACAGACAGTCAGTCAAGACAGACAGACAGTCAGTCAAGACAGACAGACTGTCAGTCAAGACAGACAGACAGACAGACAGTCAGTCAAGACAGATAGACAGACAGTCAGTCAAGACAGGCAGACAGACAGTCAAGACAGACAGACAGACAGTCAGTCAAGAAAGACAGACACACAGATAGTCAGACAGACAGACCAAGACAGACAGACAGATAGTCAGTCAAGACACGGACAGAGAGACAGTCAGTCAAGACAGACAGACAGACAGTCAGTCAAGACAGACAGACAGTCAGTCAAGACACAGACAGAGAGACAGTCAGTCAAGACAGACAGACGGACAGGCAGTCAAGACAGACAGACAGAAAGTCAGTCAAGACAGACAGACAGACAGTCAGTCAAGGCAGACAGACAGACAGATAGTCAGTCAAGACAGACAGACAGACAGATAGTCAGTCAAGACAGACAGACAGACACCCAGACGGACATTCAGTCAAGATAGACAGACAGACAGTCAGTCATGACACAGACAGAGAGACAGTCAGTCAAGACAGACAGACAGACAGTCAAGACAGACAGACAGACAGTCAGTCAAGGCAGACAGACAGACAGATAGTCAGTCAAGACAGACAGACAGACACCCAGTTAGACATTCAGTCAAGATAGACAGACAGACAGTCAGTCAAGACAGACAGACAGACAGTCAGTCAAGACAGACAGACAGACAGTCAAGACAGACAGACAGACAGTCAGTCAAGACACAGACAGAGAGACAGTCAGTCAAGACAGACAGACAGACAGTCAGTCAAGACAGACAGACAGACAGTCAGTCAAGACAAACAAACAGACAGTCAGTCAAGGCAGACAAACAGACAGATAGTCAGTCAAGTCAGACAGACAGACACCCAGACAGACATTCAGAAAGACAGATAGTCAGTCAAGACAGACAGACAGACACCCAGAGAGACATTCAGTCAAGATAGACAGACAGACAGTCAGTCAAGACACAGACAGAGATACAGTCAGTCAAGACAGACAGACAGACAGTCAGTCAAGACAGACAGACAGACAGACAGACAGTCAGTCAAGGCAGACAGACAGACAGATAGTCAGTCAAGACAGACAGACAGACACCCAGACAGACATTCAGTCAAGAGAGACAGACAGACAGTCAGTCAAGACAGACAGACAGAAAGTCAAGACAGACAGACAGACAGTCAGTCAAGAAAGATAGACAAACAGATAGTCAGACAGACAGACCAAGACAGTCAAGACACAGACAGAGAGACAGTCAGTCAAGACAGACAGACAGACAGTCAGTAAAGACAGACAGACAGACAGTCAGTCAAGACAGACAGACAGACAGTCAGTCAAGGCAGACAGACAGACAGATAGTCAGTCAAGACAGACAGACAGACTTTCAGTCAATACAGACAGACAGACAGATAGTCAGTCAAGACAGAAAGACAGACACCCAGACAGACATTCAGTCAAGATAGACAGACAGACAGTCAGTCAAGACAGACAGACAGACAGTCAGTCAATACAGACAGACAGACAGATAGTCAGTCAAGACAGAAAGACAGACACCCAGACAGACATTCAGTCCAGATAGACAGACAGACAGTCAGTCAAGACAGACAGTCAGACAGTCAGTCAAGACAGACAGTCAGACAGATAGTCAGTCAATACAGACAGACAGACACCCAGACAGACATTCAGTCAAGATAGACAGACAGACAGTCAGTCAAGACACACAGACAGATAGACAGTCAGTCAAGACTGACAGACAGTCAGTCAAGACAGACATACAGTCAGTCAAGACAGACAAACAGTCCGTAAAGACAGACAGACAGTCAGTCAAGACAGACAGACAGTCAGTGAAGACAGACAGACAGTCAGTCAAGACAGACAGACAGTCAGTCAAGACAGACAGACAGTCAGTCAAGACAGACAGACAGTCAGTCAAGACAAACAGACAGTCAGTCAATACAGACAGACAGTCAGTCAAGACAGACAGACAGTCAGTCAAGACAGATAGACAGACAGTCAGTCAAAACAGACAGACAGATAGTCAGTCAAGGCAGACAGACAGACAGTCAGTCAAGACAGACAGACAGACAGTCAGTCAAGACAGATAGACAGACAGTCAGTCAAGACAGACAGACAGACAGATAGTCAGTCAAGACAGACAGACAGACATTCAGTCAAGATAGACAGAAAGACAGTCAGTCAAGACACACAGACAGATAGACAGTCAGTCAAGACTGACAGAGAGTCAGTCAAGACTGACATACAGTCAGTCAAGACAGACAAACAGTCAGTCAAGACAGACAGACAGTCAGTCAGGACAGACAGTCAGTCAAGACAGACATACGGACAGACAGACAGTCAGTCAAGACAGACAGACAGACAGTCCGTCGAGACAGACAAACAGTCAGTAAAGACAGACAGACAGTCAGTCAAGACAGACAGACAGACAGTCCGTCGAGACAGACAAACAGTCAGTAAAGACAGACAGACAGTCAGTCAAGACAGACAGACAGTCAGTCAAGACAGACAGACAGTCAGTCAAGACAGACAGACAGTCAGTCAAGACAGACAGACAGTCAGTCAAGACAGACAGACAGTCAGTCAAGACAGACAGACTGTCAGTCAAGAAAGACAGACAGACAGACAGTCAGTCAAGACAGATAGACAGACAGTCAGTCAAGACAGGCAGACAGACAGTCAAGACAGACAGACAGACAGTCAGTCAAGAAAGACAGACACACAGAGAGTCAGACAGACAGACCAAGACAGACAGACAGATAGTCAGTCAAGACACGGACAGAGAGACAGTCAGTCAAGGCAGACAGACAGTCAGTCAAGACACAGACAGAGAGACAGTCAGTCAAGACAGACAGACGGACAGGCAGTCAAGACAGACAGACAGACAGTCAGTCAAGACAGACAGACAGACAGTCAGTCAAGGCAGACAGACAGACAGATAGTCAGTCAAGACAGACAGACAGACAGATAGTCAGTCAAGACAGACAGACAGACACCCAGACGGACATTCAGTCAAGATAGACAGACAGACAGTCAGTCATGACACAGACAGAGAGACAGTCAGTCAAGACAGACAGACAGACAGTCAAGACAGACAGACAGACAGTCAGTCAAGGCAGACAGACAGACAGATAGTCAGTCAAGACAGACAGACAGACACCCAGTTAGACATTCAGTCAAGATAGACAGACAGACAGTCAGTCAAGACAGACAGACAGACAGTCAAGACAGACAGACAGACAGTCAGTCAAGAAAGATAGACAAACCTACAGTCAGACAGACAGACCAAGACAGACAGACAGACAGTCAGTCAAGACACAGACAGAGAGACGGTCAGTCAAGACAGACAGACAGACAGTCAGTCAAGACAGACAGACAGACAGTCAGTCAAGACAGACAAACAGACAGTCAGTCAAGGCAGACAAACAGACAGATAGTCAGTCAAGTCAGACAGACAGACACCCAGACAGACATTCAGACAGACAGATAGTCAGTCAAGACAGACAGACAGACACCCAGACAGACATTCAGTCAAGATAGACAGACAGACAGTCAGTCAAGACACAGACAGAGATACAGTCAGTCAAGACAGACAGACAGACAGTCAGTCAAGACAGACAGACAGACAGTCAGTCAAGACAGACAGACAGACAGACAGTCAGTCAAGGCAGACAGACAGACAGATAGTCAGTCAAGACAGACAGACAGACACCCAGACAGACATTCAGTGAAGAGAGACAGACAGACAGTCAGAAAGTCAAGACAGACAGACAGACAGTCAGTCAAGAAAGATAGACAAACAGATAGTCAGACAGACAGACCAAGACAGTCAAGACACAGACAGAGAGACAGTCAGTCAAGACAGACAGACAGACAGTCAGTCAAGACAGACAGACAGACAGTCAGTCAAGACAGACAGACAGACAGTCAGTCAAGGCAGACAGACAGACAGATAGTCAGTCAAGACAGACAGACAGTCTTTCAGTCAATACAGACAGACAGACAGATAGTCAGTCAAGACAGAAAGACAGACACCCAGACAGTCAAGACACAGACAGAGAGACAGTCAGTCAAGACAGACAGACAGACAGTCAGTCAAGACAGACAGACAGACAGTCAGTCAAGACAGACAGACAGACAGTCAGTCAAGGCAGACAGACAGACAGATAGTCAGTCAAGACAGACAGACAGACTTTCAGTCAATACAGACAGACAGACAGATAGTCAGTCAAGACAGAAAGACAGACACCCAGACAGACATTCAGTCAAGATAGACAGACAGACAGTCAGTCAAGACAGACAGACAGACAGTCAGTCAATACAGACAGACAGACAGATAGTCAGTCAAGACAGAAAGACAGACACCCAGACAGACATTCAGTCCAGATAGACAGACAGACAGTCAGTCAAGACAGACAGTCAGACAGTTAGTCAAGACAGACAGTCAGACAGATAGTCAGTCAAGACAGACAGACAGACACCCAGACAGACATTCAGTCAAGATAGACAGACAGACAGTCAGTCAAGACAGACAGACAGTCAGTCAAGACAGACAGACAGTCAGTCAAGACAGACAGACAGTCAGTCAAGACAGACAGACAGTCAGTCAAGACAGACAGACAGTCAGTCAAGACAGACAGACAGTCAGTCAAGACAGACAGACAGTCAGTCAATACAGACAGACAGTCAGTCAAGACAGACAGACAGTCAGTCAAGACAGATAGACAGACAGTCAGTCAAGGCAGACAGACAGACAGTCAGTCAAGACAGACAGACAGACAGTCAGCCAAGACAGATAGACAGACAGTCAGTCAAGACAGACAGACAGACAGATAGTCAGTCAAGACAGACAGACAGACATTCAGTCAAGATAGACAGAAAGACAGTCAGTCAAGACACACAGACAGATAGACAGTCAGTCAAGACTGACAGAGAGTCAGTCAAGACTGACATACAGTCAGTCAAGACAGACAAACAGTCAGTCAAGACAGACAGACAGTCAGTCAAGACAGACAGACAGTCAGTCAAGACAGACATACAGACAGTCAGTCAAGACACAGACAGAGAGACAGTCAGTCAAGACAGACAGACAGACAGTCAGTCAAGACACAGATAGAGAGACAGTCAGTCAAGACAGACAGACAGACAGCCAGTCAAGACAGTCAGTCAAGACAGACAGAAAGTCAGTCAGTCAATACAGACAGACAGTTAGTGAAGACAAACAGACAGTCAGTCAAGACAGACAGACAGTCAGTCAAGACAGACAGACAGTCAGTCAAGACAGACAGACAGTCAGTCAAGAAAGACAGACAGTCAGTCAAGACAGACAGACAGTCAGTCAAGACAGACAGACAGACAGTCAGTCAAGACAGACAGACAGACAGTCAGTCAAGACAGACAGACAGACAGTTAGTCAAGGCAGAAAAACAGACAGATAGTCAGTCAAGTCAGACAGACAGACACCCAGACAGACATTCAGACAGACAGATAGTCAGTCAAGACAGACAGACAGACACCTTGACAGACATTTAGTCAAGATAGACAGACAGACAGTCAGTCAAGACACAGACAGAGATACAGTCAGTCAAGACAGTCAGACAGACAGTCAGTCAAGACAGACAGACAGACAGTCAGTCAAGACAGACAGACAGACAGACAGTCAGTCAAGGCAGACAGACAGACAGATAGTCAGTCAAGACAGACAGACAGACACCCAGACAGACATTCAGTCAAGATAGACAGACAGACAGTCAGTCAAGACAGACAGACAGACAGTCAAGACAGACAGACAGACAGTCAGTCAAGAAAGATAGACAAACAGATAGTCAGACAGACAGACCAAGACAGACAGACAGACAGTCAGTCAAGACACAGACAGAGAGACAGTCAGTCAAGACAGACAGACAGACAGTCAGTCAAGACAGACAGACAGACAGTCAGTCAAGACAGACAGACAGACAGTCAGTCAAGGCAGACAGACAGACAGATAGTCAGTCAAGACAGACAGACAGACTTTCAGTCAATACAGACAGACAGACAGATAGTCAGTCAAGACAGAAAGACAGACACCCAGACAGACATTCAGTCAAGATAGACAGACAGACAGTCAGTCAAGACAGACAGACAGACAGTCAGTCAATACAGACAGACAGACAGATAGTCAGTCAAGACAGAAAGACAGACACCCAGACAGACATTCAGTCCAGATAGACAGACAGACAGTCAGTCAAGACAGACAGTCAGACAGTCAGTCAAGACAGACAGACAGACAGATAGTCAGTCAAGACAGACAGACAGACACCCAGACAGACATTCAGTCAAGATAGACAGACAGACAGTCAGTCAAGACACACAGACAGATAGACAGTCAGTCAAGACTGACAGACAGTCAGTCAAGACAGACATACAGTCAGTCAAGACAGACAAACAGTCCGTAAAGACAGACAGACAGTCAGTCAAGACAGACAGACAGTCAGTCAAGACAGACAGACAGTCAGTCAAGACAGACAGACAGTCAGTCAAGACAGACAGACAGTCAGTCAAGACAGATAGACAGACAGTCAGTCAAAACAGACAGACAGACAGTCAGTCAAGGCAGACAGACAACAGTCAGTCAAGACAGACAGACAGACAGTCAGTCAAGACAGATAGACAGACAGTCAGTCAAGACAGACAGACAGACAGACTGTCAGTCAAGACAGACAGACAGACAGACAGTCAGTCAAGACAGATAGACAGACAGTCAGTCAAGACAGGCAGACAGACAGTCAAGACAGACAGACAGACAGTCAGTCAAGAAAGACAGACACACAGATAGTCAGACAGACAGACCAAGACAGACAGACAGATAGTCAGTCAAGACACGGACAGAGAGACAGTCAGTCAAGACAGACAGACAGACAGTCAGTCAAGACAGACAGACAGTCAGTCAAGACACAGACAGAGAGACAGTCAGTCAAGACAGACAGACGGACAGGCAGTCAAGACAGACAGACAGAAAGTCAGTCAAGACAGACAGACAGACAGTCAGTCAAGGCAGACAGACAGACAGATAGTCAGTCAAGACAGACAGACAGACAGATAGTCAGTCAAGACAGACAGACAGACACCCAGACGGACATTCAGTCAAGATAGACAGACAGACAGTCAGTCATGACACAGACAGAGAGACAGTCAGTCAAGACAGACAGACAGACAGTCAAGACAGACAGACAGACAGTCAGTCAAGGCAGACAGACAGACAGATAGTCAGTCAAGACAGACAGACAGACACCCAGTTAGACATTCAGTCAAGATAGACAGACAGACAGTCAGTCAAGACAGACAGACAGACAGTCAGTCAAGACAGACAGACAGACAGTCAAGACAGACAGACAGACAGTCAGTCAAGACACAGACAGAGAGACAGTCAGTCAAGACAGACAGACAGACAGTCAGTCAAGACAGACAGACAGACAGTCAGTCAAGACAAACAAACAGACAGTCAGTCAAGGCAGACAAACAGACAGATAGTCAGTCAAGTCAGACAGACAGACACCCAGACAGACATTCAGAAAGACAGATAGTCAGTCAAGACAGACAGACAGACACCCAGAGAGACATTCAGTCAAGATAGACAGACAGACAGTCAGTCAAGACACAGACAGAGATACAGTCAGTCAAGACAGACAGACAGACAGTCAGTCAAGACAGACAGACAGACAGACAGACAGTCAGTCAAGGCAGACAGACAGACAGATAGTCAGTCAAGACAGACAGACAGACACCCAGACAGACATTCAGTCAAGAGAGACAGACAGACAGTCAGTCAAGACAGACAGACAGAAAGTCAAGACAGACAGACAGACAGTCAGTCAAGAAAGATAGACAAACAGATAGTCAGACAGACAGACCAAGACAGTCAAGACACAGACAGAGAGACAGTCAGTCAAGACAGACAGACAGACAGTCAGTAAAGACAGACAGACAGACAGTCAGTCAAGACAGACAGACAGACAGTCAGTCAAGGCAGACAGACAGACAGATAGTCAGTCAAGACAGACAGACAGACTTTCAGTCAATACAGACAGACAGACAGATAGTCAGTCAAGACAGAAAGACAGACACCCAGACAGACATTCAGTCAAGATAGACAGACAGACAGTCAGTCAAGACAGACAGACAGACAGTCAGTCAATACAGACAGACAGACAGATAGTCAGTCAAGACAGAAAGACAGACACCCAGACAGACATTCAGTCCAGATAGACAGACAGACAGTCAGTCAAGACAGACAGTCAGACAGTCAGTCAAGACAGACAGTCAGACAGATAGTCAGTCAATACAGACAGACAGACACCCAGACAGACATTCAGTCAAGATAGACAGACAGACAGTCAGTCAAGACACACAGACAGATAGACAGTCAGTCAAGACTGACAGACAGTCAGTCAAGACAGACATACAGTCAGTCAAGACAGACAAACAGTCCGTAAAGACAGACAGACAGTCAGTCAAGACAGACAGACAGTCAGTGAAGACAGACAGACAGTCAGTCAAGACAGACAGACAGTCAGTCAAGACAGACAGACAGTCAGTCAAGACAGACAGACAGTCAGTCAAGACAAACAGACAGTCAGTCAATACAGACAGACAGTCAGTCAAGACAGACAGACAGTCAGTCAAGACAGATAGACAGACAGTCAGTCAAAACAGACAGACAGATAGTCAGTCAAGGCAGACAGACAGACAGTCAGTCAAGACAGACAGACAGACAGTCAGTCAAGACAGATAGACAGACAGTCAGTCAAGACAGACAGACAGACAGATAGTCAGTCAAGACAGACAGACAGACATTCAGTCAAGATAGACAGAAAGACAGTCAGTCAAGACACACAGACAGATAGACAGTCAGTCAAGACTGACAGAGAGTCAGTCAAGACTGACATACAGTCAGTCAAGACAGACAAACAGTCAGTCAAGACAGACAGACAGTCAGTCAGGACAGACAGTCAGTCAAGACAGACATACGGACAGACAGACAGTCAGTCAAGACAGACAGACAGACAGTCCGTCGAGACAGACAAACAGTCAGTAAAGACAGACAGACAGTCAGTCAAGACAGACAGACAGACAGTCCGTCGAGACAGACAAACAGTCAGTAAAGACAGACAGACAGTCAGTCAAGACAGACAGACAGTCAGTCAAGACAGACAGACAGTCAGTCAAGACAGACAGACAGTCAGTCAAGACAGACAGACAGTCAGTCAAGACAGACAGACAGTCAGTCAAGACAGACAGACTGTCAGTCAAGAAAGACAGACAGACAGACAGTCAGTCAAGACAGATAGACAGACAGTCAGTCAAGACAGGCAGACAGACAGTCAAGACAGACAGACAGACAGTCAGTCAAGAAAGACAGACACACAGAGAGTCAGACAGACAGACCAAGACAGACAGACAGATAGTCAGTCAAGACACGGACAGAGAGACAGTCAGTCAAGGCAGACAGACAGTCAGTCAAGACACAGACAGAGAGACAGTCAGTCAAGACAGACAGACGGACAGGCAGTCAAGACAGACAGACAGACAGTCAGTCAAGACAGACAGACAGACAGTCAGTCAAGGCAGACAGACAGACAGATAGTCAGTCAAGACAGACAGACAGACAGATAGTCAGTCAAGACAGACAGACAGACACCCAGACGGACATTCAGTCAAGATAGACAGACAGACAGTCAGTCATGACACAGACAGAGAGACAGTCAGTCAAGACAGACAGACAGACAGTCAAGACAGACAGACAGACAGTCAGTCAAGGCAGACAGACAGACAGATAGTCAGTCAAGACAGACAGACAGACACCCAGTTAGACATTCAGTCAAGATAGACAGACAGACAGTCAGTCAAGACAGACAGACAGACAGTCAAGACAGACAGACAGACAGTCAGTCAAGAAAGATAGACAAACCTACAGTCAGACAGACAGACCAAGACAGACAGACAGACAGTCAGTCAAGACACAGACAGAGAGACGGTCAGTCAAGACAGACAGACAGACAGTCAGTCAAGACAGACAGACAGACAGTCAGTCAAGACAGACAAACAGACAGTCAGTCAAGGCAGACAAACAGACAGATAGTCAGTCAAGTCAGACAGACAGACACCCAGACAGACATTCAGACAGACAGATAGTCAGTCAAGACAGACAGACAGACACCCAGACAGACATTCAGTCAAGATAGACAGACAGACAGTCAGTCAAGACACAGACAGAGATACAGTCAGTCAAGACAGACAGACAGACAGTCAGTCAAGACAGACAGACAGACAGTCAGTCAAGACAGACAGACAGACAGACAGTCAGTCAAGGCAGACAGACAGACAGATAGTCAGTCAAGACAGACAGACAGACACCCAGACAGACATTCAGTGAAGAGAGACAGACAGACAGTCAGAAAGTCAAGACAGACAGACAGACAGTCAGTCAAGAAAGATAGACAAACAGATAGTCAGACAGACAGACCAAGACAGTCAAGACACAGACAGAGAGACAGTCAGTCAAGACAGACAGACAGACAGTCAGTCAAGACAGACAGACAGACAGTCAGTCAAGACAGACAGACAGACAGTCAGTCAAGACAGACAGACAGACAGTCAGTCAAGGCAGACAGACAGACAGATAGTCAGTCAAGACAGACAGACAGTCTTTCAGTCAATACAGACAGACAGACAGATAGTCAGTCAAGACAGAAAGACAGACACCCAGACAGTCAAGACACAGACAGAGAGACAGTCAGTCAAGACAGACAGACAGACAGTCAGTCAAGACAGACAGACAGACAGTCAGTCAAGACAGACAGACAGACAGTCAGTCAAGGCAGACAGACAGACAGATAGTCAGTCAAGACAGACAGACAGACTTTCAGTCAATACAGACAGACAGACAGATAGTCAGTCAAGACAGAAAGACAGACACCCAGACAGACATTCAGTCAAGATAGACAGACAGACAGTCAGTCAAGACAGACAGACAGACAGTCAGTCAATACAGACAGACAGACAGATAGTCAGTCAAGACAGAAAGACAGACACCCAGACAGACATTCAGTCCAGATAGACAGACAGACAGTCAGTCAAGACAGACAGTCAGACAGTTAGTCAAGACAGACAGTCAGACAGATAGTCAGTCAAGACAGACAGACAGACACCCAGACAGACATTCAGTCAAGATAGACAGACAGACAGTCAGTCAAGACAGACAGACAGTCAGTCAAGACAGACAGACAGTCAGTCAAGACAGACAGACAGTCAGTCAAGACAGACAGACAGTCAGTCAAGACAGACAGACAGTCAGTCAAGACAGACAGACAGTCAGTCAAGACAGACAGACAGTCAGTCAATACAGACAGACAGTCAGTCAAGACAGACAGACAGTCAGTCAAGACAGATAGACAGACAGTCAGTCAAGGCAGACAGACAGACAGTCAGTCAAGACAGACAGACAGACAGTCAGCCAAGACAGATAGACAGACAGTCAGTCAAGACAGACAGACAGACAGATAGTCAGTCAAGACAGACAGACAGACATTCAGTCAAGATAGACAGAAAGACAGTCAGTCAAGACACACAGACAGATAGACAGTCAGTCAAGACTGACAGAGAGTCAGTCAAGACTGACATACAGTCAGTCAAGACAGACAAACAGTCAGTCAAGACAGACAGACAGTCAGTCAAGACAGACAGACAGTCAGTCAAGACAGACATACAGACAGTCAGTCAAGACACAGACAGAGAGACAGTCAGTCAAGACAGACAGACAGACAGTCAGTCAAGACACAGATAGAGAGACAGTCAGTCAAGACAGACAGACAGACAGCCAGTCAAGACAGTCAGTCAAGACAGACAGAAAGTCAGTCAGTCAATACAGACAGACAGTTAGTGAAGACAAACAGACAGTCAGTCAAGACAGACAGACAGTCAGTCAAGACAGACAGACAGTCAGTCAAGACAGACAGACAGTCAGTCAAGAAAGACAGACAGTCAGTCAAGACAGACAGACAGTCAGTCAAGACAGACAGACAGACAGTCAGTCAAGACAGACAGACAGACAGTCAGTCAAGACAGACAGACAGACAGTTAGTCAAGGCAGAAAAACAGACAGATAGTCAGTCAAGTCAGACAGACAGACACCCAGACAGACATTCAGACAGACAGATAGTCAGTCAAGACAGACAGACAGACACCTTGACAGACATTTAGTCAAGATAGACAGACAGACAGTCAGTCAAGACACAGACAGAGATACAGTCAGTCAAGACAGTCAGACAGACAGTCAGTCAAGACAGACAGACAGACAGTCAGTCAAGACAGACAGACAGACAGACAGTCAGTCAAGGCAGACAGACAGACAGATAGTCAGTCAAGACAGACAGACAGACACCCAGACAGACATTCAGTCAAGATAGACAGACAGACAGTCAGTCAAGACAGACAGACAGACAGTCAAGACAGACAGACAGACAGTCAGTCAAGAAAGATAGACAAACAGATAGTCAGACAGACAGACCAAGACAGACAGACAGACAGTCAGTCAAGACACAGACAGAGAGACAGTCAGTCAAGACAGACAGACAGACAGTCAGTCAAGACAGACAGACAGACAGTCAGTCAAGACAGACAGACAGACAGTCAGTCAAGGCAGACAGACAGACAGATAGTCAGTCAAGACAGACAGACAGACTTTCAGTCAATACAGACAGACAGACAGATAGTCAGTCAAGACAGAAAGACAGACACCCAGACAGACATTCAGTCAAGATAGACAGACAGACAGTCAGTCAAGACAGACAGACAGACAGTCAGTCAATACAGACAGACAGACAGATAGTCAGTCAAGACAGAAAGACAGACACCCAGACAGACATTCAGTCCAGATAGACAGACAGACAGTCAGTCAAGACAGACAGTCAGACAGTCAGTCAAGACAGACAGACAGACAGATAGTCAGTCAAGACAGACAGACAGACACCCAGACAGACATTCAGTCAAGATAGACAGACAGACAGTCAGTCAAGACACACAGACAGATAGACAGTCAGTCAAGACTGACAGACAGTCAGTCAAGACAGACATACAGTCAGTCAAGACAGACAAACAGTCCGTAAAGACAGACAGACAGTCAGTCAAGACAGACAGACAGTCAGTCAAGACAGACAGACAGTCAGTCAAGACAGACAGACAGTCAGTCAAGACAGACAGACAGTCAGTCAAGACAGATAGACAGACAGTCAGTCAAAACAGACAGACAGACAGTCAGTCAAGGCAGACAGACAACAGTCAGTCAAGACAGACAGACAGACAGTCAGTCAAGACAGATAGACAGACAGTCAGTCAAGACAGACAGACAGACAGATAGTCAGTCAAGACAGACAGACAGACATTCAGTCAAGATAGACAGAAAGACAGTCAGTCAAGACACACAGACAGATAGACAGTCAGTCAAGACTGACAGAGAGTCAGTCAAGACAGACATACAGTCAGTCAAGACAGACAAACAGTCAGTCAAGACAGACAGACAGTCAGTCAAGACAGACAGACAGTCAGTCAAGACAGACAGACAGTCAGTCAAGACATACAGACAGTCAGTCAAGACAGACATACAGACAGTCAAGACAGACAGACAGACAGTCAGTCAAGAAAGATAGACAGATAGACAGTCAGTCAAGACTGACAGAGAGTCAGTCAAGACAGACATACAGTCAGTCAAGACAGACAGACAGACAGACCAAGACAGACAGACAGACAGTCAGTCAAGACACAGACAGAGAGACAGTCAGTCAAGACAGACAGACAGACAGTCAGTCAAGACAGACAGACAGACAGTCAGTAAAGACAGACAGACAGACAGTAAGTCAAGGCAGACAGACTTTCAGTCAAGACAGACAGACAGTCAGTCAAGACACAGACAGAGAGACAGTCAGTCAAGACAGACAGACAGACAGTCAGTCAAGACAGTCAGTCAAGACAGACAGAAAGTCAGTCAGTCAATACAGACAGACAATTAGTGAAGACAAACAGACAGTCAGTCAAGACAGACAGACAGTCAGTCAAGACAGACAGACAGTCAGTCAAGACAGACAGACAGTCAGTCAAGAAAGACAGACAGTCAGTCAAGACAGACAGACAGTCCGTCAAGACAGACAAACAGACAGTCAAGACAGACAGACGGACATACAGACAGACAGTCAGTCAAGGCAGACAGACAGACAGATAGTCAGTCAAGACAGACAGACAGACACCCAGACAGACATTCAGTCAAGATAGACAGTCAGTCAAGACAGTCAGTCAAGACAGACAGAAAGTCAGTCAGTCAATACAGACAGACAATTAGTGAAGACAAACAGACAGTCAGTCAAGACAGACAGACAGTCAGTCAAGACAGACAGACAGTCAGTCAAGACAGACAGACAGTCAGTCAAGAAAGACAGACAGTCAGTCAAGACAGACAGACAGTCCGTCAAGACAGACAAACAGACAGTCAAGACAGACAGACGGACATACAGACAGACAGTCAGTCAAGGCAGACAGACAGACAGATAGTCAGTCAAGACAGACAGACAGACACCCAGACAGACATTCAGTCAAGATAGACAGAGATACAGTCAGTCAAGACAGACAGACAGACAGTCAGTCAAGACAGACAGACAGACAGTCAGTCAATACAGACAGACATACAGATAGTCAGTCAAGACAGAAAGACAGACACCCAGACAGACATTCAGTCCAGATAGACAGACAGACAGTCAGTCAAGACAGACAGACAGACGGATAGTCAGTCAACACAGACAGAGATACAGTCAGTCAAGACAGACAGACAGACAGACAGTCAGTCAAGACAGACAGACAGACAGACAGATAGTCAGTCAAGACAGATAGACAGACACCCAGAAAGACATTCAGTCAAGATAGACAGACAGACAGTCAGTCAAGAAAGACAGACAGACAGTCAAGACAGACAGACAGACAGTCAGTCAAGAAAGATAGACAAACAGATAGTCAGACAGACAGACCAAGACAGACAGACAGACAGTCAGTCAAGACACAGACAGAGAGACAGTCAGTCGAGACAGACAGAGAGACAGTCAGTCAAGACAGACAGACAGACAGTCAGTCAATACAGACAGACAGACAGTCAGTCAAGACAGACAGACAGACAGTCAGTCAAGAAAGACAGACAGACAGTCAGTCAAGGCAGACAGACAGACAGATAGTCAGTCAAGACAGACAGACAGACTTTCAGTCAATACAGACAGACAGACAGATAGTCAGTCAAGACAGAAAGACAGACACCCAGACAGACATTCAGTCAAGATAGACAGACAGACAGTCAGTCAAGACAGACAGACAGACAGTCAGTCAATACAGACAGACAGACAGATAGTCAGTCAAGACAGAAAGACAAACACCCAGACAGACATTCAGTCCAGATAGACAGACAGACAGTCAGTCAAGACAGACAGTCAGACAGATAGTCAGTCAACACAGACAGACAGACACCCAGACAGACATTCAGTCAAGATAGACAGACAGACAGTCAGTCAAGACACACAGACAGATAGACAGTCAGTCAAGACTGACAGACAGTCAGTCAAGACAGACATACAGTCAGTCAAGACAGACAAACAGTCCGTAAAGACAGACAGACAGTCATTCAAGACAGACAGACAGTCAGTCAAGACAGACAGACAGTCAGTCAAGACAGACAGACAGTCAGTCAAGACAGACAGACAGTCAGTCAAGACAGACAGACAGTCAGTCAAGACAGACAGACAGTCAGTCAAGACAGACAGACAGTCAGTCAAGACAGACAGACAGTCAGTCAAGACAGATAGACAGACACCCAGACAGATATTCAGACAGACAGATAGTCAGTCAAGACAGACAGACAGACACCTTGACAGACATTTAGTCAAGATAGACAGACAGACAGTCAGTCAAGACACACAGACAGATAGACAGTCAGTCAAGACTGACAGAGAGTCAGTCAAGACAGACAGACAGTCAGTCAAGACATACAGACAGTCAGTCAAGACAGACATACAGACAGTCAAGACAGACAGACAGACAGTCAGTCAAGAAAGATAGACAAACCTACAGTCAGACAGACAGACCAAGACAGACAGACAGACAGTCAGTCAAGACACAGACAGAGAGACAGTCAGTCAAGACAGACAGACAGTCAGTCAAGACAGACAGACAGTCAGTCAAGACAGACAGACAGTCAGTCAAGACATACAGACAGTCAGTCAAGACAGACATACAGACAGTCAAGACAGACAGACAGACAGTCAGTCAAGAAAGATAGACAAACCTACAGTCAGACAGACAGACCAAGACAGACAGACAGACAGTCAGTCAAGACACAGACAGAGAGACAGTCAGTCAAGACAGACAGACAGACAGTCAGTCAAGACAGACAGACAGACAGTCAGTAAAGACAGACAGACAGACAGTAAGTCAAGGCAGACAGACTTTCAGTCAAGACAGACAGACAGTCAGTCAAGACAGACAGACAGTCAGTCAAGACAGACAGACAGTCAGTCAAGAAAGACAGACAGTCAGTCAAGACAGACAGACAGTCCGTCAAGACAGACAAACAGACAGTCAAGACAGACAGACGGACATACAGACAGACAGTCAGTCAAGGCAGACAGACAGACAGATAGTCAGTCAAGACAGACAGACAGACACCCAGACAGACATTCAGTCAAGATAGACAGACAGACAGTCAGTCAAGACACAGACAGAGATACAGTCAGTCAAGACAGACAGACAGACAGTCAGTCAAGACAGACAGACAGACAGTCAGTCAATACAGACAGACAGACAGATAGTCAGTCAAGACAGAAAGACAGACACCCAGACAGACATTCAGTCCAGATAGACAGACAGACAGTCAGTCAAGACAGACAGACAGACGGATAGTCAGTCAACACAGACAGAGATACAGTCAGTCAAGACAGACAGACAGACAGACAGACAGACAGTCAGTCAAGGCAGACAGACAGACAGATAGTCAGTCAAGACAGACAGACAGACACCCAGACAGACATTCAGTCAAGATAAACAGACAGACAGTCAGTCAAGAAAGACAGACAGACAGTCAAGACAGACAGACAGACAGTCAGTCAAGAAAGATAGACAAACAGATAGTCAGACAGACAGACCAAGACAGACAGACAGACAGTCAGTCAAGACACAGACAGAGAGACAGTCAGTCAAGACAGACAGAGAGACAGTCAGTCAAGACAGACAGACAGACAGTCAGTCAATACAGACAGACAGACAGTCAGTCAAGACAGACAGACAGACAGTCAGTCAAGACAGACAGACAGACAGTCAGTCAAGGCAGACAGACAGACAGATAGTCAGTCAAGACAGACAGACAGACTTTCAGTCAATACAGACAGACAGACAGATAGTCAGTCAAGACAGAAAGACAGACACCCAGACAGACATTCAGTCAAGATAGACAGACAGACAGTCAGTCAAGACAGACAGACAGACAGTCAGTCAATACAGACAGACAGACAGATAGTCAGTCAAGACAGAAAGACAAACACCCAGACAGACATTCAGTCCAGATAGACAGACAGACAGTCAGTCAAGACAGACAGTCAGACAGATAGTCAGTCAACACAGACAGACAGACACCCAGACAGACATTCAGTCAAGATAGACAGACAGACAGTCAGTCAAGACACACAGACAGATAGACAGTCAGTCAAGACTGACAGACAGTCAGTCAAGACAGACATACAGTCAGTCAAGACAGACAAACAGTCCGTAAAGACAGACAGACAGTCATTCAAGACAGACAGACAGTCAGTCAAGACAGACAGACAGTCAGTCAAGACAGACAGACAGTCAGTCAAGACAGACAGACAGTCAGTCAAGACAGACAGACAGTCAGTCAAGACAGACAGACAGTCAGTCAAGACAGACAGACAGTCAGTCAAGACAGATAGACAGACAGTCAGTCAAAACAGACAGTCAGTTAAGGCAGACAGACAGACAGTCAGTCAAGACAGACAGACAGACAGTCAGTCAAGACAGATAGACAGACAGTCAGTCAAGACAGACAGACAGACATTCAGTCAAGATAGACGGAAAGACAGTCAGTCAAGACACACAGACAGATAGACAGTCAGTCAAGACTGACAGAGAGTCAGTCAAGACAGACATACAGTCAGTCAAGACAGACAAACAGTCAGTCAAGACAGACAGACAGTCAGTCAAGACAGACAGACAGTCAGTCAAGACAGACAGACAGTCAGTCAAGACAGACATACAGACAGTCAGTCAAGACACAGACAGAGAGACAGTCAGTCAAGACAGACAGACAGACAGTCAGTCAAGACAGACAGACAGACAGTCAGTCAAGACAGACAGACAGACAGTAAGTCAAGGCAGACAGACTTTCAGTCAAGACAGACAGACAGTTAGTCAAGACACAGACAGAGAGACAGTCAGTCAAGACAGACAGACAGACAGTCAGTCAAGACAGACATACAGTCAGTCAAGACAGACAAACAGTCAGTCAAGACAGACAGACAGTCAGTCAAGACAGACAGACAGTCAGTCAAGACAGACAGACAGTCAGTCAAGACAGACATACAGACAGTCAGTCAAGACACAGACAGAGAGACAGTCAGTCAAGACAGACAGACAGACAGTCAGTCAAGACAGACAGACAGACAGTCAGTCAAGACAGACAGACAGACAGTCAGTCAAGACAGACAGACAGTCAGTCAAGACAGACAGACCGTCAGTCAAGACAGACAGACAGTCAGTCAAGAAAGACAGACAGTCAGTCAAGACAGACAGACAGTCAGTCAAGACAGACAGACAGTCCGTCAAGACAGACAGTCAAGACATACAGTCAGACAGTTAGTCAAGACAGACAGTCAGACAGATAGTCAGTCAAGACAGACAGACAGACACCCAGACAGACATTCAGTCAAGATAGACAGACAGACAGTCAGTCAAGACACACAGACAGATAGACAGTCAGTCAAGACTGACAGACAGTCAGTCAAGACAGACATACAGTCAGACAGTCAAGACAGACAGACAGACAGACAGAAAGACAGACAGTCAGTCAAGACAGACAGACAGACAGTCAGTCAAGACACAGACAGAGAGACAGTCAGTCAAGACAGACAGACAGACAGTCAGTCAAGACAGACAGACAGACAGTCACTCAAGACAGACAGACAGACAGTCAGTCAAGGCAGACAGACAGACAGTCAGTCAAGACAGACAGACAGACAGTCAGTCAAGACAGACATACAGTCAGTCAAGACAGACAAACAGTCAGTAAAGACAGACAGACAGTCAGTCAAGACAGACAGACAATCAGTCAAGACAGACAGACAGTCAGTCCAGAAAGACAGACAATCAGTCAAGACAGACAGACAGACAGTCAGTCAAGACAGACATACAGTCAGTCAAGACAGACAAACAGTCAGTCAAGACAGACAGACAGTCAGTCAAGACAGACAGACAGTCAGTCAAGACAGACAGACAGTCAGTCAAGACAGACATACAGACAGTCAGTCAAGACACAGACAGAGAGACAGTCAGTCAAGACAGACAGACAGACAGTCAGTCAAGACAGACAGACAGACAGTCAGTCAAGACAGACAGACAGACAGTCAGTCAAGATAGACAGACAGTCAGTCAAGACAGACAGACCGTCAGTCAAGACAGACAGACAGTCAGTCAAGAAAGACAGACAGTCAGTCAAGACAGACAGACAGTCAGTCAAGACAGACAGACAGTCCGTCAAGACAGACAGTCAAGACATACAGTCAGACAGTTAGTCAAGACAGACAGTCAGACAGATAGTCAGTCAAGACAGACAGACAGACACCCAGACAGACATTCAGTCAAGATAGACAGACAGACAGTCAGTCAAGACACACAGACAGATAGACAGTCAGTCAAGACTGACAGACAGTCAGTCAAGACAGACATACAGTCAGACAGTCAAGACAGACAGACAGACAGACAGAAAGACAGACAGTCAGTCAAGACAGACAGACAGACAGTCAGTCAAGACACAGACAGAGAGACAGTCAGTCAAGACAGACAGACAGACAGTCAGTCAAGACAGACAGACAGACAGTCACTCAAGACAGACAGACAGACAGTCAGTCAAGGCAGACAGACAGACAGTCAGTCAAGACAGACAGACAGACAGTCAGTCAAGACAGACATACAGTCAGTCAAGACAGACAAACAGTCAGTAAAGACAGACAGACAGTCAGTCAAGACAGACAGACAATCAGTCAAGACAGACAGACAGACAGTCAGTCAAGAAAGACAGACAGACAGTCAGTCAAGGCAGACAGACAGACAGATAGTCAGTCAAGACAGACAGACAGACTTTCAGTCAATACAGACAGACAGACAGATAGTCAGTCAAGACAGAAAGACAGACACCCAGACAGACATTCAGTCAAGATAGACAGACAGACAGTCAGTCAAGACAGACAGACAGACAGTCAGTCAATACAGACAGACAGACAGATAGTCAGTCAAGACAGAAAGACAAACACCCAGACAGACATTCAGTCCAGATAGACAGACAGACAGTCAGTCAAGACAGACAGTCAGACAGATAGTCAGTCAACACAGACAGACAGACACCCAGACAGACATTCAGTCAAGATAGACAGACAGACAGTCAGTCAAGACACACAGACAGATAGACAGTCAGTCAAGACTGACAGACAGTCAGTCAAGACAGACATACAGTCAGTCAAGACAGACAAACAGTCCGTAAAGACAGACAGACAGTCATTCAAGACAGACAGACAGTCAGTCAAGACAGACAGACAGTCAGTCAAGACAGACAGACAGTCAGTCAAGACAGACAGACAGTCAGTCAAGACAGACAGACAGTCAGTCAAGACAGACAGACAGTCAGTCAAGACAGACAGACAGTCAGTCAAGACAGACAGACAGTCAGTCAAGACAGACAGACAGTCAGTCAAGACAGATAGACAGACACCCAGACAGATATTCAGACAGACAGATAGTCAGTCAAGACAGACAGACAGACACCTTGACAGACATTTAGTCAAGATAGACAGACAGACAGTCAGTCAAGACACACAGACAGATAGACAGTCAGTCAAGACTGACAGAGAGTCAGTCAAGACAGACAGACAGTCAGTCAAGACATACAGACAGTCAGTCAAGACAGACATACAGACAGTCAAGACAGACAGACAGACAGTCAGTCAAGAAAGATAGACAAACCTACAGTCAGACAGACAGACCAAGACAGACAGACAGACAGTCAGTCAAGACACAGACAGAGAGACAGTCAGTCAAGACAGACAGACAGTCAGTCAAGACAGACAGACAGTCAGTCAAGACAGACAGACAGTCAGTCAAGACATACAGACAGTCAGTCAAGACAGACATACAGACAGTCAAGACAGACAGACAGACAGTCAGTCAAGAAAGATAGACAAACCTACAGTCAGACAGACAGACCAAGACAGACAGACAGACAGTCAGTCAAGACACAGACAGAGAGACAGTCAGTCAAGACAGACAGACAGACAGTCAGTCAAGACAGACAGACAGACAGTCAGTAAAGACAGACAGACAGACAGTAAGTCAAGGCAGACAGACTTTCAGTCAAGACAGACAGACAGTCAGTCAAGACAGACAGACAGTCAGTCAAGACAGACAGACAGTCAGTCAAGAAAGACAGACAGTCAGTCAAGACAGACAGACAGTCCGTCAAGACAGACAAACAGACAGTCAAGACAGACAGACGGACATACAGACAGACAGTCAGTCAAGGCAGACAGACAGACAGACAGACAGATAGTCAGTCAAGACAGACAGACAGACACCCAGACAGACATTCAGTCAAGATAGACAGACAGACAGTCAGTCAAGACACAGACAGAGATACAGTCAGTCAAGACAGACAGACAGACAGTCAGTCAAGACAGACAGACAGACAGTCAGTCAATACAGACAGACAGACAGATAGTCAGTCAAGACAGAAAGACAGACACCCAGACAGACATTCAGTCCAGATAGACAGACAGACAGTCAGTCAAGACAGACAGACAGACGGATAGTCAGTCAACACAGACAGAGATACAGTCAGTCAAGACAGACAGACAGACAGACAGACAGACAGTCAGTCAAGGCAGACAGACAGACAGATAGTCAGTCAAGACAGACAGACAGACACCCAGACAGACATTCAGTCAAGATAAACAGACAGACAGTCAGTCAAGAAAGACAGACAGACAGTCAAGACAGACAGACAGACAGTCAGTCAAGAAAGATAGACAAACAGATAGTCAGACAGACAGACCAAGACAGACAGACAGACAGTCAGTCAAGACACAGACAGAGAGACAGTCAGTCAAGACAGACAGAGAGACAGTCAGTCAAGACAGACAGACAGACAGTCAGTCAATACAGACAGACAGACAGTCAGTCAAGACAGACAGACAGACAGTCAGTCAAGACAGACAGACAGACAGTCAGTCAAGGCAGACAGACAGACAGATAGTCAGTCAAGACAGACAGACAGACTTTCAGTCAATACAGACAGACAGACAGATAGTCAGTCAAGACAGAAAGACAGACACCCAGACAGACATTCAGTCAAGATAGACAGACAGACAGTCAGTCAAGACAGACAGACAGACAGTCAGTCAATACAGACAGACAGAAAGATAGTCAGTCAAGACAGAAAGACAAACACCCAGACAGACATTCAGTCCAGATAGACAGACAGACAGTCAGTCAAGACAGACAGTCAGACAGATAGTCAGTCAACACAGACAGACAGACACCCAGACAGACATTCAGTCAAGATAGACAGACAGACAGTCAGTCAAGACACACAGACAGATAGACAGTCAGTCAAGACTGACAGACAGTCAGTCAAGACAGACATACAGTCAGTCAAGACAGACAAACAGTCCGTAAAGACAGACAGACAGTCATTCAAGACAGACAGACAGTCAGTCAAGACAGACAGACAGTCAGTCAAGACAGACAGACAGTCAGTCAAGACAGACAGACAGTCAGTCAAGACAGACAGACAGTCAGTCAAGACAGACAGACAGTCAGTCAAGACAGACAGACAGTCAGTCAAGACAGATAGACAGACAGTCAGTCAAAACAGACAGTCAGTTAAGGCAGACAGACAGACAGTCAGTCAAGACAGACAGACAGACAGTCAGTCAAGACAGATAGACAGACAGTCAGTCAAGACAGACAGACAGACATTCAGTCAAGATAGACGGAAAGACAGTCAGTCAAGACACACAGACAGATAGACAGTCAGTCAAGACTGACAGAGAGTCAGTCAAGACAGACATACAGTCAGTCAAGACAGACAAACAGTCAGTCAAGACAGACAGACAGTCAGTCAAGACAGACAGACAGTCAGTCAAGACAGACAGACAGTCAGTCAAGACAGACATACAGACAGTCAGTCAAGACACAGACAGAGAGACAGTCAGTCAAGACAGACAGACAGACAGTCAGTCAAGACAGACAGACAGACAGTCAGTCAAGACAGACAGACAGACAGTAAGTCAAGGCAG